>CM024618.1:13618110-14818110 GCA_014182575.1 Eucalyptus decipiens | reverse complement strand
ATGTTGATATGAGTATACAAAATTTGAAAATTGGAAGCTCAATTATTAGTCCAATTCAGGAGAAAGTTCGGTTTGAGATCGCAAATACTGCTTGCGCGACGCTCTTTACCGGCCAAATCGGTCGCCCTATTCCACCAAGATGCGGGTGGGAATGCTGGCTACGCGAGAAAAATTACCGCCACAAGGCAAAATCACTTATTTCCTATTAAGGATGACAAGAAATGTGGAACAATGGAGGAAAAGAGTTTTCTGTATATTTCACCATATTCAATGTAAAATAATGTACCCATATTTATAGTTTAAGAAATGAATTGGGACGTATATATACAATATCCTATGTTACGATTTACTGTATCAATTACAAAATTAAATCCCAACTGAGAATCAATCTGAATCAATCAATGGATCAGAATGTGTCAAATCAAATCCATTCTCCAACAAAGGAAAATTACTATTTTCAAAGAAGTTACTACATCAACCGGTGGACTTACTACTTTTGATAACAGTAATTTCCTATATAAACTTTTACACCTTTGACCATCACTTAGAAATTCTCTAATAATGTAATGATTTTCATGAAAAAAGATGGAGCAAGTAATCATAATAATCCTCCAACATTATCAAAAAAATTTCTCAAATGGCAACAACTAATTGTATTTATAGTGAGTAATTGTTTCTCAACAATCGTAGCTCTCAAATTATTTTGACCACACCTCCAATCGGGTTCTATTTGTTTTGTAGAAAATGAATTATCTAGAAAATATTTTTCAAAAAACATCACTTGTATCGCTTATAAAAATAAAAAATAAATAAATAATTTCATTACTTGTAAAAATGTTAGACATAAATAGTTGTTAATAATGAAATTTTTTTTCCATCAACTAATTATTTTAAGTTATACAAACAATCATTTTTAGAAAAATATTTTCCAACTTATTTATTTTTCACGAAACAAATGTGGCTCTAATACCTTCATTTTTTGTGAAGAGTAATGTGGCAGAAAATTTGCAACTCTGAGTATTTTAGCACTCAACGATAACCCATTGGTATGGTAAAATTTTCTCAAGTTATCATAGGTGGTAGAACCTTAATATAGTAATTATCCATAACATCAATTTCCCTAAAATCCCAATGTAGATTCTGACCAAATAAAGATTTCCTTTAAGATAGTAAATACCCATTTGTTTCATAGAAAACTAAATGTCGGAAATCATATTTCTCATTTTTTTTAATATTTGGATATTTAGAAAATTGAGTCAAGGGAAAATTTATACTCAAATTCATAAAAATGGCTTCCTCTTTTATAAAGCACAATTTTGAAAAGACAATTGAATCTCGATGCTATATGAGGCTTGGGTTTGGTTGCCCCAAGGCCGGACCAAGGACCCTAGTAGTCGTGTGTGAGTCCTCAACGCTTGTGCCAAGACTAGGCCCTAGCAACTTGAGCCTCGGTTCCCACCACCCCACCCCCCATGCCAGGTCTTGGAACCCAACAACTAGGCTCGGGTCCCTTGAAGCCAAGCCTTGACCCCTATGCTTGGGATATGATCCCTCAATGTCGAGATCAAAATCCCTAAGGCTAGACCTAGAACCCTAGTGCCTGGCTCAAGACCTCAAGGTCAACCTGGGACATTGGCGCTCGAGCCCAAGTCCCTTAAGGCCTTATGCTCTATTCCAGTGAGGCTCAGCACATGTCCATGTGTATTCAAACTTTTCTAACTCGACAATTTGCATTTTATAAGGCTCTACTCACAAAGTGATAAGTGTAACCTTTGAAATTTTTTTGAGGGGAACATATTGTGATTTGAGTGCTAAAACTGTACATACAAACTAATTACATGACCATTCAATTCATTGACATGATTCACAAGAGGTTCATTGACTGATTCATAAGATAAATAGTGTTCATTTGAAAAGTCATTTGTAGCTATTGGATGTGATCATTCATAATAGACCAGAACTTGATCAACAGGGGATTGGTCGCATCATTCAACGCTGGATTTTGACTCAACGAATGTTATCTTTAAATCCGGCATGTCCCACTCATATTAACCTTGGGAGTCGTACACATTATACAAAGATTTATATATGTTCGCGTGACCAAAAGAAAGTAGACCGAGACCTTATTGGTTATGTCGAACTCTCAATGCTCTTCATGTCGCGATTTGACAGTTCGTCTCTATTCTGACGACGACCTTAGAGAGTTGTTGTCACGTTCCTCCCCCTTTTTAGATGTATTACCGCGTCCCGAAGGGTTAGGACCACTTTTTACAGGTCAGTGGAAACTTTATGCCCAAAACCCCAATTCAAATAGTCATTTATTTGGTACCTCCAAAGGATCAGGAACTGCCCAGGATACTGGATTCCCTAGTAGAACTTCCTATCAAAGCTTCTGCGGTGATCCAAATTGCCTTTCATCATGGGGACCAGCCTAGGGAACGTCTTTTTTTCTTTTCTTTTTTGTGTCAAATTTCGTTATTACGTGAAATGGAATTCTATAACCATCATTGTACTTTCAAATTCATAATTTAGTGTCTTCACATATTTCTCACTTCATTTATTTTCCCTTTTCGATGATGTGAAACTCCACCTTGGATGAAAGGTTTCTTCAACGGCAAAAAATCGGATCCTACATTGCATTTGAATAGGGTATATGCTGTTGTTTTTGCTCAATGGTGGCAAAGCTTATATAAGTGCTACGACAATATAAACAATTTAGAGGCAAATAAACATTTTCTTTGGCAGTCACTCAATCTCTGACAATTATTATATTTTTAATTATAGATAGAATAAGGGATATACTAACAATATCGACTTAACTTACCAATTCATTTAAGTTAGTCTGGAACCGTCACAAATTGATCGATTTAGTCTGGAACCTATCACGAATTGGTCGACTTTCTATGGAGTCTGGACTCTTGCCGGTGTGTTGTCTCCTCTCTCTTCCTCGGGTGAAAATGGCCAGTGGTAACCCTACACATAATGAAAGGGAACTACAGTAAGTAAGGCATGTTTCATGATTCCCTCTCTTCGTACCTTCTCTTGATCTTTTGGGTTCATGTCCAGAATTTACCCTATTTTTTTCAACTTCCAAATGGCCCTCTTTTTTTGGAATATTACAAAATATGATTAATATCATGAAAAACTAGGAACTAGTATATTTGTGAGAAATTCATCACAAACTAATTTTTTTTACCGCAACAAACCTTTATTGGTACACTCGTAACAAATTTACTCAAAACTAATTTTATGAACTCCAACAATCCCAAACCGATATATTTGTGACAAATTTACCATCTATCAGTTTATGTTAAATTGGATTAATATCATAAAAAATCATAAATTAGTACACATGTGATAAGTGAATGGTAAAATCCCAAATTTGAAAACCTATCAACTACCGCATATAATCCAAATCAATAATTTGATGTTAAAATGTAACGAAAAGTAACAAATGGTAAATTTATCACAGGTATACTAATTTTGGGTTTTTTATGGTCAAAAAATTAGTTTATGGTTAATTTATTATAAGTGTACTAATTTGGGGTTTATCATGATATTAACCCTACAAAATAACACATTAAGTCAAAAACATAACTTTTTTTTTTTTTTTTTTTCATAATCAACAATCTGTTTATTTTTAATTCCATGTTATTAACGGAAAGCTTCCCGCCAAATGGATTCGAATCTGTTTAAGACTATCGTTAGTCTTTAATAACTATAATCTGCTTATTTAACCAAAACAATTGTATCGTTACAAAGTATTTTAAAAAAGAAAATAGCTTTTTATTAAAATGTTATTTTGAATTAAATTTGTTAATGGCATTTTAATGGATATCATTGGCGGTCAAATAATGTGATGATGTGTTTATCAAATTCATTTTCCAGAATGTAATATATTAAATATTGAAGAAAATTGAATAATGATGGGTAGACGGGAAAAATTTTAGAAAAATCTTAAACCTATTACAATTGTAGCAATTTGGTTCTAAACCTTTTGACTTAGTGCCATTTTAGTCTTTTTGGATAATTTTGGTAAAATATTGTTAACATGGATGCCAAGCGAGGGCTGGCAAGGTCGATCTTGTTGGCCTTTGGCATGCCCTCACCAAAGGCCTCAAAAGTGGCCTTGTAATCAAGGCCTCACCCATGACTAGTGAGACTTGACCTTCACTAACCTAGCGCAAGGGGAAAAATTACCAAAAATGTCTAAATCTATCGCAATTGTGCCAATTCAGTCTTTAATTTTGCAATTGTGCCAATTTACTCCATCCAACTAAATTTAGCCGGTGGCAATGGTCGTCCGGCAAACGTTGATGTGGCATTTTTAATTTTTTTAATATTTTAATATTTTGTCGATTTTAAAATTTTTTTTTCCATTCATCTTCTCCTTCCTCTAGCCGATGAGACTTGCCCCCCCCCCACCAGCCACTGGCAAGGGTGAGCCTCACCCAGCCATGGCAAGGCCGACCTCATTGGCACTAGCGATCTTGGCCCTCACCATGATTGGGTGGGGTCGAGCCACACCAGATTCGACAAGGCCTTGCCTAGCCAAGGCGAGGGTCGACCTCGCCATTGGCCGGCAAGGCTCCTCGCCATATCTAGCGACAACGGCCTTGCTGGCCACTAGCGAGGGTCAACCTTGTCGGTGGCTAACGAGGCTCCTCGCTAGATTTGGCGACAACGGCCTCACCGTTGTTGGGTGAGGCTCACCTTTGCCAATGGCTAGCGAGCCTGACCTCGCCTTTGGTCGGTCGACATCGGCAAGAGAAAGGAGAAGGTGGAGAAAAAAAAGGAAAAAAAGAATTTGAAGAATTCAAAAAATATTTAAAAATCAAAAAATGAAAAAAATATTTAAAAAATTGCCACCTCAGCGTTCACCAAACAGCCGTCACCGATCGGCGTCCACGTTAGCATTGGCTGGCCAATTTTGGCCAAGTGGACTAAATTGGCACAATTATAAAAGGTTTAGGACTAAATTGGTACAAAAAAAATTTAGGACTAAATTAACACAATTGCAATAGGTTTATGACTTTTTTGGTAATTCTCCCAGCGCAAAGCCACCCTTGCAGCCTCTGGTGAGGGCTCGAGCCTCGCTTGGGGAGGCTAATGAGGTCCCTCACCCTTTGGCCCATCGTCGAGGTCTACGGCCGACTGGAGAAGGAAGGAATGGAAGGGAAAAAAAAAGGAAAGAGAAAGAAAAATAAAATAGTATTAAAAAAAAATTACGTTAGTGCCCACCATGTCACATAGAACGGCTAACATCCACATTAGCAATATCCAGCCAAAATTAGCCGGAATGATAGGATTGGCATTATGTCAAAAGATTAAGATTAAATTGATATAATAAAAGATTTATGATTAAATCGACACAAATGTAATAGATTTAGAACTTTTCTAACACTTTTTCCCTAGTTTGACTTACCAATTCATAAGATAAACAAGGTAAGGACACCGACCCTTAACTATTGTGTGTTGAGTAAGACTTGCCTATAATTATGCTTTAGTAGATTACCGATTTTGCAAAGTATATATTTATTGAACATGAACGTCGTATATGTTTGAGTTATGTCTCCCACTACTCATTTTGTTGATATTGATTTGAAGTGGCACAAAAAAAATATTGATTTTTTGTCAAATCTCAGGTTATTATGCAATTATAGGAAAACCTTTTAGAAATACTTGATTGAGCAGGAAATTTAAAGTACTTTTTCTATCACTATAGATAATGCGAACTCAAATGACTTAAGAATCAATATTTGAAAAGTGATTAACTCTTGGATCTCTATGATATGAGAGGTGGGTTATTCCATGTGAATTATTGTGCTCATACATCGAGTTTGATTTTGAAAGAGAGGCCGAATGACATAAATGATTTTGTTGTAAGAATCCGTTCCACTTTGCACTTTTGAAAGTATTCCTCTCTTCCACTTTGTCACCTTGATCCTTTTTTGAGTCATCTCTTAAAATTGGAAAGAAAAGTTAAAAAGCAAAAGCATAACAATGAATGCTCTATGATTCTCCAATCTCTTTATCAGGTTGTACAATGTAGTAAAGTTAGAGACAAAAGGAAAGATGGATCGCAAGGTTATGGTAAAGCTCGAGATAGAAAGAGAGAGATACCCGATTCTGAGACTAGCCATGAAGGGATATCCTTTCTTTGTACTCTTTTGTATCTTGTCTCATTAAGCCTATGGACTTGAGGATGCAGCCATGCGCTGAGGTTTAGGATGGGAGAGAATTCACTAGTTTTTCCTTTTTAAGTTGCAAAAGTGGATGGAAGCCTCAAGGGAATTACTCTAAACAGGTATTGCTCAACATTGACCCATCTATTATTTGTTGATAATGCTATTTTCTTCCTAGATGGAACAGTTAGGGAGTGCCAAAGTCTAGCTGCAATTCTAAATCAATATTGTTATGCAACCGGTCAAGCAGTCAATTTAAACAAATCTGGAGTCGTCTTCAGTAGTGGCTGTCCACAGAATTTGAAGGGGAATATGGCTCAAGAATTACGCGTCACGATTATAGAGAAGACCGGGAAGTACCTCGGAATACCATCCAATTGGGGTCAGTCAAAGAAAGACATGTTCGCTTGGATTTTGGCTAGAATTAATATGAAGATGGAGGGATGGAAAGAAAAATTTCTCTTGAAAATAAGTAAAGAAAAATTGATAAAGAGTGTAGTGCAAGTCATTCCTCAATATGCCATGTCGATATTCAAGATACCAAATTCTATTTGTAATGCTATAGAGAAGAGAGTTGCTTCATTTTGGTGGAAACAAAGCGATGCCAGGAGGGGAATGCATTGGAAAAAATGGAAAGTGCTAAAACTCTAGAAAGATGAAGGAGGTTTAGGCTTCAAAGATTTGCAAAACTTAAATAGAGCAATGTTGGGAAAACAAGCTTTGAGGCTACATCAAAATCCTCATGCATTGTGGAGTCAAATTTTTAAGGGAATATACTTCCCAAATGGGGAATTTTGGAAAGCCAAAAGAGGCTCTCGACTGTCCTGGGGTTGGCAGAGTATCTTAACTAGGAGAGAAGTTATCAAGCCGGAGGTCAGATGGGTAGTGGGAGACAACAAATCTATGAAAATTAGAGAGGACAAGTGGCTAGCCTCGGGCATAATTGGGGGTTCGGCAAATAGGGATGAGCCTTACAAAGTGGCAGAACTAATAAATGATGACACAAGGAAGTGGAAAGAACAAACTTTTGTCGCGACCCAATCTCGCCGCCCCTCGAGAAGTATCCAAAGTGGGAAAAGGTCGGGTTTAGGGGTACTTGATCTCAAGATCGCGAGCTCTCCCAAGCTCGTACCCCGCGTGACAGTAGGTTTATTATGCGATCTAGTTGTTTATAACAACCTAAAAATATATAGGAGTCGCCACTAGCCTCATTTTTGGGGGTCGGCTAGACACCCAATCGAGGGTCAGGAGTATTCCCTCGATTCCTACGCAACCAGATATCTAGGTTCGGGTACTTGGGTTACGCTAATATTGCTATTAGCGCCCTTTCGGTACCTAAACAGTATGTTGTGTTTTTCCTAACATGTCCATGCATTTCTTTTTATATTTTCAGGATCATCAATTCTATACTAAATGATCATGCGTGGTGGATTACTTTCATTCTATTCTATTCCTATGAAATGAAAGAAAAACAAACAATGAAAATGAAATTGCAAGACATGAAGTAAACAATCAAGAAAAAGCAGTTAAACCTAATCATACAATTCTAAAAATATAAAAGAGAAAACAATTGGGAAAGAAAGGAAACCCGCAACTCGTCGGACTTTATACAATGCATGAAACCCGAGACATATGTCGGGAAAACGAATATTACATGACAATGGTCGGAATGGACATCGACCTTCACCATCTTCACGCTTTATCCATGTTCAGGATCCTATTCTAAACCTAGTCTAAGAAATAAGAATCCATTGCCTTATCTTATATGACTAAGACAACGCATAGAAATCATTATTACAACAAACAGACATAGACATCAGACATGAACATGAATCCAGCAAAATCAAATCACAAACAGGACAAAATACAAGGCATGTTTAAAGGTTCGTAAGACTAACTAGACAATGTACAAAAATGTGAAACTTGCACATGATATAAGGTTGAATGTGAAAAAAGTTTGGGTAAACATTTAACCCTAAATCAGAATGCAAAGAAGTCACACAAGTCATTAACATTGCAAAGTGACTTAGGACTGAGAATGTCATGCTTGACAAATTCCAATTGCAATTAACCAAATGGGTGCATGATATTCACATCAAACGAGATTCAAATATGATATGCTATGCATTAATGCGAAACTTGTAACACGTGTTTCAAATGTCAAGAAGACAATGAAGCACAAGTTTCATGCATACAACTTCATAAAAAATGCAGCAAAATATCAAGATGTCATGACACATTAATAGTGATTTGAACTAAAAAGAAAATATGAAGAATATGAAATTTTACCACAGCGCGAACAAAAGAAAGGCGAACAACTTTTGTTAAAGACCCAATCTTAGAATCCTTAACAAGAAAATCATAGAAGAATGACAAGAGGTCAGCTTCGACAAGGGAACAACAAGGGTTCTGAATTTCATTTTATGACAGATTTCTATCATGCGCATCACAAGAGAAGTTGAGTCCAATTGATGTGCAAATCATGCAAAATCAGCATCATAAGAAAGTGACAGACAATCAGGCCACAATAACAATATATGCATTTCTGACCAAGGCAAATTCCAGATTTCAGAATGGATTAGAAAAAAAATGTTAAACATAGCAAACGATGGTCGATACGGGCATGCAATATATCATTTTAAAGCTTGAGATGTCTATTACAAATCTCTAGAAGACATTAAGTCCTAATAACATCATTTACCATCTCATTCCAAGGACCGAAGCATATCAGTCAAAACAGGCATACGAATTTCCACATCAGAGCAGAACACAACAATTTTCCAAAATTACTTCCTAACTTTTAAAGAAAATTTCATGTGACTAATGATATCGGATCAGGGTGTATTATAGCTCGTTGGAAAGCTAGTCGAACCATCTTCAGCTCTCATGAAGGCATCAAATACAGAAAACCACAGCAACCAGCTCATATCAGGTCATTTGCACAAAAGGTCATCCGAAACAGAGAATCAATCAGAACAGCAAATCAATATAAAACTACCGTAGAATCAACAAACTTTGTAGGTGTTTTTCGATGACCGAACGACGTCCGTTCAGCGCGCGCAACATATCAAATCGAAACTCTAGAAGTATATTTTATATGTCTAGAAGGACTTGAGGTAAAAAAAAAAAAAACTCATCTAGCACCTCCTTTCAGCCGAAACAGTGAGTCACTCATCCGAAATCGAAAACCACAGAATCTTAGCATCCAACTGCAATCAATTCCAGATCATACAAACATCGATTTTAATTAGATTTGCAATGCATCCTGGCCCTGAACCTTCGTTGTCGATCATGAATCACGACACGAGAAGCTCTCGCCTCATCGGATGATATTCAATGGATTTTCATCGCACCCACCTTGGTTAGTAATGAATCGGCTAGAACCGACCTTCGGAGATGTCCACCATTCGAGTGACAATGAAGTTGCTATTTAACAAAAAAACATGTACTAAAATCGGTGGAGGATCGAATCTAATAACACTCCTTACCAAAATAGAAAAGAGGAAACCAAACACTTAGCTTCGATTTTGTTATTGGAACTCCTGGAAAATGAAGAACCCTGGCCTTTGATTTTGTGATCCTCGAACTCATCGAATGAACGCCTCGGTTGCCGATTTGAAGATGGTGCATGCTTTGAGTTGCAATCTAAAAGTTTTTCTCAGCTTCTTCTTCAACAAAATCAGTGAAATTAAATGTCAACAGAACCTGCTGAAATCAGAATCCTTGCGCAACAAATATACAAGTAAAGATTGAGAAGACTGAGCTCAATCTTTATTCTGCGATTTTCTGGAAATCGGCACATCAACTACTCCGAAGCATCTTCAGAGATTTTGATGATCAAGTAACAACGAAGAACTCCTTCGATCTTCATATGTTCCGTCTTCAATCAAGAGAGATCGGCGAGAGACAAATCCGAGAGAGCGAGAGATAGATCCGAGCGCGAGATCCAGCCCGAGAGAGGAATCGTCGGAATCTCTCTTGCGCGCGAGACTTGAATCGATTCTGCCGTCAAACCCTAGATCGCTCTCCGAGATGCAGAGAGGGTGGGAGCGAGAATGCCCGAGGTTTCGAGAGAGAGTTCGTCAGAGAGAATCCGCGCGCGAACGGTTTCTTTTAGAGGGAGAGAGCGAGAGATCGAAAAAACGATTGTGAATCCCCCCATCAGAGAGAATTCCCCGTGTTGTTAAACCCCCCCTTTTTTTTTCTTTTTTATTATTTTTTTCTTTTCTCTCCTTTTTTTCATTTTTTTGTTTTCCTTATTTCATTTTTTTTTCTTTTCTTTTCATTTCAATCAATTTCTTTTCTTTCTTCTTTTATTTTTATTTTTTTATTTTTGCACAACATTTATTTAAAATGTCGACGAAAATTTCAGGTGCCAACAACTTTGTAGAACCTCTTTGCAGAAAAAGTCGTCGAAGAGATATTAGCGGCCCCCATAAGTCCCTCCCCAAAGGTGGACACTCTATACTGGACAGCAAACAAAACTGGAAGTTATATAGTTAAGATCGGCTACAACAACAAGTTGTCCAAGGCTCTCAAGGCAAATAAAAACATGGCATCGACCTCCTTCCAGCCACCAAGACAACTATGGACAAAAGTATGGAATATCCGAAAACCCCCCCAAAATACAAATATTCCTCTGGAGATTATGCCAAGATGCTCTACCAACATGTGAGAAACTTTACAAGAGAAGAGTCTTACTGGACCCAATATGCCCACTCTGTTCCAAGCACCTTGAGACAATCGAACATGTACTCTTCTTATGCGGCTGGATAGAAGGAGTTTGGTCAGACCCAAATTTGAAGAACTTCACAACCCTACAAAATTTCATCAGAGCTGATAAATGGTTAATGGATGTCTTTGAGAACAACGCAACAGCAACTAAAGCAGATGAAATAGCAATGCTCCTTTGGTGTATGTGGAAGGCGAGGAACAATGCGGTATTTTGAGGACAACAGCCAAATCCCACCGTCATATTAAAAGAGGCGAGAGCTCAAGTTGTAACCTACCACAAATGGATCCCGCAGAACAGCAGCGCAAAAACCATATCTGGGAAGGAAGAAACAAAGTGGACGCCCCCAACAAACTCAAACCTCAAGTTGAATGTCGATGCGTCTTGGGTGGGGGCGAGTTCCTGAGCTCTATCGCCGGGATCTTGAGGAACTCCAGTGGTATGGTGGAAGGAGGTTTCACATGTGAGATCCGAGCAGCATCCCCTCTTGAAGCCGAAACCCTTGCTGCCGTCAAAGGCCTGCACTTTCTGAAGCAAATCCAAGAGAGTCACGTGGGGCAAAGTCAAAAGAAAGATATAGATTTTCTTTGCGAAAGTGACAACGTGGGGGTAGTGGAAAGCATAATGGGCCGGGAAGAAGCCCCTTGGGCTGTGAGGAACATAGTCAGTGAAGGGAAAAGAATTCTAGCCCATTTCAGACAAGTAAAGATGAACCATTGCCTTCGGGACAGAAATCACGCCGCCGATTGGATAGCAAAAGCCCATCGAACCAAAAAACCCCCTCTCAATTGGACATCTTCCCATCCCCAGCCTCTTAGGGAAATCTTATGTTCGAAAGTTTGTTTCCCTTTGTCTTGTAATTATCGTAAGAATGAATGAAAGAAATCACCCATTTTCAACCAAAAAAAAAAGTTGAACATTAGCCCAATTCTGACCACACAAATAACGTGAATGTGCCACAAGACTAATTGGTTCCAACGCACCAATTCGTATTTGCCCAAACTCATTTTACTAAATCAAGTGGACAAAACCTCAAGGATCTGCCAGATCCATAGATTTAAGAGGAAGTTGAATTCTTTTGTATAGTAATAATTATGTGATTGAGTCTATCTATCACATCATTTATAAAACAGGTTATCCAATAAATAGTTTGGGACTCCGCTAGACGTTAGATGAGGTCCACCATTAGCTAGCATTACCTAATACCAACCCCCTTCCATAATTGTGAAATGTCATGAATACGGAGATAGCGACTCGCAGATGCACTAAAGCCACCATTTGGACTCAGCAAGCTGGACAGCGAAGGAAGTTGATGTGCATCTTCTGTTCAATATTCTCGGACATGGAGTTTGTTAGTTGTTGCTGCCGATAGCTATGTTGGCAGGTCATGTGGGGAGTGTGTGCAAGATATCGTGGATCATAGGGATGACAACTTCATCCGTCCAAGTGACAATAGCGCCGGAGCGAGGCAAATCGGAACGAGGGAAACTTTCATGCGCCGCCCCGCCCTGCAGCACAATCTTCATTTTATAAATTTGTAGTCCTAGTTTCTTCAGATGATTGGTTTAAATCTTGGTAACATCTTATCCATCAGTCATAAATGCTTCTAACAATAACCTCTCTCTCTCTCTCTCTCTCTCTCTCTCTCTCTCTCTCTTTCCCTAGAGGATAATGCAGAAAGTATAAACTCACGGGTCATCCCTGGACGAATGTGATTGCTAAGGATTTCTGGATAATCGCAAAATCCAAATAGGCGGAGGTGGAAAGTAAAATCCAAAGTCATCTCTACTTTCCAAAGGGTTTATGCTTTCAAAACCATTTGGATTTGCTCGAGCAATTTTAGGTCATTTCTTCTTTCTAATATGAATAACACTCATATATTACAAGCATGACTATCACTGTTAAAATATTAAAATAATAAATCACATATTTATATAATAACTTAAGCTTTTAAACCAATTAGAAATGGTCCCATAAAATCTTATATGATATCAAAGTTGGAAATTCTAAATTCAAATTTTTCCATACCTCATTTACCTCCCCAATTAAATATTTCCATTCTTAGTATTAGATAAAAAGACAAGATAGAAGCCCTACGCAAAGGAAGGACCTCTTCTTTTACTATTCATGGATTCTTCTAATTTTTCTGTTAGATCCCACAATGCGCAAGGCTCCATAGCACGAGGTGAAGTCAATTTGAAGTCAATTTCTTTTGACAATATTTTAAGGGTCATTTTTTTCAGATATTGAAAGGGTTATCGGGATTCAATATGGTTAAAAATATGCCTTTGGAAAGCTCTATGTGTCTACTTTTAAGTGAGTCGAGCTTCATGTATTTTGGAATATTCTGGGCAATGTTACTCCCAAAAAACGAGGCGCTGGTTAGGAAATCTGAGATGAGGTAATTTAATACATTTATGTTCTTGCTAAGTCCAATGCAATGTCTTTGAGAATTGCCAACGCTTAGAGGGAATTTTTTAAGTTTGTGTCTTTAAAACCCGTCTAAGGTTTCCTAGAGGGTAAGCGAGTGTTTCAATGAATTTACCCTTGGATTTTAGTTTCGCTTAACTCTGTATTCCTTTGGTGGATTCCTTTGAGGCTTAATGCCCTGTATCCTGAGGTGAACTCCTCTTGTAGTGAGAATTTTATTAGAATATTTAAATGATAAACCACGCATTTATCTAATAATTTAAGTTTTTAGAATAGTTGGTTGCGGTTCACATTCACATGGTATCAAAGTAAAATGTTCTAAATTTGAATCTTTTAGAATCACATTTGCCTCCCCCAATTAAACTTTCACGCCTAGTGCTAAGCAAAAGACTAGATTAAACGTGAGAGAGAGCATTGAAATATTTAAATAAGAAATTAGGCTTTCATCTAACAACTTAAGTAGGTAGATTTCTTAATCAGTGAGCATTTATTTTATCATATGCATTGCGTCCTGAGCTGAATTTCTCAGGTGGAGCACAAATTTTGCGATTGCATTTGTGTTATCTTTTAGAGTCTTTGACCTCTTTGATATCGATAGACTAATACACAAAATCAACATATTAATTGATGTAACGTATGTAACTACACCTCTTTCCATCATTAAAAAAATAAAAAATAAATAAAAATCTGTCATTTTGCTTCTCTTTAGAGTGAGGTTGGGTGGAGAGGGGAAAGGGTCGTGGTACTTGTTAGATGGAAAAGAATTACGCTATAAATAGTGTTCAAAATGTTAAGATCAGTTCATAGATTCTGTTACATTTGGGATGCTTCAACATGAGATACTAACATTATTTGTATTCTTCAAGTCGAAATATTTTGAAAATTCTGTTCAATATTTTTAACATTACTTCACAGCATAAACCTCTAGTAGAAATTTCTTCTTTTTTCCCCACTATGAGGGGATGATATTGAGAAGGTGTTTTATATGACAAAAACATCACGTGGGAATGAAACACGGTGCAACCAATCAATCAAAAGTAAGATATATATGCATATAAGGTGCCAAGTAGGACAAGATTTATAGTATGTGGGCAATCGCGATCAACCAATTACACCCTATACATAACCACTATCAGGGGATGATGTTGAGAAGGTGTTTTATATGACAAAAATATCACGTGAGAATGAAATAAGGTGTAACCAATCAATCAAAAATGATATACACACGCACATATAGGATGTCAAGTAGGACAAGATTTATAATATGCGGGCAATTGCAATCAATCAATTACACCATGTTTCACTGCCATGAACATTTATCTGTCACATGAAGTACATTCTCACTCTCGTCACCCATGTATATTTTCTCAGTAGGTAAATGTCGCATGCCAACATATGAAATCCGTCCGTCTTCTTGCTGGCGGTGTTTCTTCCGAAAATCCAACGTTCAGAAAAAAAGCCAATCACTCTCGTACGGTTCTTTCTCGTTTAATAACACATTTCGATATTTCTCTCTTATTAAGAAATCAAATTTGATAATCTACCCGTGTAATTATTTCGGTTTGGATAATCTAGCTCCTGATAACTAGGCAGACATTTAAATCTAATCTTGATTGCTTTCTATAAGTGTTACCGATCTGTAAAAGAATGAAAGAGACGCAAGTGGGGCAGCTCATGGAGAAAGGAGTGGCTGGAATCTTTCATGGAGACAGCATTGGCCCCGCAACATTGGCTGATGAATGACTTGTGTTTCGTATTTCGTTTCTTTTTTGTTTGTTTGGAGAAATACATCGATCAATTCCGGTCGCATATAATTTCTATCATAAACATCAAATCAAGAGTGGACAAGGCTGATTGCGTAAAATTTTTGGCGATGTGAACTCTACTTCTTCTATGAAGATTTCAAGAAGTAATCAATTCAGCACTCAGCGAGAGTTCTCCCTATGTAAACTTTGTAAATCAATGTCGACTATCAGATAAAAATTCACTCAAAGGATGCGCAAGAATCATGGAATGCACGACAACATAACACCATCATTTAAGATGTACTATACTCACATGGACCTATGATATATTGTCTTATTGGATATATACGTTACATGATAAGTCTATCGTATTTCAGATTGCCCTTCTAATTAATTTCTCGCTTCTCATCGTCACACCTTCCTAACCTCGACGGGAACGCCCTTGCTGGTCTCTGCCGCCTTGCCTTGGGACAGCGCATTCTTGCCGGTGAACAACAGGCCGTAGGTCACTGCAGTGAAGTAGATCAGCAAGCTGAGGCCAATGGTGCCGACCATGACAGAAACAGTGCTGACTGTGAAATCGCCATTGCACGAGAGCCGGCCGAGCTTGATCTGGACCACGTTGACCATGGCCAGGAGCAGCAGCAGGCACCCGGCTATGGTCCCGTAGATTGACAAATAAAACCCAACGAGGCTCTTCCACTGGCGTTGTGGGTTCTTCGCGGCGCTGTCAGGTAAGTCGTCGTGCTTCTTGTAGATGTACAGGTAGATCTTGACGGTCTTGGCAAGGAAGCCGGAGAAGACGAAGCAGCTGAAGGAGGCAATCTCAAAGGCCACGAGCCGCTTGCGCATCTTGGTGTCCGAGTGGCAAGTGTTGTCATCCTCGAGGCTCTGAACTTTGCCCGGCTGGGCGAAGGAGAGGCCGACGAAGACGGCAACAGTGAAGAGGGAGTTGAGGCTCACGACGTCGTCAAGCACCTTCTGGAAGTACTTCCTCTCGTCCACTCGCTCCTCTTCACTTTCTTCTCCAGTTAATTTGCTGTTCTTGCTGTGGGCCAGCAATAGGAGAAGGAATGAGGGGAAAGAATGAGCACCCACAGAGACAGAGAGAGAGAGAGAGAGAGAGAGAGAGAGAGAGATTGAGAGATTTACCTGTCAGCCATGAATGAGAGCTAGCTTGAGGTTCGAGAGGAATTTCTGGTGAGCTTGTTATCGGAGGATCCAATGACAATGTTGGTTGCTTTTAAGGGTAGTTGCTGATAATAGAGAAATATGGAGTTAGACGTTGACCATTTAAATACATCACTAAAATTAAGGTTGCAAAAATCTGTTGTTTCGTCTATTATTGAAGCGAAATATATCGCTATCACTAAAAGAGATAAATGAACTCTTGTGGTTGCAAAAATTTCTAAAAAGTTGAGACATGAGGTGGAGGGCAAAATTCGTTGGCCGGTCCGCCTCATTTGTGGGGCCTAGCAAACACAAAAAACAAAGAGGAAAAAGAACGAATTCCTGGACCAGCACTGTGCTGGTCGATCCTCGATCTTGAGAGTTCCGGGTCGGTCCAACCTAGACCAACCCCGACTATATATATGTAATTTTTTTATATAAAGAAAATCTTAAAATAAATTGTGTCAACAACATTAAATAGCTCTTTAATAAGGAGTTCAAGTAATTTTACATTGTTTTTTAATAACTTAGTTTTTTAATGTCTTTTACGGCATTAATAGTTATAATTTATGAATGAGGAAAATATTTTTGTGAGGAGCCCTCACAGCGTCCAAAAAGGCACCTTATGGCATCCTCCTTTAGTATTCGTTCTCTTTTGTCTTATTTGTCCTCTTAGTCTTCAATTTTCCAAAATAGAAAGAAACAATTTCTCCGCTCGCCACTCAACACTTGCCTCGCTCGCTTTGGGTTACTCGTGCCGCTCGCCACTCGATGCTCGCTTGGCTTATTGCTTCCCGCTCAACATTCAATGCTCATTTTGTTTGACACTCATCCCACTTGACCCTCATCGCTTGCCTTTCTTAACTGACCTCACTTATCATCAAATCCATTGGGTTGGTAAGATCCCCGGTTGCCCTTTCAAGGAGTATAAAAAATGAAATAAAAAATTATTGGTTGGTCTTGGGTTGACCTTGAAACCGGACCGAACCCATTGGGTCAATCTAGTCCTTAATTGCTTTTTTAAGGAGTACAAAAAACGAAATAAAAAATTATTAGTTGGTCCTAGATTGACCATAGAACCGGACCGAACCCATTGGATCAATCTGGTTCTCGGTCCCAAGCTCAATAGAGTCGGTCCTCGGTCTCAAAAATTGAGGACTAGCATTGTGCGGATTGGTCCTAGGGTTAGGGGGTGGATTGGCCCAACTCAGACCATGCTCACCCCTAGTGAGCAGCAAAGAAGAAAGAGAAAAGAGTGACCATGAGTGTACTGAGAGAACAGGGAGAAGAAAGAAAAAGGGGTGCAACTTTGCAGTCCCAATTTGAAAGCCAAACGCTGACAGAATTAACTCAAATTTGAGTATGTTATTTGTGACATTAAAAGCTACAAGTTGATTAGTTTCGTTCATTGAGAACCTCCTCTGAATTTTCTAATTGCAATCTCTATTTATGTTAATCCACTTTTGTGGTGAAAAAATACAGTTGTATTGTTTATAACACTTTATGTATCATTTTATTTTTAGTGATTAGCTAAGTAATACCAATACCGACACGCGTCACGACACGTCAACATGTCGTTTCTCAAAAAACAAAGAATCCCGATACGTTGGGACACGTTGTATATTAACTATATATTTTTATATATACATAATAAATTATCATTTTTATGATTATTTCAATCAAATTAATTTGAATGAAATTCATAAATAAATAAATAAATAATTCTAGAATGAACATACACTAAAAACATTAATTCGTCATTTATTAATATCATTCATTGTTTCAATTTAATAAATTCAACTCTATTTCAATAATTCATAAAACTTGGAGAAAAAATAAGCGATCTATATTCTGGACTTGCATGTTAGATATATTGGAAGATGAGAAAAAAAAAACTTAAGGGATGAATTGTGTATCACAAGAAGTGGAAGTCGAAGAGAAGAAAAGACTGAGTTTTTCTTCTTTCTCCATTTATTATTTTTATTATTATGTTTTATATTTTTACATATATATTTTGACTTCTCATTTATTGAATTTTTAAAATTAACCTCGATATCGGAATCACGTGTTGGAAACTCAGTATGTCGAATTCCAACTCGAGTGTTGGAAAGTGTCGAGAGAGTTGACCAGGTGTCGGATTTTTTTGACACATGTTGACCTAGTATCGGAGAGTGTCCGAGAGTGTTGGAGAGTGTCGGACACGTGTCGAAGTGTCCGACACGACACAAAAGCTCTTGAAGAGTGTCGGTGCTTCATAAGTGATTAGTGGAAGGTTTTGGGCATTTCGTGATTTTTCCCACATTGGGTTTCCATGTTAAAATCTTGTTGTTATTGTTGTTGTTGGTTTTGTCTTCTTGTCATTTCGGCATCATATATTTCTGGTTGTTATTGGGATTAAGTTGATTCGATCGGTCTAGTTTTGAGAGAGAAATTGATCCTGAATTAGGTTAGTTTTTGGTGAAATGCCCATTTCTCTCCAATACTTTTAAGGGAGACTGATGATAATTAGATATGAGCATGGTCCGAGTTGGGCCAGTCCATCACCTAACCCTAAAACTAACTTGCACGGTATTAGTCTCCAATTTATGGGACCAAGGATCGATCATGTTGAACCTAGGACTGAGGATCGAACTAACCCTATAGGTTTGGTCCAGTTCCAAGGTCAACCTAGGACTAAACGATTACTTTTTTGTTTCATTTTTTGCATTCCTTAAAATGACAAACGTACTATTTTAAATTACATATCCATCAACAATGCGATATTGAGTAACAAAACTATGAACACAATACATATCAAACATAAATATAAGATAAGGTAACAACATAAATTTACACTTCTTAAAAGCAACAAACTAGAAAAACAAATGCGCGAGACGATGGAACAGAGGCGGGCGGCAAGAGCAAGACAAGTGAAGAGAGGCAAGCTGGGAGGTAAGCGGTGAATAAGGTGAGTGAGGAGAGCAAGGTCAAGGTGAGTGAAGAGGGTTTATTTTTTTATTTTTTTTGGTTGAATAAGGGCTGAGTTTCTTTCTACCTTCTAATTTACATGACAAACTAAACTGCGAAGATAACAGAGTAGGAGGCTTTATAATTTTAAAGTAGACAAAATCATATAATATATAATATATAATATATATTATATATAGGGTTGGTCTAATCCAAACAACCCCTAAACTCTCAAAACTGAGAATCAACCTACACGGTGCAGGGTCCAAGGGTCTTAGGACTAAGGATCGATCCAATTCTCTTGGGATTCAAACCAGGAGCAGTTGCATTGGGTAGGTCCAAAGCCAGTCCAAAGCCGGTCCGGATTAACCCTAGACTAATGCTCAGTCCTAATGATAATAAAGAAATGTTGACTTACACGTAGACCATTTAAATTCATCTTAAAATCAATTGTGCAAATATGTGGATATAAGTATAAAAAATTTAAAATTGGAAGGTGAACTCAGCTAGTCCAATTCAGCGTTCCAACGGCCTACTCAGCCTTTCGGTGGAGCAACTTTTTTTTATTCTTTTTCGGCTACGATAAAAGAGTGCCCAAATCTAGCAAATTATAAATCACTCTCAGAAAGAAAGTTCTGTTTAAGATGAAATTTTGCTTGAGCGCCAACGTGTACCGGATAAATCCAACATGCGAAGGAAAATGTTGGCTGCACGTGAAAAATTACTACCTCACAAGGCAAAATTATTTATTTCCTATTAAAGAAAATTACTATTCTCAAGAAAAGTTACTCAATGGACCGGTGGACTTACACTTTTGATAGTATTTACATCCTATAAACTTTTACTCCTTTGACCATCACTTAGAAAGTTCTCACGAAATGATTTTCACGAATTGGTTGAACAAATAATCTTAATTATTGTCCAGCAGTATCATTTTTTTTTCCTCATATGGCAACAACTAATTGTATTTATAGTCAGTAATTGTTTTCAACAATTGTAGCTGTGAAATAATTTCGATGGCACCTCCGATTAGTGCCTTCTTTTCTGGTGAAGAGTAATATGGACGGAAAATTATTAACTCGGGGATATTAGCACTCGATAATAATCCGATGGTATGGTAAAATTTTCTCAAGTTATCATCAGTGGTAGAACCTAAGTTTTGTAATTATCTAAAACAACGGCAATTTCCCTACTCTCCTGCTAATTTTAGCTAAACTGACGGTAACTTTCCTTTGAAGATAGTAAATGGTCACTGTCGCAAATCATTTTTATAGGTTTTCAACATTTTGATCATTTAAAAAATTAATGAAAAATATTAATCATAAATTTCAGAAAATCTATACTTTTAAATTTAAGAAAATAGCTCCCTCTTTTATATGTCAAAAAACAATTTCGAAAACACAATTGAACCTTGGCTATTGAACCCAGGGCTTTGGCACCCCGCCAAGGTCAAACTGAGGATCCTAGCAATAGTGTGCAAAATCCTTGACACCTATGCCAAGGCCTCAATGGTTGGGCCTCGGTATGAACAATCTGATCCTAAGTCCCCGAGGCCAAGCTTGTTAAGGAAATTTGATTTACTGATGAAAATAGAGAAGTAATAATAGATTTTGATGCTTTGATGTGTAATTACGATCAATGTTCTTGAGGTATTATTTGTCTTCACTATTGTTGCTACAGGATTTAGAATAAGGGCGTGTTTGGTAACGTTTCGTTCAAAAATTGTTTCAGGGGAACAAAAATAAAAATAAAAAAATGTTTATGTTCAAAGGAACAATTTTTGACCGAAACACGCGTTTGGTAAACTTATTCCAGGAATAAAAAATGAATAGAAACACGTTTAGTAGATTTTATATTATTTTTTTGTTTCTTTTAATTTTTTAATATTTTCATTTTATTTTTCATTTTTCCTTTCTTTTTTTTTTCTTCTTTTGGCCGGCTGTCGGCCTCCGTGATCGGCCCGGGGCCGACGCTTGCCTTGCCCGGACACGGCAAGGCTTGCCGGCCCCCGGCGAGGCTCGGCCTCGTCGGCGCGGGCGAGGCCTCTCCTCGCCTCGGGGGGCGAGCTTGGCCTCGCCCGAGATCCGCCAAGGCCGAGCGTCATCGAGGGCCGACGAGGCTCGGCCTCGCCGGATCCGGGTGAGCTCGAGCTCGCCCGGCCAAAGGCGAGGCCTCGCCTCGCCGGCGGGGGCGAGGCCTCGCCTCGCCTTGGCCGGGCGAGCTTGGCCTCGCCCAAATCCGGCGAGGTCGGCGACCCTCGACGGCGTCGCCGGCCCTCGACGGCCGGTCGCCGGCCATGGCCGAGGCCGGGGACCAGCCAAAGAAGAAGAAAAGAGGAGAGGGAAGAAAAGAAGAAAAAGTGTTTTCGGAGAAGTGTTTCGATTCCGAAGTAGGTTTTTTTGTTTCAATTTTGTTCGGGAACAAAAAAACACAAAATCTGTTCTTGAAAGAAATCAGGAATAAAAACATGCAGGCCCTAAATAACCTTCAAGATATACACTGAAGCTACAAAGAAATAAGTCCAGCAATGACTCAATATCTTTTTGGAATTTCACATTGAATGTGTTAAAATTGCATGTATGAAAAGAGAAAAAGAGAGAGTTTTGAAGAAGCATTTATGAACAGTTATAGTTACTATAAATAATATGTAAATTAGGCTGCGTTTGTTTGCACTTCTTTTTTCTGTTTTTGAACAATGTTTTTGTTTTTTTGTTCCTGGGAACAAAAAATGAATAGAAACACGTTTGGGTGTGTTTTTGTTAGAAACAAAAATGGAATGAAATAAGAAACAACAAATTTATGTTTCTTATTTCTGAAACACTTTTGAAGAAACACTTCTCTTTTCTCTTTTCTTCTTCTTTTCTTCTTCTTTTTTTCTTTGGCCGGTCGCCGGCCTCGGCCATGGCCGGCGACCAGCCATCGAGGGCTAGTGACGCCATCGAGGGTCGGCGACCTCGCCGAAGCGCCGCCGGCCCCCAACAAGGCTCGGCCAAGGCGAGGCCGAGCCTCGCCCGTGCCGGCGAGGCTCGGCCTCACCGGATCTAGGCGAGGCTATCGGCCCCCGTCGGCCGATCGCCGGCTCCGGCGACCGGCCAAAAGAAGAAAAAAATAAAGGAAAAAAAGGAAAAACAAAATAAAAATATTAAAAAATAAAAAGAAAAAAATATATATATAAATCTATCAAACGTGTTTCTATTCATTTTTTATTCCGGAACAAGTTTACTAAACGCGTGTTTCTAGTCAAAAATCGTTCCGGAACAGAAACACTTTTTTTATTTATGTTCCCCTGGAAAAAATTTTGAACGTAAACGTTACCAAACGCGCCCTTAGTCTCTATTTGCAAACAACCAATCAACACATCTCTTGCTAATAAGTACCTTATTCCCAACCATTGCTACTCTGCATGTCAAAAATAACTTTCTTTCATAACTACCGATAGCCTCCTTTTAGGACGAAGAGTCAGTTCTTTTATGATAACAAACTATTTCAACAGGACTTTGACCCTAGTAACTAGGCTCAAGTCCCTTAAAGTTAGGCCTTGTTCCACCCCGTTAAGCCACAATCCCTTGAGATCAACCTCGAAACCTCGGAGGATGGGCTAGGATGCCTCGAAGCCGAGCTCAAGACCACGGTGCCCTGCTGGGAACCTCCATTGCCAAACTTGGGACAACGACACTTTGAGCTTGGGTTCCTCAAGGACGGTCTCAAGACTTCAGCGGTTGAGCTCGGTACCACTAAGGCTTGGTCCGTGTCCATAGCCCCCAAGTCAAGGTCTCCACGTACATGGAATATCCAAACTTTTCTAACTCAACTAATTCTATGGTTTCATGCAAATTGTCATGTCAACATGCATTTTTAAGGCTCCACGCACATGGTGATAGATGTAGCTGTCGAATTTATCCAAAGCAGTACAAATGTGCACATACAAACTAATTGCTTGACCATTTAAATCACCCCTTGAGAGTTTTAAAGAACATTTTATCACATAATTCATCTAGTAATATCTTAATCAAAGGTGAATGACATGATTTACGAGACAAATGGTGCTCATTTGAAAAAGTTACTCACACTTATTGGATGTGATTGTTCATAATAGAACACACTTCATTCATAAGGGATTGGTCGTGTAGTTAAATATTTGATTTGGACGTAACAGAGAGTATGTCCAAAACCAAGCATATCCCCATTCAGACTAATCTTGGAAACCATACCCTTAATCCTATGGTTTACATGTATTCATGGAGATCCACGGATGCAAGGGAAAGCCAAAAAACATTAGTAGACCAAGACCACAAGTATTGGTCGTATCAAAGGTGAATAATATGGATAGGAAATTCCAATGCTCTAGGGCCACACTTGTAGCAGTTAGAAAATGATATTTCGTCTCTTTTACACATATGAAAGACGACGACGTTATTGCTGTCGGTTGTGCACAGTCGTTTTAAGGAAAGCAAAACCATGTACATCTGATGTTGCAATTATTGAATTATCAATTGCTAGGGGCTAGGCCTACCACCCACACGACATATTCTTTTTCCTTTTGTTTTTTAATTGTGGGTGAAATGAAAGCATAGATCATTGTAGTTGATCCTCGAATGGACACTTCGAGAAAATCAATACGACACATATGAAGACCGTGGACTTGCAGATGAAAGTACTTTTCAATATTTAGACGATGGAATGCTAGACAAGAAATAGTGAAATGTGAAAATGTGCAATTTTTATATATTTCGATATGTATTGAAGAAGAATACATGAGCCTATTTATAAGTTTTTCTAGATGACTATATTAATTGAGATATACACAATCAAGTTGAGTTATTATGTGTAATCTTGAAAGATATGAAAAATTAATAAAAATATCGTAATTATCTTCAATATAAAAATATATTGTAGAAAAAATCATAAATAACTCTTACACCTCTATTGCCTTGGTTTACATACCAATCAAAGTGTTGGGAATTGATTACAATTGAAAAAAGACCAAAAAACATTAGTAGACAAATGATTTGTCTTTTGAGGATATGTTGAAATTGTATACTTCTACTTGTCTCTGAAAATAGATGAATGTAATTTCATATTTCAGAGATACAAGAACGCCACGAACCAAGCTAGAACTGTATTGTGCTAATAAAGTTGGCTATTTTTTGGTATTGCTTTTGTGATAATAATAGCCTATAAACATGGTGGGATAACTACAGCAGAAATTCTACACCTTATCGTAAAAGTGTGATTAAGTCTTAAAATTTTCAAAAAAAGTAATCAAATCCTATAATTTGTACAATCAAGTTATTATGTTAATTTCATCCAATTTAACCAATGTAAAATGCTCATATGACTTTTTCTATCATTATCTCTATTTTAGATGGTGTGCTACATGGTGTTAAGGTTAATTAAAGCACCAAAACGACATCGTTTTGATGAGATTCCTTTTACACCAAATCTTAATTAAATTAGGTCTAAATAATACCCAAAAAAATCAAAAAATAGACAAACTAAAAAAAAAAAAAGGCTAAAAGTTATTTAAAAATCCAAAAAAAAAAAAAAAACAATACCTGCAGAAGGAGGGCTGGGGCCCACTACTCATGGCCGCCACCCCCTAGTGAGTGAGGCGTCGACGATGGCCTGACCACAGATGATGCCCTATTAGCCCTCGCTAGAATTGGGAGAGGGCCAATAGTCCCTCGCTTGTGATCGATGAGCCTCACTAGTGCCCCATAGGCGTAGGGCTTGGCCCTTGCAGCCTGGGCTATTTCTTTTTTTTTTTATAAAGAAAGAGTACATGAGCCTATTGTATATTCCGATAGCTCACACGTGCTAGCATGGCGGCACGTGGACCGTTTTCGCTGGTTTTCTTCTCCTTTTTTTCTCCTTTTGGGTTTGCCTACCGGCGTAGCAAAGCACTTGACGAGCCTCCAATGCTGATAAAGGTGTCGAGTGGAAAGTAATTTTTCAATTTTTTATTCTTAAAATTATTGTTATTCGTGAATAAGCTTTACTTCCATTGATTAATTTGAGCGGAAAGAAGGAGCAAAGGTCTTCGATGCTCCGTCCCTACATGCGAGCCCAAACACATGCACGATCAGATGAGGTGGGTCATTGCCTCACCTCATCCATCACCGTACTTGATCGGTTGAGCTCTCGTGTACCGACAAGAAGTTGCATACCGATTCCGTATACGAAACTTTGTTCCTATTTCTTCGTATAGCAAACTTCACAAATAAACATGACTCAAATTTTTGCACAATTTTATTAGAATCATGCCATCAGAGTGGTCGACGCAAAAGCTATATAGACAAAGGTTCATGGCTTCCCGAATAGGAATGAGACTAGGCCCTTAATGTTGCGGATGATCTTGTTTAAAGTACCTACATTGATACTAGTTTCTCATTTCTAGTCAATGCTCTAAAGTAAATAATCCAGTGGTGAATAATTCTGTCTTATATGAACATGACTAGTTAGATTCCTTCCCACTAAGTTCGGTAGGTAGTTCATAATCACGCTGCGATGTGTAGGCAGTACAAAATGGACTTCAATTATTGATTTTCAGTCTTCTTAGGAAATTTCTTTCCTATTTCAATAATTTAGGAAACTGTTATATATTGGAATTAGGGCTTAGTTGCCAATAACGTTTTGAATAATATATACTGGCTTTAAAACTTTTCTGATTAGCTTTTTGTCATGATTTATAGAGTTTCATCGCTTCTATCTGAATTCCTTATTCTGTCCTTTCTGAAATTCTTCCCAAACTCTCTCCTATCTTTTCTCAATTGCCAGCTTCCAGTTTTACATTATTTTGATATCTAATTAAATTCATATTCCATAAATTTGTGATCAAAGCAACGTGCTTCCATTATGCATTATTCAGTATCACAGCTAGATCTCTTCGACATTTTTTTTTAATATAAGAGCTTATGGTTAATTGGTAAGCCTTCAATATGGATTGGATTTGATGAAATTTCTCGAGAAAGGAATCTAATGAATTCCGGAGGAGATTGTCATCATACTCTTTTGTCCGGTGGAAGAGGGAGTATAAATGAGGAGAAAAAAAGTCATAAAACCATTGCATTAATGTCAATTTAGTCTTAAATATTTCACTTTGTCCAAATTTTTTTTTTTTGAATTTATCAAATTTAGTCATAAACTTTTTGACAATTGGTTAATGTAGTCAATTCCATCAATTTTAGCCAAAAGAATTGTTCGGGATAGAACTCTAATCCCATAGGTGGGCTAAGCAGGGATCTAGCCGGTCACTAACATGGACATTTATTATTAATTGTTTAATTTGTTATTATTTTCTATTATGTTTCTTTTTTTTTAATTTTTTTCTCTTTCTTTTTACTGTGGCTAGCGAGGATCATCGGAGCTCACCAACTAGTGAATGAGGGCCACAAAGCCATCACTAGCTATTGGCAAGGGTTGCAACCCAATTGCCTCTAGCAGTTGAGTTGTGTGCAAAGATAAGACATTTATGTTTAAGCATTATGATCTAATATGGTTGATTATAGCTTTTCACCATTTTTTTTTGTCAGTGTTTGGTTGTCTGTAAACATAGAAAAGCAACTCGACGAGCTTCCAATTGAGACTGTATGATTTTTTTTTTTTTTTTTGGGGTCAGAAAACGGAAACTATATTGAAGATGAAAAACCAGTACAACCGGTAGCTAGTGCATCAGTGCAGATAATGTCGATCAAATAAAACGGGGAAATACAGCCCAGTTCTGAAAGGAAAAGGCACGGTTATGGGCCTTTGCAGCCCAGTCGGCAGCCACATTGGCCTCTCTTCTGCAGAAAGAGAGCGAGAGATTAGGGAAACGAGAATACAGTGAGGCGGCTTCGGAGAACAGAGAACACTCCTCCCATGGCGGCTTCCGTTGTCGATTCAGCGTCTCAACAAGGACTAAGCTGTCCGATTCAACAAGTATCTTCGCTTGATTGAAGCCTTGGCGAAGCAGGTACTGTAGGGTGAGAGAAAAAGCTTGGATCTTCGCCTGCAGGGCCGAGCTTGAGACTGTATGATTGGCGTCTTTCTTTTCCCACAATGACTTGGGCCACCCTTGTTTTTCTCATATCGACACATCATTGTTTTTCACTGCATGCTCTCTCCGGGCAGGCAAGCCCAATCACGTGCATCATTAGATGAGGTGGGTTCTCACCTCATCCTATGACATAAGTTGATCGACTGGACTCACGCATACCGAGAGCACTCAAGAATTTTTTAAGAGGCGGTCCCTCTCAATCAACTTTACTTCTAAAAAAATATGACCACGGTGGGAACGCACTTGATCAACTTGTTTGTACTCTTCCACCAGAGAAGGAAATGTTTGCACTAGAAAAAACTTGGGATCATAATTGATCAAAATTTGGCATCATAATGGGGACGAGACTAGGGATCCGATGTTAGGGATAATCTTGTTTTTATTTCTTTCAATCAAAACATGTTTAAAGTTCCTAAGTCAATTCTATTTTCCCATTTCTAATCAATGCTCTAAAGTAAATAATCTAAGATGTGACTAGTTAATTTTTTTTTTTGTCATAATACAATTTCTTATTTATATCATAAACTAGATTTACCTGGTGTCACCCAAACAAGGAGTCTCATCACATAGAAGGGCCCAAAGGACTTGAGGAGGGGAAGAGACCCAATCAAAAGGCAGGCATTTCTTTCTCTCGGCCCACACGACCCAAATTCCTCGCACCGATTATGATAATTTATAATCACGATGCAATGTGTAGATGATACAAAAATGTTATTTCTGGTTAATTTAGGAAATATGTTATTTATAGAATGAGGGCGTGGTAGCTGATAACATTTAAAATGCTATCTTTACAACTTGTCTAATTAGCTTTTGTCATGATTTGATATTAATCAAATGTCGAGTTTCGTTTCTTCTCTGTAAATACTTCTATCCATCCTTAGGAAATTTCTCCAGGACTTCCCCCCTCTTCTTTTTCTCAATTGCCAATCTTCCAATTCTGCATTGTTTCGATATCGAAGCTAGATTAATTTTCCATAGTTTTGTGATCAAAGCTATGTGTTTCCATTATGCATTCTTTAAGGGACAATTACCAAAAAAAAAAAAGGTAATAAATATATTTTATATATGTTAATTCAATTCCAAACCTTTTAATTTGGTCAATTTAGTGGTCCTAAAACCTTTTGATGATTTGTCAATAGAATTATTTTGGCCAATATTGGCAGAAATTCACTAACGTGAATGTGGGTCATCTTAGGTGGCATAATCAAAGCTAATATCAAGTTTCTACGATTTTTGAAAAAAAAATATTGTGATTTTTTTTTCTTTTTTTATTCTATCATTGTGGTCGCCAAGTACCTACAAGCCCTTGTCAACCACTAGCAAGGATTGCAGCCCTTGCTTATGGTTGGCGAGAGCTTGCACGTCCTCAACCAATGGCCAATAAGGCCTTGGCAACCCTCACTTGCAATCAACAAAGGCTTGCAAGTCCTCACCTAATGGCTGGGAAGGCATTGGCAACCCTCATGAGCCCTTGCTCATGGCCGAGAGGGCTTGCAAGTCTTAACCTAATGGCCAGCAAAGCCTTGGCGACCCTCACTCGGGGCCAAGAGGGCTTGTAGGTCCTCACCCAGTGGCCGACAAGGCCTTAGCAGCCCTCGCTGGCCATAATGCAAATACTAATAATAATAATAATAATAATAATAATAATAATAAATTAAGAAATATTTTTAAATAATTATCCATGTCAAAATCGATTATGCCACACTACATGAGCAGCGTCGTTAGCAATTATCGGCCAAAATTGGCCTAAAGGAATACATTGGCAAATTGTCGTACGGTGTATGACTAAATTGGTTAAATTGAAAGATTTTTAATTGGTCTAAGACGTCTTTGATAATTTTCCCTATTATTTAGTATCATAGCTAAATCTCTTCAACACTTGCAGTGTCAAAACTTAGCATGGAGGACACTTAAGTGTCAAAAGTTACGAAAAGCGCCAAGTCTGGCAAAGATAGCTAGAAATTGTACGTTGCATTTTTTAAATAATATAACTCGATTACGTGACACGCCGGGAGCTAAGTGAGCAATAAAGAACCAAAACAATGTCGTTTTGCATTTTTTTAATTTTAATATAAATATCAATTAAATTAAAATATTTATATAAGAAAGGGAGGAGGAGGAGGCAGAACGTGAGGGCTCAACCCTTGCCATCGCCTCCCCCACCGTCGCTAGGACCCCCCAGCGAGCAACAGCCCTTGGCCCGACTGGGCAAGGGCTGACGACCCTCACCAGATTTAGGGGAAGGTCGCAACCCTGACCCTAGATCCGAGCGAGGGCTCGTAGGCCCTCGCACGAACCAGCTTCCTCAACCACATGCAATCTTCATCTTCTTCCTTTTTTTTTTTAATTAAATAAATAAATAAATTTGTTTTATATTTAATTTATTTAATAATTATATTAATTATCTAGCTACATTAGCAAAATGACATCGTTTTGCACTTATCTTACCGGAAAATCGTCACATCAGCATTTTGGCTAGATTTTATCGCCGTTGGCATTTAACTGACTCATTTTTCTCAAATTTTGGTACTTAAGTATCATTTTTCTTAACTTTTGACAATTAAGTGTCATCTCAAGTGTCATCTCATGCCAAGTTTTGACACTCCCGGAGTCCGGGTGTCTTTTTAAGTACCATAGCTCATGCTTAATTGGTACACCTCTAGTGTGGATTGGTGTTAATAAAATTTCTCAAGAAATGAATATCATGAGTTCCACACAATTATTGAGAAGAAGTGGCAGTTAATAGCAAAGAAGTGAAGCCTTAAGTTAGAGATACGCATGTCCAAAATGCTATTTGGATTAAAGTGGAGCATACCCAATACAGCTCATATATTGGGAGAATAACGATGAGGGCACATGTGAGTTGTGCTAAGAAGGTCCAGATATGTAAAAGATTTGGTGAAATTGTCAATGTGATTGGCAGTAACTCATTGGATTGAAGAGTATCGAATTCAAGCCGTCAATTAATGTAGAAGTCATGTAGGACAGGGAACACTCGAGATGTGCTTTCCCCTTCTCACATTATACGACCTGCAAATGCTCCATATTGTCACTGGACATCACCCCATAATCATCGTCACCAACCCATAATCAATGCGATCATACAAGAAAGTTGCTTAAGAAGTGTCAAAAGAGAGAAATAAATAAAAGCTCAGCCCCAGAATGCTAGGGTCACGACAGCAGAAACCATGGTGTTCACTCTGCACATGCCGCGCCCACGACCAGTGTCCTCCCCGGCGCTTCCCCCACGAATCCTTGATGATCCAACACGGCTTGTTGCTAATCCTGAATCCCCTTTGCTCGTAGCCACGGAGGAGCACCCCGGTGATCGACCGACCCATCTCTTGCTGCGAATGATCAGGCACTCCCCCCAATGCAATACCGCATCAAGACCGCGTTTAGCCCCCACCGTGATCAGAACCAAGAACCCGTCAATAAAGCTGTTTATATGCCGGTTCAATTAGACATTTAGCGCATTAGTAGCAGGGGGTTTCCGCAGGATCATCTCAAGAGCATTCGTACAAGTCAGAAGCCGGAGTTGAGTTTACAAACTTGGTATGTTAACCGAAATTGAAATGTCCTGGTAATCATCACCAGTGCGAGACCATGGAAAATTAGACAATCCATAGCCCATACCAGAAAGATTATCTCTCACCAGGCCGGGCCATAAGGTTTGAGCGCAAACGTAAATGAATACCGAATGAAGGAAGAATAAGGAGGAAAGCAGATACTTGAATCTGAATTCCGAACCTTCAAGCGTGCCCCTGCTTAACCAGAGGTGGTGCTATCGGGTCCTCGTTGGCCGGGATGGCGGTGAAATTTACCGCCTGGACGGCTACCTTATGAAGTATTGCTAGCATTGCTTCATAGCATAAATCTCCGGCTGAAATATCTTCTTTCTTTTAGTCTTCATAGGCAGGGTGCGATCACTTAATGTGATGGATGCGTCATATGACAGTGATATTTGACGTAACTATCCAATCAAGAGTAAAATGCATACATACATGTTGTCAAGTAGGATAGAATTCATATCCATGAGCAATGGTGATAGGTCGACCACACCATGTCGTTACTACTGGAAAATATATCCATCTCGCTGTCATCACAACCGTATATTTTCACAATAAGTACCTACTTAAATGCCCACCACATGTCAACAGTTGAAGTTCGTCTACTAAAGATTCTCTTTCTACTAGCGTCGTCTCTTTTGAAAATCCAACATTTAAAAGAAAAAAACAATCAATTTCTCACGACTCTCGCTCGTTTAATAACACATTTAGATCTTTTCTTAGTAATAAATCAGATTTATAATCTAGTTACTTATAACTAGTCAAACACTTGAAACTATTTTTGATAAAGAGTGAGCAGTTATAGTTTTCATATTAAATCAAGAGTGAATGAGGTAGCTTGTGTAAAATTTCCTATACACGGATGGTGGGGACCAAAAAGTCCTAAACCTATTACAATTTTATCAATTTAGTCTTAAACCTCTCAATTTTGCCAATTGAGTCCTAAATCTTTTCATATTTTGTCAATTGAGTCAATCAGGCTAATTTTATGTGAAAATTGATGTTGTTGACTGCCGATGCTAACTTGGCACTTTTTAATATTATTTTAATTATATTTTAATAATTTTTTAAAATTTTCTTTATTTTTTACGGGTTTTGGAGAGAGAGTCGATGAGGGTGGTCGATGACTCGATGGACCATTGCCTACCCTAGAGGAGGGCATCGGGGCCCTTGCCAACTCTAAGTAAGGACCGTGATGCCCTTGCTGGCCAAAGCAAGGGCACACAAGTGGATTATAGGCCAAGGCTTAGGTCCCCTCGCTTTGGCTAAAGAGGGCCCCAACACCTCGCCCAAGGTTGGCAAGGGTCCACCGACCACCTTTGCCGGTCTTTTCTCCAAAACCGTAAAAAATAAATAATAATAATTAAAAAATACAAAATATTCAAAATATCATTAAAATATTATTTTAAAAAGTATCGCGTCCATGCCAGTCGTCAACAGCAATTTCAAGTAAAAATCGGTTGGATAGACTTAATTAGCAAAATGTGAAAAAATTTAAGACTCAATTGGTAAAATTAAAAAATCTATGATTGAATAGACAAAAGTGTAATAGATTTATGATTTTTTAGATAATTTTCCCCAGCGTCTGTTTCTTTTTTTCCAATGAACATTTAAGGAGACGAACCAATTTAGCAATCCATGAGAGTTTGTGACGTCCAATTGATGTATAAACTTTGTAAACAAATGTTGATTATTGGACGAAACTCCCACCAAGGACGCGCAAGAATTAAGGAATGCACAATAGGATAACGCCTTTACTTAAAACACAACATACATGGACCTCCCCATACATCGAGCACTACACAACCTACGTCTACTAAAACACGTATCACTATGTTACGTGATAGTTCCAAGAAAATCATCAAAAAAAAAAAATTAACATATTACGTTTATGTCATTTCAATTATAAATATTTCAATTTCGTCAATTTGATTTAAATTTTGTTAACAATTTGCCAATGTAGCTAATTCGACTAATTTTGATTAAAGATTACTTATGTGAATGTAGGACGGTTGACTTTTCAATTTTAAAATTTTTTTCTGAAATTTTTATTTATATTTTTCTTTTGTATATCATTTTCCTTTTTACTACTGTCAATGAGGGTTGTTGAAGCACGTCGGCCATTTGGGCGAGGGCATATCAGTTGCGGGCAAGGTTGGCCTCACCATGGCCTCGCCAATCACAGGTGACGGTGACCTCACCCGTAGTTGCAATGGTCTAGACAAGACCGGGCTAGGATCATGAGCCTCACCTGAGGCAAGCGAGGGCTTTGCTGCCCTTTTCTATTAAGCTTGTCCCTCACCAGCCATAGTCAAAAAAAGAAAAAACTATTTAATATTATTCACATTACCGTTAGTATCACGTAAAATGGTTAACATTCACATCAGCGATTTTAACCAAAATTGGCCTAGTGGATTAAACTGGCACATTGTTCTAATGTTTAGAATTATATTAGTCAAATTATGGTCAATAATTTTAAGACTTTTTGGGTAATTATGCGGATAATTCAGCCTATTTTAGATTGCCCAACTTATTAGCTTCTCACCTCTCGTCATCACACCTTCAGCCTCTTTGCGTTACGCTCTCGCAACTTTCTTTGCGGTGAACACCAAGCCATAGGTAACTTTAATGAATTAAATCAGCAAGCTGAGGTCGATGGGAGCAGAATTACCAAAAAAATCTCAAACTTTTTTATACGATAGTCAATTTAATCCTAAATATTTTAATTGTGTTATTTTAGTCAAAAATATTTTTACGACTTATCAATGTATCCTTTCATTGTTAACGAAAAACATATACTTAACTTTAGAAAAAGAGATTCCTCTATAAATAAATAAATAAAAATCAAATATCATTTTCAAAATTCAATTGGACTCAACCTCCGACCTAGGACTCCTCTTATCGGGCCCAGTTCCTCAAAGCCAGGCCAACAACATGCCCATGCCAAGGACTTAACTGACTAGGTCAGTTCCCACCGAACCGAGCCTAGGTCCCCCAAGGCCAACCCTTAGACCCCACCAATTGGGCTAGGGTCCCTCAAGGCCATGCTCAGGACCTCGGTACTTGGGCTAGGGTCCCTTAACGCTTGGTCCGAAGCCCTTGAGGCTGGGCCCATGTGCCTCAAGAACGAGCTTGAGATCTTGGTTCTCAGCATCGGGACCCCAATGATTGAGCTTAGGATATCAATGCTCGGGCTTGAGTCCCTCAAGGCTAAGCCTGGGTCCCTCGAGGCCAGAGTCGGGACTCTTAGCAATCGGGCTCAGTTCCCCGAGGCTAGGCCTAAGTCCCTGACACCCGAGCTAGATCTCCGACACCCAAATCGGATCTCCGACACCTGACGTTCGCTTAGGCTTGTAGTTGAGACTTCCTCTCAAATGTGGGTCTCATAATTTTTCTACAACAAAACGTAGGAAAAGGACTTCCTTGTTCTTTGCAAAATACAGCCAAACATAGAAACCCGATATCATTATCCTTGAAAGTTATTTCTTTCAAATTTATTTTCCAGCAAATTCATTTTCCATGAAGCAGAGCCCAAATTTCGTCGAAGTTCAAGTAAGTTTGGGGTTTCGGTATTTGTGACATTACAGGGGAAAAGTAGACAGCTTGAACTTCTCGAAGAGCCATGCCAGAAGAATGGTGGCTGTCATTTATCTAAGTCACGGTATTTAATTTGAGCCATTAAGTTCATTTAAGAGAAAACGACAAGCCAATACTAAAGTTGGAGGAATTAATGGATTAATACATCTATTCCTCAAAATCCAGCTCATAATATGTCTTTCTTAAAACTGGCCATAACTAACGCTAATAAGGATGATCTTTTTTCATTGCTCTATATTACTCTACTTTTTTTCTACCCAAAGTCTATGCTTGATATAGATTTTCACCCAGTGAAACCTCTCACTCATTTGTCCCAATCCAGATTATCTTCCTGTCACTAATCATATTAAAAATTATTAAGTAATTCTGATTATCAGTGACCGTGCTAGAGGAGGCCTTTTTTCTTAATATATTCCAAAGATACAAGTGTGAAGTCCCGGCTACCTAAGGTCACAAAATGCCTTGCTAGCCTCTTGAACTGACATATGCAAGTAACCAGACCAATTTTGCAAACAATAGGTGCAAATCTGAATGAGTGACCTCTAGTTCCTGATCTAGAATTATCTCAATGCTCCAATCAACTGTGGCAACATGGGATTGAAGCCTTTTCAAACCCTATGCAATCTTTCAGTAAAAGTGAAAGAAGAAGAAGAAGAGGAGCTATAAATAGGTTAGTTAAGGTGGATATTGGAAGTTTAGTTGGACAATGGAGACTGTCCTCCCAACGAACATTTATAATGCTTCACTCACAAAGCAATAGGTGGAGTTCTCGAAATAATCCTGAACGGAACACCTTTTGGTTTGATCACCAAATCTGCCGCATGCACTCTAGTTGTTTAATATTCAATTAACTGATTCGGGATTTCTTAAAAATACTTTGTGTTGCAATATACATCTAGAAATAACTCAGCCGAAGTTGATCTACATGGTTCGTGAGATAAATGGTGCTCATCATATCTATCCGATATGATTGTCTAATAACAGACCTAGACTTCATCCCTAAGGGATTGGTTGAGTAATTCAGTACTTAGATTGGACACAATAGATTGTATGTTCAAATTCATGCATCTTTCATTCAGAGTAACTTTAAAGGCCATCCTTATGATCTTATAAGTAGAGTTTTATAAGATATCTGTGAAGGGGACGTTTACCTTTATCTCTCTAGACAGGAAAAAAAAGTAGACCAAGACCATGAAATTATTGTTTATATCAAACGTGAATAATGTGGATAGAAACTTCGGATGCTCTTAGGCCACGTTTAGTATCTAGAAATGACAATGATATTCGTCTCTTTTCCACAGATAAAATTACAACAAAATTGCAATTATAATATAATCAAGTGCTAGGGGCTAGCGCTACCACGCACGTAACATATCCTTAGTCTCTTTAATTTTTTTCATTTCTTTGATTTTGGGTGAAATGAAATCCTAGGTCAATGAAGTTTATCCTTGAACCGACAGTTTGAGTAAGTCGATACCAGATAAATGACAACCGTGTACTTCTTTAAGAAATTAAGTTGGTAGGTGAAACACTTTCGAATAGTTAAACGATGTAGTGGTCACTCTGATGCTTCGGTTGGGATTTGATCTAAGATTTGAAGTGTTGAGATGGCCAACTAAGGAACTGTAGAGATTTGAGCACATCACCTCATCTTCTGAAAGCATGTTAAGATTGGGTATCATCTAATCATCTATGAAATGGAAAAATATGTCTGTTTTATATTCCAAAGTGCGAGAACATGAAGAATGAGGTTAAAACCTCGCCTTCCGCTAATAAAAATCGGAACAAACTTCTTTTTTTTCCCCGGAATCACTACGGTGATTAATTGTCACCCTATTATTTTTCTGGTCCTTCAGGGTCATAAGTGTCCGCAAGTTAAATTTCCCATACGGTAATTGAATAAATTGTGTGATTATACGCTGACATTGACCGAAAATTTTTTCCATTGTGTTTATCTGGCTTGGGCTTTGAAGGAATGGAGTTCCTATGGGGGAATGCTCATCTTGGAGAAAACCCTAGCTATAAGCCACCCCCATGATCTAATGGTTGATGTGAGCTGGGCTCATATGGTTAGGATACACATTACTCTTGTTGATCATTCCACAATCGCAAACCACCATAGGCAACAACGCACTTGACGACCACAATTCTCTACTTCTCCCTCTCCCTCTCCCCAATAGAGCTTGGAGGTTAATTTTATGACTTTTGCTTTGCGATACTGACAGTTTTTTTTTTTTTTATATGATTAAAAGATTTTTTTTCGGAACAATTTTGGTGTGGAACAACTTATTTCGTAAACGATTGTTTGATGCACGGAATTCATATGGCTGGTGGATATGAAATCCTGGAATAACCATACGAAATTTGGTATAAATGGAATGTTCCGTTTGTGAGCAATTACAAACCCTAATTTTGAGGCTGAAAATTTGATTATTTATCACATTTTCCGTGGATCTTTTCTAGCTTTGAAATCTGTGTAATTAGAAGAGCGAAAAAAAGCTTTGCGTTGCATATTAACAACTTTCGAACGTCTGCAGCTCAAGATATCAAATTTTGCAAAACTACGGTTTTTTCTTCTTCTTTTTTGGCTTCAATCGATCAAGTGAAAAAGATGCAGACATTAGCACTGTATATTAATGAACACCACATATCATGCGTTGGTCCAAGTTATTGTCATGAAGTTTATCCGCCACAAAAAAAATATTTTCTTTCACTATAATACTAGTGACATGCCAACATATTAAGTCCATATGTGAAAGGTTTTCTTTATACTATCAGTGTCTCTCTTGAAAATTGAACAACACATTTAGACCTTTTCTTCTTAAGAAGTCAATTTTTGCAACCTACCCATGTAATTAATATTGCTCTTGTTAATTTAGCTACTTATAGTTGATTGATTGTAAAGGTAAAAACCTTCTAACCGAGTCGAAAAAGATTGAAAGAGATGTAAGAAGGGTAACTCATTTTTATGGTCGAAAAAAAGAAAAACCCAAAAGGCTATAGGATGGTTGCACGAAATGGATTAGGCCGGAAAGTTATCTAGCACATCCCTTCCTTCGTGGAGATAGCATTTGCCCTGCTTCTCTATGAATGTGTAATTTATATGTATTAAGAAGTCTTTTTGTAATTATCTTTCCAGCTCTAACTTGACTGTAATTAATCAGTCTTATAAATACATAATATACAATTTTAATTAGAGTTGAGCTACCATAAACACTTTGTCATTACTTTCTCTCTAGGTCTTAACATCAACATTTTCTTCCCATTGGTTATAGAATTAATCATCAGTTCTCTCTGGGTATGGATGGAAAAAAGAAAGGAGACAGTCTTAAATAATGTTTTATTTTTCCGAATGAATCAACTGTACAGTAACTATAGAATATATTCCGAGTGTAAAAAAAAAAAAAAAAAAAAAAAAAATTATACAACCGATCTTGTCTATAATTGATTTGAAAGAGTGAGTAACTCCAACTTTCAAATCAAGAGTGAATGAGATTGCTTGTGCAAAATTTACTTTACACCCGATGGTTTATATCTTATTTTTTTCAATGAACATATGAAGTAAGTGAACCGATTCACCATCGAGTGAGAGGTCGTACTTTCCATTCATATATGAACTTGGTAAGAAGTCGATATGGATTGTCAAACGAAACTCACTCAAACACTCAAAAGAAACATGGAATGCACTGGAAGATTACACCTTGACTTAAAACATTACATGGACCAGCGATATATGGAGCACTACACAACTTACGTCTGATAAAGCACGTCTCACCGGATATATGTTATATGATAGTTCCTGCATATTTTAGGTTGCCTTATTGATCGACTTTTCACCTCTTATCGTCACACCTTGTCGACGGGGCACTCCTTCTCTTTTTTCATAATTTTTCTGGCGTCGTGGGCGATTTTCACGCCGTAGGTCACTGTGAAGAAGAAGATCAGCAGGCTAAGGCCGATGGTGCCGACCATGACGCAGACAGTGGTGACCGCGAACTTGCTGTGACATGAGAGCCGGCCAAGCTTGATCTGGGTGACGTCGACCATGGCCAGGAGCAGCAGCAAGCACCCAATGATGGTCCCATAGATTGACAAAAAGAACCCGACGAGGCTCTTCAACTTGCGGTGCGGCTCCTTCTCCCGGTCTGTCCCCTTTTTCCTACGAATGGCTTCCTGATTCTCGGAAGTGTAGAGGAAGACCTTGACGGTCTTAGCAAGGAAGCCGGCAAAGATGAAGCAGCTGAAGGAAGCGATCTCATAGGCTACGAGCCGATTGTGTATTATGGGGTCCGGGGCGCAGCGGGGTTCATGCTCGAGGGTCAAAGCTTTGAGCGGCTGGGCGAAATTGAGGCCGACGAAGACGGCGGCAGTGAAGAGGCAGTTGAGGCTCACGACGTCGTCAAGCACCTTCTGGAAGTACTTCTTCTCGCCCACTTGCTCTTCATCTAGTGGTTTGCTGTTCTTGCCGTGGGCAAGCAAGAGAAGCAGAGAATGAGCTCAGAGAGAGAGAGAGAGAGAGAGAGAGAGAGTGAGAGAGAGAGCGAGAGTTTTACCCGTCAGCCATGACTGAGAACTAGCTTGAGGTTGGAGAGGAATTTTTGGATGGTTTGTTATGGGAGGATCCAATGACATTGGTGGTGCTTATAAGGAACTGGTGATGATTAAAAAGTTTAACCCGTTGTTAACACATAAATTTTAGCGAACTATTTAGATATTTATTATACTAAAAAATTAAGGGTTAATTTTATCCCTGAAAAAATTTAATTAATTACATAGCATGTAAATTTAGGTACATTTATTCTTAATTTGCATTTTTACATTTATTGGATTGATAACATATGAGTTCGAATTAGTAACTTTGAACTTTAAATTGATAAATAGGACTAAACTCACGAAGCGAATAAATTGACCCAAATCCTTTTTTTTAATAATTAAATATTATCTCATGAAAAATAAAAATTTGAAATTTTTCAGGATCTGATTGAAAATTTTTGAATAAGACAAGTGAAAAAGCAAATATTACGTTCGGTGAAATGAATATTGCATTTGGAAAAAAAAATATTGTGAATATGGATTTGAAAAAATTAAAATCATAATTCGTGGCCTACAAATAAGTTAAACGCGTATGGTTCATGGGCCTTTTCTTGGGTTTTAGGTAAAAAGAAAAAGAAGAAAAGTTTTATCTGAGGTTCTTCTCTCGATTTGCTAGGGCAAAGAGAGAAGAGCTCTGCTGTTATTTATTTATTTTTATTTTTTGGTAAAGCGAGAGCTCTACTGTTCTTTTTGATTCCTTTGAAGAAGAAAAGCTAGACCTTAGCAGGTCTTTAAGAGTGCGCATGGTAAACTTCCCCAGCCCAAGAATTTCTATTCTTCTCTTCCCTTAGGAAACGAAAAAAAGAATAGAAACCTGTTTGATAACGGTGAGTTAGTTTTTGTTAGGGATCAAAAGTTAGCCCGAGAATGGTTTTGGAATAGAAATGAAAAGTAAAAAAATTGTTTCTTGTTCCCGGGAACAAGTTTAAGAAATAAGTGAATTTTTTTTTCTTTTATTCTTCTCTTGCTAACCACCATTGACCGCCATTGACCACCACCCGCTGTCACTCGCCGCCGCCGCCGCCGCCGTAGGCCGACCGCCGCGCCACCGCCGTAGGCCGACCGCCACCGCCGCCGCCGGCCGACCGCCCGGTCACCGGAGGCCGACTGACTCGCCGCCGCCGCCGGTTGCCGCCGGAGGCCGATCGATCGGCCGCCGGCCGCCACCGTCGCCGCCCGGTCGCCGCAGCGATCGCCGTCGCCGGACGCCGCCGGTTGCCGGAGGCTAACCAACCGTCACCACCGCCGTCGCCGCCGCCAACCGTTGCCGCCGCCACCGCCGGTCGCGAGGCCGACCTATCAGCTGCCGCTGGCCGCCGCCGCCGGTCGTCGCCGGTCATCGACGACGCCCGGACACCACCGCCGCCGCACGCCGCCCGGCCAACCGCCCACGGCCCATCGGCCCGCCGTTGACCCGCCCGGCCGGGCCGTGCGGCGACGGCGTGGTCGGCCGGCGTCAACGTGCGGTGGCAGTGGCGTCCGGCGGCGACCAGCGGTCTACCGGCAAAAATAAAAAATAAACAGTTTTTTACCAAACGCATTTTTATTATTTTTTTATTTCTAGAGTAAAAATTTTGTATAATTACCAAACGGGTTTTTTTTTTACATAGAAATTGTTCTCTAGAATAGAAATAGAAAAAAACTATTTATGAAAAAAAATTATTCCCAGCCAAGAAATGTTCTCATGCGCAGCCTAAACAACTTTGACCACCGGGAAAAGTCCATAAAAAGAAACAGGTGGGAGCTCTGCCTTAGGGTGGAAGATCTTGTGCTGGCCTTCCTAGAGCTTGGGGAAGAGCTCGAAAAATATGCTCCCCCAGTGTCCCTCGCGCCAACCCTCTAGGGGGAAAAGCAAGGCACCCCGGATGGCCGTGAAGCCGATCCCAGGTCCATGCATAGCATTCCAGGTTCAGCCGCACGAAGGGAACCGGCTGGGGAAACCCGGCCGGCTGGCGCGCGCAACTTCTGCTGACAACAGAGAAGACAGCAAAGCAGAAGAAAGGAAAAAGAAAAAGGTACTTTCTTCTGCTGACAAGCGAGAAGACAGCAACGTCCAGCAGAGGGAAAAGACGTGAGGGGACAGGCCAGCACGAGGGCTAAAATCATTTTGTTTGGTTTTTTTGACCCTACGGTGGATCTCGAAAGTAATGAAAGAAAGATCTCCCTCTAAAGCCGTACATAAAACTAGCCGTACATAAAAAAAAAAAGAGAAAAAAAAAAGCAAAGTCACTGTTCTTCTTCTTCAGAGGACTCTTCGCCGGTCCGACCCTGCTGCTCGAACTCCCTTGCCGCCGATCCGTCGCGCCTCCGCAGCCGCGCGAGGCTTCCGCTGCGCCGGCCGTCGCGCGGCATCGTTGTCCACGAGCACCCTTCCGCGACGCCAGAGCCGGGCCGAGCCGTCGCGCGCCTCCGCCTGTCTGATCCGCGACGCAGCCTCCGCCCCGTCGGCCGTGCAGCCCGCGAAGCCCTTCGCCGTGCCTTCCGCCCGAGATCCAGCCATACCGCCGCGTCCCGCCGAGCACCTTGCTGCTGAGCTTCCCCTTGCCAGCCCTGCGACGACCCACGACGACCCGAGCGACCACCGCACCTGCAGCGCCTCCGATCAGCGACCCGACACCAGCCCGCCGCTCCGCCAGCCGCCGTTCCGCCAGACGCTGGGCTCCCTGCTGTCGACTTCTCCGTTCGCCGGCGGCTGCCGCCCTTCGACCCAGCAACCAACCGACGCCAGCAGGTCCCCTAACCGGCGTCGCGCCTTCCTCTGCCACTGACGCCAGCAGCCGCTCCGTCGGCCGCCGAGCCCCCTGCTCTGCCGGCTGTCCCTGCCGCCGGGCTGCCGACGCCACCAGTCCACCCTCGCCTGCTGGTCCGTCCTCGCTGGAGCTCCGAAGGGCGACCCATCTAACCGCCGCTAACCCTAGTTTAGGAGGCCAAAATCCTAATTAGGTAGATTTTTTATTTTATTTTATTGTTTTTATTATTATTATTATTTATTTTTTAGTGGAATTATTATGGTTAAGATTCCAACCTAAAATAATCTCTCAAATTAAGGATTGAAAGTCTTATTTTTGTGCCCAAAATCCAACTTGTAATCGCTTGCAAAATCATCAATCTAATCTCACAGCCCAAGATTCGATTTACGAATTAGTTTACAATTGATCAATTCGATCTCATGCATGAGATATAATTCGCTTGAAAATGTCACTTGTAACTTTTCGATTTGGTAGTTTAATAATACACAAACATCAACTCAAAAGGGATTGGTGGACTAATTAGGCGCTTGGTCTGGACACAATAGATTGCACACTCAAATTCGAGTATCTCCAACTTAGATTTATCCAAGAGGATCATATCCAGGATCATGTCCGTCATCCTATCGATGGAGCCATACATGATATTTGTCAACTAATCGGTTTACATGTACAAATGGAGACAGCGGATTCAAGAAGAAAAAAAATTGACCAAGACCATAAAAGTATCTATTCTATCGAACGAGAACAAGGGGATAGAAACTTCCAACTCAAACGTGAATGATGTGGATGAACTTCCAACGCTATCAGGCCAAAGTGTAGTAGTTAGAGAACGAAATTGATATTCAATCTCTTTTCCACCTATAAGAGACCACAAAATTTAGGGTGTGTTTGTTTCGCAAAATATATTTTTGGAAAAAATATTTTCTTTATTTTTTGGCATTTGGTTCATTCAAGAAAATGAGTAAACGGAAAACGTTTTTCTAGTCAACAAAAAACGTTTTCCTAACAAAACCTAAATTCAAAAAAATGATTTCCCTTTTAAAATGACTGAAAAACATTTTCCAAATCTACCAAAGTTTAGATTTGATGCTTGGGGTTTACAAACAATTATTCTTATAAATATATATTTTTTTCTTAAATTTGAATTTGAATTTTAAAAAAAATAAAATTTGGAAAACATTTTAAAAATAAAAATACAAATACAAAATTCGAATTTCCTTCTTTTCTTTTTTTCCTTTTTCTTTTTGCTTCTTCTCCACTCGTCACCACCCACAAAGATGGCCAGTGAGTTCTAGCCTCACCAAATCGGTCGATCTCATGGCCTTTGACAACAAGGCTTGAGCTTACCTGAGGACGATGAGCCTTAAGCCTCGCCAGATCACATGGCCTCCATCCAATGAGTCTCAAGCCTCGCCAGATTGGGCAAGCTCGTAGCCTTTGGCGGCTAGCTGATGAGCTCGTCACCTCCAACAATAGCTGGAGCTCACCCTTTGTAAGCCAACTAGGAACGAACTGCCAAATGAAGTAGAAGGGATGGCATGAGGAAGCTAAGGAGTGAAGGACAAAAAGAAGGAAAAGAGAAAAAGGAAATATAAAGAAAGAAAATAAAAGTAAATAAAAAACAACAAAATTAAAAATTCGAATTTTTTTAAATTAAAAATTCATTTTTTTCCTGTGATGAAGTGCAAAATTATTTTTTAATGGGATCCAAACGGCAAAAGATATTTTTAATTATACATCACAAAACAAAGAAAAACAAACCATATTTTTGAAAAATGTTTTTCCCTTTATAATTAAGTTTTCTGTGAAACAAATGCACCCTTAATATTTTCTTAGTCATGCAAAGTTGTTTGAAGGCCAGTCAAATTAGTACATCTATATGTGGGCTCAGGTTTCGCTCTCTTCCTTCATTGTGGGTGAAAGTCAAACCTAGAGTATTTTAGTATATGCAATTTAGATAAATTTATATTGATTCTATCGAAGGAGAACTATGGGGATAGAAACTTTCAACTCAGACGTGAAAAATGTGGACGAACTCCAATGCTATCAGGCAAAAATGAAGTAGTTAGAGAACGAAATTGATCTTCGGTCTCTTTTCCACTTACGAGAGACGACAAAATTTAATATTTTCTTAGTCGTGCAAAGTCGTTTGAAGGTCAGTATATATATGTGGGCTCAGGTTTCGCTTTCTTCTTTCGGTGTGGGTGAAAATGAACCCTAAAGCATTCTAGTCGATCCTTGAACCGACAGTTCGAAGAATGATGCCAAATATATGACAAAAGTGGTCTCTTTTTAGTTGGCAGATGAAAGCACTTTTCAATTTTTTTAATGATGCGATGCTCCGTTTAATGTCGTTGCTGAGATTTTGTCCAAGAATCGAAGTATTGGAGATTGATTATAGTTGAGAAGGCCAATTGACCTGGAGAGATTTGAGCATATCACCTCATCCTTTTTTCTTAATGGGAGAAAATTACCCAAAATGTCATAAATCTATCACATTTTTGTCAATTCAGTCATCAACCTCTTAATTATGCCGATTAAATCATAAATTCCTTCACTGTCAATTGAATCCATCCAATCACTTTTGATCGGAAATTACTAACGCAAATGATGGCATCCTACGAGGCATAGTTAGCACTAACTTCAATACTTTTAAAAATATTTTAATATTTCTTAATATTTCTTTTCTTTTCTTTATCTTTTTTGGATTCAAGTCGGTAAGGGTCATCGGCCACAAGCGAGAGCATCGTGGCCCTCACCAAAGCCCTTGCCCAAGCCCTTCCTAACCCTTTGCCTAGAGCCCGCAAGGGCCATGATGCCCTCATTGTGGTCAAGCAGGGCTCGGGTGAGGGCTACAATGCCAAGGTGGTTCGGTTCCTTTTATTAGGTCTGAAGACATACTTAGTAAGGTTGTGTCATGCAGGGCCTTTCATAACTCATTTGTCAAGTTGGGTATCGAAAATATCTTTTCACCCACTTGAGAGAGATTGTTAACATGAGTGTCAATTAGAGATAATATGGGAATCCAAGTTAATCTTTGGTATAAACTGTCAATTAGAGATAATATAGGAATTTAAGTCAATCTACTTTCTATTTTGTTTCTTGATTAGGATTGACGGTTAGAATTAACTCCCTTCTCTATATATATATATTCAAAAGCATTGTAAAACAAATGAGGTACAAAATACATAAAATATAAAAACTTTCTCCAAAAAGCTATTTGCATTTCTTCATGTTCTTGATTAGATGCAAATGAAATTTACATAGCGTGGGCCCAAAGTTGAATGGATATAATCGACTGATAGAGAATTGTGTAATCTTTCTTGGCATTTGTTATTCGTTATGCGACAGTTCAAGTACTTCCAAGAGTTGAAATTGACCATCATCCTTTCTTGATTGCTAAGTAGGCCTTTTTGTTTTGAAGTAGCTTGGTAAACTCAGACTTTTTTTAATGAGCTTGCTCAACTTAATTAGACTGAGAGTTGCATATTTATGTTATTCTATCCCAACTTCAAAACAACCTCAGGGAGTACTTTGGAAACATTTCAGAGGAAAAAAGAATTTGCTGTGATTGCATATTCACGATGCAATGTTCAGACGGCACAGAATGGATATTTATTCCCTGATCTCAGCTGTTGATCATTTATTTACTATCTATTAGGAGATTTCTTCTTACTTCTGATGAATTTAGGAAAATGTTACTTATTGGAATTAGTGTTTCGTTGCCCGAAACGTTTTAGATACTGGTTTTACAACTTTCCTAATTAGCTTTCTGACATAATTGAATATTAATCAAATACATATAGGCTTTCTTCGCTTCTACCTATATCATTTCTAGATTGCTCCCGAACTCTTCCCTTTCTTTTTGACGCCAGCTTTCAGTTCCATATCATTTTGATGGCTAGGCTAAATTCATTTTTCCAATGAGTTTATGATCAAAGCTACGTGCTTCCCTTGTGCATTTTATTTAGCATCACAGCCAAATCTTCCATATAATCTATGCGAGTATACAACAAAGGGCATACTCAAGAAGTGTAAAAAGAGACACTCTCAGCCCTAGAATGCTCGGGTCACAACAGCAGAAACCATGGTGTTCATCCCGCACATGCCCTGCCCGCGGCAAAGCCGGTAGTACCCGTGCTCTCCCCAGCGCTTCCCCCACGAGTTCTTTATGATCCAATACGGCCTGTTGCCGAGCCTGATGATGGAGAACCCCTTCGCCCCGTAGCCGACAAGGAGCACCCCGTGGTTGACCCATCTCTTGCCGCAGATGATCGGGCACGAGACGCCCCCGATATAGGTTTGCATGAAGACCGCGTTCAGCCCCACTGTGATCAGAACCAAGAACTCATCAGTAAAGCTGTTTATATACGCCAGTTCGATAAGGCCCTAAGGCCCTTAGCCGATTATTAGCGGGCTTTTCGCATGATCGTCAGGAGAGCAGCATACTTACAAGTTGAGATAAGTTTATTCATGAAGTTGACAATTGAACTAATTCGAAAGACAGGCAGACTATAGACAATTCCTCGCGCTTACCAGAAAGATTATCCTAGTAAATTTGAAGACCTTCCAAGAAATTCTAATCAGATTGCGATCGACACGAACCATGTTAGTCATGGAGAAACCTACTAATACGGCGAGACGTCATCGCCCATGTGGGTTAGATTTACTAATGTGAGAAACTATAGTTTTGCCTTCAAATAAGCTATGAGCTCCGGAGGCCTTGCATCTCACACCGGACAGGGCCAGATGTTTTGAGCGCAAACGTGATTGAATAGCGAATAAAGGAAGGAAAAGGAGGATAGAGAGATTCTTTAATCGGAATTCCGAACCTGCAAGGGGACCATGCTTAACCAAATGCGCTGCTATCTGGTCCTCGTCGATGGGGATGGTGGTAAAATTCACCACCCGGACGGCTATCTTATCCGATTCAAACTTGCACTCCCCGCGTTTCCCAGCGTAAGGATACGAGCTCTCCTCTTCCAGCCCACCTGCCTCAATCAAGTACCTGTATGCGTTCGTCATAAGACCTCCGTGGCAGCCGCTGTCGCACGCCGTCTTGTCCGACAAATCGCACTTCGAGGAAAAACAAAATCCCAACAAAAATACAAGTCGCAGTAAAAATGTCAGCAGTCATTCCAAGTACAACTAACGACACCAGTCAATTGATTTCACAGAATCTCTCTCCAACATCATTCGGATGTGTCAATTGGGAGTTAAGAGCTAACCGTGCTATCGCAGTCGACGAGCTGCTGCTCGCTAAGATTGAGAAGCTTCCCGGTGGCGATGAAGTTGGCTCCTTCGACAGCTCCTGTAGTGCTGAAGGCCCAGCATGAACCACACACACCCTGCAATCGCCATATTGAATATGTTTATATTATTATTACACGACATAAAACGGACAAAAAACATGGAAAGAGCGGACACCCGAAGAAGAAAAAAAATGGCAACGGAATGTGCAGGTTCATGTTGCTGCCCAGGATCGAACTGGAGACCTTTAGTGTGTAAGACTAACGTGATAACCACTACACCACAGCAACGACAATTTGCTCTTTCGCATCTACTAAATAATTTATTCCTTCAAGATCACACCATATAAATGTACCTGAAATTTAATAGATTTGATATATACTTGCAAAAGATTACAGCATCAGTTGACTACAATACCAATCAAGCTTTGCATATGCAATACCATGAATCTGAAATTGCCCTTTTAATCCCATACTCTTTAACAAAGCCTTCTCCGACTCAGTATGTTTAATTAATCATACAATAGCCATAACTAAGAATTAAAAAGAATGAGGGTATATATAACACATGTATTATTCCAAGATGAAACACACTCACTTGCATTTTGACCTCAGTGACAGCTCCCTTCTCTCGCCAGTCGAAGCTCTCCGGCAATCCATTCACCTCCTCCTCCGTCGCCACTGCCGAGGCGACGCCTTTCGAGGAGGAGCCCAGGCTACCTCCGCCACCCCTGACGCCGGTGTAGAGCGTCTCGAACTCCTCAGGAGAGAGGTCGGAGAAGGGGGTGACGCCGTGGACAGCGGTGGGGTCAAGGGCCTGGTGCTCGGCGGCCCGTGCCAGGTTCCCCGCGAAGATACCGAGGCGGCGCGCGTACTCCTCCCGGGTGGAGTAGCTCTTGCCGTACTTGCGCATGAAGATATGGAACCTGCGCTCGGTGGTGAGGAGAGGGTTGTGCTCCGTGACCTGGAAGATAGCCGGCGACGACGAGCAGAGTGTGAATGAGAGCGCCAGCGCGATGACGGCGACGGCGCGAGATAGGGGTGGGTTGGGTTGGAGCAGCGACATGGCTGTCGATCTTTTTCCTGGCTTTCTGTGTGCAGGGTCGAAGAGGGAAGAGGCCAAGAAGAGGAGGGTCGTTTTCTTTCACTTCTCAGTCACCAGAAAATAAGAGATCTTGCTGCAACATTACTTCTTGGTAAGATCTTCCCAAGCAAGATACGGTGACGAGGACGCGTGGCATCCATGCACGAGAGGGAGCGACTTCAGCAGAGTCTACGTGGTTGAGCCGCTGTTGCTCCACGAATCCAGATGGGAAGGTTGGCGGTTCAGGCTCTGACGATTTCTTCGAGGAGCAAAGCGAGTCAGAAGGGACGACTCCCGTATGGATAATGTCGCTTCAACTTATTCGCGTCATCGCCGTCGACGGGGCTAGTCTAGTGACGCGGGGACTCACTCTCAAATTCCGCAATCTTTCCTCAATCTTAGGAAATCTTGTTTCGTTTCGACTGTATCATGACGACGGATAATCCCGACTCTACTTATACCAGTACCGGGATAGGGCGACGATGTCCGGATTGCTCGAAGTAAATGGTTTGGAGAATCATAGTTTCACGCTTTGGTTAGAAAGTTATCTCGTGGTAATCTACTAAATGAAACGGGGGATTTCATATTGAATTCTACGTGCTCTCTGATCTAAGTTGAAACCGGTCGTATCATGAGGTACTGAGTGGAACTTTGAATGGCCATGAAATTAATAGTGCATTCCAGCACAGGAAATCTGTACCCGTGAATGTGGATCAGGATGGCACAGGAAATTTGGCTGTCGACGCTTTGGTGAGATACATATATACACATCAATGAAAAGCGAATGCTGGTATTCTGACGGAAGTTTTAGCCTTAGTTGGGGGTAAGCAACTAGACAAGATCTGTTCCCCCCAGCTTCTCATGATATACAGGGACTGCCTTGTTAGATGACCTAGATGTAATTTGTATGCTAAAACTGACAGCAATTTGCTGTACACTGACTATTAAACATCTCAACCTACTCCCACCCCATCAATTTGTTCCTCACGCCTTCCTCAATCTTCTTTCCGGGCACGCGCAAGCTATCGGCTTCGTCAATCAAGATTCTGTACACTTCCCACTCCCGGTTGCATACCATGTGTCTCCCGATTTCGACCTGGAAAAAGAAATGGACAATGGGTATGCGTATGGTCATATGGATGATACCATGAGTCGTTCCTCGAGAGCTCTGGAAAGGGAATAGGAAAGGTACCGAAAAGATCCGAGTATTGAGAGTCTCTAGAGCGAGCGTAATGTCGTGAAACACAAGCGGTCGACCCCTTCCGGACAATTCAACGGGATTAGCGACTAGCAGCTCGGTGTCTGGACCACGGTTCACGACAGCTACTCTAAGAGGGCGCCAGAGCTCCATTCTAAGACGAGAACATAATGCATTCTTTTTGTTAGGATCGGCTATCTTATTCCCATCTGCTTGCATGATGAACAACTCCACCTCGCAGTTCCCTTTGGCTTTCGTGCAGAACCTTCCGTAAGAAACCTGCGGGAAAAGTATCAAATCAAGTTAAAGCACGAGGACTAATGTGGAGTTGCGTCTACAGACTCTCAAGCCTTTTAAATATGGCTTCCAAAATGCACAGTTTCTATCGGGAAATGTATGTATGCCTACCTGGATGTTATAATCCTTCAATGTTCTCATAATATCATAGATTAGGCCTTTATGGTCCTGACAAAAGATCTGAACGAGCGTGTGCGAGCGGCTAAGGGAGTTGTCCATGATTGTAGATAGGGGGTTAGAGAAAAGAGATCCGGTTGGGTTTTCACTCGATAGTTCTAAGCTGAACATGTCTTCAGTAACTGCAGATGGCAGAAACAATGATTTCTGTGAACAGGCAGTGACTTCAGGGCCAACCATTTCAATCTCACAACTAAGAATGGAGGCCCCTAGTACATCTCTGAGACGATGTATTGTTTCCTCCTGTCTCTGCTGAGTGTGAAGAAGTGCCCTGCCCAAGTTAGTAGACAAGCAATTCATAAGTATAGAAGGGAAAGGCAACTTGATCTCGCATCAGATTACTACTGTCAAATAAAGGTCAATCCATTTGAAGCCCCCAGCACGTAATGATAGCGATAGCATATCAAAGCCTAGTACATAATCTCAGACAAGAGAGAGACACAACTGAATCAATCAAACTCAGTGGTTAAGTGTCCTTGATTTAGCAATAGAAGCGTATTTAAACTCTTAGTATTCTCTCTATGACAAGCAGTCTCACTATTATTGATTATAGCCAGATCATAGAGTGCCCAAAAGAAGAGCTCTACCAAAGAATCTATTTGCTTTCAGTCAAATTGCATACAGTACTTAGTATAAAACCAATAATAAGTGAACCCTTTGCTAAATGGAGTGTTACAACACCACACAATAGACTTGCCTACTTAACATATAAGTGATGCAACAGCAAACTTGGACAATGGTAATGGCCTGATATTTGGCAATGTAGTTGATTGTATACATCAAGTTGATAAAACTAAGAAGACCATTCTACTACATTAGGTTCCCAGCATCTGGTTCTTTAGTTGAACATTTAAACCTCTTATCCATCCACTCATTGAAGACAGCCAAACTTAATCAACCAAACATCTAGGTCACAATGCCTAAACTTAGGTCAGAGATGGGATTCTTGAATATTTTCAGCAAGGAGTTCAATTTGCTCTAGCTCTTATAGTGTGGGAATTCTCCACTTCCCATTAATAGAATCAACTTTCTTCAGGTGATCTTCAATCATTAATAGGCAATTGAGGTTTTTTAGAAAGTGAATAGGCATAAGCAAGCAACGCTAGAAACAGAAGATAAAGGGTTTCACGGACATGGAAAAGAACACAAGATCAAAGATAATACAAAAGCCAAACCTGGAGTCTGTCACAAAGAAGAGGTCCATCACCCTCCCATCTGGAGCAGTGGACACCTTCACTCTCTTTATTGTTAGCTCCAACTCACAGAGGACCCTTGTTACATCTAATATTGGAGACAGAAAGTGCAGAAACAGAATCATTTGCCACCGAATATAGGAAGAAAAGGGAAGTCGACATGCAGCAATGATGCAGTCAAAGACTAATTAATAATGTATTTGAGAGGACACATTTGTTCAGAATGCCAACTTTATCATCAAAAAGTTGAAATGGAGAAATAGATTACAAAATCTCCGAATTTAAATTTACCATAAATTAGCATTTTAAATATGTTAACCCGCTAGCGAAAGGAATGCGAAGATGGCAAGAACAAGAAGCATTTGCTTCATTGTAGCATAGAGCCAAACGCTGGAAAGAAACAGTATCATCAATCCATATACTTGCAAAACAGTTTCAACGGACTGAATGTCATACTACTGTGCATTTACTTTCCCGATCAGACTCACATCTTAATTAACATTTCAGGCCTGATTTATTGTTGGATACATACTAAGATTCTTATCATGCACATTATATACGGACACAGATCACTATAACTTGCTTTGTTGAACTAATGGAAAGAAACTCTCAACTTGAAAATGCAAATTAACGGTACCCATGTGGAAACAGGAGTGCACTTTAAAACCTAGCATACTTTCCAGTAGAAACAAAATCTGATAACTAATTAGAAAAGTGTGACTGATTAGATCTGAAATATAATTTACATCAAGCAGAAAGGGACATAGGGGAAGAGGAATCTCACCATGTAATAGACCTTTCCGGTCACAAGAGCACCAGAATTTCAAGAGGAAGACATCATGTGGCTTGGGCTGATCCATCTCTGATCTGTAATACTCGATTCCCGACATAGAAATATACGAAGGGCACACCTCCAACAGCCTCTTCTTCAACAAATTCCAACTTGCTGTTGGCTTTCCCACCACCCAGAACTTAATGTAGCACCACTTCCCATCCGTTGACATATCTGCAAAACCATAATGTGCAACGGAAAAAGAAATTAGAAAACAAAAGAATCGCTCCTGGTGCTGCAAAAAATCAGATCTTGTTCTCCCGGTGACATATACTCGATTTTGCTTCTGCATGTGTACTACAAATGGAAATCTGAAAACTCTTGCAGAAGTAAGAGATTTTCTCCTCATCGTCCTTGGTTTTACCAGAGGTCTCCGGAAAAGTTCGAAACAAAATCCACAATGGCATGCATTCACTCTAATCCAACCCTCAAATCCAATTTGTTTCCGAAAAACCAAAACTTTGAGAGAGAATATTAAAATCTTGAACGACCCATTTTTCGTTCTTTTTTTTCCTAATGAAAACAAATCCCGGATAGAACACAACCCACGACTCACGAAAACACAGATCTATCCCGCCCCATCCGGACAACACTCTGCAGACTGCAGGGAACCCTTAAACCACAAGAAGCCAAAACAGAGCTCACCTCCTCTGGCAATGCTCAACCCTAAGAGCAAGATGACCCTGCACAGATCACATCCCAGCCCAGTCTTGTCGGGACAGCTCACAGTGATCACGGTCGTGCCCTTCGCCTTCTCCGACTCGCTGATCTGAACCGCATCCTCATACGCATGCAAGATCCCCATTGCTTCTCTCTCTCTCTCTCTCTCTCTCTCTCTCTGTTTGACCCTGTTAATCTCCTGCTCTGTTCCTCCCGGTGCCCCAGCTCAAAGGGGGAGGAAAAAACAATAACATTATTAAAGGAGCTGAGGGGCAGTGAAGGATCCCACAGTTCGTTTCGTTTTTGGAAGTTTTTATCTAGGAGATAGCGGAATCGATCAGGCCAAGCAAAGAGAAGCAAGAAAGAGGGGACGAAATGAAGTAAAATTGGAGACTCCGCAATGGAGAGGGATCAGACAAGAACGCAGGCCTCTGCTTTCCTTATCTCTTCCTCTCTCTCTCGATCTCTCGATCTCTCAATCTCTAAATCTCTCACTTGCTATTTTCAAGTTCCCGCCGTTGCCGTCGTTGACGTAAGCGCTTGATATGGAGAGCTAAACGAGATTAAAAGTCTTCCTTGAAGCAGTCAAAAAGGTATTTTGTTTCAACTCTCCTTATTTATTTTACGGCAAGGTAGATTCTTGTGCCGCTTTTGTCGCTATGAATATGCAGGATTCTTACGAAAATCTTGCTTGGAATATTATATTCGTGTTGAGCATCTTCTAAACAAAAGGGATCATTCCTTTTTGGTACCATAACCTCTGCTAATTGCGAATCGAAGCTTCCATCTTTTAAGTTGTTCGATCGAGTCCTTTTTTTTTGTCCAAATTTGATCGAGTCCTTTAATTTGTGTGATATGTGCACTTGAAAAAAATTCAAAATAAAATTCGGGAAATTTGAGAAAATATAGATACTAATTTGAAAGCAGAAAGAGAGAGGGAGTGAGTTTGAGGAAGTGAAGGAATGAGGGTCTCATGCAACTAAATCTCACAAAGCCTTCGATTGAAGAACAACTTGTCCTTCGAGATTGTGAGGTCGTTGCCCGCAATGAAATTACAGAGTTGACTAATTTTGTGCAGCATAAGGAGACCATTGAGCAAATAGGAATGTAGTAAAAAAAAAAAAAAAAAAAACATGTTACAAATATGGGACTCGAAATCTTGAATTTTGTTCCGGATTTTGAATGAGCGATAGTTTAGAATTTAATTAAAATAATCCCCCCACCACGAAATCTTTATCATAGTTCATCCAAGACAAGATTTGACCACAAGACCCTCACTTGGGTCATATGACCTCAGTGAGGACTTACTAGGGCATAGCTAGTTAGTGGTGCAAACCATTGCCAGCAATGGCCGCCCGCCTCTTCTCTCTCAATCTCACTTCCTTTTCATCACTTTCTCTTTCGGATTTTTTTCTCTCAACTTGTTAGAATTGTATCTTGATTGTAAAGCATATGCATTTGTCTTCTCTTCTTTTCTTTTTCTTTTTCTTTTGATATTTTAAATATGCCATGTTAACTACCACGCCGGTATTAAAAAAGACCTAACTGCATAAATCACGTAAATTAAATAACTCAATTTCGCGATCAGATCTCAAAACAAAAACAAAAAATAAGAATTTTCAAATCATGCATCTTTTTCAACTACTTTATTCAAATTAGAATAATATTAGTGATTGAAATTTAATTTATAAATCATGTGGGGGCAGTCCATCTTTGACTTGTGCACCCACTAGTTTTTGGGTCAGAAGTGACAAGGAATCTTCCCCTTTTTTTCTCTTCTTTTATCTCTCCTTTTTCCACTTTCTTACCAATGACAAACTGATCAATGCTTGTTTGTTTTTTGGTCAGGGACTGATCATGCTTGTTGATTTGGCTGTGAACTCCTTAATTTTCCTTTATCACTTGGCTTTTTTGTGGAGGGGAAAAGTTGCTTGCTCACTAAGAAGTATCGATATGGAGCAACCTCATTTTCTTTTTATTTTCTTTCTCTTTCTTTCCTGTTAAGGAAATTACATCTAATTTATAAAGATGCTTTGGTAAAAGAAAAGGAAGAAGAAGGAAATTCAAATTCCCACTCTATTGCCCCCACCCCCTTTTTTTCCCTATCGGCAATAGATCCATCTTAATTTCTTGGCTGCCATAATTAATCTAATGATGCTTCACATGTTTTATTAAATGCACCACGTGTCTTGATTCCCTCCAAGGAATTTAAATCCTGCTGAGGTTCAAAGAACAGCTTGATAAGGTTGGGCTAGCCTAACCTTTTTTTTCCTATAATATGGTAACAATATAAATCTACATTTATTCACCAAAAATAGATATTTTTTCTTTTTAAGAATATCGTCATCGATTGATAAATCATGCCCAAAATGAGGGATTATTGCCTTTATATCATTTTGATAAATTGGATAAAGCAAATAATTAATGATGGTTATTGTCTTCACTCTTTTTTCTTGGTATTGGGATTGCCTTGATAAATTAAATTTTCCTATTTAATCTAGTCTACAGGACCGATTAAGGATTGTTCTAGCGATCGAGGGATATATGATAAAGGAAAAAAAAAAGTTTACATTCTTGGTTTGGACTCGTTTATTCAACAGAAAATAATGATTTAAAAAGTATCTTTTAAAAATGATTGGATTATATTCGAAAAATAATTTCATTAGATATGAAAATATTTAGATATAAAATATTATCGATAGTAAAGATATTTATCATTAACTAAGTATATTAAATGATACAAACAATATAGGAAAAATATTTATCATTAATTTTTTTTTTTGCGAAATAAAAAAAATTTATAATTTAAAATGTAATTTTCTCACTTTGATATGATATAACATGCCGTCCGACCATGAGCGCCTCTCTGCGCCCGGACACTTTGGAAGAGAAGAAATCGCGATGTCTTAATCTCTCGCGATGCCAATTTATCGCGAGAGATTAAGACATCGCGATTTCTTCTCTTCCACGAGAAATGCGGTGGGAAGCGGATCGCCTAACGAGTAACGACGCGCCCCCAGACAATTTCCCCCTCCCCGCCGGCCTCCCTCCAATCAGGGGCCGCCACCTGTGACTCGTCACGAGCCGTCGCTTCATTTTCGAATCTCACGGTGGAGTTTCTCTGACTCATATTTAAAAAGGAGGAAAAACAAAAGGACTTTCCAATGTCCCGGAAGCAGCCTGGGCCAATGAAGAACGCCGACTCTTTTTCGGACTTTCCAATGTTGGATTGGACGACGACACGTAAAGCCGCGTTGGGGTTTCTAAATTCATGAAATCACATCCCCTCGTTAATTCATAATGGGGCGGCATTGCTTCTGAGAGCGCAAACGACACGCGATGCTAATTCCGCACTAGATGATCGGAAAATAGATGGGAAAGGATAAGAGAAAAAGCAGAGAATTGATACCATAAAAATTTTTAAATTATGTCTATTGTGACCCAAATATCCAAAAAAATATATATATGTATTACTAAAAATCATAAATTTATCCATTGTGACATAAATATCCTAAAAGCATATGAATATATAAAAACTGAACTTATATTAGTGTGATAAGTATATCATGAATGGAATTGAAATAGATGATATATATGTCATGTATGTATAAGTTTATATTTTTTATGTGGCACGAAAAAAAGTTTGGGGTAAAGTTTTGAGCAATACAAAAAAAAAAAAAATTAGGGATATTTGTGTTAGAGTGAGCATAATTTGAGATTTATGAGGTATTTGCCCCAAAAAAATTGTAATTCAATGGCATTGATCGAAATAGGTAAATGAATCACTTGAATTTGATAAGTCTAGAAAAGTTAGAGGATTTGATTACATAAAGTAAAAGCCGGAGGACTAAATTGTGAAAACACCGAAACCCAAAAAACTAAGTTTCATATCGATATACAACATCGTTTCTCTCATATTTTCTCATTAAAGTTTCGTTTATGTTGCAGTGATTTTGCAATCGGGTTGGGCAAAGACCAAACCATGTATAGTGCTAGAGACTAGTTCTTTAGCAAATGAGAAATCATGGAATCTATATGTGTCGATATGCAACGCCGTAGAGGTGAGCATGCTCCGGATTAGATTGATCTAGTATATATAATCTAGAAACCAATATGCACGGTATTGGTCTCCAATTTTTAGGACTGAAGACCAACCCTATTGAACTTGGAATTGAGGATCGACTTTATGGGCTTCAGCTAGCAACTGATTATTTTTCTATTTCATTTTTTATATTCCTTGAAATAACAAACATACTCTTTTAAATTATATATCAATCAATAATGCGACATTGACCTAAATCTAAGATAAGATAATAACAAAAATCTTCATTTGCGATTGTTAAGCTGCATTTGTGAGTCTACACTTACGAGGTGAGTAAGCCTAGAGGCTAGAGGTGAGTGAATAGAGAAGAGCAGCAAGCAAGATAGAGCAAGCAAACAAAGCGAGACAAGCAAGGAGGGTTACTATTTTTTCTTTTTTGGTTGAATATGGGCTAGGTTTCTATTTTTTTAATTTACACAGTAGAATCACATAAAAAAGAGTAAAGGCAAATACGCTAAGGTATATAGTAAACAAAAATATAATATATATATATATATATATATATGTATAGGGTTGGTTCGGGTTGAACCAACCCTAAAACCCTATAATCAAGGACCAACTCTAATAGTGCAAGGTTCAAAGGTTCTAAGATCATTAATTGCTCAATCCTCCTGGGAATCGGATCATGACCAATCCGGTTGGGCCAATGCAAGGCCGGTTTAGGGTTAACTCTGGACTGATGCTTACCCTTACCATGCCATCTATCAAGCTTATTTAATTTATTCATAACCGCGTCGTTAATTCTCTACTTAATTCTTTAAATAAGTTTGTTTAAGTGTTGAGCTAGTTGTATCACTCGGCCCGCCCAGCCCAGTCCCCGCCGTTGGAATACAGTTTGATCTGGCCCAATCCTTATCACGGCCCAAAATGCCTGCTCGGGTCGTCCTTGGGGAGCCCGGCGAAGGGGCGGCTAGGGTAGTTGAATCTTGGGAAAATGTCACAAATAGTCCCTATACTTTTGCCTAATGTGCAATTTCGTCCCTAAACTTTCGATTAGCTCAATTTGGTCCCTGAACTATTGATAAATGTCCAATCTAGTCCCCGAACTTTTAATCGGCTCAATTTGGTCCTTGAACTATTCATAAATGTCCAATCTAGTCCTTCGTTTCTGTTTTTCATTTTTTAAAAATTTTTTAAACTTTTTAATTTTTTTAATTTTTTTAAAATTTTTAAAATTTTTTTTTTTTTTTTACTTTTCCTCTCTTCCCCGCCCGCCGGCTGCGGCGAGGGTCGCCCGCCGGCGTCGGGCGAGGGCCGTCCTCGCCGGACGCGGTGGACGCCCCGCCGGGTCGGGCGAGGGCCGCCCCTGGCCGGACGCCGCGAGGGCGGCCCTCGCAGATCCGGTGAGGGAGCCCTCGCCCGACGCCGGAGCCCCTCGCCCGACACCGGGTGCTCCTCGCCGGCGTCGAGCGAGGGGTCTCGCCCGCGTCGGCGAGGGGCTCCCTCGCCCGGCAGGGAGCCCCTCGCCCGATGCCGGCGAGGGCCGCCCGCCCGACACCGGCGTGCTCCCTCGCCGGCGTCGAGCGAGGGGCTCCCTTGCAGCGTCGGGCGAGGGGCTCGCACCGGGCGAGGGAGCCCCTCGCCCGACGCCGGCGAGGCCTCCCTCGCAGATCCGGCAAGGGGATCCCCGCCGGCGTCGGGCGAGGGCCGCCCCCGCTGTGGTGCTCCCTCGCCCGACGCCGGCGAGGGATCCCCTGCCGATCTCGCGAGGAAGCCCTCGCCGGCGTCGCGAGGGGCTCCCTCGCCAGAGTGCTCCCCTCGCCCGACGCCGGCGGGGAGCACCCGGCCGAGCGACCCTCGCCGGACGCCGGCTTCCCTCCCGCCGGCTCCGGATGAGGGAAGAGAGGAAAAGCAAAAATTTGTTTAAAAAAAAATTAAAAAATTAAAAAAAAAAAAAGGAAAACAAGAACCAAACTAGATCGAACATTTATGAATAGTTCAAGGACCAAATTGAGCCGATTAAAAGTGACTGGGGACTAGATTGGACATTTATCAATAGTTCAGGAACCAAATTGAGCCAATCGAAAGTGCAGGGACGAAATTACACATTAGGCAAAAGTATAGGGACCATTTGTGACATTTTCCCTTGAATCTTCGAGGCGGCGTGTGATCGTGCGGCCGAGGACAACTTTCGAGGTTCGAGGAAAGTCACGGGCGTAATCATCAACGGTCGCAGCCGGCCATGTTTGTTCGTAAATCCTCATCACGGCCGTTGTAGTCGCACTCAATTGCCTTTTGACTTCTGAGAGAAATCGGACGGCTACAAAGAAGCGAGTTCCCCATTCCTTTCTTCAGTCCCACCTCGAGCTCGAGCAGAAAGCAAAACATGGCCGGCCAGCATCGGGATCTCGATCCAGCTCCAGCCGTCGATGCCGATGACTACATCAAAATCGTCGTCAACCCAGACGGCACGGTCACGCGCGGCCTCGACATGCCGAATACCCCCGCCGACCCCGATCCCGACCAGCCCTCCGCCGTCCGCACCAAGGACGTCCCGCTCAACCCGGCCCACAACACTTGGGCCCGGATCTACTTGCCTCGCCCGTCGCCCCCGCCCGAGCAGAAGCTGCCGCTCGTCGTGTATTACCATGGCGGTGGTTTCGTCATTTGCTCCCCGGCCGACGCGATGCACCACGTTTTCTGCTCCCTCATGGCGGCCAAGATCGGCGCCGTCGTCGTCTCCCCAAGCTACCGCCTCGCTCCGGAGCACCGCCTCCCCGCAGCCTATGACGACGCCGTGGAGGCCCTCCGCTGGGTCAGGACCACCGACGAGGAGTGGCTTCGCGAGGGCGTTGACTTCTCGCGGTGCTACCTGATGGGCACGAGCGCCGGGGGGAATATCGCGTACCACGTGGGCCTGCGCGTGTGCGCCGCTGCGGCCGATCCGGAGCCTCTGGTGATCAGAGGGCTGATCTTGCACCACCCCTTCTTCGGCGGGTCCCAGAGGACCGAGTCGGAAGTGAGGCTGTTCAACAACCAAACCCTGCCGGTGAACGTGGCGGACAAGATGTGGGAGCTGTCGCTGCCGGCTGGCGCCGACCGGGACCACGAGTATTGCAACCCGACGGGTGGGGAGAGATCGGAGGAGTGGGAGAGGATGAAAAAGCTAGGGTGGCGGGTGGTGGTGGTGGCTGGCAGTGGAGATCCGATGATAGATCGGCAGAGGGAGTTGGCGGCGAAGCTGGAGGCGAAGGGCGTGGAAGTGGTGGGCCTTTTCGGTGGCGAAGGCGATTATCATGGAGTGGAGGTAATAGAACCGGCTAAGGCAGAGCCGTTGTTGGAGAAACTGAAAAGTATCATTTGAGCCGGCAGCTCGGCTACTCCGGCAGCGGCGGTCAAAGACGGATGCCATCTATCAAATAAAAACAACCTTGCTATTGTAAGAAAGTGAAGTTGAGTAGCATAAAATATAAATGTGTCCCATACATCATCAGTGATGTTGATTAGCATAAATGTGCTCCCATACATCAGCCTTATCTCCACCACATGGAAAGGCGTGGCTGTCTTTCAACCGCAATGAATGTGATGTGTGACGGTCCCTTAAGCTTTTTTTTTTTTTTTTTTTTTTTGCATTCTTTTCTCCCTTCCATTCCAATCATTAATGTGAGGACCAATCCGCATCCTAAACACAGAAGGCTTCGACCCGGATTTTTGCATTGCCGATTAATTCTCGGATTCTCGGAGCCGAGCTTTGGTCGGCAAGATGGTCCCTTCAGTTTAGCATTAACAGTTTCTACGTCTCGGGACATTTCTGAATCGATATGGGTCGCGCAAATCATATATTGAAGTCGAGTCATGGACGATTGCCCACGGCAGGCCACTTTGACGAAAGGTAAAAAGCTTTAGCGCCTCAAGAATATAAGATTCAGCCTTTCAGTAGCCCGCCTTTTCGCGGTCTCTTTCTCTGACTCACTGATCTGAACCGCATCCCCATTGGCCTCCCTCTGTTCGACTCTGTTGATCTCCTGCTCTGTTCCTTCCGGTGCCCCAGCCCAAAGGTGGAGGAAAAAACAAGAACATTATAAAAAGGAGCGGATGGGCAGTGAGGGATCCCGCTTTGTTTTATTGTGGGAAGTTTATCCAGGAGATAGCGGATCCGATCGAGCCAAGCAAGAGAAGCAAGAAAGACGGGATGGAACGATCATATTTCTTATTGGGAAAATTCCAAATAAGGACCCGAAGTGGATCAATTTTCTCAAATAAGGACCCGAAATAAAGTTTGTGTCAGATAAGAACCTAAAGTGGATTCATTATTTCAAATAAGGACCTAAAGTGGTTGAATCAATTCCAAATAAGGACCCGAGCTTACTGATCAACCAAATATTTGCCGGCTATCAAGCATGTGACATTTCCAACGATCGGAGTTTGGGCAATTTTGTCCAAAAAAAATCTAGGAAAAAATTAACAAATCCTAAAATGGAAACAAAAAAATCTAGGTTTTCTACGGTATCCCGTGGAAGAAGCAATCGCTACATAGATTGAACATCTCGGCCTCCTGGAGTCCTTGAAGCAGTTCACACCGTGAAGAACATCCCCAGTGCGAGGCACCCGCACCCATCACATAGAGGCCTAGCGCTCATGGTGATGTAGAAAAACTTTATGGTCTCATCGAAGCTGAGCTTTTCTGTGCCACTCGTGTTAAGCTCCTTGAACAAGTAAGGGTTGCTCATCCTCCCATAGCCCTTGATCTTCGTGAAGGAAAGAAACTTCGAGAGGCACACGGCGCCGTCGCGGTCGTGATCCATCTCGGTGACAAAGTGCTGTGCCAACCGTTTGACGTTCTCGGCAGCCGCATCAAAGTAGGCCTTCGCCTGCAAATCCTCCATTTTTCCCTTGCATAAAGCACAAAGCTCGAGCAGGCCCACCTCCCCATCAATCAAGGTTAGATTTTTTTTGTCTTAGAATTCACTCACGTTAAACCATCCAAATGTAGACAAAGCTTGTGTATAAAACCCAATTCTCCATCATCTTTTTCCAGGTTAATCATTTATTTCAATTTGCACTTACGTGGTTAGTTTCGTTCAAATTGGTGTACCCAATCATTCGTTCATTGAATAGAAAGTATTTGTGGCTCATTGAAGCAACATGGCGACAAGGTGTGGACATGTGATAGAATATCACACGGATGGCAGCAACGACAATGATGGTACAAGAGAGTTCTGTTTTATTGTATTGTTTTTACCTGTTTTGATGGATTTTTTAGTGAATGTCTCATTTTGTCCGAATCAATGCATATCAGTTACGTTCACTATGATTTTTTTAATTGGATATGCTGTGTTGTGATCCTATGTGCTAGCGGCAGTGGTCTCTTTATTGCAATTTTTTAATTCTTTTCTGTTGTTTCTATTTTTTTTTGGTGTATACTTTATCGTTAATAGCTAGAGCTCATGGCATGTCCTAAAATCTAAATGTTAGTTTTCGATATTTTTTTTAGCTATAACACATTGATCATACCAAGGATAAATCACTAATAAAAGGTGCAGGTTTTTTACCCTCACCATAGCGTAGCACTTTCGTGCCCACATGAGTCCTAATGTGTATTACCAAATCATTAGCACAAAAAACATTTTAAGTCAATAATGCACATTTTTTTTTTGTGACAAATGGTATCTAATAAAAAGTGTGGTACGTGGTCACTAGCGTGACTAATTTTCTTTCATTAATAGTAGTGTGGTATAGATGTATTGCAATTTTTTTTATAGTTTTTGTTTTGTTTTTCCCCAGCGCGTATTTTGTATAGGAGTATATTGATGTTATTGTTTGCTTCTACTTTTCACCAGTTGAGGGATGTGAAGAAGTGAACTATTCCATGTATGATAGTAGGCGTGGTAAGGATGCTGAGAGTGCTGAAGAAGATGGGTTTCCCCTTATTGATCTTGATGATGATGGTTCAATGGAGAGGGATATGGAGATTGGAGATATCAGTCTATATGTAGATGTGTTAGCTGATAATGCAGATTTCTTGAACAAGAATAGTGAAAATGAGTATACGCATCCTGAGTTCAATGCTGAGGTTGATATGGAAAATCCTACCTTCAAGTTGGGGATGTGCTTTAGTAATGCGAAGGAATTTAGAGAAGCTGTTAGGAACCATGCCATAAAAAATGGGAGAAATGTGAGGTTTGTTAAAAATACACCTAACAAGTTGAGGGCAGTGTGCTCGGAGGGCTAGCGAATAAGTATTGTGACAGGCTGAGAAACAATCCTACATGGCCAGGTGCTTCAATGAAAAAAACGATGGAGTTTGAGAATGTTTTGAAGTTGTCAATGACAATGGTTTATAGAGCTAGGGCAATATCAATGAGTATGATCACGGGGAATGAGGAGGAGTAATTTTGGATGCTTAGAAGCTATTGCCAGGCACTTCTTGATGCCAACCCAGGATCCACATGTATAATCAAGACTGAGCAATGTCAAGACCAATTCAAGTTTAGGGGAGTCTACATTTGTTTGGATGCATTAAGGAGGGGCTTTGTAGAAGGATGTAGGCGCTTTGTGGGATTCGATGGTTGCCATTTGTCATCAGGCTATAAGGGGATACTTCTAGCAGCAGTGGGCGTAGATGGCAACAATCAGATGTATCCCTTTGCATGGGCAATTGTCGGACAAGAAACATACAATACATGGCACTGGTTTATCAGTTTAATTGCAAAAGACTTGGGAATTACGGATCCTGAAAATTCAAAGTACTAGACTTTTTTGTGTGACAAACAAAAGGGATTAGTGCAAGCACTAGCACATCTAATGCCCGAAGCAGAACATAGATTTTACTTAAGGCATCTTTATGAAAACTTTAAACTACATCACAGAGGAGTAGAACTTAAAAAGCTTCTTTGGAAGGCTGCCATGGCAACTAGAGTATATGATTTTGATTTGGCAATGGCACAACTGAAGGCAGTTGATGAGAAAGCTTATGATTGATTATTATAGAGGCCTCTTGTGCAATGGGGCAAGTCCTACTTTAGGACAAATTCAAAATGTGACATTTCCTTAAACAACTGGTGTGAAAGTTTCAACAAAAGCATCATTGATGCAAGGGACAAGCCTATCATCACAATGCTTGAAACTATAAGAGCGCAACTCATGGAGAGAATTCATAAGCAAAGGGATGGGATGACCAAATACACTGGTGTGATCTGTCCTAATATCCAGAAGATATTAGATCTTCAAAAACAGTTTTCGATATCATGGATTCCAACCTGGAATGGAGAGGATGAATTTGAATTAAGTGGGCCATATGGAGACAAGAGAGTTGTTAATATTAGACATAGATCTTGTAGCTGTAGAAGATGGGACATCAGCAGATTCCTTGTTGTCATCTTTGTGGCGGCTCTTATATACATAAGGGAAGAACCTGAAAAATGGGTTCACACAAGTTTTAGTAAGAAAACATTCATGCAAATATATAGTCATGTTGTGCATGTTGTAGATTCTAAAGACACGTGGCCTGCTAGAGAGCCATTACTCTCACCAGATGTGCCCAAGCAAGTAGGCAGAAAGAAGAAACAAAGAACAAAATTAGTGAATGAAACAACTGATAGAAAATTGAAGACAAGAAAGAAAAAAGTAGTGCAAGAGCCGATGGGAACAAAGTTGAAGAGACAAAATACCACAATTACTTGTGGAAAATGTGGTGGTTTAGGCCATAACAGGTATCATTGTAAGAATCCACCAGTCACATTAGTAGCAGCAGCATTAGCCCCGGTAGATTTTATGGTTGCCTCATGTTCACAAGATGTGGTAGAAAGCACTCCCTCAGACCCAACATGTTAACTTGAGATCAAGGAATTGCTTGCGTCAATTTTTGGCACAATTTCAAGCTCAATATTATCTATGGGAAGAGAGAAGATAAAGGTAGTTATTTATGCTTGACTTGGTCATAAAAACTGTTCTTACTTATACTTGACTTTATTTTAATTGATGATTTATTTTGTGTTTCAAGTGCAGGTAAAGAGAAGGATGCAAGGACCTCAACTTTTAAGTGGTCAAAGATGAGCAGCTTTTTTGGAGATACACAAGTGCAACAAGACCAATAAACGCAAACTCTTTTTGTTTTACTGTTGGTTGATATGGATGGATCTATTTTGGAAGCATTTTAAAATATGTGTAGATAAATTTTGTTGAAAAGATTTCTTGTGTTGGGATGTCTCAATTCAAGTTTATCTAGTGCTATTTACTTTGCTATGGAATGTCCCAGCACTTCATTGTAATATGGTGGTACTCACAACAAATCTACATGAGCTTATCAATCCAATGAGAAAAAGGAAAATATAAAACAATAGCATAAAAAAATGACCTACAAAGAACAACGAACACAACAGTCTAAGTACACACCCAATTAAAATGCACTATAGTATAGGCCGAAGAAAAATATGGAACATCAATGGGCTCTATCAAAGCTTGAGCTCTATACACAACAAAATATAGAATATCCGACTCAAATGAAACCAAATACAGCTTGTAGTACCAAAAAGCATCACCATTAATTCATCATTGAACACTTGAGTTAATTGAACTTCAATATTTCCATTACAAAAAGAGATAACAAAATATGAGTTTACAACTTTAATATGTGCGCATATAACGCGCACAACACTACAAGAAAGAGAAGACACAATTGAATTTACAAAACAAACTCCTACTGATCATATATGTAGTTATCACATCCCATCATCTTCTTCAACCAATCTAAAGCACCCAATAAAAGTTGAAAGACTCCACTATTGAGCTAATCGATTGATGCGATTATAGTTCTTTGGGTTCCATCTCTTTGGTCAAAGATGGTTATTCTGCTCACAACATAATAGGATGGTCGAGTCCACTGGTTGGTTTCGTCTAGGAAGAGAAGCTCCAAGCAGGTGACAAGCTTCGGGCAAATGCTAACTCTTCTCTTTTGACCATCACTTAGTCCTTTGGTCCCTCAACCTCAAATTTTTATGTCCATGGCATTTGCAGTGCCATTGCCCTTATTGCCATTTTTGCCATTTCCCTCTCCTCGATCTTTGTTATGGAGTTTGGCAATTGTAGTTGAGCTATGTAGTAAACAACTTCTCTCACAAGTAGCATTGAGATCAATCCATCGTCTTGCATCACATAAGCCTCGAACTCATAAAAATAGAGAACCCCGATAAGTGATGAGAAGATAGTTGCTTATCATTTATCAATAAATATTAAATCACCACAAAATATAGGACAGTTGAATTAGGTTCAATTTTTTTATGTGAACGTCACAAATTATTTCATAAAAACCAGAGAAATGAAGGATTTGAGGGATTTGGTTCATTAGTATGAATAAGTTTCGAGCTCAATGTAAAAACTTTGTTTTGATAGTATCAAGTGGTGCTTTAGTGTTAATAGAGCAAAATTTTAACAAGCAAACCATATCAAGTAACCATCTCCAAATAGGACAATGCATTATCCACAGAACATCCTCAAAACAGATAGAAACCTATCAAAGGAAATTAAATTCCTCGTGCACAAGAGTTAGTCCTTTAGCAGTTTGCTTCAAACTTGGATGAATGTGAATCTCCACCCAACCTTCTAGAGAGCATGTCTCACCATATTTAACGAGAAATCAGCCAATACTTGTTGAATTCATAACTAATCACCACAAACAGACAACCGGAGTTTTGATTTCATCTATAATATTACGAATCAATTGCAAACCCCGGTGTCTTAGCAATATCATCCCTACCTCCGGTCATCCAGATTTTCCTTCTCTTATTAGGTCCCTTCAAAATTTTCTTATTTTTTTTTTTTGCTTGACTAGCAAAGCAGTGGGTTATAGTTAACAAAAAGAAACAACTTAATTACCAATCCACGGGGATGACTGCTCCAAAGCCCTTTGTCCTCAAAAGTTTTCCTGCCTGCCTAAAATACTTTGAATACTCTAACATTTCACTCAAGATTGCACAAGCCAACTTGCAGTGTGGATACAAAAAGGAGAACGTAGATACGCAATTTCCTCCCACATACATCTACGTCGCCCCGAGAACCTCAAATCCAACAGCACAGCAAGAACCGCACTGTCCTGTCATCCTAAAATTTCCAAGCCACAAATCACCACAAAACTACAATACGCGTGCACACAAGTGAACTAGCAACAATTTCCGCCAAAGTTGCAATGGCGAAAGCACAACAACGGAAACTATGAGATGATAACTCAGCAAACACCTAAGTGCCAGTGCCGAACACACACACACACACAAAGACACGAACTTTATGCACAAAGACACAAAACACTAACCTGTTAGCGATCCAATAAGCTATAAGTACAGCGAAAACAAACAGCCAGACGGAATTTCTCATAACAGAGATTGTATCGAAAGAAAAGCAGAGACCTTGGAACCATCTCGGCTCTGACCCAGAGCAAACGGGTCCCGGCGACCCCTGAGCAAGAACCGGAGTGGGACCGCAACAAAGAAGAGAGAGAAGGGACAGTATGGCCCCAAGGGAGCGTTTTGTGCCCCAAGGTAGCGTTCTGTGCGCAGTGTAGATTCCCATGGCCATCACCTCCGCGACTCTGCTGAGCTTACCAGCGCAGGGAGCCGTCTTGACAAAATTTACAAGAGGCTGCCGATAGAAAGAAGAGACGATGGTGAACAATAGACCGATGCTTGCAAGGGGAGGTGAGAAGCGACGAGAATTGAGCGGGGCGAGGAGCGACGAGAATCGCGTTGCAATGATGATCGAGCAACGATTTGGTTGAAGAGCGGCGAGGGAAAAGAAAGAAGGAAACATAAGCATCAACATGAATAACCTAAACTTAATTAATTTAGAATTTTCCTATTTTTTCTAATCATAAATTTATGACAAAATTGCCCCTATTTTAATCGCTGGAAAATTTTCGCCGGTGAGCTAAGGTCCTTAATAGAGATTAAGTTGATTATTTTAGATCCTTATTTAACACAAAATTTACTTTAGGTCCTTATTCGAGACAATGAATTTACTTCGGGTCCTTATCTGATACAAAACTCATTTCGGATCCTTATTTGAAAAAATTGATCCACTCCTGGTCCTTATTTAGAATTTTCCCTTTCTTATTTATTAAAATTCGAATTTATAAATATAAAAGTTGTCCGGAAAATATGACGAACAATTGAGAATATTTATGAAGTCAGATTTTGAGGTGTGATGTCACTTTTTATTTTTTTTATAAAAAAAAGTATTTATCATACAACGTTCGTAATAGTCACTAGCAAATTCCTTTGAGATACAATAAAGTCTTGATTGAAAATATTAGATAGCTATCCTAATATTTTTTCAGGATCTCTTAATGGAAACAATTGAAAACTATGATTGTATATCTTTGAAAGGAGAATCAAAAGTTCTGTAAAGAATATTTGTTGAATAAATGTATTTGAAGGGATACAACCTTTCAAAAATGAAGAAGTCATGTGCGTACAAACACAACCTTCCAAAGGTTGTAAGAGTGACTGATAAACATTAGTCAAAAATAATAAATTTGAAATTAAATAATTAAAGAATAGGAGTAGTAGCACAACTTAAATATGCGAGTGTTATAGGGTCCTTACTATATGTGATGCCTTGTACTAGACCTCACATTGCTTATTCCGTGTGTAAGTTGAGTAGGTATACTAATAATCCAAGTATAGAATATTGGAAAACTGTTACTTGAATTTTTTGTTAGATTAAAAGAACGAGAAATTTGAAACTATTTCACAATAATTATCCAACTGTTTTAAAATGATAGAATGATGCTAGTTGGATTACAAGGGAGAGTGATAAACATTTCACTTTTGGGTAGGTTTCATATTAGGTGGATCCATTGTATCTTGGATGAGCAAGAAATAAACATGCACAACCCACTCAATGATAGACTCTGAATTCATTGCTTTAGCATCGATTGGAGGTTGAAGGTATTAGAAATTTGTTGTTTGATATCAAATTATGGCCTAATTTTATTCCTTCTGTTTCTATCCATTGTGATATTTAGGCTACTTCGATAAGAGCTTATAGTAGCACTAATAATGCTAAGTCTAGACATATTGGTTTAGACATGAGTACGTGAGACAATTGATTCAAGATGGTACCATAATAATTGTCTATATGAGGTCAAGTAAGAATCTAGCTTATCCCTCAACAAAGGTTTTATCAAGAGACATGGTAAATATAACCACACAAGAAATTGGGCTAAAACCCTTCTTTTTTTTTTTTTTTTTTTTTTTAATTACTAGTAATGTAACCCAATTTTTTTTTCTAGAATATCACTAGTTACAAGGCTTAATAGGTAAAAATAAGTTAGTGAGTGTGATTGTTTGGTATTAATATTAGCTCTAACATGAGAAGTCAGTATCATCTTTTACATTGTATAGGTTGAATTGAATTTTAATGAAGTATAATACAAATTAGTATTGTGATATTAGTAATAGAAACACATGGTAAATATTTCACCTATATGAGCTTGAAGTGGTGGGGCTTCTTATGAGAGTTAAAGTTGCTTTCTAGAGAGCTCATGAAAAGGTACAAGCACAAAGTTATAATAGTCCCGAGTAAAATAGAACTTCTTGTCAAAATAAGAGATTAGTATATATGCGATATGCCCAATTCTATTATTTAGAGTACAAGTTTAAAATCGAGATTCTTGTCACTTTTGTAGAGTTTTGAGATACTTACACTAAGTAAATGTTTAACTTGAAAGAGACATTTATGCATACATATTAATCTCGTGGAAATTTGGCTATATATTTTAACGTCTTATTTTTGTAAATTTGTTTTACAAACAAAGTAAGGGGTTGTTGATAGGTTGTTTGTAAAACAAATTGATAAATGCTTTGCCTCACATTGAAGAGATGTGAGTGCGCACATAGACGGGGTTTGACATTAATCAATGATCATATTTCTTATTTATTAAAATTTGAATTTATAATTATAAAATAACCCTCATGTCCTATTGAAGTAGTGTAACTGTTTATTACAAAATGGCAATTATTTTGTCTAATGGTTATTAGTTACTCTTGCAACCTTTGGAAGGTTGTATCTATTCATACACATTTTTTTTTTTTCATCTTGAAAGGTTGTATCCATTTATATATATTTATTCAACATTTGTGTTCAATTCTTTACACAACTTTCAATTATCCTTTAAAAGATATATAGCCATAGTTTTCAATTGTTTCCTTGAGAGGCCCTAAAAAAATATTAGAATTGCTATATAGTATTCTCAATCGAGACTTTGTTGTATCCTAGAGGGAATTTGCCGATGAACATTAGCAATGTCGTGGGGGCAAATAATTACTTAAAAAAAAAATGATATCATGCCTCGAAGTTTGATTTCATTATTCTTCCCAATCATTCATCATATTTTCCCAACATAATCTATTGATGTTAAGTGCTTGATATGGAGAGTTTAACAAGATAAACATCTCATGGAGCCAAAATGTAAAGTCTTTCTTGAGGCAATCAAAAAGGTGTTGTGTTTCAACTCTCCTTATTATTTTTTGGCAAGGTTGATTCTTGTGTCGCTTTTGTCGCCATGAATATGTAGGATTCTTGCAAAATCATGCTCGGAATATTTTTTTCTTGTCGAGCATCTTATAAACAAAAGGGATCATTCCGTTTTGATGCTACAACTTATGCTAATTGCGGATTGAAGCCTTCGACTTTGGAGTTGTTCGATCAAGCCCTTTAATTTGTATGATTTGTGCACTTGAGATTTTTTCTATTCACATATTTAACGAAATTGACTATGGCGGCTGACATGGCAAGTTTAAACATTTGGAAAAGATATAATGAATAGAAAAGTTTAAAAATCAAAATAATATCTAGGAAATTTGAGAAATAAGAATACTAAAGTAAAAAATGAAATTATCCTTCAAATTCCTTAGGTCCTTGACTGCAATGAAATTTAGAGAGTCGAATAATTTTGCATAGCATGAGGAGATCATTGAGCAAATAGGAATGTACTAATAAAAAAATGGGCCTAATTCCATAAAAAAAAACACCAACTTTAGGTCCAATGATAATTATGGCCCCAACTTTTTTTTTGTCTTGAAAAAAATCACTAACTTTCACTCAAATCCCAAGTCTTGTTCCCCTTAATTTAGAACCATCGATTGTCCTCAGCAATAAATCCATGTGCACTAGCTACTAAATTTAAAGCACTATTCATTATTTTATTCTTTGAGCCATAGCTTGGAGAATAAGAGTGAGGTTGTTCATTTTCTCCTAGATCTCAAAATTGAACTTCTCTATCCAAACTTTGTCCCTGTGTTGTAATCTAAAGTTGTAGACCACCGCTCATTGGGAGACACCATGGACGAGATTCGCCAAGCTCACGACTAAATCTTTTTTCTTGAAACAAGGTTGACTTTAGACAGAGGGTTAACAGTGAGGCCAAATTTGGGATAAGGGTAAAAGTTTGTGATTTCTTTACCAGAAAAAAAGAAGAAGTTAGGATCATAATTATTATCGATCTATAGTTGGTGCTTTTTTTGGAATTAAGCCTAAAAAAATGACATGTCGAGGTGATTTACAAATATAAAACTATAAAATTTTCAAATTATATAAATTGTGACACAATTACCTTGAATTTTATTTTGTATCACTAAAAATTCTACATTTATCCATTGTGATGTATAAAAAATCTCAAATTTATATTAATTTGACAAATATACCCTAGATGGACCTAAAATAAAGGGTATATATGTCACACATGTATAAAATTGAATATTTATATCACACTGAGCAAGTTTAGAATTCTGGGTGATGCAAAAAGAAAAATTTAAGGTATTTGCATCGCAACTGACATAATCTAAGTTTTTCCGTGGTATTTGCCCAAAAAGATATTGCAATAGGTAAACAAACCACTTGATTAGAGGATTTGATTGCACAAAGTAAAAGCCAGAGGTCTAAATTGAAAAACACCTAAATTCAAAAAACTAAGTTTCAAATCAATAATAACATCCTTTCTCTCAAATTTTCTCATTAAAGTTTCGCTTATGTTACAGGTGATTGCAATCAGGTTGGGAAAAGACCAGACCATGTGTAGTGCCACAAATTTGTCCTTTGGCAGATGAGAAGCCATGGAATCTATGTTGATAAATTGCGCCATTTGTCGAACCTGTTTGATTTATTCTTAATTTAATCATTTTGCCTACATTTGGTAGTCCGGATTTTACACCAAAATAGGACTAGATAAAATAAGATATAAAATATATGAATTTTTTTATATCATATTTACTATTTGGTGATTATAGTAAAAAAGTTAGATACATTTACATCATATCATGTACATTGATTTATATAAATAGTAATTATTATAAATGAACCAAAAATATTACAACTGAATATGATAAAAATCTCTTATGACACTGTTGCTTACATTATTTTTATTTGCTTTTTATTTTATTTTCTCTCTCTTTTTAAATTAATTTCTTTTTTAATTTCATTCTTCCCATTCCATCATTCTCTAATAAAATTTTATTAAATAGTGAATTGTACTAATATACCTAAAATATGTAATAAACATAAATTATATTCATATTCATATATTGGATTTATATTATAAAATATAATTAAATTCGAACATATAAATATAAATAAGATTAAGTTAAAATAACTAAATTGCTATTTTTTATTTTGAATTTTTTTATAAAAATTCAAATATAATTTTAATTTTGTTAATTTAATAAGTTTGTTGTTCGAGAAAAACAACTTTCTTATTATGAATACTATAAATCTTATCTATTTTTATCTCATCTCCATCATAGGGTAATTTTATCTCACCTTCCCCATGGAATAATTTTATTTGGTATATGTTTCTTTATATTTAACTTTATCATATCTTAAGCAAGTACCAAACACAAGATATGATTAATTTAATATTGTATTGAATTTAATCCCGATTGATAAACGCAACCTTTATATTAGTATGTTTAAGAGTCGAGCTATAGTTTTATTATAGCCCACACAACATCGCTCACCCCTAGCTAGGCCCATCTCGACTGAGCTGACGACGATGCCCAAGATACAGTTTGGGCTGGCCCAATCCTCATCATGGCCCAAAACGCCCACTCGAGCCATCCTTGGGGGAGCAAAGGGAAGGGGCGGCCAAGATCGGGCACGGTGGTGTGTGACGACTTCGAGATAAGTCATTGCAAAAATGCTTAAACCGAAAAAAAATTAAGTTTCAGATTGATATACGACATCGTCTCTCTCTGATTTTCTCGTTTGATTGTGACCAAATGGGGTGAAAGGCAAACCATGTGCAGCGCCAGAGATTAGTCCTTCTGCAGTTGAGGAAGCCATGGAATCAATACGTGCTGATATGCTGCGCCGTTTGTCAAACCTGTTTGTTTTGTGCTTAACCGTGCCGCCGTTAACGCTTTACTTAATCCTTCATATAAGTTTTTGTTTCAATAATTGAGCTAGTTCTATCATGGCCCACGTGATATCACGGTCCAAAACGGCTCGCTCGGGCCATCCGTGGGGAGCACGGCGAAGGGGCGGCTGGGACCGGCGGCCGCGCTCTTGCGTTTGACTTTTTGACTTTTCGGAGAACTCGGATGGCTACAAAGAGCGGTTTCCCCATTGCGTTCTTCAGTCCGACCTCGAGCTCGAGCAGAGCGAACATGGCTGGCCAACATCCGGATCTCGATCCAGCTCCGGCCGTCAACACTGATGACTATGTCAAAATCGTCGTCAACCAAGACGGCACGGTCACGCGCGGCCACGACATTCCAAATACCCCCGCCGACCCCGATCCCCACCAGCCCTCCGCCGTCCGCTCCAAGGACGTCCCGCTCAACCCGGCCCACAACACTTGGGCCCGGATCTACTTGCCTCGCCCGTCTCCTACCCCGGCCGACCAGAAACTGCCGCTCGTCGTGTATTACCACGGCGGCGGCTTTGTCTGGTGCTCCCCGGCCAACACGGTGCACCACGTCTTCTGCTCCCTCATGGCCGCCAAGCTCGGCGCCGTCGTCGTCTCCCCCAGCTACCGCCTCGCTCCGGAGCATCGCCTCCCCGCGGCCTACGACGACGCCATAGAGGCCCTCCGCTGGGTCAGGACCACCGACGAGGAGTGGCTTCGCGAGGGCGTTGACTTCTCGCGGTGCTACCTGTTGGGCACGAGCGCCGGGGGAAACATCGTGTACCACGTGGGCCTGCGCTTGTGCGCCGCTGCGGCCGATCTGGAGCCTTTGGTGATCAGGACCCTGATCTTGCACCACCCCTTCTTCGGCGGGTCCAAGAGGACCGAGTCGGAAGTGAGGCTGTTCAACAACCCAACCCTGCCGGTGAACGGGGCGGACCGGATTTGGGAGCTGGCGCTGCCGGCCGGCGCTAACCGGGACCACGAGTATTGCAACCCGACAGCTGGGGAGAGATCGGATGAGTGGGAGAGGATGAAAAAGCCAGGGTGGCGGGTGGTGGTGGCAGGCGGCGGTGGAGATCCGATGATAGATCGGCAGAGGGAGTTGGCGGCGAAGCTGGAGGCGAAGGGCGTGGAAGTGGTGGGCCTTTTCGGCGGTGAAGGCGATTATCATGGAGTGGAGATACTGGAACCGGCTAAGGCAGAGCTTTTGTTCGACAAACTGAAAGGTATCATTTGAGCCAGCAGCTCGGCTATTCCGGCAGCCGGGGATCCGACGGTCAAGGACGGATGCCATCTATCGAATGAAAGCAATTATATTATTCTGTAAGAAAGTGAAGTTGAGTAGCATAAATGTGTTCCCATACATCCTCTTTATCTCCACCAATAGAAGGCACGACTTTCTCTCAACCGCAATATAGTGATGTGTGATGCACACAAGCTTTTCTTTTGCACTGTTTCTCCCTTCCTTTCCAATCATTTATGGGCGGACCAATCCGCATCCGAAACCCAGAAGCTTCAACCCGGATTTTGGCCTTGCCGATTAATTCTCGGAGCCGAGCTTTGGTCGGCAAGATGGTCCCTTAAGTTTAGCGTCAACAGCTTCTACGTCTCGGGACTTTTCTGTATCGATACGCGTCGCGTAAAACATATATTGATTGAAAGTCGAGTCATGGAAGATTGCTCACAGCATGCCACTTTGACGAAAGAAGCTTTAGCGCATCAAGAATATAAAATACAACCTTTCAATAGCCCGCCTTTTGGCAGTCTCTTTCTCCGACTCACTGATCTGAACCGCATCCTCATACGCATGCAAGATCCCCGTTGCTTATCTCTCTCTCTCTCTCTCTCTCTTTGTTCGACTGTGTTAATCTCCTGCTCTATACCTTCCAGATCCGCAGCTTAAAGGGGGAGGGAAAAACGAGAACATTATAAAAAGGAGCAGATGGGCAGCGAAGGATCCCGCTTTGTTTTATTCTTGGAAGTTTTATCTAGGAGATAGCGGATTCGATCGGGCCGAGCAAGCGAACCGAGAAAGAGGGGATGGAACGAAATAAAATTGGAGATTCCGCAAGAGAAAGGGACCAGACACGTGTCCCAAGTCAAAAAGATGTGAATACATATGTAGGCGAGATTTGATACTAATTAATAATCATATTTCTCATTTCTAAAAATTCGAATTTATAAGTATAAAAGTTGTCGGGAAAATATGACAAACGATTGCGAAGAAAAATGAACTTAGATTTTGAGGCATAATATTATTTTTTTTAAGAAATTTGTTGCCTCACAACGTGACTAATGGTCACGGGTAAATTTTCTTCAAGATACAACAAAACCTTGATTGAAATATTAGATGGTTATCCTAGTATTTATTTAGGTCTCTCAATGAAAACAATTGAAAATTATGGCCGTATATCTTTGAAAAGAGAATCAAAAGTTGTGCAAAGAATAGAATACAAATATTGAATAAATATATTTAAATGGATACAACCTTTGAAAGATGAAGAAGTTGTGCTTGAATAGACACAATCTTCCAAAGGTTCTAAGAGTGACTAATAACCATTAGACAAAAACAATAAATTCGAAATTAAATAATTAAAAAATAAGAGCAGTAACACGACTTGAATAGGCGAGTGCTATAAGGTTTTTAATGTATGTGATGCATTGTACTAGACCCAACATTACTTATTCTGTGTACAAATTGAATAAGTATACTAATAATCCAAGTATAGAACATTAGAAAGTTATTACTCAAATTTTTGCTTAAAAAATTTATAATTGTTCTATAATAATTATTTGACTGTATTAGAAAGATACGCTAATGCTAGTTGGATTTCATGTGTAGGTCATAAACATTTCACTTTTGGGTGGATTTCACATTAGATGGATGTGTTGTATATTGGATGAGCAAGAAACAAATCTGCATAACCCACTAGACGGTGGAATCTAAATTTATTGCTTTAGCATTAACTAAGAAAGAGGTTGAATGGACTAGAAATTTATTTTTAGATATCAAATTATGGCCTAGTCCTATGCCTTTCTGTTTATATCCATTGTGATAGTTAGGCTACTTTTTTTTTTTTTTTGGGGTCGAATGATAGTTAGGCTACTTTGATAAGAGCTTATAGTAACACTTATAATGGTAAGTCTAGACATAATGGTTTATGACATGAGGCAATTGATTCAAGATGGTATCATAACAATTGTCTATGTGAGGTCAAGTAAGAATCTAGTTGATCCCTTAATAAAGTTTTATCAAGAGACATGGGAAATATGACCTTGCAAGAAATGAGGCTGAAACCCTTTTAAATTTGTTTTACAAACAAAGTGGATGATTGTTGGTAGTTTGTTTGTAAAACAAATTAAGAGGTGCCTTGTTCCACATCGAAAAGATGTTAGTACACACGTGGACGAGGTTTGACATTAATCAACAATGCATTATGTTAAAACAATGTGACTATTTATAATAGAGTGATGGTTATGTTTTAATTATTAAATTTTGAATTTATTATTTGTGTAGGTCATGTCTATTTGGACACAACTTCTTTATCTTTGAAAGGTTGTATCCGTTCAGATATGTTTATTTAACATTTGTGTTCATTTCTTTACACAACTTTTGTTTCTCCTTTAAAAAATATACAACCATAGTTTTCAATCATTTCCCTTGAGATATCTTGGAGAAATACTAAAATTGCTATGAGTGTTATCAATCAAGACTTTGTTGTATTCTAGATGAAATTTGCCAGTTACCATTAACAATGTTGTGGGGTAAATAATTTTTTAAAGAAAGTGATATTACACCTCAAAGTCTAATTTCATTATTCTTCTCAATCATTCATCATATATTCCCAAAATAATCTGTTGACATTAGGTGCTTGATTAGGAGAGTATAACGAGATTAACATCTCATGGAGTCAAGATATAAAGTCTTTCTTGAGGCAATCAAAAAGGTACTTTGTTTCAACTCTCCTTACTATTTTTTGGCAAGGTTGATTCTTGTGTTGCTTTTGTCGCCATGAATATGCAGCATTTTTACAAAATCGTGCTTGGAATACTTTATTCATGTTGAGGATCTTGTAAACAAGGATCATTCCATTTTGGAGCTACAAGTTTTGTTAATCGAGGATCGAAGCCTTCGTCTTGTAAGTTGTTTGATCAAGTCATTTAATTTGTATGATTTGTGCACTTGAGCTTTTTTTCGTTATTTACTTTAATGAAATTGATTGTCGCGGCTAATATGGCAAGTTTAAACATTTGAAAAAAGAGATAATGAATAGAGAAGTTTCAAAATTCAAAATAAAATTCTGGAAATTTGAGGAAAGAAAAACACTACAGTTAAAAAGAGAAATTGTCCTTCAAACTCCTGAGGTCCTCAACTGCAATGAAATTTAAAGAGCCGACTAATTTTGCCTAAATGAGGAGACCATTGAGCAAATAGGAATGTAGTAAAAAAATGGGGCTAATGCAAATAATAATAATAATAATAATAATAATATCATCATCATCATCATCATCATCATCATCAAGTGACAATTCTAACCCCAACTTTCTTTTATTTTCTTAAAAAAAGCATCAACCTTAAGTCGAGTGACAAGTATTATGACCCCACTTTTTTTGTTTTGAAAAAAATCAAAATTTTCATTTAAATCCCAAATCTGGCCCCCTTTAATTTAGAACCATTGATTGTTCTCAGCTATAAATTCGTGTGCACTTGCAGTTGGATTTAAAGCACTACTCATTGTCTTATTTTCTGAGTCATAGCTTGAAGAATAATGATGAAGTTATTCATTGTCTCCTACACTTAACTTTTCCTTATTGTCATAAGGGAAAAAGATCTTCAAATTGAATTTCTCTTACTAAACTTTCCCGTTTTGTCATAATCTAAAGCTATATACCACTGTCTACCGAGAGACATCATGGATGAGGTCTGCCAAGCTCATGATTAGAACCATTTTTTTTTTCCTAAAACAAGGTTGACTTTAGATAGAGAGTTAACGGTGAGAACCATATTTGGGATAAGGGTGAAAGTTTGTGATTTTTTATAGGAAAAAAATTATTAATATATTATTAAAAAACACGACATTAGCGCCAATCGATTACGTCAGTAATTTTTGGCTAAAATTAGCCAGATTGACTCAATTGGCAAGAAGTAAAAAGGTTTATGACTTAATTGATAAAATTGAAATGTTTATAACTAAATTAACAAAAGTGTAATAGGTTTATGACTTTTTAGACAATTTTCCTCTTTCGTTTATATTGTGGGTGATTGTGTTCGGGTCAAGCAAAGATCAAACCATGTGTAATGCTAATGATAAACCACAGAATCTATGTTGATATTCTTAATTTAATCATTTTATGTTGGCCTTTCTAAAGAGTTGAGCTATAGTTTTATCATGGCCCTCATAACATCACTCGGCCTGGCTAGGTCTGTCTTGATTGAGCCAATGACGATGCCCGAGATATAGCTTAGGCTAGCCCAATCCTCACCATGGCCCAAAAAGCCTACTCAAGCTGTCCTTGGGGCTATGAAGCACGTTGTGTCCAACATGCTTGAACATGCTCGGATACGCGATCAACACGTGTCGAATTTTTCGACACAATGTCAACTATTCCCAACATGTTCCGACACGTGTGTTTGAGGCATGATGAGTTTCTAGGGCAGGTCCACACATGCGAAGGGAGAGAGAATTGTTGAAGAAGATGATGGAGGGTGAAGGCAAGGGCGAAGGAATGAGGTGAGGCCACAATCGATGGCAAGGCTGCGACTGCAAGGGAAGGCCTGAGGAAGAGAAGAGATCAAGGCGACCCTAAGGGTTGCAACTGGGACCCCGCGATGGAGGGCTGGAGGTGAGGCTACGACTGTGGAAAAGGAAGGGCCAAAGGTGAGCGATTGTGAGGCGAGTCAGGCGACCAAGAGAGAGAGAGGAAGAGGGTCGTGTGAGGAGGAGGAGGAGGAGGAGGAGGCGGTAGCTAGGTTTTTGGGCTTCTTCCTCTTTTAATTTTAGCAAGAAGAGTAGAAAATAAATAAAAAAATGGGGTTTCCGATGGGACTTAACATACAATTTTCAAGAAATGAAATGATAGCCTGACAGGAGTGAGGGGGAAAAGTTTCTTTTTGGGGAGGAGGGGGGCCTGACAAGGATTGGGGAAAAGAAATGAGAGAAATAATTTTTTTTTTGGGGGAGAGGAGGACAATTCAGGAAATAAAACGAGAGAAATTCATTACATTCATACTATTTTGGAAAATTCCTTTCTGGCAGCCCTTTTTTGTTTTTCTTTGAACTTGCGATTCAATATATTTAGACAAGAAAAATATTAAGTACAAAAAGAGAGAGAGAAAAAAATTAGAAGAGAATAAAAGAGGAAAAATGAATAAAAGAAAACGTGGGCATCTTCAAGGAAATGAGGAAGTGATTTATTCCTATTGATTTATTCTTTATTTTTTATCAGAAAAATAAATAAGCGAGGCTAAAAAGTGATTTCTGAAAAAAAAAGCACTAATTGTTAAATAAAAATAAATTTTGATCATTGTAGAAGGTTATAGATTTATTTAAATAAGTCGATTCTAATTTCTTGTTAATAATTAGTTTCATCAATAATTTCTGTTAAAATTAGAAACGCGTCCTTAAATATAGATATGCATTAATTATGAATATATCTTTTGAATTTTCTATGAATAGATTTATTAATATTATTAGTATTTTTAATTAAATTAATTAAAAATAAAAATATTTATTTAATATTCAACATGTCTTAAAATGTCAGAATTAATTATTTTTGAAAAATGACATGTTATGTGTCGATGCTACTTAGTTTTGGGGGACCATGGCAAATGGGAAGCCGGGATCAGGCACGGCCTCGCGGTGCGCGTGAGGTTAGTCACGTCATCATCAACGTCATCAGTGGCGGCCGGCCGTAGTTTACCTTTGCTCGAGGTGGGGACCAAAGAAAGAAATGGGGAAATAAACAGGCGTGCCATCACATGCATGTTGTAAAATAAATAAATAAATAAATAAAAGTATGTACGTAAATCCATACCATGGCCATGGCCGTTGCCCTCGACTGCTTTTGACTTTTGACTTTTCTCGGGCTACAAAGAACCGGTTTTTCCCACATCTTTCTTCAGTCCCACCTCGAGCTCGAGCAGAAAGCAAAACATGGCCGATCAGCATCCGCATCTCGATCCAGCTCCGGCCTTCGACGCCTATAAATACCTCGATCTTGTCCTGCACCCAGACGGCACGGTCACGCGCGGCTTCCACATGGTTGATATCCCCGCCGACCCCAATCCCGACCAGCCCTCCGCTGTCCGCACCAAGGACGTCCCGGTCGACCTGACCCACAACACCTGGGCCCGGATCTACGTGCCTAGCCTGTCACCCCCGCCTGACCAGAGACTGCCGCTCATCGTATATTACCACGGCGGCGGTTTCATATACTCCTCCCCGGCCCACGAGATATACCACGTTTTCTGCTCCCTCATGGCGGCCAAGCTTGGTGCCGTCGTCGTCTCCCCCAGCTTCCGCCTCGCGCCGGAGCACCGCCTCCCTGTGGCCTATGATGACGCCATGGAGGCCCTCCGCTGGGTCAGGACCACCGAGGAGGAGTGGCTTCGCGAGGGCGTTGACTTCTCGCGGTGCTACCTGATGGGCACGAGCGCCGGGGGGAACATCGCGTACCACGTGGGCTTGCGCGCATGCGCCACCCCGGCCGATCTAGAGCCTTTGGTGATCAGAACCCTGATCTTGCACCACCCCTTCTTCGGCGGACTCCAGAGGACCGAGTCGGAAGTTAGGCTGTTCAACAACCCAATCCTGCCGATGAACGTGGCAGACCTATCCTGGGAGCTGGCGCTTCCGGTCGGCACAGACCGGGACCACCAGTATTGCAACCCGATGGCTGGGGAGAGACTGGGGGAGTGGGAGAGGATGAGAACGATGGGGTGGCGGGTGGTGGTGGTGGGTGGTGGCCGAGATCCAACGATAGATCGGCAGAGGGAGTTGGCAGCGCAGCTGGAGGCGAATGGCATAAAAATGGTGGGCCTCTTCGGCGGCGAGGGCGATTATCATCAAGAGGAGTTACTGGAACTGGCTAAGGCGGAGCTGCTGCTCGAGAAACTGAAAGGTATCCTTCATGGGGGCGCCTTGGCGATTCCGGCAGCCGGGGACGGGAAGATAAACTACGGGCAAAAACGGACGCGATCTACTGAATGAAAACAACCTCATTATCTTGTAAGATAGTGAAGTTTGAGTAGCATTACGTGTTCTCATACATCATCCTCATCTCCGCCATTGAAAAAGGCATAAAAGCTTCCAACCGCAATAGACAGTGATATGATACACATTTGCTTTTACTTTGCACTCCTCTCTTCCGTTCTGATCATCGACAGGAGGACCGATCCCGGTCCTAAACCCCCAAGGCTTTAACCCGGATTTTTGCATTGCCTATTAATTCTTGGACCCGAGCTTTGGTCGGCAAGATGGTCCTTAAGTTTTAGAATCAACAGCTTCTACCTTCCGGGAGATTTCTGAATTGATACAAGTCGCGCAAACCATATATTATAGTCGAGTTATGGAATATTGCTCTCGGCATGCCACTTTGATTCTATCGCATTGTTGGTTCAATGCGATGAAAGGTAAAAGTTTTAGCGCATCAAAAGTATAAGAGACAACCTTTCGATAGTCTGCCTTTTTCGCGGTTCTTGTGCGACATCCGCGTCGGCAAAAGCCCCCCGTTCATGCATGCGCGAACACGCCCATTGAGTCCTCTTCCAGCGAAAGAACGCGCGAAAATAAAAAGCAGAGGGAAGAAGAGGAAGAGAAGAAAAGAGAACTTGCAGTCTAAGAAGTCCTTCCGAGCTTTCGTTAGCAATCACGTCGATATACAGCATCGCCTCTCTCAGATTCTCATTAAAGTTCCCTCATGTTGCTGGTGGTTCAATCGGGTTGGGCAAAGAGCAAACCATGCATATTGCCATAGATCAGTCCTTCAATAGATTAGCAACTGTGGAATCTGATAGAACTAAGAACGATCTAATTATACATTGACGAACGTAAATTCATGAATAAAAGAACCAAATACGAAAAAAATAACATGAACCGTAACTGACCTCCAGCCTTTGACTAAGCTCGGTTGGAACTCAATTTGCGGAGTTTTGACGAATAAAAAATGGGCACTACTAATCCAGTGTTCTCTCTCAATTCGATTGTGCGTTTTTCCTTACGAGAGAGCTTGGCTTAGGCATGGTTTACATATCCCATTCTCAGCTTCTATAACATCCTCCCATCAAGGTTGTTACTCTAACGGTGGGCAGTTATCACACAAGGATATGAAGAGGTGATAATTATCACATAATTAATTACATTAATTATAATTAGTCACATTTATAGGAAAAAATGACAGTTGTCACTATCACATAATTAATTACATTAATAGTAAGAGGTGTCAATTATCACACAATAATATGAAGAGGTGAAAAACGTGGAATAACTGAAGTGATTACAAAAAATCATGGGTCAAGAAAATGTGGGATCATCATATCAAAATAGTAACATTCTCCCGCTTGATTTAACATCTTCATCATACTAATTATTAGACCAAATCTACAAAAAATTTATGCTTAAAAGGAAAAAAAAAAACAAAATACATGAATCAAGATGATATATCTTCTAAAAACGAGTATTATCTTCCATGTATTGTAATGCACTCTATATATTTAATGTCAGCTTATATGTGATAACATAATTCATTCCCAAAATAATTGTTATTCTCATAAATAAATGCATGTGTACACCAAATTGAGGGGGAAAGTATATCACAAGTGTCAAAACTTGGCATGAGTGGACACTTAAATGCCGAAACTTCCAAAAAGTACACTTAAGTGTTACTTTTTTTGAAAATTAGGACACTTAAGTGTCAATGCCGACAAGAGTAACCGGAAATTCGACATAACTTATTTTAATAATATTAGTGATCTACATGGTTCACCAAAATGCTTACTTAGCAATGAACGTGCAAAATGATGTCATCCTTCCCATAAACTTGTTAATTTAATATTAATTAAAAATCAATTAAAAAATTAAATTATTAAAAAAGGAGGTGAATAGCAAGGTTCGGCAAGGGGCTCCACAACCCTTGCCGCTGCCGCCCCACCATCGTCAGAAAGGATCAATGATGGTGGGGTAAGGGTCGGCCGGGTTCTTGGCCTCTAGGTAGTGGCCGGCGAGGGCTTGTAAGCCTTCACCTAGATCTAAGGCTATTGGCCGCTAACCTCGCTAGATTTGGAAGAGGGTTGGCCAAGGTTGTCGACTACTAGCCAATGGTGGGCAAAAGCGGCCAACCCTCACCCTATCGTCGCTGGCCCTTTCCGATAATGGTGGGATGGCGGTGGCAAGAGCTATGGAGGCCCTTCTCAAACATGTTGTTCATTTTTTTTTTAATTCAGTTTTTTAATTTTTTTAATTAATATTCATATTAAAATTTAATATGAGGGCCTTTTACTAACGTCGATAGTTTTTTTTTTTTAAATTGCCATGTCTGTAAAAAAGAAAAAAAGTCACCAAAAAATGCCACTTAAGTTGTTTGGTTGGAATTTCTCACGATTGGCACTTAAGTATTCGATTCTTTTTTGATTTTGGTACTTAGTATATATATTTAACTTTTGACATTTAAGTGTCCTCTTGTGCCAAGTCGTGACACTTGCGATGTCCACACCCCCCAAATTGAGAAAAACATTATAAATGAATAAGAGTTCCATAAAAAAATTTCTCATATGATGAAAAATGACATGATAGGACCAAGCCCCATCCTAATTACATGATTCTTATAACTCATTGATGATGTGTTTTTAGTTAAAGGATAAAGAATTATCAATTCAGTGAAAGTGACAATTTTTATATGGCTAAATACTTGATATCAATGTGCTAGTCCATCTTCAATGTATCTATTATTATATTTGCAAATGGACTAGGTACTTGTCCGTCTTCAATGTACCTATCATAATATCCCCCCCCCTTTATTGGATCTTCCTATTTTGTTTATCTTCTTCGCTTTTAAATACCTTAAATGTATCTAATGTTTCGAGCTTATTATAAAGCAAGTAGAGATACACGAAATACGAGTAATTGTTTATGAAATAGGTGAAGTACTTTTAACCATACGAGTCCAAATCCGAACTACAGATGTTTGTATGTATGATTTCTAATATCTCCGTACTCCTTTTGGCACATTTCTTTATCTTGTTGGTTTGTTTTCCTTTTATGCAATCCACTTAAGTGTCATAATTAGTAAAATCCAAAAGTTCTAAGTACTGCATTAATTACTAATCATTTAGTTATTTCCATGGAGGTATGTCCTAATCTTCATTCACAACATATTGTTTTATACCAGCATTATTATAAACATGCATGTCATTATAAAAGGCATTATCTTGTATATTAATACAAAAAAAGACAATTAAACAAAATACAATTCCCAACTATATCATATTAAAAAGATAAATCAAAGGTTGCATATAAGAAATTAAAGAAATGACCTAATGATATAAGTCTTGAAACTAAAATCAAATTTATAGAGAAACTTGGAATATAAAAGCTAATTTCCAAATTCCAAACAAAACTACGGCTTAGAACTAATATGCATGTCCCAAATAGCTCCCATATGCGAACTCATATTTTTTTCTTGGATGCACTGCTTACTTCCCACTGGTTTTTATGAAAACCTTTTAAAAAATTCAAAATATGAATTGTAGAACTAAAATCAATCCACCAAGTGTTATGACTTATATTAATCATATTAGATTCATAAAACATGTAAGATTGGATTACTTTTTTCTCGAATCAAGCCTTAAATTTGGCACAACCCTTCTTTGTATGCCCTATCTTTTTAAAGAAAAAGCATTTGGATTCCTTCTTTATGTTAGCTTAGGGAGGGGGTGTTTTACCATTTCCTTTCTTCTTGTCTTGCCCTGCCCTTTACACTTTCCTTGCATTATCAAATGAACACTCTTTTCCAATTCCATAAGTAACATCCATTCTTCTTGAGCACACATGGTTATGAGTTTATTAATTGATCATTTATTGTTATGTGTATTATAAGGGGATAAATACAGTAGAAATGTCAATACTTTCGTACTGCATCCACTTAAGTGCCAATTTTTTTTTTCACTCATTTAAGTGCCAAATCGAAGTAAAATTGCTCACCTAAATGTTATTTCCAGTCAAACGTTCAACATGGATTTTTTTTCTTGATTTTCCATTTTTTTAATGATTTTCGATTATGACATGGATATTTAGAAAAATAAGCCGAAATTTTGATTTTGACGTAGTTATTTAGAAAAACAAGCGGAGTTCCTCTTTAATAGAAACAACACCATTTCTTTTGCCTAAAATGGCGTTATTTCATACAAGCACTCTCTCTCTCTCTCTCTCTCTCTCTCTCTCTCTCTCTCAAGAGAAACAACGTCGTTTCTCTTCGTGCAACAACCAAAAACGACATCATCTCTCTTCTCATCTCAGACGAGGTTGAAGATCTGTTTCTCTTTGATTTCAAACCCTTTTCACAAAATTAGGGTTTCTGTCCAAAACGCATCTTCATCCACCCCCCCACTTCATTGACTCGATATTGATTCATCGACCCCACACTAAATTTCAACAAGCCCAAAACCCCTTTGCGATTTGTCTCTGAAATCGCAAATTAGGGCTTCGAGTTTACTATTGCATGTCATCCTTACTCGTTGGACAGAGACTGAAAAATGCAACAACTTAAAGGGAAAAGTCCGGGATTATGACGTGGAGAATCATTGTCGACAATGAGTAAAGATCAGTGGTTTTTGTTGTTTTGTGTTGACTAACCGACAATGTGAGTGAATTGGGTGTAGTTTGACAGAGTCAAAGTGTGGAAAAATGCGACATATTGGAGGGAAAATATTAGGGGTTCGGGTAGTGTAAAGATGAGTACTTTACTTCATTCGTGCTTTAATTTTGTCAATTAGTATCCATTGGCCAATAGTGAAAATATTTTATTGTGGTTGTGGGGATCGATTTAATATTGTTTTTTCCTTGATATGTGAAGACTGATTGTTTATTGTGGTTGTGGGGTCCGATTTAAAATTATTATTTGCTTGAGTTGTGGGGACCGATTGCTATTATTGTCTATTTATGTTGTGGTCCCCTAATATAGAAATAAATTTTATTGTATTTTGTATAGTGTTAACATGGGCGATACAAGTGGGCCTATTAAAGTTTGCTATAGTAAATTTTTGGATTACTCGGGAAGAGAATGAATACATTTGTGACAGTCTAAATTTTCAGAATTTGTTTTCGATTTAATAAATCCGGCCTTTCATCGACGTGCCGATAGTGCTATTCTCTGAGTTAATCATTCATGAGATAATTGGACTATCTGGGGAAGAAATTAAGGAATCTAAATGCAATTGGACTTGAGAATTCAACCAGGAATCGACTGCTCGGTTGTGCTAGTCTGCAAAGGTCATTACAGCACAACCGAAAGTCTATCAGAGACCGGAAATAGGTCGATTCAACTGAGATTGGTGATCAGAGTGTGGGTGATTCCACTAGATTGCAAAATTCTCGTCGATTGGCACTAGATTGATTTTTCTATCGTTTTGGTACCCTGTGCCCGTACTTGAAATCTCGAGATTTTCATGACAATCGAGAGTCACCAATGTATCAAAGATGTATGATGTGACTCTAGATAAATCGATCACGGGTCAATTGCACTAAAAATTTCTAAATGCTGTTGGAGAAAACTTCCTTATTTGTTTTGAAGCTGACAAAACGTTTCATCATTCTAGTCTGAAGACTTGTAGACTCTTTCGTCAAAGTCTGAAGACCGCCAGACCGTCAAACTCAATATTTAAAGTCTACCCTCATTGACAGTTTCTAGACCATTGAAAAAGACTTATCCAAAATTGAGTATTTCTTTAAGGATTTGATTCGAGCGGTCAAAGAAGATCTCACGGCTGGAGATAGCATCTAAAGATCTATTATTCGTATTGGAAATAATTTGAGTAATTCAGATTTGTTGATTGACGAAGTATACTTGGAAAGGTTCTACTTATGGAAACCTAAAACCTGATTGTATGGGCGAGCAGGATTGGTGGGCTATCTTCACATTCCTTAAGTAACTCGAGATCTCTCTAATTGATTCCGTCCAACGGGTAGATTGGAAGAACTCCTTTGGAAGGTGCCAACGGTTATGAAGGCATGGAGGAGTATATAAGGAGGAAGCTCTAGTTATTCAAGTGTGTGCAAGATAAAGAAATTCCAAAGTCTGAAGCTCATTGTTCTTTGTTGATTCAATTGTTGTGCGAAAATTTGTACTAAAAAAAGAGTTTAGATTCTTGTGAGACATTGAGGAAGTGTAGCAGAATCTCTACACTGTGGAATCAAGGACGTGATACTGTAATGACTCTTTTGATTCATAGTGAAATCTAGCCGGTGGACTGTTAGTATAGGAGAGTAGATGTAGGCTTGGATTAAAAACCACTATAAATCTTGTGTTCTTATTCTCTTCCCTGAACTCTTTACTTTGTTCGTAACTCTATTTAATTGTTAAAGTCTAATTCCTTTTGCAAAGTCTATTGTCAACCATACTCTAGTTAAAAGGAAAAGTTTTATACTATATTTTGCAAAATTTGCCTTTGCACTTATTCACCCCCTCTAGATGCTCATACTAACTCTTTCAATTGGTATCAGAGCCTGTGTACTCATTTGAATTGAAGTGTTTTTACTTCAGGGTTAACGATCTATGACTAGTATGTTGGCTTCAGGTTTGGTAGAAGGGCAAAGCAACACCAGACCGCCTTATTTTGATGGAAATGAATACAACATATGGAAAAACAAGATGAAGGCATTCCTAAGATCAAAAGATCCTTTGGAATGGGATGTGGTAGACAAAAGAATCATTCATAAAGCTACAACAGTTTCAGAAAGGGGAAAAAAAGCTGTTGAGGCTAGCGTGATGATACAAGAAGAGATATCCAAAAGACAAGCTCTTGATGCAAAAGCAATTTATTCCTTATATTGTGCATTATCTCCTACTGAATATAATAGAATATCTTCTTGTGAAACAACTAAAGAAGTTTGGGATAGGCTGCACATCACCTATGAAGGAACCGATCGAGTGAAAGAAACCAGAATCAATATTCTGCTTAGTCAATATGAAGCCTTCAAGATGAAACCAGGAGAAACTATCACTGATATGTTTAGTCGTTTTACAGAAATCGTGAATGGTCTTGAATATCAAGGTCAACCAATCTCTGGACCCATGAAAGTTAACAAACTGTTGCGGACTTTCAAAAGATTGGAATCACATAAAGATCTCAATAAGGGAGACATAAATGATCATGCCACTCTCCGTTGACGAATTGGTTGGCACTCTTTAGTCTTATGAAGTAGAGCAAATCAATGAAGATGAAGATCCTAAAAGTAAAAAATCCATTGCTTTAAAATCTAATGATGATTATGATGTTACAGATTCTGAAGACGATATGGATGATGAAGAGCTTGCTCTCATGATAAGAAGGTTCAGAAAACTGAACAAAAAGGGAAGAAAATTCAATTGGAAGAAACAAAGCTCTCAAAAGGTTAAAAAAAAAAAAATCAGCTGAGGATGATGAATCCAATAAAGATGTGATTTATTTTGAATACAAGAAAAATAAACACATCAGACCCAACTATCCCTTGCTGAAGAGAAAGAAAGGAAAAACTGAGAAGTACAGAAATGCTCTCAAAGCAGAAACTTGGAGTGCTACCGAATGCGAAGAGAGTGATGATGATTATGCTAATATTTGTCTAATGTCAAAATCAGAATCAGATTCAGACTCTGAGACAGACTTAGACTCAAACAATGAAATCGAGGTAAGTAATTTAAAAATTCCTACTAAAGTCTCTAAATATATTGATGAATTGTGTCTTAGTCTTAAAACCTCTCTCAAGAGGATTTCTAAACTAAAAAGGGAAAATTCTGCACTGAAGCAACATGAGATTGTTTGGAAAGAAAAGTTCGAAAACTTAGATAAAAGTTTTCTTACTCTGAAAGAAAATGCAAACTCTCTCTCAAAAGAAAATACATTTTTGAAAAATGATATTTCAAGCATTTCAAAAAGGTTTTCTATATGATCTGAGAAATTGAAAAAGATTCTTTCAGCTCAAAGACCTTATTTTAACAAATCAAGCTTGGGAATGACTGCTGAAATCATCCCTCTAATTGATTTTCCAAAAGTAAACGAAAGGATCAAGCAAAGACCTACAAAAGACTTTTATAGAAAACATTTTCAAAATTTTTTTGTAAAACCTATTGGCCGTAGTGCTCTTAAATGTTCTAAGTGCAACAGCTTAGAACATTTTGAGAAAGAATGTCCTATAGATTGGAAACCTGTTAAGAAAGTTTGGGCAAAGACCGTATATTGCACTAACTCCATTGGACCCAAGAAAGTATGGGTACCAAAGAAAGCTTGAGTTTCTTTTTTAAATGCAGGTCAATATCAAGAAAAAGGTCAAATGGTACTTGGATAGTGTATGCTCAAGATATATGACATGAGACTCAAGTTGTTTCATAAAGTTTATGCAAGTTAATGGTAGAAAAGTTTCTTTTGGTGGAAATAGCAAAGGTAGAATTGTCGGATGTGGGACAGTAAAGATTGGAAGTCTCATAATCAATAACGTTTCCTTAGTGGAATGACTCAAATAAAATTTGCTAAGTATTAGCCAACTGTGCGACACGGGTTTCAAAATCAACTTTCAAAAAGGAATATGTTTAGGAACCGGTAAAGACTCCTCTTAGACTTTCACGGGGTGAAGACATGGGAATATCTATTTCTTGGATATCAAACCAGAAAAATCTCAATGTCTAATTTCAATTCAAGAGGAAGCTAATCTCTGGCATAAAAAACTTGACCACATCAACATGAAACAAATAGCCAATACCTCTACAAAGAAGCTTGTTTGTGGACTACCCAACCTGATATACCAAAAATCTGAATTTTGCACACCATGTGTGTTGGAAGAACAGGTTGAAGTTCATTTAAACCAATAAATCAAATTTCCACTAATCGTGTACTGCAACTCTTGCATATGGATCTCTTTTGACCAACCAGAACCGAGAGCATTGGTTGTAAGAAATATTATTCACGATTTACTTGGGTATATTTCTTGGCAAGTAAGTCTGAAACTTCTTCTTATTTCATAAAGTTTGCTAAGAAAGTACATAATGAGAAAGTGTATATTATTTCAAATATACAAAGAGACCACGGATGTGAGTTTGAAAATCAAGACTTTGCTAAATTTTGTGATGAATCTGGTTTTCAGTATATATTCTCCTCTCCATACACTCCATAACATAATGGAGATGTGGAAAGGAAGAATAGATCATTGCAAAAAATGGCTAGAACACTTTTAATTGAAAGCAACATTTCTTCTCGTTTTTTGGCTGAAGCAGTTTCTACAGCATGTTATATTATTAATAGAGTCTTCTTAAGGCCTATTCTGGAGAAAAACTCTCTATGAGTTGTTCAAAGGAAAGAAGCCAATTGTTTCCTATTTTCATGTATTTGGTTGCAAATATTTTATATTGAAAAATGCAAATGATTGAATTGGTAAATTTGAAGAAAAATAAGACAAAGGCATCTTCCTTGGATATTCAATCACTAGCAAAGCTTACAAAGTTTACAATAAAAAGACTCAATCGGTGTAGGAATCGATGAATGTTAATTTCAAGACCTTATACAAGATCAATTGATCCAGACTCAATATGAAGAATCTGAACCTACTCCAGACTCTACAAAGTCCAAATCCCCAGAAGCAGCTCAGACTTTAGAAGATCAACAACGAACGAACATTGAAGAATCAAATGAAGAAAAAGATCAATCTGTCAGACCAACTAGAAACTGGAAGCACAAGTCCAGTCATCCCAAAGAACTCATTATTTGTGACATTGGTCAAGGGATTCGTACAAGATCCAAAAGGCATTAGGAGTCTAGCGATGTGACTCTTCTTTTTGAAATAGAACCCAAAAGCATAGAGGAAGCTTTATCTGATGAAAGCTGGATTGAAGCTATGTAAGAAGAACTCAGGCAGTTCAGAATTAACAATGTTTGGGAACTGACTCCTAAACCAAAAGGTAAATCTATTATTGGAGCTAAATGGGTTTTCAGGAACAAGATGGATGGAAAATGAAAGTTATAAGGAACAAAGCAAGACTCGTGGCCAAAGGATATACGCAAGAAGAAGGGATGGATTATGATGAGACTTACACACCAGTAGTAAGGTTAGAAGCAATTAGATTACTACTTGCTTTTGCTTGTTATAAGAATTTCAGGTTATTCCAAATGGACGTCAAAAGCGCATTCCTAAATGGATTTATCCAAGAGGAAGTCTATGTGGAACAACCTCCCGGTTTTGAAGACTTAAGGAAACCAGACTTTGTATTCAGACTGAAAAATGCGCTATATGGTTTAAAGCAAGCACCTCGAGCTTGGTATGACAAATTAACTAAGTTTTTAATCCAAAATGGCATTGTTAAAGGTAAAGTAGACACTACCTTGTTTATTAAAAGAGAAAGTAAAAACTTATTACTTATTCAAATCTATATTGATGATATTATTTTTGGATCACCTAATGAAAATATGTGCAAGAAATTCTCTAAATCTATGCAAGATGAATTTGAGATGAGCATGATGGGTGAACTATCATTCTTTCTCAAACTACAATAAAACAATTGAAGGAAGGGACCTTCATTCACCAAGAAAAATATGCTAAAGAACTTATTAAAAAAAGTTATGTTTAGAGAATTGCAAAAAGACTGATATACCAATGTCGAGTTCCTCGAAGCTGGACAAAAATAATGGAGAGAATGGATTTGAGATCATGAATGATGGTGACAAGTATGTTGTTCATTTGGAGAGAAAAAATGTTCCTGTCGAGCATGGAAGTTAAGTGGAATACCTTGCTCGAATGCAATTCGTGCAATCCAATTGAATCAATTCAATTTAAAGGATTATGTGGAAGACCGTGACAAAAATAACAACTCTCTTGCAGCATACCAATTCATGTTGTAGCCTCTACCATTGAAGAAGCAAGTTGGCAAATTAAAAAAAAAAAGATAGGAAATTGAGAGTAGCATTAATACAATGAGCAGGTCTAGTGGAATGGCGAGACATGGCACAATACGACTTGTTGTCCAACCAAGAAGCAATAATAGCAACGGCAATAAATGACAACATAGCCTAGTGATGCAGAAACAAGTCCAATCAACACAGAAAGCAATGCAGAACCAATTACAAGACCAAGTAAGTCTAATAGTGTATAAAATAGAAGTAAATATCACGTAAGATATTTGTTATAGTTATTGCTATTATATTTACTTCTTCATATAATGAATTCATATTTTGTTATGTCATTTTACAGGTTAGAAAAAGAAAAAAGTAAAGATATCTTAGTTTTTGAAAATTTTGCAACATAGCATACATATGGTGCAATTGGGAGAAGGATAAGAGAATACGGCAATGGATTGTTTACAAATATGAATACTGGTATGATAATTTTCAATGTCAATTTTTTAGTTGTTATGCATTTAATGTATTCGATTTGTTTGACATGGTAATTAATGAAATTTATATGGTTGTAGCTTTTGGGAAGTTTGGTAGTGTTGATATCTCAAGGAGGACCAAATCAAGAATTGACTGGATTTACAAGAAAAAGCCATGGGCAAGAATCGATAAACCAATCAATGGTAACTCGAACACAATTGAAGAAGCAACCAATGGCATCTCCAAAATAGAAGGCAACTCGAAAATAGGCATCAAAGAAGACTTCAACATCAAGTCCACCTCAAATAAATGATCTTGGGAATTCGCAACCTTTTACGACAGTGCTAATACCTGTTACAAAAACTTCAACAATAGGCAACACTAAAGCACATGAAGCTAAAAAAAAAAAAAAAATGGATCTTCCAAAATATAAAACAGTGAGAAAAAGGTACATGAGTGAATAATGTACCTAGAGTTCCAATTCGGAAGAGTACAGGACTTATGAATCAAATGAAGCCATTGAAGAAGAAAAAATGAAGTGATGAGGTTTTTCAGATTTATTGATAAGTGGATATTATCTTTTTATGTCGTTGTTAGGTGTCGATGTCTAAAATTTTAGGATTTTGTTGTAAGGCGATTGAGATTATTACTGTAATTTGGCTGGTGATGTGTTTAGCAACATTATTAGTTGTTTTAGATTATTATTGCATTTGAAATGGACGGGTGCTTAACAAGAGTGTTGTTTTGTCTTGAATTAATAAGGCGGTTGAGATTATTTTGTTTCGGATTATTGTTACATCAATGTTGATGTAAAAGACCTTTTAGTGTAATATGTATGGTGTAATGCTATTTTGGGTTAAATCATGCCATGACTGATGGTATTTGTTAAAAAAAAGTCTTATTTTATATATTGTTATAGGATGATAATCTGCTTTAAGTTATTAAATGATGCAATATATGTTTGACAAAAGTGAAACCAATAACTTAATTAAAAAGTTTAGGAACCACAGTCATTACTTTTAAAAAGTTAAGGAACCTAAGTTATAATTTTAAAAAAGTTGATGAACCAAAGTGTTCACTTAAAAGATTTTTCGGCACTCAAATGATCATTCATAAAGTTATTTGAAACTTCAATTGTCCTTCAACATATGTAGAAAAGCCAAAACCAACCACAAAATGCAAAACCATCCCTTTCTCTTGCTGTAGCTACTACAAGTCGGTCAAGCCATCTGTATTTTGTATAAATCAACAATAGAATTCAAATTGCATCAAAAAACACAACGTCCACCAAAATTCACTAGGTCATTCAACCTTCAAGTCAACATAAAACCAGTAACCCACCCACATATATCATTTAAAAAAAAAAAACAAAGTCATTGCACCAAATACAATGACAGATTTCATTGTTTTTTCAACTACGGTAGGCTCAATAACTTCTTCTTGTTACTAGGATTACATATAACCACAAGCCAAACCAAACCCAACAACATTAAGACAAACAACACTCGATAAATATCTCTTTGAATTTTCATCTTTGAAACTTCATTTTTCAAATGATTCACCAAAGATTTGGACCATTTATTTCTGCTTACGTAGAGTTGGCATCATCCAACTCATCTTTCATTACAAGTGCAAATCCATGTTATGCTTGAGGGAGCTCCAAGATTACCTCCGTTACTCAATTAAAAAATTCCACGTCAACCCACTTGAAATATTCACAATTGAAGCCTTCTTTATACTTAGTGCATCCATAGAACCTTCTCTAAGGATTTTCTCTAGTCCAATAAACTCTTGTCGCACTTCACAGTCCACAAAAGCATAAATACTGACTTTCATCTTCACTTTATTCGAAAATTCATCAGCCACTTCTCCTGCTTTTGCTCCCCGTTGTGAATTTGATGAGATGATTTGTCTTAAAATTAAAGAGAGTTTGCGGGTCGAAGGTTAGGGTTAGGGTTAGGGTTCATGAAGAATGAAATTGGGATTTTGCCCCAATTTGTGAGCTACTTCACTTCTTATAATTACATGGGTGAATGACATCATTTATCGTCTCATTTGCTGACTCAACTCATCAGCGAGACATGTTGGCAAGTTTAATGTTATTTTAATGCCACAGTAGCTTTTCCAACGGGTCAAATCAGAAGTGGCACTCAAGAGATTGATTTTTCAAATTTGTGGCATTCAAGTGAACGAAAAAAAAAAGTTTTGGTATTTAAGTGAGCACTATACAAAAGTATTGACACTTGTACTGTACTTATTACGTGTTATAAGAGATCTTGAAAGATGCATATTATTGTGGAAGAGTGTTTAGAATGTGGTACACAAGGAAGGATCCAGATATCTCGATATCAGCATTCTTCAATTGAGCAACAACATCCCTCATCTTCACAATATGCCGACACACACCTCTAACAATAGTGAGCTTTAAAGATAAAAACTTCAAAATTGGGGTTAAGGTATATGTTTTTTTGAAGTCTCAAATATTGTATCAATAGCCTTCAACAATGCTAATGCATTGCTATGCTAAACAACTGAACAATAAATACTAGTATAAATTTTAGTCCTTATGAACATTTTATTGAGGCGGTTGTACCACTCCCATTGCCTGTAAAGAACAATTTAAGCTTGAGTGCTAATATCAGCAAGAACAAGTTGTTCATCTTTCCGATTAGCATAGTCAATTCTATGCACCCCCATTAAGGATCGATTAATTCCTTCAAAACTTTATATTTGTCACTATTCAATTTGGGAACATCACTTTTGAAATCATAAATATTCATAGGTTGTGAAACTGCATAATAAAAATAAATACCTACGCTGCAAAATTTGAGGCAAATAAATATACATCATGTTTTACCAATGTAAATCATGTTGCAAACTATGAATCAAATAACATATAAAAACTGCCTGTGAGCTAAGTTTCTAATTTAAATAGATTGATAATTCTCTATGAGGGAACTGTCAAATTATGTTCCTTTCCTTAATTCCCATGGGTAAATTAAGAAATATATATGCTATTTTATCCTAATTAATCATATTAATATAATAAAAAGTTCCTATGGGATAAAATTCATTATGTTAATGTATTAATCACAATTATTGTCATTTTTTATACATATGATCCAGAGACTCTTAATATATATTTTAATATAATCCAAGATGTGGTGGTTAATCTCTAATTAATTAAGATATATATATTAATTACTAGACATTTAAATTCATGCACAAAAAAATAAAATTCTGCAAACAGTGACCACATAGTAATTAAATTATTACCAAAATAGTGCACGTAAATTCTATAGCTCTAGAAAGTCGCAAGCGGAGAATTATATAGTGACTAAATAGTAATTTTAACAAAATACCAATGTATGAAGTACCAATGACTAAACAGGACGCAAAACAGTTACTAAATTCACTTACAATATATATAGTGCATGCGAACAGCTAAAACGATTTCTTTTTTAATTTATTGAAACCCTGCGAATAAAAAAACACCAAGGCAAATGTATCATGATGGCTCTGATACCAAATAATAAAACGAAGTATTATCTAATTATACATTAAAGAACATAAATTCAAGCATAACAGAATCAAACACGGATTACATGAATTGTAACTGATCTTCAATCATTGGCAAACTCAGATAGAACTGAATTCGCAAAATTTTGACTTGAAAAAAGGGCACTACTAATCCAATATTCTCTCTCAACTTGATGGTGCGTTTTTCTTTACAAGAGAGCTTGGCTTAAATCTATTTCCCATATTTCATTCTTAGCTTTTATAACATCCTTCCATCAATGTTGCACTTTAATGACGGGATGTGAAATGTGATAATTATCACACAATTAATTACATTAACTATAATTATTCACATTAATAGGAAGAAGTGACAGTCATCACTCAATGATATGAAGAGGCAAAGGCGTGTAATAACTGAAGTGACTAGGAAAAAACACGAGACAAGAAAAAGTGGGATCGCAATATCAAAATAATAACATAACCTATATGTGTATACTGCACCATTTGTTGGACCTATGTGATTTATTCTTAGCTGTGTCATTAACCCTAAGCTTGATCCTTTATATAAGTCTATTTAAGAGTTGAGCTAGTTTCATGATGGCCCACACAACATCACTCGGCCCTGCCCGACCAAGTCAATCACAAGTTCACAACCAAGCTGACGATGCTCGAGCTGGCCCGATCCTTATCATGGCCCAAAACGCCCACTCGAACCACCCTTGGTGAGCACGGTGAAGGGGCGGTTGGGATCGGGCATGGTGGGGGTAGTTGGATCGTTGAGGTGGCGCGTGATCGTGCCAAGCACAACTTTGAGGTAAGTCACGGCCATCATCTGTTGTGATTGAATTAGAGTCTGAACCGTGACCGGTCATGTTTGCTTTGCTCGAGGTGAGACTGAAGAAAAAATTGGGAAACAGGCAGGTGAGCCAACAATATATGTATGTAAATCCTTATCTTGGCCGTCGCACTCGACTGCATTTGACTTCTTTTTGAGATAACTCGAACATCCACAAAGAACAAGTTCAGAGACAATATTAAATATATTTAGTTTAATCGTAAACCAAAATTGAACAAGTACCGAAAGTTTAGAAATTATATTGAATAATTTAAAAGTTTAGGAATGACATTATATATTTGGTTAAAGTTCATAGATCACATTGAACAAATTAAAAGTTCTGAAATCGCATTACATATTGAGTCAAAGTTCATGGATAATTTGTATCATTTTTTTTATTACGTTAAGCTAAGATGGATGTTCTTTTTATCCTTTCTATAAGTATTATTTTTTTCTTGTTCTCGCATCGTGACATCAACGCTGCATAATCTTTTTTATAAATGTAGTGAAGTGTTGAATTAGTTGTTGTGTCCTTGTCTAAGCTGTCTTTAAGTGTTGAGGATTAACAAGAAACTCCATTATTGAGAAATCACGATGGCTCTTGGGCGCCCCTAAAAGATGACCTTGCAAGGGAAGACGCGAGAAGTATAATCGTTGACTTCAAGGTATTAATAACTGTTTCCCCATTTCTTTCTTCAGTCCCACCTCGAGCTCGAGCAGACCAAACATGGCCGGTCAACATACGGATCTTGACCCAGCTCCGGCTGCCGACGCCTATGACTACCTCAAAATTGTCCTCAACCCAGACGGCACGATTGCACGCGGCATCGACGATCCAACTACCCCCGCCGTGCCCAATCCCGACCAGCCCTTCGCCGTCTGCACCAAGGATGTCCTACTCAACCCGACCCAAAATACTTGGGCCCGGATTGACATGCCTCGCCCATCACCACCACCCGACCAAAAACTACCCCTCATCGTGTATTACCATGGCGGCGGTTTCGTATTCTCCTCACCGTCCTCCGTGATAAACCACAATTTCTGCTCCCTCAAGGTAGCCAAGCTTGGCGCCATCGTCATCTCTGCCAGCTACCGCGGCGCTCCGGAGCACTGCCTCCCCGCGGCCTAGGACGATGCCTTGGAGGCCCTCCACTAGGTCAGGACCAGCGAAGAGGAGTGGCTTCGCGAGGGCGTTGACTTCTCACGGTGCTACCTGATGGGTACGAGCGCCGGCGGGAACATCGCGTACCATGTTGGGCTTGCATCATGCTCCGCCACAGCCGATCTGGAGCCTTTGGTGATCAGAGGCCTGATCTTGCACCACCCCTTCTCCGGTGGGTTCCGGAGGACCAAGTCGGAAGTGAGGCTGTTCAACAACCCCAGCATGCTAGTGAACGGGGCCGACCTGTTATGGGAGCTGGCACTGCCGGCCGGCGCTGGCCGGGACCACTAGTATTGCAACCCAACGGCGAGCAGAGGAGTGGGAGAGGATTAAAAAGCTGGGGTGGCAAGTGGTGGTGGCCGGCGGTGGGGGAGACTCAGTGATAGATCAGCAGAGGGAGTTGGCAGCGGAGCTGGAGGCGAAGGGCATGGAAGGGGTGGGCCTTTTCGGCGGCGAAGGCGATTATCATGGAGTGGAGATGCTGGAACCAGCTAAGGCAGAGCTGTTGTTCGAGAAACTGAAAGGTATCATTTGAGCTAGCGGCTCAGCTATTCCGGCAGCCGGGGACGGGAAGATTACCGGCGGTCAAAGACGGATGTCATCTATCGACTAAAAGTAACATTATTATCTTGTAAGAAAGTGAAGTTGAGTAGCATAAATGTGCCCTGATACGTCATTCTTATCTCCACAATATGAAAAGGCATGGGTTTCTTTCAACCCCAATGATTATGATGTGTGATGCACATAAGCCTTTTTTTTTGCACTCAAGCTTTTCTTTTGCACTCTTTCCCCATTCCTTTCCAATCATTGATGGGAGGACCAATCCGCATCCGAAACCCGGAAGCTTCGAGCATCAATAGCTTCTACGCCTCGGGACATTTTCGAATCGATATGCTTGGCGCAAACCACACATTAGAGTCGAGTTATGGAAGATTGCTCGCGGCCTACCACTTCAATTCTTTCACACTGTTCAGTTGAATGTGGTGAAAGGTAAAAGCTTTAGCGCGTCGAGAATATAAAATACAACCTCTCGATAGGCCCTCTTTTTGCGGTCTTTTTGTGGTCCATCGGCGTCGGCAAAAGCCCCCATTTGGTCCTCTTCGGGGAAGAGGAAGAGAAGAAAATAGAGCAAAGAGCAAGCCACGCATATTGCCATAGATCAGTCCTTTAATAGATTAGTAACTGTGAAATCTAGTCCAACAGCATAAGCATATAAAATGTTCTTCATTTATTCCATTTCTAGATTATTCTTTGGGCACTAGCTCAAATTAAACATGTCACTATTCACGATAGGTGTTGTACTTGGTAAATTATTTTTAATTTGAAATCTCTTTAACACTTTACTGATGTAGGCATCTTGATATAGTCTTAAAACGTCTCAAGGTCTATCCATATGAATCTCAATACTAATAAAATAAGATGCCACATCCATATTTTTCATGTCAAAAGTTTTGGAGAGAAATTGTTTCACCTCATGTAATAACCCCTTATTATTGGTTGCAAGTAAATTGCCATCTTTATATACCACCAGAAAAAAAAAAAGTTTCTCCCATTAACCTTCTAGTATATACATCAATTCATGACATTCTCTACAAAAACAAATGAAAAAATGATATCATGGAATTTTAAATACCATTGGGAGGATGCTATTTTCAATCCATATAAAGATTTCTTAAACTTGCATATAAATGCTCACGATCATTACAGGAGTATCATTCCGATTGTTCTATGTGGACCTTTTTAAGATGCCCGTTGATTAATGTTGTTTTCACTCTATCTGATGCACTTCCAATTCAAGATGGGCATCCAATGCCGAAAGCATACAAAGAGGATTTTCCTTAGATGCGGGAGAAAACGTTTTTGGATAACCGAACCTCCTCTTCTAGATCCCCATTGAGGAACATTGTTTTTACATCCATTTGATGCAATTTCATTTTAAAATGGGCAACCAATGTCAAGATGATACGAAGAGTGTCTTTCTTAAATATAAGAGAAAAGGTTTATATATAATTGATTCCTTTTTTTGAGTAAACTCTTTGGCAACGAGTCTAACTATATGTCTCTCAATGTTGCCCAATGAGTCATCATTTGTTTTAAAAACCCATTTACAACCAATAGCCTTCACTCCATTGGGCTACTCAACCAAAATTCAAACCTCATTAAATGCCCTAGAGATCATCTTGTTCTTCATGGCATTGTACCATAAATTAGATACATTGCAACTCATGGCTTATAAAAATGTTTCGAATCATTCTTAGCTCCAATATTGTAGTTGGCTTCTTATGGATACATAATGTAATCACTAAAAAAATGCTAATTTCTTCATTCTAGCATATCTTCTTAAATTCTATGTTCTCTTGAGAAGCATGTTATTCAGCTAATTGATTAACAAATTCTGATAATTACTGAACAACTAAATTTACCATACCAATATGTGAAACTTCAATGATTAGTTATTCAACAACCGATAAAATTAAAAGGGCATTGTGAACAACAACCAATCTAATAATTGAGGTGGAAGGTTAAATATCAAAATGATTTTTCTTAAGAACTAGGGTCTGGGGTTGATCGCTCCCACTGATCAAGTCATTTTCAAGACATTTAACATTTATCGACTCCACATTCCTAATGATATGACATGGACAATAATATATGTATCCTTTGGACTTTTCAGCATATCCAATAAAATACCCACTTATAATCATTGGGTCCAATTCATTTTCTTCTGGGCTGTAGAATCTCACCTTAGACGGACATCCCCAAATGCATACATGTCGCAAACTCAATTTTCAACATTTCATTAACTCAAATGGCATCTTTGAAATAGCTTTGTTTGGAACTCGATTTAATAAATATACTGTTATTTTAAGAGCTTTGGTCCACAAGGACTTAGGAAGTTTGGAGTTGCTAAGCATTTTTTGTGCCATGTCCAACAAAGTTTAATTTCTTCTTTTCACTATACCATTTTGGTTCGAAGAACTAGGCTTAGTGTAATAATCTCATGACACAACATACAGAAATCTTCATTCACAACACATCGCTTTATACCGGCAATATCATGAACATATATCGCATTATAAAAAGCATTATCTTGAAAATTAATTTATAAAAAAAAAAAGACCATTAGACAAACTAGAGTTTTTTTTTTTTTTTTTTTTTGTAAAAGGTAAAAATATATTGAGCTTTAAACCAAACTATACAAGAGAGTTTGGCGCCAAAAACTTACACTCAAAGTGACAACACGTCAGATCGAGTGGAAGGGAGTTGAAAAAGACAAAGAAGACCGCAAAGCATAGCGGACCAAAGCAACAAAAACAGAACAGCCTAAACAATAGGCAAAAGCAAAACAACACAGCTAGTGATGGGCCTTCGGACAGTGAAGCCATCATTCGCCACAGAGCAATCGAGCAAAGGCCAACAACAACAGCATCCCACTTTGACCAATCTCCACCCGTATATGGTCAGCAATCACGGCGTCCACTAAAACCGGAGAGGCAAAGAGGCAACGCAAAGAGCGCAACCACCAGGAATCCTGAAGCCCGTGAAAGCTACGACTCCGAGGAAGCACTGGGTTCTCTCGAAGAGAAGATAATCAAATCGATACCCCTGCTGCGTTGCAGCCTTCTGTTCTTAAAAGTATCGTCCACACTCCTGAATGTGATAGCCTTGTCTTTGACGACTTTAAGAAGATGGTTCTTCATCGCCGAATTAGCTAAGTTCTTCTCCCTAAAGAGGATGCTATTCCTGTGCTTCCAAATAAAATAACAAAAAGCACCAAAAGAAAAACGGGCAATGCACTTATAAAAGTCTTTGCCCGAAAGAAAGGAAACTGCCCAACTGTGGTTCTCTCCCCACAACCTGTTCCGCCATGGAAGGTTGCATCTTGCGGCCCAAAAGAAAGCAATGCCACTAATGATGCGACATCCAAAAAATAGGTGATCTATAGAATCCGGCACCTTATTGCAAAAAGGACACAAGGCGCTATCTATCCTATCATAAGATAATAACGGAGCTTGGTAGGAAGCCTGCGCTTGGCAATAAGCCACAGGTTTACTTGGTACTTTGGAGTGATCGAGTTATTCTAGATGAACGCATACCAGAAGACTTGAGCCTTCTTCCTCCTAATGATCTCCCAAGTCGAAGCCACCGTGAAGAGGTCCAAGGTGTTCCCCTTCCAACAAAAAAAGTCCGAGTTCTGGGCAAGGATCGGAAGGGGGTGCTCCCAAGAATCCAAGACCATCTTGATCGTCAGGCCAGGGTTGGTGAACATGTCTACCACTGTTGCCTGCCTAGAAAGGCTGAAGCTATAAATGGCTGAATCCGAAAAATATAAGTTCAAGGGACCCTTGGGGTGCCAATTATCAAACTAGAAAGGCACCGAACGGCCATCCCCAATCCTCCAATAAAAAGAGCTACTAAATTCAGCCCTGAGTTGAAGGATTCTTCCAAGCCCACGCATAGAAGGTCGGCTTTTTGACAACCCAGAAGTTCGTCCTTTTTAAAAAGGTCAAGTGAACCCACTTACACTATAATGACTCATTGTTCGAAAACAAAAGCCAAATATGCTTTAGCATGGCGGCCTTGTTACACTCTTGAAGCCTTCATACACCAAGTCCCCCTTCCTCTTTTGGGTGGCAGACATCTTCCCAGGATACCTTCGCACATCCTTTACCCAATTCAGGGCATTTCCATAAAACTGTCTGAGGATCTGTTCAATTTGATCCAACACAGCTATAGGTAAAATGAAAACATTAGCCCAATATGCTTGGATGGCATGAAAGATTGACCTGATCAATTGCAGACAGTTGGCAAAAGAAAGAAAGCGGTGGGTCCAAGATTGTACCCGCGTCGTAATGCGGTTGACTAGAACGCAGCAATCCGCCTTGCTAAGTCTGGAGGTGATGATTGGGATCCTAAGGTACCGAACCGACAGGTTGCCATCTTGAAATCCAAGGGCAAGGAGGATTTGGGTCCTTAAGGAAGGCAATCCTCCTGCAAGGTAGACCTCACTCTTGTTTATGTTCGGGTGCAAACCAATCCACTTAGAGAAAATATGGAGGCCTTCCTTGAAGAGCTCCACCGAAGGCATATTGACTTCACAAAAAAGGAAGACGTCATCCACAAAGAATAAGTGTGAGAGGTTTGTTGCTTTACATCTCCAAAAATATTTGAACTCTGACATCGAAGAGCAGATAGACTAAATACTGAACAACGCCTCCATGATTAGAGTAAACAAATAGGAGATAATAGATCCCCCTAACGAAGTCCATGCTCACTAGCAAAGAAGCCATGTAATTCCTCATTCAAAGTAATGGAAAATTTGAGAGTTCTCACACAAGTCATGATAAACCAAATGAATTGATCGAGAAATCCGAAGGCCAAAAGAACAATCTCAAGGAACTCCCAGTCGACGGTGTCTTAGGTTTTCCTGAAATCCACTTTGACCATGTAATTAGGTGAGTAGGGATGGAGGTGGAAACCAGAGAAGAGTTCTCGTGCTAGAAGGATATTAACCCTGATCCACCGACCTTTTACAAACGCATTTTGGAAAGGCCCAATAACATCCTGAAGAACTGTTGCAATCCGATTGGCCATAACTTTGGTGATGCATTTGTAAATGGTATTACAACAGGTGACGGGCCTATAGTCATCCACATAAGTCGCATTAGGGTTTTTTGGTACTAAGACCAAAATGGTGTTGTTAATCTCCCTTAGGAGCCTACCCGAGACGAAGAAATCCTTCACCACCGTTGTGACCAACTGACCAACTGTCCCCCAGTTATGCTTAAAGAATTCAACTGTGAAACCATCAGGTCTAGGTGCTTTGTCTCTAGGTAAGGAAAAGAGAGTGTCCCGAATCTCTAGGTCAGAAACGGGTCGAGCAAGAAAGCTAATCTGGTCAACACTAAGGGGGAACCGGATAACCTCCTAGATCTCCCAGACCGAGGGCCTTCCATGCATTACCTGTGGTGACAATAGATCTTGGAAATGACTGAAAAAGTGCTGTTGAACTAGCTCAAGGTCAGTGATTTGGCTGCCCAACGCATCCATAACCGAGAGGATTCTATTTCTCACTTGTCTCTTGTTGACATAATGATGGAAGAATCTAGAGTTACAGTCACCCTCCTTAAGCCACTTAATTCTAGACTTTTGCTTGAAAAATGATTCTTCTTTAGAGCGCACGTCCAAGAAAGTTCGCCACTGACACTTCTCCAACTCTGCAAGAACAACAGAATTCGGGTCTTGCTAGAGGCCAAGTGGTCCTTAGAGCCACCCCCACTTCGAAAGTCTTGACGGAGATGTTGGAGAAAGACTCTTTATTGAGAACCTTGAGACAAGCTTTGAGGGATTTTAGCTTGCTCACCAACCTGAACATAGGCACTCCCTCACGAGGCTCCTCCCAAACTCGGTTGACAATTGAATTGAAATCTGGGTGTTCCATTCAAAAGTCGAAAAACTTGAAAGGTTTCCTTCTAGGTATCGCGTTTAACACTTTGACCACCATAGGGGAATGATCGGAGATACCTGGTGCAAGGAAGGAAGCCTCTGAGTAAGTGAACTCCTAGCTCCATTTGGAATTGACAATGACCTTGTCAATCTTTCTTGCCTCCCGCGAAGCTCCAGAAGACGTAGTCCAGGTAAATCGAAAGCCAACATACCTCAAGTTGTCTAACTTAGCCTACAGTAAGCACTGTATAAACTCATCAAAGTATGGGATCCAAGTGTCTATGCCCCTCAGTCTATCAAACAGATCCCTGATAGCGTTGAAATCACCCGCCACTAGCCAGGGCAAATCCTGCAAAGTTGCACTTTTGAGAATAAGGTCCTCCCACAGTGGTCTACTGGCCGGGAAAGTGTGCTGACCATAAACCACCGAGATACAACAATCCACACCCAAAGAGAGCACTTTAGACTCCCATGGATCACCTGGGCATCTACTGAGGACATTTCAAAGCTAACAATCGTAGGGTTTCAGCCAATCCAAATTCTCCCTCTGAGAGCACAACTATAGTTTGCTAGCTAGCACCAATCCTTCAATAAACTTGTAGAAATAGAGGAGAAAAGAGCTTCTGGAACTTTAGTCTCCAAAAGACCAACCAAGCATAGACCATTTGAGGAAACTAGATTCCGAATCTTGGCTTGCCTAATAGGGTCAACAAGACCCCTAACATTCCAAAAACCTATGTACATATGTAATATATACAAATAAGGACAGATGGAGGGCAACTTACCTTTGCTTGGGAGGCTTCCGGCGAGAGGCCACCGGTACCACAAGGGTTGTAGTAGGCGGTGGATCCAGGGCAAGAGTCATCATCTTGTCTTGCATCATTTCCAGCCTAGTAGAAGCAGCCTTCGAGGACGCGCAAGGAGAAAGCAAATCATCATCTGAATAGCCAGAAAGGCTAGCCGAGACATCCAATTCTGTGCCTTGATCTTGCGGATTCATGATCGGGACTTCGATTGGCCTGAGATTATCCACACCAGGGCTAGGAAGAGAAACCACCACCTTCGACAAAACACTCAGTCCTTTCAAAGGTTTCCGAGAAGAAATGGAAGGCATGGCCTTCCTCGAGACAAAAACCTTCAGCCTCCGAAAGTGCCCCTCATCGCCGGAGTTGTTGGGGCGGGAAGAGGGTCCTTCCTTTGGAAGAATGGGCTTTTTTCTTTTTTCCTTTGACTTGTTTCCAAGCCTACTCAGGCATGTCCTACATTTCTGCCCTTGCCGGAGTCGCTAAGACCTACTCCCAAACTTGCTCGGCCACTTCAGGGGCATTCATCACCGCCGGAGCAAGGACGGGATCCTAGGCAACCACTCACGAAAAATGGAAGGCCTAGACTAGCTGCACAACTCTATCGAAGCTGGAATTGGCTAGGGGATCCACACATTTGTGCCCAAAAGAGACGCACCTGGCGCACTCCACCGGCCTCCATTCATACTTGATAGCCACCGAATGCAACACTCCATCCAAGATGACGTCTATAGAATTACATCTTGCCGCTCTGCATGGATCTCCATGCATACCCTAACAAAGGAAATCATTTTCATTTGCTCCGTTTGCTCATCAACATATAGGGGCTTTCCCACAACACGTGCGATGGCACTTATGGAAGGTGCCGACCATAGATCGAATGAGAGGTTCTTCAATCTAATCCACACCAAGACCAATGCTTGCTTGTCTTTTTTAAGCTCCATGAAAGGCTTCCATTGTTGCAAAATGAGGGGCACACTTGCAACCGTTAAGGGGCCTTCCTCAAGGATCTTTCTCCAGAAAAGAGGGTCCGGGATATGGAAGTAGAAGAAACCTTGATCATCCGCCAAAACTTTAGCAAGTTTCGGATCCCAAACATGCTTCAAGGATTCCTCTGTGAGCTTGAAAGGAAGCTTCCTCCCTACATAATACCCAATAAGGCATTCATGCCACTTGGGATCCATTGCCTCCAACACTTCCTCCGAAAGGTGGACAATCAGCTTGTTATCCACGTAGGAAGGGGGGACATAGCATAGATCGTATCCTTTAGCAGCAAGCCGCGCAACACTCACCCAAGAACGAGTAGGGGTAGACTTCGACTCTCCTAGTCGTTGGGCACGAACCTACGGTCGCTTGGATGCAAAATGTGCACGGCTCCTACCACACGAACGGCCGAACAGCTTGGGGCCTTTTGAGGCACTTGTTGTTTGTCTCTCAGACCAATAGGGCCCGACTTGATGAAATCAGCCTAACCTAGAAGCTTAGATGGCAAGCCAACATGGACATGGGGGGGGGCTTTGCCCCCTCAAGGTGCCAACAGCTTGTTGGGCCTCGTGAGAAAGGCCACCAACCCTAATAGTGGAAGAGGCCATATCACAAACACCTTATCTGTAGCCCACACACTACCACAGGAAGACCATTGAAAGGAATGGGATGTACCAGGGAAAGCTTCAGTAGGCCAAGGTGGGAGAGAAGGCAGGTCACGCTTGCTCAGAGACTATCTAGCAAACACCAAAAGACATAACACCAGCAGAAGCAGGGTGGGAGAATAGCAATTCGAATGCGTCGAAGGAGGCTAGAATAGGGGCGGGCCAAAATAGAGGACACAGCTTCAAGAGGGAGAAGAAGGAGACCAAGCATGCCTATCCTTCTAGCCTTGGCTCCAACAAACTTCTAAGACACTCGAGTCGAGCAGAAACCAGGCGCGTAGGAACAGTACGAGAAGCACTAAGGCAGGCGAGATCTGACCTTGCACTTTAAGTTAGAAGAAATGGCTTGGTGGGGGCAAGGAAGGAAGGTTAGGCGACCAAGTCCTCCAAAGCAGGGCCCAAACAACCGGCTGAAACACCTATACCGAATGAAACACCAGTCCAATAGGCGAGATCTCGAGCACGTCCTAGGGCGGAGGAGAACTTGACTTGCAGACCAAATCAAGGGAAATCATTCAGTGAAGATGAAGAGGAAGGTCAGAAGAACCTGTCCTCCAAATTTCAACCCAAATGGACGGCTGGAACTCCGAGAACGAACAAAACACCAGTTAGATGAACAGTGCCAAAATCACCTAATAGAGAGCACCCATGAACAGTGCATAACACGGAAACAAATGGCAAAGATGACAAACTAAAGTTTGCATATGAGAAGTTTAAAAAAAATGATCCAATGGTACAAGTCTTAAAACTGAATAAAATTTAGGGATAAGTGCATTGGAAGCCCTAAAATTTGTCATAAGAATGCAATTAAATCCTAAAAATTTTAAAAAGTGCAATTAAGTCCTAAAACTTTCAAAAAGTGCAATCAAATCCTAAAACTTATCAAAGTGGTTCAATCTAAGTCCTTCCATTGATTGCATTTTTTGAAAGTTTTAGGACTCGATTGTACTTTCGAGACAAGTTTTAGGACTTTATTGAACCTTTTGAAAGTTTTAGGACTTGATTGAACAAGTTTTAGGACTTAATTAACTTTTTGAAAATTTTAGGACTTAATTGCACTTTTTGAAAATTTTAGGATTCAATTGCATTTTCATGATAAATTTTAGGACTTCTAATGCACTTATCCCTAAAATTTATAGAACAATTTGAAATATAAAATGTATTTCTAAATTCAAAACAATACTACTGCTTAAAACCAACCCGCATGTCCCAAATAGCTCTCACATAAGAACACATCTTGTTTCCTGAATAGATGAATTACTTACTTCTCATTGGTTTCCTATGGTTTTGAAAACCTTGCAAGAAATTCGAAATATGGATTATAGATCCAAAGTCAATTCATCAAGTGTTTAAACTTACATTAATCATATTAGTTTCATAAAAACACACGAAATTTGATTACTTTTCTTCTTGAATTAAGTCTTAAATTTGGCACAATTCTTTTCAGATGCCCCCTCTTTTATAGAAAAAACATTTGGATTCCTTCTTTGTGTTAGCTTGAGGGGTTATTTTACTCTTTCCCTTCTACTTGCCTTGCCCTTTGTTCTTTCCATGTGTTGTCAAAGGAACACTCTCTCCCAATTTTATAAGCAACCTCTCTTCTTCTTGAACACACATGGTCATGAGTTCATTAATTGATTATTTACTGTTATGTGTGTTAAAAGAGATCTTGAAAGGTGCGTATTATTGTGCAAGAGTGTTTATAATGTAGTACACAATGAAGGACTTAGATATCTCAACCTCAACATTCTTAAGTTGAGCAACAATATCTCGCATTTTCAAGACATGCCGACGCACATCTCTTATACTAGTGAGCTTAAAAAATGAAAACTTTATAATCAAAGTCAAGGCATGTGTTTTTTGAAATCTCAAATATCGTGTCAATAGCCTTCAACAATGTGTTGGCATTGTTATGTTGAATGATTGAACCATGAATATGAGTAAAATTTTTAGTCATTGTGAACATCACATTAAAGCGAGTGGACCGCTCTCATTGATCATAAAGTACAATTTGAGCTTGAGTGCTAGTATAACAGGAGCAAGTGGTTCGTCTTTCTGAATAACATAGTCAATGTCCATACACCCTGATTGAAGATTGATTAATTCCTTCCAAATTTTATAGTTTTCACCATTCAATTCAGGAATATCGCATTTGAATTAGAAATCACAAGTTGTAAAAATACATAACAAACATACATACTTATGTTGCAAAATTTGAGGCAAACAAACATACATCACGTTTTACCAATGTAAATCATGTTACATACTATGAATCAAATAACATATAAAAACTGTATGTGGGCTAAGTTTCTTATTTAAATATATTGATAATTCCTTTTGCTAATTCCCGTGGATAAATTAAAAAAATAATATGCTATTTTATCCTAATTAATCTTATTAATATAATGAAAATTCATACGGGATAAAATTCATTGTGTTAATCACAATAAATGTAATTTTCTATATGTGATCCAAATGCTCTTAATATATAATTTAATATAATTAAAGATGTGGTGGCTAATCTCTAATTAAATTAAAATATATTTTGATCACTAGATATTTTAATTCATGCAAAAAAATTCTGCAAACATTGACTACACAGTAACTAAATAATTGCCAAAACAGTCCATGTAAATCCTATACCTCTGGAAAGTTGCAAGCGGAGGATTAAATTGAAAATCTTCACTATAGTGATTATATCTAACTAGTATTAGTGACTAAATAATACTTAAAACAATTACTAAACTAGTCTCTCAATAGTTTCACTCACATAAATATTTTCTATATGGTGGCAAGCAAGGGGGTAAAATGAATTTCTTTTTTAATTTACTAAACCCTACAAAGAAAAAAAAACACCAAGACAATGGCTCTAATACCAAATGATAAAACTAATTATGATCTAATTATGCATTGAAGAACAAAAATTCTTGCATAAATGAATCGAACATGGAAAAAATAAGATGAATTGTAACTAACTGCCTGCCATTGATTAAGCTCAGTTGAAACTGAATTCACAAAGTTTTGACCCAAAAAATTGGGCACCAAATGATAAAACTAAGTATGATCTAATTATGCATTGAAGAACAAAAATTCGTGCATAAATGAATCAAATGTGGAAAAAATAAGATGAATTGTAACTAACCTCTAGCCATTGGTTAAGCTCAGTTGAAACTGAATTCGCAAAGTTTTGACCCAAAAAAATGGGCACCACTAATTTAATACTCTTTCTCAACTTGACGTGGTTTTCCTTTACGAGAGAGCTTGGCTTAAATTTGTCTCCCATATCTCATTGTTCGCTTTTATAACATCCTTTCATCAATGTTGTTACCCTAATGGTGGGCGATTATCGCGCAAGGATATGAAGAGGTGATAATTATCACTTAGTTAATTACATTAATTGTACTTAATTACACTAATAGAAGGAGGTGACAACTATCACTCGAGGATATGAAGAGGTGAAAAACGTGTGATGACTGAAGTGACATGGAAAATATGTGAGACAAGAACAAATGGGGAAATAGACAGGTGAACCAATATATGTCTGTATGTAAATCCTTATGATGGCCATTGCGCTAGACTGCATTTGACTTTTTGACTTTTGAGAGAACTCGAATAGCCACCAAAACAATAATAATAATAATAATAATAATAATAATAATAATAATAATAATAATAATAATAATAATAATAATAATAATAATAATAATAATAATAATAATAATAATTCAGGGATAATATCTAACATTTTCATATTGTTTAGGAACAAATTAGAACATGTACTAAAAATTTATGAATCACATTGAATAATTTAAAATTTTAGAGACAAAATTACACATCGAACTAAAATTCAAAGATCTCATTAAACAAATTAAAAATTTAGAAATCAAATTACATATTGGGCCAAAATTCAGGGAAAATTTGTATTATTTTTCCTTTCTCTCTCTTTTGCATGAAGCACGGACGGATATTCCTTTTATTCTTTTCATAAGTATTATTATTATTATTATTATTTTTATTTTTTTTGGTTGTTCTCACATCATGGCATCAACTGTGCCTAATCCTTTATATAAATCTAGTGAAGTGTTGAATTAGTTGGATCCCAATGTAAGCTGTTTTCAATTGCTGAGAGGTTAATAAGAGACTCCATTATTAAGTCGCCATGACGGACCTCGTGTGCCTCTAAAGTAGAGAAAAGAACACTACAAGTGCCATAACTTGGCACAAAAGGACACTTAAGTGCCATAATTTACGAAAAATACACTTAAGTGCCATATTTTAAGAAAAGTGGGACACCTTAGTACCACCTCCGGCGAAGCCAGTCGGAAATTATACGTGGCAATTAAATATTAATATTTCTCGCCAAGGTGGCTCGTTGGAGAGCTGAGTCAGCTCCATCATTTTGGCATATTTGAATTTTAATATAATATAAAAATTAATTAAATTAAATTAAATTAAAACAAAATAATAATATAATTTATATTTATTTAAAAAAAAATGGAGGAGGAGGAAGGCGGTCGGCGGTTGAGGGCCGAGCCCTTGCCACCGCCGCCTCCCCGCCATCACCGGAAGGTGGGGGAGGGTTAGCCGCAGCTACCAAGCCCGGCCCCGAGGGCCGGCGGCGCAGCCCTTTGCCGCCGCCTCCCTCCTCCTCGGCCCGCCGGCTACTTCCCCTCCTCCTCCTTCCCCCCCACTCCCCCTCGGCTGGATTTGGGCGAGGGTCGCGGCCCTCGCCCGGCCGGGCCAAGGGTCGCAACCCTCGCCGGCCGGGCCAAGGGCCGTCGCCCGCTAAGGGTGACCTCAAGGGCTCGTGAGCCCTCGCCGCCGGTCGGCCGAGGTCATCGGCCCTTCCTGCCAACGGCAAGGAGGCAGCGGCGGTGGCTAGCCCTCAGCCACCTCCTCCCCCCATTTTCTTTTTTAATTTTTTTAATTTTTTAATTTTAAAATTATTATTTTTAAATATTTTAACTAAATTTAATTTTAATTAGTTTTTATATTATTTTTTATCACGTCAGCCCAAAATGACTCCGTTTTTGCATTATTTGGCCACGTTAGCGTGCAAAATGACGTTGTTTTGGGCTCGTTTCGCCGGAAAAATGCCACGTAAGTAATTTGGCCAGATTTTGGTTGGATTGGCACTCAAGTGATCAATTTTGCTCCGACTTTGGCACTTAAGTGTACCTTTCTTTTATAAGTTATGGCACTTAAATGTCCCTTTCTGCCAAGTTATGGCACTTCAGGGTCCGCGTCTCCTCTAAAGTATAATCATTTACCTCAGGTCAATAATAAATAACGGTTTCCCTATTTCTTCAGTCCCCCCTCGAGGTCGAGCAGAGCAAACATGGCCAATCAACATGCGGATCTCGATCCTGCTCCGGCCGTCAACACCTATGACCATCTCAAACTTGTCCTCCACCCAGACGGCATGGTCACGCGCGGCCTCGATGATCCGACTGTCCCCGCCGTGCCCAACCCCGACCAGTCCTTTGCCGTCCGCACCAAGGACATCCCGCTCGACCCGACCCACTACACTTGGGCTCGGATCTACCCGCCTCGCCTTTCACCCCCGCCCGACCAGAAACTGCCGCTCATCGTGTACTACCACGGCGGGGGTTTCATCTTGCTCTCCCCGGCCTCCGTGGTGAACCACAATTTCTGCTCCCTCATGGTGGCGAGGCTTGGGGCCGTGGTCGTCTCTGCCAGCTACCGCTGCGCTCCAGAGCACCGCCTCCCCGCGGCCTACGATGATGCCGTGGAGGCCCTCCGCTAGTCCGCTAGGTCAGGACCACTGACGAGGAGTGGCTTCGCGAGGGCGTTGACTTCTCTTGATGCTACCTGATGGGCACGGCGCCCGCGGGGGGGACATCGCGTAACACGTGGGCCTGCGCGCATGCGCCACCGCGGCCGATCTGGAGCCTCTGGTGATCAGAGGGCTGATCTTGCACCCCCCCTTGTTCGGTGGGTCCCAGAGGACCGAGTCGGAAGTGAGGCTGTTCAACAACCAAATCCTGCCAATGAACGTGGCGGACCTGATGTGGAAGCTGGCACTGCCGGCCGGCGCCGACCGGGACCACGAGTATTGCAACCCGCGGCATGTTCTTCAAATACTCTCGCAAGTTCTCAGTTATGCCGCCAAGTCCAATGGATGTGAAGAAGTTGATGGAGAATCTTGTGTTCTTTGGATTGTCGTTAGGAAAAATTGGTTCGAAAGAGTCCTGCATCGATGGATCATCCAGGCGTTCGTTAAGCAAATGGATCCCCAGATGCTCTGACAGTTCCTACAAGAGGGAAAGTGATGTCAATGAAAGCCTGTCTCAGTAAACGATAATTATGTTAGCAGTCAGAAGTATTTAATTTGAGATCATAAGGAGTACTGACATTTGCCAACGAATAGAGCAAATACATAAAGGAGTACTGGAAAACATAACCATCTCTGTGGTGTATCTATCTAAAACTTAGATGGAAAAAAATGTCCAGCAATCAGGAGTGCACGTTCCAAGATACTAAAAGGAAACATGCCACGTAAACTTATTTCTTGGGCCAAAATCAAAGAGGAGAGACCTGATCATCAATAATTTCTTTCCACCAAAGTAAGTAAAAACAAATAGTCTTCTTTAAAGCATTGACGAGTTGTTTCTATCATTGTAATTTAGTAAAAGAAACCAACAGTAAGTCTAAAATTTTATCAGTAGGGTTTTCACTCACCTGAAAGAGGATTTTGATGAATATTCGTGATGATGAAGTGGTGTCCTCCTTAGTCAGTCGTACATAGGCCAAGACATGCCACAGTAGAGAATCTGTGGCAAGTAAATGAGCAAAAAAATTTTGCCACATTTCGCATTTTGTTGGTCTCAAGACGGTGAATCGTTGAGTACTGCTGAATGAAGCATTTCTCAAAGTTCTCTTGATAGACTTTGTTGATCATGCAAAACCGCTGCCTCAGCAGACCATAGTAGGGGAGGTAAGTTCTCTCTTGACTGCAACACTCCAACATCATTATACATAACTCCATCTGCACAGCCCAGAAAACAAGGCAGTAAGTAAAGAATACAACTAGTTCCAAGGACAGGCAATGAAACAGCTGATGGACTAAAATAAGAATTCCAAAAGCATTCAATGATGTAAGGAGGCAAAAACACAACAAGGAAGGAGGCAAAATGTAATTAGCATGAGAAACTACAAGCAACACATAAATCATTACAATTAGGGTCATCGATGAAAGTTGCAATCAAAGATTTCAACCGAGTTCACTATTGTCTAGCTTAGAATAAGCTTAGCATCCCTCTTGAAAGCTCTCGCCCCTGTTAGGCTATGAACAAGTCAATTTTAGAAATCTCTAAACTCTGCAGAATCAAAACCGCAGACACTCAGTCACGCAGCCAAGTAAAACTTCACTAATGTAGCTTTATATGCCATATACCATACTAACTGCAGAAACAGTGAAGCACTAAATGCTTCCAAATCGTTGGTGTTTGCGGAAGCGTGTGTTTAATGTGTGTGCAAGTGTGTTTTATGTGTGAACTATGAAGAGAGCAAAAGAACTAAGAACAATGCAAGAAAGAAAATAATGGGTAAACTAATAATAGAGAGTGGTAGCAAAGGAGTACAAGGGAACATAAAGAACTTTTTTTTATTATTTATTGTAGTACAAAGGAAAGGGGAGGAGCTTGCTTACATTTGTTGTTTTGCTACGCTCCCCCCTCTTTCCTATTTATAGGGTGCTCCACCGACTAAGTACAACATTCTAGATTTCTATAGAATGCTTCATCTAGGAAATTCTAGATTGTAGTTTAGCCACTCTTCTTCTAGAGACTTTTACATTTGTGCTTCTACACTTTTCTTTGCCACCTAAGTTAGATTTTCTTTTTTTAAGGATTTGTCTTGTCTTTTCTAGCTAATATCAATCTTGAAGTTTCTAGAAATTGGATCAACAATTCAACACTCCTCCTTGATCCAATTTCGTGTTACACCAAGCTTTTTCCACAATATCTCAAACTTGGCTAGCAGTAGTGCTTTAGTGAAGATGTCTGCTATTTGTTCCTCAGTTTTGCAATATTTCAGCTCGATCTCTTCTTTATTCTGCGCCTCTCGTATGAAGTGATATTTGATGTCGATAAGTTTGGTTCTTCCATGGAATACTAGATTCTTTGATATAGCGATTGCGGACTTATTGTCGCAAAGTATCGGAGTTGATTCCATTTGTGCTTCTCCAATGTCTTCTAGAATTCTTCGAAGCCATATTGCTTGACTGGCAATCGTAGTAGCTATGATGTATTCAGCTTCTGCAGTAGACTGTGCCACTAAGTCTTTTTTTTTTTTTATGCCCATGAGAATATTTCGGAGCCTAGTGTGAAGGCGTAGCCAATAGTACTTCTCCTATCATCAGCTAAACCTGCCCAGTCACTATCAGTATAGCCAATGAGTTTGACATTTGCACTTGGCCGATACCAAATCCGTAATCTATAGTTCCTTGTAAATATTTGAGAATTCTCTTGGCAGCTCCAAAGTGAATTTGACTCGGACTTTGCATGAATCGTGATAGTAGACTTGTCGCATACATAATAGCAGTGAGATATAGCAGACTGCCAATCAAACTTCTGTAAAGGGAGGCATCAGCTTTCTCTACTCCATCTTTCTTCAATAGTTTCTCATTTGTCATGAGCGAAGTTGAAACTGCTTTGCAATAGTTCATCTTGAATTTCTTCAAGAGTTTCTCGATATATTTCTTCTGTGAGATAAACACTCCTTCGTTTCGGTCAATCTTGATGCCAATGAAGTAATGCATCAAGCCCAAGTCTGTCATCTCAAATGTCTTCATCATTTCTTCTTTGAATTCTTGGATCATTGTCTCATTGTTTCATGTATATATGAGATCATCTACATATAGAGAGACAATGAGAGTGTTGGACTTACCTTGGGTCTTGATGTAGAGTGTTGGCTCACTCATACTCCTCCTGAATCCTTGCTTGATGAAGTACTCATCATTTCTACTATATCACGCTCGTGGTGCTTGCTTTAACCCATACAAGGCTTTCTTGAGTTTGAGAACTTTTTCTTCTTAGCCTTTGAAGATAAAGCCTTGTGGTTGTTCAATGTATTTCTCTTCTTGTAGATATCCATTTAAGAATGCCGAGTTCACATCTAGTTGATGGATCTTCCATTCTTTTTGTATTGCTAGGGCTATGAGTGTTCGAATAGTATCGAGGCAAGCGACGGGGGCAAAAGTTTAAGTATAGTTGATACTTGGTTGTTGCAAGTATCCTTTTGCCACAAGCCTTGCTTTATGCTTCTGGATTGATCCATCCGCGTTGAGCTTCATCTTGTAAACCCACTTGACGCCAATGATCTCTTTGTCTTTGGGTCGATCAACAAGCTCCCGAGTTTCATTTTTCTCGATCATCTTGATCTCTTTCTCCATGGCTCTTATCCAGACTTCTTCTTTGGATGCTTGTTCGTAGTTTTCTTGTTCCAAAATAGCAAAGTTGCATGTGTCGTAAATTCTTCTAAGGGCTTTTACCTTAGTATTGGAGACTCTGGAGTAGATTCTTCTTGCGTCACTCTTGGAGAGATTGGTGGAGTTATGTCGTGAGTGGTGGAATCCAATATTTCTCCTTCTTCTTGTGACGTTGACTCCTCTTGAGCAGGTGGTATGTCTGGCAAGGTGATGTACTTCTTCTCGATCTTCTTGTCCTCCCAATTCTAGGTAGCATTCTCGTCGAACTCCACCTCTCGACTAATCATAAGCTTCTTATTTCTTAGGTTGTAAGTTCGATAGCCTTTTGATTGGTCACTGTTGCCAAGGAATATTCCATTTTCTATCTTTTCATCTAGCTTACTCCTTTTTTGAGCAGGGATGTGGACGTAGCATATGCATCCGAATACCTTGAGGTGATTTGCTGAAGGCTTCCGTCCGCTCCATGCTTCGACTGGAGTTTTATTTTGGACTACTTTAGTTGGACACCTATTTAAGATGTATACGGCCGTGTAGACTGCTTCTGCCCAGAATGAGTTAGGAAGTCTTTTTTCCTTTAGCATAGACCTTGCCATCTCCATGACAGTTCTATTTTTTCTTTCGGCTACTCCATTTTGCTCTAGGGCATAGCCAACAGTTAGTTGATGATGGACTCCTTCATCTTTACAAAATTTATTAAACTCCTTTGAATTGTATTATGTGCCTCTGTCACTCCTTAGGACTTTGATTATTTGGCCACTTTGATTCTCGACGTGGCTCTTGAATTTTCTGAAGATAGAGAAAACCTCTAATCTTTCTCGAAGAAAGTATACCCATGTCATTCTTGTGTAATCGTCAATGAATAGGATGAAATATTTATTCCGATTGAGTGTGGGGGTTCTCATTGGACCACACACGTCCGTATAACTAGCTCCAACGGCTTCTTAGCTCTCCATGCACCTCCAGATGGGAAGGACTATCTCTGTTGTTTTCCAAGGAGACAACCTTCACAAATATCTAAAATTTCTAAAATAATTGAAAAGTCTCTCATCATATTTTTCTGATGGTGAGTTTTTAGCCCAACAAAATTGAAGTAGCCAAATCTTCGATGCCATAGCCATGAATCATCAAGTTGAGCTTTCATGGCTATATTTTTGACATATTTCCATCGAATAGGAAAATTGTTATTTTTCATCTTAACAGAGGCAATGACATTTTTATATTTATCATAGATAATGTAGGCATCTCTATTAAAATATAGAGAATACCCACTTTGTATCATTTGGCCCACACTCAAGAGATTTTGTGCAAGATGAGGGACTAGATATACATTATGTATATATTTTGGGCATTTATTCATTTCCACGGCGATGATGTCTTTTCCCTTGACATCTACTAATGCACCATTGCCCAACTTTACTTGGGATTTCACCCACTTATCAATATCAATTAATATAGATTCGTCCCCCGTCATGTGATTGCTACACCCACTATCAATGTACCGTGTTTCATTTTTATTATCATTTGCCGCTTGGCCTGCGTAGAATGTATTCTCTTCACATTCTTTTTTTCCTACATAGTTTGCTCGATTATTTGTTTTCGAGCGACAATCTTTTTTTACGTGGCCATATCTTTTACAAAAGTGACATTGTTTTTTTATTTTTAAACCAACAATCCTTCTCCAAATGATTTGTTTTCTTGCAAATACCACAAGGTGGATAATTTTCCTTTGGTATAGTTTCTCCTCCTTTTTTTATTTTTCCATGAGCTCCTTCCACCATTTTTAGATTGATCAGACTGTATATTTACTTTAGACTGAAAGGCACTTTCAATTGAATCTTCTTCTTGTGCCATTAGTCTTTTCTCATGTGCTTCTAGAGAGCCTATTAATTCACTCATTGATAGGGTCGTCAAGTCCTTAGTTCCTTCTATAGTTGTAACTATGCAGTTGTATTTTTTGGTAAGTGACACCAATATTTTCTCAACAACCCTTTGATCAGTTATTCCATCTCCATAGGCTCTCATTTGATTAACTAGTTCCTTTAATTTTCCACAATATTCTTGTACGGTCTCATAATTTTTCATTTTAGAATTCTCAAAATCTCTCCTCAGAGTTTGAAGGCGAATAGTGCGTACCTTTTCCGATTCTTGAAATTCTTCTCGTAGTATTTCCCAAGCCCCTTTTGCAGTCCTTACTCCAATTATTCTTAGAAATATCGTTTCCGAGAGTGCTTGCTGGATAAAGTATAGTGCCCTTGCATCCTTTTGTAGTTGATCATTCGATACACTTGCACCTTCTTGTGGAGCCTCGCAACATTTTTCCACGATGTCCCATAAGTCTTGGGCCATCAAGAATGTAGTCATTTTTATGCTCCAAAAGTCATAGTTGTCCCCATCAAAAATGGGAATGGGAAATAAGGATGAGGTAGAGTTGGCCATGGTTTAGTTATTGGGTATTTGGAAATGGTAGTTTTAGGAATGGGTAGTAGGTAGGACAAACACCCAATACCCACCCAAGACATGGCTTTGATACCACTGTTGGTGTTTGCGGAAGTGTGTGTTTAATGTGTGTGCAAGTTTGTTTTATGTGTGAACTATAAAGAGAGCAAAAGAACTACGAACAATGTGGGTAAGAAAATAATTGGGCAAAGGGATAATAGAGTGGTAGCAAAGGAGTACAAGGGAACAAGAAGAACTTTTTTATTATTTATTGTAGTACAAAGGGAAGGGGAGGAGCTTGCTTACATTTGTTGTTTTCCTACGCTCCCCCCTCTTTCCTATTTATAGGGTGCTCCACCGACTACGTATAACATTTTAGATTTTTGTAGAATGCTGTCCATGTAGGCTTCATTTAGGAAATTCTAGATTGTAGTTTAGCCACTCTTCTTCTAGAGACTTCTACATTTGTGCTTCTACACTTTTCTTTGCCACCTAAGTTAGATTTTCTTTTTTAAGGATTTTTCTTGTCTTTTCTAGCTAATATCAATCTTGAAGTTTTTAGAAATTGGATCAACAATTCAACACAAATAAAAGAATTCTACTTTCAAGCTATCTGGTCTAAGCTGTTGTATGCCTTATCAGCCGAGTCAAATAAAAATGATGAAGCACAATATACTAAGGAGATGAAAAACCAGAAGTGTCAACAAGATCTCATTATTTTCATCTATTCCATATCTAGTCAAAACTCATGTGGCACAAGTAATGCACAAGAAAGTCTTCCTATAACCATACATATATGTACAAATTGATCAGTAATTTTAATACCGGGAACATATGAAATACAGAGACAAATTAGGAAAAGCAAAAGCACCATTTTTGCATCCATGCAAAAAAAAAAAAAAATGGATATAAAGATTTAGAATTGCTGCAGTTTCAAAGTCGGTGCAATGCACAAAAGCCACACGAGTCTATCCTCATTTACAGATGAATCATAACATGCAAGTGAAAAGCTCTAAAAGTTCAGGCATAAAAGCAAGTTCAAAAGAAAAATTGTAATCATCTAACTTCATCGCTGGTTTGGGACGAAGGACAAAAATCAGCAATATTTACTTATATTCTCAAAATCACTGGACATGAGTGATCAACCTTCTTAGAAATCAAGGGCAAGAACGAAGACAGGTATTCAGATTTGGCAGCAAGACCAGCTTCTAGTTTAATTTGTGATAACTTATGCCCTGCTTCCTCGAAATCGCCACTGGACATAATCGTTTGATATATCTTTCTCCGGAGATTTTCAAGATTTGTCTCTGTCTCATCTTTAATTTTCATCTGTTCATCCTCTTCTTCATCAAATTCCTCAGCAGATCCATCTTCTGAGCCTTCTTCAGAATCTTCTTCCTCCTCACACTCATCACCAAGGATGGTTTTCTTCAATTCTTCATAACGCTTCTCGTTCTCCACGAACTGCAGATTAGGCTTGAATATGTCTCTACAGAAAGAAGTATGACATAAAACAAAAATCAGACACTTGGATATGCGGATTAGGGATTATAAGTAGCTCCATATGACTGGATAGGCAAACAGATACCAAGAGTTATTTCTGGATCGATGTCCTCCTGGAGTGATATCTCGTGTGTTAGTCGATCTTCTTGCTCTACAAGTTCCAATTCTGGACGAACTGCAGACTGCATGTACACAAGGAAATTTAAGTTATGATGGTATAAGGCTTAGGCATGCGAGTGAGGCGAGTGAGGCGAGTGAGGCAAATCAGAAATTTGGGTTTTATTTGTTGAATATAGAAGTTTCTTTCTCCTGCTCGAAAACTCATTTGATGACTTTTCTTTTTTCTTTTTCTTTTTTTTTGGTCTTAAAGTTGAAAACTAAGATTCTGGAATTTAAAGAAAAACACTATATTTTTTCCTACCTAAAAACAATCCACGATTATGTAATGAATATTAATGCTCATCGTTCTTCAACAAAAATAATGAGACTTCGAAGTATTGAACTTTCTTTCCCAAGGAAGGTATTTTGAAATTATTGATGCATTTTTTTCACAAAAAAATATATGATTTGAAAAATATTTTTTTAAAAATAATAGAAAAAGTTGTATCAATTAAAAAATGAATATATATATATATATATATAATATTACCATCTTCCACATAAATATTTAAGCATAAATTATTATTGATAATCAAAATATTTTTTATAGATTAATTATCTAACGATATAAACGATCATTTTCAAGAAATATATTTTTCGAATCATCGTTTTTCCACAAAAGAGATAGAACATACATATAAAAATCGCTAATTTCCGAGATGTAAGTTATCATAAAGAGGGCAACATATGGTGAAAGCCGAGAGGAAAGACACTCTCTATCAATCTAATCTTTGGAGTTTGTTTTCCAATGCTATAATTCCACATTCCTCAACCATCTTCATCTCTTTACTTAGCATGGTTATTTAGATCAGTCACTCAATTTACTAATTGCCAAAGAAACTGAGTTCAGGTTGACATTTGAATAACGACATGCAATTCGATTATCTATCTGCCTAATAATTAACTAGGGGTTAATTGATTAATGCCAAGTGATTATTAACTCCCACTTGAAAATTCCTCAGACAAGGTGAAGTCACAAAGCGAACTAATTAAAATCTAATCCTTATCATCAAACTATCCGCTGAAGGTGTCATGGCAATCCATAATCAATTCAATCTCAAACAAAATCAAATGGACATGCATTAAAGCTAAATAGCCTTGGAAATCATCGAATGAATTAGTTAACCAATAGGTCAATTTCTCTGTTTTTTTTCCCTGATTTTGACCTTCTAAGCTTTAATTCAATTGAAGGCCTTAAAGTATTCCAAATCAAGTGATTCTAGTTACCAATTAAAGCTTAGGATGTCCTCTTCAACTCATTAAAATTAGTTCTTCTTAATGTGGCCCAATTGATACAAACAGTTCGATTTTAGCCGGATTGCTCTAGATTTGACCCTATTTCAACCAGGTTCTTTTAAAATTCGAAAAAAAAAATGTTAAACGACCACCAAATGGACAAACGGCTCATTACGCGCTCTACAACATTTTTTTTAAAACTTAACTATTTGAAATTATGCAATTTGCCCCCAATGACTCTATCTGTATCAATTTTGTAAGTCAATTCCCACTTTGACCTTATTCATTCAAATCGACCGACTTAGCCTTGCTAAAATTTAATGAAAATTTGGGTATTTGCAGTTTAGGACTTCTCCTAGAAGTTTCATATTTGAGCTTTTGTAAACTAGCCCTCAAACTATTTCTTATTTGTGAAACAAAATTAATTGACTCGGAGACAAAATTTTCGGATCAAACTCTAGGCTACTTCAGTATTTTCAAACTAGACTTTCACAACCTTAATGACATTCAAAATTTATGGACTTTATATCAAGTTAAAACTAAGAATCTAAACTACAATTCTTCGGGTGACAAAGTTTCCTAATTCTATACAGACTTTTCCATAGTCATTAAACATTCATATTCTATACATTGAACACATGATCCCACCTTCGATTAAGTTGATTCAACACATTCAAAAATATCTTCAAGTATCAAAGTTTATCATGCATCACTTAATTGAATCACAAATTTTAAAGAATCATCACGGAAGTATGTTAAATGGCTCACATATAAAGGACACTTAGCACTCTTGCAAACATGACCATGTGCACAACTCAGGTCTTGTTCTTATACCTGAAAAGGCCTTTTTGCGACCCGCCATCATCGCCGCCGACGTCTTGCTCCACGTAAAGGCACTCTCTAACCTCCCTCCGGAGAGCTTCGGCGATGGGGGGTAGTGTCGACCGGGCGTTACAAGCCGAGGACAAGCTTGAGGGCTTAAGGGCTTGAACCGCCTCCACTGCGAGATAGTGAGGCATGGCAAGGAACAGGTGGCGGACGACACCGGTGATAGTGATGTGGTTGAAGACCCTGTCGAGGACGCTGTAGTTGCCCTCCGTTGTGTCCCCCAGCTACCGCCTCGCTCCGGAGCATCACCTCCCCACGGCCTATGACGACGCCATAGAGGCCCTCTGCTGGGTCAGGACCACCGAGGAGGAGTGGCTTCGCGAGGGCGTTGACTTCTCGCGATGCTACCTGATGGGCACGAGCGCCGGGGGAAACATCACGTACCACGTGGGCCTGCGCTTGTGCGCCGCCACAGCCGATCTGGAGCCTTTGGTGATCAGGACCTTGATCTTGCACCACCCCTTTTTCGGCGGGTCCAAGAGGACCGAGTCAGAAGTGAGGCTGTTCAACAACCCAACCCTGCTGGTGAACGGGGCGGACCGGTTGTGGGAGCTGGCGCTGCCGGCCGGCGCCAATTGGGACCATGAGTATTGCAACCCGACAGCTGGGGAGAGATCGGATGAGTGGGAGAGGATGAAAAAGTCGAGGTGGCAGGTGTTGGTGGCGGGCGGCGGCGGAGATCCGATGATAGATCGGCAGAGGGAGTTGGCAGCGAAGCTGGAGGCGAAGGGCGTGGAAGTGGTGGGCCTTTTCGGCGGTGAAGGCGATTATCATGGAGTGGAGATACTGGAACCGACTAAGGCGGAGCTTTTGTTCGAGAAACTGAAAGGTATAATTTGAGCAAGCGGCTCAGCTATTCCGGCAGCCGGGGACGGGAAGATAAACAACCGTCAAAGACGCATACCATCTATCGAATGAAAGCAATTATATTATTCTGTAAGAAAGTGAAGTTGAGTAGCACGAATGTGTTTCCATACATCATCTTTATCTCCACCAATAAAAGGCACGACTTTCTCTCAACCGCAATGAATGTGATGTGTGATGCACACAAGCTTTTCTTTTGCACTGTTTCTCCCTTCCTTTCCAATCATTTATGGGCAGACCAATCCGCATCTGAAACCCAGAAGCTTCAACCCGGATTTTGGCCTTGCCGATTAATTCTTGGAGCCGAGCTTTGGTCGGCAAGATGGTCCCTTAAGTTTAGCGTCAACAGCTTCTACGTCTCGGGACTTTTCCGTATCGATACGCGTCGCGCAAAACATATATCGAAAGTCAAGTCATGGAAGATTGCTCACAGCATGCCACTTTGACGAAAGAAGCTTTAGCGCATCAAGAATATAAAATACAACCTTTCAATAGCCTGCCTTTTGGCAGTCTCTTTCTCCGACTCACTGATCTGAACCGCATCCTCATACGCATGCAAGATCCCCATTGCTTCTCTCTCTCTCTCTCTTCGACTGTGCTAATCTCCTGCTCTTCTCTTTCCAGATCCCCAGCTTAAAGGGGGAGGGAAAAACGAGAACATTATAAAAAGGAGCACATGGGCAGCGAAGGATCCCACTTTGTTTTATTCTTGGAAGTTTTATCTAGGAGATAGCGGATTCGATCGGGCCGAGCAAGCAAACCGAGAAAGAGGGGATGGAACGAAATAAAATTGGAGATTCCACAATGGAAAGGGACCAGACACGTGTCCCAAGTCCAAAAGATATGAGTACATATGTGGACAAGATTTGATACTAATCAACGATCATATTTCTCATCTCTAAAAATTCAAATTTATAAGTATAAAAATTGTCGGGAAAATATGACAAACGATTGCAAAAAATAATGAACTCAGACTTTAAGGCGTAATATCACTTTCTTTAAGGAATTTGTTGCCTCATTACATTACTAATGGTCAAGGGTAAATTTTCTTCGAGATACAACAAAATCTTGATTAAAAATACTAGATGATTATCATAGTATTTCTCTAGGGTCTCTCAATGAAAACAATTGAAAATTATAGCTATATATGTTTGAAAAGAGAATTTTAAGTTGTGCAAAGAATTGAATACAAATATTGAATAAATATATTTAAATGGATACAACCTTTCAAAGATGAAGAAGTTGTGCTTGAATAGACACAATCTTCCAAAGGTTTTAAGGGTGACTAATAACCATTAGACAAAAACAATAAATTCGAAATTAAATAATTAAAAAATAAGAGCAGTAACACAACTTGAATAGGCGAGTGCTATAAGGTCGTTAATATATGTGATGCATTGTACTTGACCCAACATTACTTATTCCATGTGCAAATTGAATAGGTATACTAGTAATCCAAATATAAAAACATTAGAAGGTTTTTACTCAAATTTTTGGTTAAAAATTTTTTATAATTGTTCTATAATAATTACCCTGTTGTATTAGAAAGATACACTAATGCTAGTTGGATTATTAGTGTAGGTGATAAACATTTCACTTTTGGGTGGATTTCACATTAGATGGATGTATTGTATCTTGGATGAGCAAGAAACAAATATGCATAACCCACTCGACGATGGAATCTAAATTTAATGCTTTAGCATTAACTAAGAAAGATGTTGAATGGATAAGAAATTTATTGTTAGATATCAAATTATGGCCTAGTCCTATGCCTTCTATTTATATTTATTGTGATAGTTAGGATACTTTAGTAAGAGCTTATAGTAGCACTTATAATGGTAAGCCTAGACATAATGGTTTAAGACATGAGTACATGAGACAATTGATTCAAGAAAGTACCATAACAATTGTCTATGTGAGGTCAAGTAAGAATCTAGTTGATCCCTTGATAAATTTTTATCAAGAGATATGGGAAATATGACCTTTCAAGAAATGAGGCTAAAACCCTTTATTTAAAATCACTAGTAATAGTAACTTGACCTTATTCTAGAATATCAATAGTTACAAAGTTTAATGGGTAAAAACAAATTATTGAAAGTGATTGTTTAGTACTAATATTAGCCCTGATATGAGAAGTCATAATCATATGTTATGTTATTTAAGCTGAATTGAATTCTTAATGAAGTATAATACAAATTAGTAATGTGTTATTAGCAACAGAAATGTACGGTAGATACTTTATCTATGTGAGCTTAGAAGTGGTGCTACTTCTTACAAAAGTTAAGTTACTTTCAAAGAGTTCATGAAATAAGTATAAGCAAAAGACCACGATAGTGTTGAGCAAAATAGAACTTCCCGCTACAACAAGAGGTTAATATATGTGCAGTATATCTAATTCTATTATTTAAAGTACAAGTTAAGCCTTGCTACTTATTACTTTTATAGTATTTTGAAATACTTGCACTAAGTAAAGGTTTAACTCAAAAAAGACCTTTATATATGTATATTAATCTCACATAAATTTTGACAATATATTTTTAACATTTTATTTTTGTAAATTTGTTTTACAAACAAAATGGGTGATTGTTGGTAGTTTGTTTGTAAAACAAATTAAGAGGTGCATTGTTTCACATCGAAAAGATACGATTGCACATGTAGACGAGATTTGACATTAATCAACAATGTATTCTCTTAAAACAATGTGACTATTTATAATAGAGTGATGATTATGTTTTAATTATTAAATTTCGAACTTATTATTTTTGTAGGTCATGTCTATTTGGACACAACTTCATTATCTTTGAAAGGTTGCATCCGTTCAAATATATTTATTTAACATTTTGTTCATTTCTTTACACAACTCTTGTTTCTCCTTTCAAAGATATACAACCATAATTTTCAATTGTTTCCCTTGAGATATATTGGAGAAATACTAAAATTGATATTAGTATTATCAATCAAGACTTTGTTGTATTCTGGATGAAATTTGTCAGTAACCATTGACAATGTTGTGGGGCAAATAATTTTTTTTAAGAAAGTGATATCATGCCTCAAAGTCTAATTTTTTTATTCTTCCCAATCATTCATCATATATTCCCAACATAATCTGTTGACATTAGGTGCTTGATATGAAGAGTATAACGAGATAAACATCTAATGGAGTCAAGATATAAAGTCTTTCTTGAGGCAAACAAAAAGGTACTTTGTTTCAACTCTCCTTACTATTTTTTGGCAAGGTTGATTCTTGTGTCGCTTTTGTCACCATGAATATGCAGCATTCTTGTAAAATCGTGCTCGGAATACTTTATTCATGTCGAGGATCTTATAAACAAGGATCATTCCATTTTGGAGCTACAAGTTTTGCCAATTGAGTATCGAAGCCTTCGTCTTTTAAGTTGTTTGATCAAGTCATTTAATTTGTATGATTTGTGCACTTGAGCTTTTTTCGTTATTCACGTATTTAATGAAACAGATTGTCGTGGCTAATATGGCAAGTTTAAACATTTGAAAAAAGAGATAATGAATAGTGAAGTTTCAAAATTCAAAATAAAATTCTGGAAATTTTTTTTTTGTCCAAAAAATTCTGGAAATTTGAGGAAAGTAAAACACTTAAGTAAAAAAGAGAAATTGTCCTTCAAACTCCTGAGGTCCTCAACTGCAATGAAATTTAAAGAGTTGACTAATTTTGCGTAGCATGAGGAGACCATTGAGCAAATAGGAATGTAGTAAAAAGATGGGGCTAATGCAAATTAATAATATCATCATCATCATCATCATCATGGAGTGGCAATTCTGACCCCAACTTTCTTTTGTCTCTTGAAAAAGCATCAACCTTAAGTTGAGTGACAATTATGACCCCGCTTTTTTTTTTTTTGAAAAAAATCAAAAGTTTTTCATTTAAATCCCAAATCTGACCCCCTTTAATTTAGAACCATTGATTGTTCTCAGCAATAAATTCATGTGCACTTGCTAGCTAGATTTAAAGCACTACTCATTGTCTTATTTTCTGAGCCATAGCTTGAAGAATAATTATGAAGTTATTCATTGTCTCCTACACTTAACTAGCAAGTAAAAAAGATCTTCAAATTGAATTTCTTTGACTAAACTTTGCTGTTTTGTCATATAATCTAAAGCTATATACCACTGTCTGCCAAGAGACACCATGGACGAGGTCTACCAAGCTCATGACTAGAACCTTTTTTCCTAAAACAAGGTTGACTTTAGACAAAGAGTTAACGGTGAGGACCATATTCGAGATAAGGGTGAAAGTTTGCGATTTTTTATAGGACAAAAATTATTAATATATTATTAAAAAGCACGACATTAGTGTCGATCGATAACGTCAGCAATTTCTAGTTAAAATTGGCCAGATGGACTCAATAGGTAAGAAGTAAAAAGTTTAAGACTTAATTGATAAAATTGAAAGGTTTATGACTAAATCAACAAAAATGCAATAAATTTAGGACTTTTGGATAATTTTCCTCTTTCGTTTATATTGCAGGTGATTGTGATCGGGTCAAGCAAAGATCAAACCATGTGTAATGCTAATGATAAACCACAAAATCTATGTTGATATTCTTAATTTAATCCTTTTATGTTGGTCTTTCTGAAGAGTTGAGCTATAGTTTTATCATGGCCCTCACAACATTGCTTGGCTCAGCTAGGTCTGTCTCGATTGAGCCGATGGCGATGCCCGAGATACAGCTTAGGCTAGCCCAATCCTAACCATGGCCCAAAATGCCTGCTCAAGCCGTCCTTGGGGCTATGAAGCACGTCGTGTCCGACATGCTTGGACAAGCTCGAACACGTGATCAACACATGTTGGATTTTTCGACACATGGTCAACTATTCCCGACACTTTCCGACACACGTGTTCGAGGCTTGGTGAGTTTCTAGGGCAGGTTTGCATGTGCGAAGGGAGAGAGAATGGTTGAAGAAGATGATGGAGGGTGGAGGCGAGGGCGGAGGAGCGAGGTGTGATCGCAATCGACAGCGAGGCTATGACTGCAAGGGAAGGCCCGAGGAAGAGAAGAGATTGAGGTGACCCTGAGGACCGCGACTGGGACCCCTTGATGGAGGGCCGGAGGCAAGGCTACAATTGTGGAAAAGGAAGGGCCGAAGGCAAGCGATTGCGGGTGAGTCAGGCCACCGAGAGTGAGAGGAAGAGGGTCGTGCAAAGAGGAGGAGGAGGAGGCGGCAGTTAGGTTTTTGAGTTTCTTCCTCTTTTAATCTTAGCAATTAAGGGTGTGCAAAATACCCGGGAACCGCCCGGAACCGGACCGGAACCGCCCGAAACCGGCGGTTCTTGAGGGAACTAGTCCGGTTCCCGGTTCCAATTGTTGAGAACCGATGGGAACCGGTTCGGTTCCCAATTCCATGGGTGGATCTGCCCGCCCTTCCACCCGGACTGGACTGGTACCTATTTATAATATATATAAAAAATACTAAACGAAAGTTACGAAGCCCTAATTCGCGAAGCCCTAATTCGCGAAGCCCTAATTCGCGTCTCATCTCTTCTGGTTTCTTCCTCAGTCTTTAATTCTCTCTCCGTTTCTTCCTCAGTCTCTTCTCTTCATCTTCGATTCCTCCCCGAGCATCCACGCCGCCGCCACTGCTCCTCCTCCGCCGCTATCCGCCCCCTCGCGCCGGTCGCCACTCGCCACAACCGCTGCTCCTCCGCCTCTGCTGTCCGCCCCTTGCTGTTGTTCGCCCCCTCGCCGACGCTCGGTCCCTTCATCTTTGATTCCTCCCCGCCGTCGTTGTTGCTCCTCTACCACCGCTGTCCGCCCCCTCGCGCCGGTCGCCACCCGCCACAGCCGCTCCTCCTCCACCTCTGCTGTCCATCTCGACCGAGCCCCTTTTCCATCACTCAACAAGGTATGAAGCCCTAATTCGCGTCTCATCTCTTCCGGTTTCTTCCTCAGTCTTCGATTCTCTCTCTGTTTCTTCCTCAGTCTCTTCTCTTCGTCTTCGATTCCTCCTCGAGCATCCACGCCGCTGCCGCTGCTCCTACTCCGCTGCTATCCGCCCCCTCGTGCTGGTCGCCACTTGCCACAACCGCTGCTCTTCCGCCTCTACTGTCCGCCCCCTTACTGCTGTCCGCCGCCTCTCCGACGCTCAGTCCCTTCGTCTTTGATTCCTCCTCGAGCGTCGACGCTGCCGCTGTTGCTCCTCCGCCACTGTTGTCCACCCCCTCGCGCCGGTCGCTACCCGCCACAACCGCTGCTCCTCCACCTCTGCTGTCCATCTCGACCGAGCCCCTTTTCTGTCACTTAACAAGGTACGATTATCGGCTTCCAGCTTGCCTCTCGATTCATCTTCCGCTTGCAAACTTGTACTTCGGTTCGATTACCCAATAGGTGAAGTGTTCAAGTCTTTGTTTTGGGAATCAATCGTTGTTCTTCCTAGTCTCTGCAGATTGCGTGGAAATTGTCCCCTTCCATATTTTGCAAGTTTGCTAGGTGCCAATCTTGTTTCTTCCCTTGTGCTCATTGGTTCTAATCATTTGGTACTCACAAGATTGCACTTTTGGTTGTTGTTTATTTAACTTGTGTTGGCTTGAACACAGGGACATGGAGCTTGTGATTTCTTTCAATGGACAGATTCTCTGGTAGAAAATGTGGCCCCCAAAGATGTTGCGACTTTTGTTGTTGCACCTTCGGAAGTCATGGAAATTGAGTCGACAATGGCAGATGTTGGTGAAGATTACAAGGTAGATCCATGAGTCATCTTGAGGGTTTTTTCCCCCACCGCACTTAGTTTTTTTTATCATTCACATGTAGTTGATTGTTATTTAATGTTGAGCATTCATCTATTAATTATTGTTTTAGTTTTTGGAGATTGGAACTTGGAATTTTAGAGCTCAAAACTTGGGAACCGGACCGGACCGGACTAGCGGTCCGGGAAACCAAAATTGTTTCGTGACCGTTTTATGTTGAAAACCAAAATTTTTCGCGTCAAGATCGGTTCCCGGGTTGATCCATGCAACAAACGGGTGGATCCCGGTTCCAATTTTTCAGAACCGGTCCTTAGCGGGCGGTTCCCGGTTCTAGGTCGGGAACCGCCCGCCCGGACCATGTACACCCCTAGCAATATTAGTAGAAAATAAATAAAAAAATTGAGGTTTCTGATGGGACTTAGCATACAATGTTCAAGAAAGGAAATGATAGCCTGACAGGAGTGAGGAGAAAAATGATTTCTTTTTGGGGGGAAAGGGTTTGGGGAAAGGAAATGAGAAAATGGTTTCTTTTTTTTTGGGGGAAAGGGGATTTCTTTTTGGGGGAAAGGGGTTGGGGAAAGGAAATGAGAGAAATGATTTCTTTTTTGTTGGGGGGAGGAAATTCATCACATTCATACTATTTTGGAAAACTTCTTTGCCGCGGCCCTTTTTTGTTCTTCTTTGAACTTGCGATTCAATATCTAGTACAAGAAAAATATAAAGTACGAAAAGAGAGAAAAAAATAAGAAGAGAATAAAAGAAAATGTGGGCATCTTCAAGGAAACGAGGGAGTGATTTTTTCCTTTTGATTTTTTCTTTATTTTTTTATCAGAAAAATAAATAAGTGAGGCTAAAAAGTGATTTCGGAAAAAAAAAGGCACTAAATGTTAAATAAAGATAAATTCTGATCATTTTAGAAGGTTATAGATTTATTTAAATAAGTTGATTCTAATTTCTTATTAATCAATAGTTTCATCAATAATTTTTGTTAAAGTTAGAAACATGTCATTAAACATGGATACGCATTAACTATGAATATATCTTTTGAATTTCCTATAAATAGACTTATTAATATTATTAGTATAAATTCATTATAGGCTCTTTTTTTATTATTTATTTATTTGTAAAATTGAATTTAATTAATTAAAAATAACAATATCCATTTAATATACAACGTGTCCTAAAGTATGAAAATTATCTATTTTTGAAAAATGACATGCTACGTGTCGATGCTACTTAACTTTGGGGGACCACGGCGAAGGGGAGGCTGGGATCAGCCTGAGGGCTTAAAGGTTAGTCACGCGCATCATTAACGTCATCGGTGACGGCCGGCCGTGATTTGCCTATGCTCGAGGCGGGGACCAAAGAAAGAAATGGGAAATAAACAGGCGTGCCATCACATGCATGTCGTAAAATAAAATAAACAAATAATATGTACGTACGTAAATCCATACCATGGCCGTTGCCCTCGACTGCTTTTGACTTATGACTTTTCTCGGGCTATAAAGAACCGGTTTTTCCCACATCTTTCTTCAGTCCCACCTCGAGCTCGAGCAGAAAGCAAAACATGGCCGATCAGCATCCGGATCTCGATCCAACTCCGGCCTTCGACGCCCGTAAATACCTCGATCTTGTCCTGCACCCAGACGGCACGGTCACGCGCGGCTTCCACATGGTAGATATCCCCGCCGACCCCAATCCCGACCAGCCCTCCGCTGTCCGCACCAAGGACGTCCCGGTCGACCTGACCCACAACACCTGGGCCCGGATCTACGTGCCTAGCCTGTCACCCCCGCCTGACCAGAGACTGCCGCTCATCGTATATTACCACGGCGGCGCTTTCATATACTCCTCCCCGGCCCACGAGATGTTCCACGTTTTCTGCTCCCTCATGGCGGCCACCCTTGGCGCCGTCGTTGTCTCCCCCAGCTACCGCCTCATGCCGGAGCACCGCCTCCCTGCGGCCTATGATGACGCCATGGAGGCCCTCCGCTGGGTCAGGACCACCGAGGAGGAGTGGCTTCGCGAGGGCGTTGACTTCTCGCGGTGCTACCTGATGGGCACGGGCGCGGGGGGGAATATCGCGTACCACGTGGGCCTCCGTGCGTGCGCCACCCCGGCCGATCTAGAGCCTTTGGTGATCAGAACCCTGATCTTGCACCACCCCTCCTTCGGCGGACTCCAGAGGACCGAGTCGGAAGTTAGGCTGTTCAACAACCCAATCCTGCCGATGAACGTGGCAGACCTATTCTGGGAGCTGGCACTTCCGGCCGGCACAGACCGGGACCACCAGTATTGCAACCCGATGGCTGGGGACAGACCGGGGGAGTGGGAGAGGATGAGAACGATGGGGTGGCGGGTGGTGGTGGTGGGTGGCGGCCGAGATCCAACGATAGATCGGCAGAGGGAGTTGGCAGCACAGCTGGAGGCGAACGGCATGGAAGTGGTGGGCCTTTTCGGCGGCAAAGGCGATTATCATCAAGAGGAGTTACTGGAAATGGATAAGGCGGAGCTGCTGCTCGAGAAACTGAAAGGTATCCTTCGTGGGGGTGCCTTGGCTATTCCGGCAGCCGGGGACGGGAAGATAAACTGCGGTCAAGAACGGATGCGATCTACTGAATGAAAACAACCTCATTATCTTGTAAGAAAGTGAAGTTTGAGTAGCATTACGTGTTCTCATACATCATCCTCATCTCCGCCATTGAAAAAGGCATAAAAGCTTCCAACCGCAATAGACAGTGATGTGATACACATTTGCTTTTACTTTGCACTGCTCTCTTCCGTTCTGATCATCGACGGGAGGACCGATCCCGGTCCTAAACCCCCAAGGCTTTAACCCGGATTTTTGCATTGCCTATTAATTCTTGGACCCGAGCTTTGGTCGGCAAGATGGTCCTTAAGTTTTAGAATCAACAGCTTCTACCTTCCGGGAGATTTCTGAATTGATACAAGTCGCGCAAACCATATATTATAGTCGAGTTATGGAATATTGCTCTCGGCATGCCATTTTGATTCAATCGCATTGTTGGTTCAATGTGATGAAAGGTAAAAGCTTTAGCGCATCAAAAGTATAAGATACAACCTTTCGATAGCCTGCCCTTTTCGCGGTTCTTGTGCGACATCCGCGTCGGCAAAGGCCCCCCCCGCCATTCATGTGTCACGGTCCGTGAATCCTCCCGTACTCGTGACACTGGTCATTTCCAAGGCCAAGGAAACTCTCGACCCGTGACACATGCATGCGCGAACACGCTCATTGAGTTCTCTTCCAGCGAAAGAACACGCGAAAATAAAAAGCAGAGGGAAGAAGAGGAAGAGAAGAAAAGAGAACTTGCAGTCTAAGAAGTCCTTTTGAGCTTTCGTTAGTGTTGTACATTAGCTAGTATGTCCATGATGGGGTGCAATTGGACCGCACTATTTGGACTTGATATGCTACGATGAAGGGGTGTGATGTGGTCATATAAAAGATTCCTGAAGACAATCGTTGGGTTGTTGGACAAACATACGTTGAGAACATTTTCTTCATTTTCTCTCCCCTTTCCATGAAGGCATTCCATTTTCACTTTTACGAGAACGATTTGCATTTACGCCGTGAAAATCGGATGCTTTCCTCATGATCGCATCCAGACCGACGTGAGATAGTTTTAGTTCGTGATTCATCGGCAATTCAACATTCGTTCCGAGGCTAATTGTTGTCTGCGCATCGGAATCAGGTAAGTCATCTTCTGCCGACATGAATTCCAACATTGGTATCAGAGCCCGATCGTGATTTCTGCCTTGTTTTTCATCAAGTTTTCTCATTTACCATTTGATATTGAGATCAAGAGTATGACATCTACACTGTTTGGATCTCTGATAGTTGGAATTGCCATATAAAAAACTCGAAATTGAATCGAAGCGAAGAACGGGTTCAGGGTCGCGTGCATCCGTACGGTTTTGGCCATTTTTCGAAATAATTTTTTGGTCAAAATTAATTTTTGAATAGACAGGGTAAAAAAGCTCGTCGAGACAAGTCTGGCGATGGGTCGAGCGCCGCCGGGCGACGCCGAACGTGCCTGAAGCACTGGCAAAGCCAGTGCGTGCGCCACATGCGTCGGTCGGCGAACCGGCACATGCGCGATGCGCGCCAGCCGGCGAACCGGCGCATGGTGACGTCACCATGACGTCATCCAACGGTCAGTCGCCGGATGATGTCATTGATGACGTCACCGCTGGCACAATTGGCCGGTCGGTCCCCGGCCGGCGACCCGACCTGACCCATGACCCGACATGGGATCCGACCCAGTTGACCCAACTTGACTTCGACCGTTGACCGATCAACGGTCGGACTGGTCAACCGGTCTGACGGTCAAACCGGTCGGACCGTTCACCGATAGGACCGGTTGGACCGGTCGGACCGGCTAGGAGCCATTTGGCTCACTGGTGCGTGCGCCACACGCGCCTCGCACTCAGGCGGCGCGTGGGGGCACGTGCGGGCTCCAATTAGAGCGTGGTCAGCGGCGTTTGGTTCGTATGAATGTTTTCTATACAGTGGTATAATTATTTTATACTTTTGAATTTTATAAATGTATGAAAATTCGTAAGAAACCCTATGTACTCGTATTTTTTGGGATTTAATGCAGTTTATTCATTTGTAGCTTGCATTTTCTTGTGATTTAGGAAATACATTAGCTAGCTTGTGTGCAAATGATGTTATATATGTTGTGTAGAGCTTGGTTCAATGATATAAAGTATATATTTTAATATACTTGCAATTTTCTAGTTACTAGAAAATTAGAACAATGGTAGAAAATTCATTATATATTGAATTGCGATTTTGATTATAGTTGAAGCATGATTATTGTTTATGCGTTGGTTATTATCATGCTATGTTTTTGCATGTTAAGGAAAAATGTAGAAATTACTTAAGGTGATGTAATTATTTTTTTTAGTGGGAGTTCGTAGGTTGGTAGAATTGAAAGGAGTTCTCACTTAGAACTTAAAATTTGTGCAAATTAAACTAATTAATGATAATAGAACAATTGTACATAGAAGTTGATTGGGAACATAGTGAACTTTTGCCTCTGTGTCTTTTGTTGAATTATCATTAATTTAGTTTGTCTTTACTGCAAATTAAATATGTGTGTTACTCTGTAAAGTGTGCTAGTATTGATTCTGCGTTTATTATGTCAATGTATTATAGCAATTGATTATGGCATCGGCATCCAAGACCATTGTGGCTGACCTCAATAAGGGTGAGAAGCTGAACGGCGACAATTATGATATTTGGCACCGAAAGGTTCAGTACATCCTTGAGGAGCAAGAGGTTTTGGAAACCCTCAACCATACTATGGATGAACTTGAACATGGAACTTCAGCTCAACACAGGAGATATCTAGAAGCTTATCAAGCTTGGATAAAAAAAAATAACATTGCTCATATCACGTTGCTGAGCTGTATGCAAGATGATCTCACGTGTGAGTTTGAAAGTTATGATAAAGCTCAAGCTATATGGATTGCCTTGAAGTACAAGTTTGGGGGTACATTTGCCACTAAGCTGAGGAGACTCACCATCAAATTTGACACGTTCCGAAAGCGCCCAAATGTAACGATGAGGCAACATATTCAGGAGATGTCAAATATGATCCGTGAGCTGAAGTCAGCAGGTCACTCCCTTACTGATGAACATCAAGTTTAGGTTGTTATAAGGTCTCTTCCTGACAATTGGGAGCATATGAAGATCAATATGACGCATAATGAGAATATTGTCACTTTTGATGATATTGCGCGTCATTTAGAATTAGAGGATGAGCACTTAGAGGCTGCGAGATCCTCTACCCATGCTTCTGTTGCTGAATCGAGTTTGCGCAAAGTTTCGGGTTTCAAGCGCAAGAGGAATTTTCAGTTCAACAATAAAAGGAAGATGACTGATCAGGTACCCAAGAGGGCTAAGACCTTCCGACGCAAGAAGCGTGGTGGGAAGAAGGACAATGCCAAGATGGAGTGCCACAATTGTGGCAAGATGGGTCACTTTGCTCATGAATGCACTGAGCCGAAAAATGTACCCTATTACTCCATTACTTTGACTAATGCTTTTGTTTCTAGTACTGTAATGCTTGTTAAATCTCGTCCAATGTGGACTGTAGACTCAGGAGCAACAGACCATGTAGCTAGAGACCGAGAAGCATTTGTGGAGTATCGTCGAACACCGCCTGGAAGAAGATGGATATATGTTGGGAATAACTCAAGAGTTGAAGTGAAGGATATCGACGCATGTAAATTAATCTTACGTGGTGGTCAAAACCTATTCCTGCATAATGTCCTTTATACTCCAAATATTCGACGAAACTTGGTCTCTATAATTGTTCTTCTTAGCTTAGGTTATGTATTGAATTTCCATGGTGATTATGTTGACATTTTGTATGGAACAGTTTATTATAGTTCAGGTCATGTATCGAATGGTTTTATGGTGTTAGACATTGACTATGATCAGTATAATGTTAATGTTGATGGTTGTTTTTCTTTAGTTGCATCTTCTAATAACGTTGAGATTGATATAGGTACTTGGCATGCTAGATTAGGTCACATTGGATTGCAAAGAATGCAAAGATTAGCTAGAGAAGGCCTTTTAGGGTCACTCACTAATGTTAGTCTATCCGTATGTGAATATTGTCTAGCGGGAAAAGCAACTAGAATACCATTCAGTAAAGGGACTAGAGCTGAATTTTCATTGCATTTCATACATTTTGACATTTGTGGTCCTTTGAATGTGAGGGCGAGGCATGGAGTCTCATATTTCATCACTTTCATAGAAAACTTCACACGTTTTGGTTATGTCTTTCTATTCTCCCATAAGTCAGAATCATTAGATTGCTTTATACGATATATAGCGATGGTAGAGAATCAGTTGAACAAAACAATAAAGGCATTGAGAACCGATTGTGGACGTGAGTATTTATCGGAGCAATTCAAGGCTCTTTGTGATGAAAAGGGATTTGTACGACAATTAACTATTTCTGGTACTCCACAACAAAATGGGATAGCTGAGAGAAGGAATAGAACCCTATTATAAATGGTTAGGTCTATGATGGCGCAAGCAAATTTACCTATCTCCTATTAGGGAGATGCGTTATTGACTACTGTCTATATACTTAACCGTGTGCCCTCAAAATCGATCACTTCCACCCCTTATGAATTATGGACTAGTAGGAAACCAGACTTGAGTAGTCTACGTCCATGGGGATGTGCAATTTATGTTCATGATTCTTCCCATAAACTTGGCAAATTAGGTCATAGAATGAAGAAATGTATCTTTATAAGATATTCCGAACACTCCAAAGAGTACGTGTTCATAGGTGAACAAGCTGATGGAAGTGTGATCGAAATGAAGTCATGAGATGTCACGTTCTTGGATAATGATTTTCCTAGTAGAGGTGAGATTGATAAGGACTTCCAATTATATGAGATAGAAGATCTTGATAACACACCCACTAATGTTGTAAAGGAAAATGAAGATTTACCTAAACACACAAGACTTAATGGGAGTGTTGCATCGCTTGATGAATTGAATTCAAGAGAAATTCAATTGCGTAAAAGTAAGCATAAAAGTATTTCTCGTCGTCGTTTTGAGATTGAAGGGGAAGCATTTATGATTGCTCAAAAGGACGATGCCGAGCGTAAGACTGTTCAAGAGGCTCTCTTATCCTCTGATAAGGAAGAATGGAGAAAAGCTTTGGAAGATGAGATGGAGTCAATGAGGGCAAACCATGTCTGGGACTTGGTTGATCTACCACTCAATCGTAAGGTCATTGAAAAAAAATGGGTCTTTAAGATTAAGCGAAGGGCGGATGGATCCATTGAAAAGTATAAGGCTCGCATTGTGGCAAAAGGTTATACTCAACAAGAGGGTATAGAATATGAGGAAACTTTTTCACCAATTGTAAGGTTTGCCTCAATACGTCTTATTCTAGCCATTGTTACACATTTGGACCTTTAATTACATCAAATGGATGTAAAGACGGCATTTCTCAATGGAGAATTAGATGAGGAAATCTATATGAAACAACCAATATGTTTCATAGCTAAAGGTCAATAGCATAAAGTTTGCAAACTCCATCGCTCAATATATGGCCTTAAGCAATCATTTAGACAATGGAATCTTCGTTTTTCATCGAGCCATAACCACTTTTGGTTTCACGATGATCGAGGAAGATCACTGTGTATATGTCAAGCGGTCCAAAGATAAATTTGTGATTTTATCACTTTATGTGGACGATATTATGTTGGTTGGAAATGACAAGGTTTTGGTTATCACCATAAAAGAATGGTTGTCCTCCAATTTTGAGATGAAGGACATGGGAGAAGCTGCTTATATATTAGGAGTTAAAATCGAAAGTGATCGATCAAGGAAATTCCTTACTTTATCACAAGAGTCTTATATTATAAAGATTCTAGAGCGTTTCAATATGTAGCATTGTATTCCCATTGATACCCTTGTCATGCAAGGTGAAGGCCTAAGTGCTGAGATGTGTCCTAAGACTCCATAAGAAATCAACGTGATGGAAATTGTTCCTTACTCTAGTGCAGTCGGAATTTTGATGTATGCTATGATGTGTGCTAGACCCGACATATGTTATGCCATGGGATTGGTGAGCCGATATCAATCAAATCCAAGTCAAGCTCACTGGAAAGGAGTGAAGAGGATCCTGAGATACTTGAAAGGTACCATGGACTATCGACTTTGTTATTAAGAGAGTGATTTACGCCTATTATGTTATTTAGATGCTAATTGGGGTGGAGACCCAGATGAGCGTAAATCGACTTCTAGATATGCATTCTTGCTCTATGGCGGTGCGATTTCTTGGAATAGCAATAAACAGACATGCACGGCCTTATCTACAATGGAGGAAGAATTTATTGCATGTTTTGCCGTAGTGCAAGAAGCAGTATGGCTAAAACATTTCTTGGAAAATTTAGCCACTATCACTAAAGTTTCAAGACTGGTGACAGTTTATTGCGATAGTCAAGCAGCCATTGCCTATGTGAAAGATCCCAAGTATCATGAAAGGACAAAGCACATTGACATAAAGAATAACTTCATCAGAAATATTATAGCGCAGAAAGAAGTGATCCCGCGATACATTTCAACAAATAGAATGGTTGCTGATCCATTTACAAAGGCTATTTCTAGAGACATATTCTTGACCCACAGGATGTCACTAGGATTACGTAGAATGTGATATATGTTATTGTAGAGGATCATTGGTTTATGTATTTGTTGACATATGTATTGTATTTGTTTATTTATTAGTGATTTGATATTTTATCAATAAGTACAAATCCACTATGAGACTAACATAAACACACATGTATTATTGAAAAGTATGTCAACAGGCAATGATTGGCTCACTCACACGAGCAATCGCCTCAAGTGCTTTAGATAGCATGTTGAGATGAGACGTTATGTACAAATAAATGCTTAAGAGCAAGTTTGGTACATAAAATATGTCACATTGATTGGAGTCAAGATGAGGTCTGTGATTTGTTTATAATAAGACCGAATATGATAGTCAAACAATCATGTATGCCTGAAAGATGCTGGATGCGATTGCTTAATTGGGCGTTATAGAAAGTGAGCTGATATAGCACTCGGGCTAAAAATGAGTACGTGAGAGGCACGTGACTGTGTTTAGGCTAAGATCCGTATAGTGGATATATTTGATAAATGACATACGCTTTTATAGAAAGAGTAATCCATACTACATGTGCATTGTACGACCAATAAGGGAAGAGAAGTAAAATTATCCATATTTACTCATCGTGTGAACCCTTGAGGTAATTTATAATTTACCTCAACTTTGTGCCCTATGTTACTTCTGACTATGTTATCAAAGAGAAAGATCAATGTTGCTACTTTAGCATGTTATGGGCGATCATGAATAGATATGGCCTATGGGACGTGTCTAGGAAAACAGTTATTTTGAAATTGAGAGAGACATGAGTGCGAAGGAAGATTATTGTTGTTTTACATCTATCACATGTATTTACTGGTCGACCAATTATATCACCCTATGTGGTTGCGGATGTAATTGTAAATACATTGTGTTTTTTTTTAGAATAATCAAGTATAGCCTTTAAGGGATAGGTATACTTTGGACTGATGTAACAAAATATGTCTAGGGCACTATGAGACATCGATTGTTTATTTCTTTTCGGGGTTGTAGCGATTATGTCATTCCTAACAGGTGCATAATTAGAGCTCCCGAGTGCAGGTGTACTCACTGGTCGCACGGCTTATTTGCCAGTATGAATTATTTTGTAAAGTTGATGAATGTTGAATGCCTTATATTGTTGATAGAGCGCTATTAAGCCCATCATGTCCGAGTGGGAGATATTGTATATTAGCTAGTACATCCATGATGGGGTGCGATTGGACCGCACCATTTGGACTTGATATGCTACGATGAAGGGGTGTGATGGGGTCATATAAAAAAACCCCTGAAGACAACCATTGGGTTGTTGGACAAACGTACGTTCAAAACATTTTCTTCATTTTCTCTCTCCTTTCCATCGAAAGCATTCCATTTTCACTTTTACGAGAACGATTTGCATTTACGCCGTGGAAATTGGATGCTTTTCTCGTGATCGCATCCAGACCGACGTGAGATAATTTTTGTTCGTGATTCATCAGCAATTCAACGTTTGTTCCGGGGCTAATTGCTGTCTGCACATCGGAATCAGGTAAGTCGTCTTCCGCCGACATGAATTCCAACAGTTAGCAATCAAGTCGATATACAGCATCGCCTCTCTCAGATTCTCGTTAAAGTTCCCTCATGTTGCTGGTGGTTCAATCGGGTTGGGCAAAGAGCAAACCATCCATATTGCCATAGATCAGTCCTTCAATAGATTAGCAACTGTGGAATCTGATAGAACTAAGCACGATCTAATTATACATTGACGAACATAAATTCATGAATAAAAGAACCAAATACGAAAAAAATAACATGAACCGTAACTGACCTCCAACCTTTGACTAAGCTCGGTTGGAACTCAATTTGCGGAGTTTTGACGAATAAAAAATGGGCACTACTAATCCAGTGTTCTCTCTCAATTCGATTGTGCGTTTTTCCTTACGAGAGAGCTTGGCTTAGGCATGTTTTACATATCCCATTCTCAGCTTCTATAACATCCTTCCATCAAGGTTGTTACTCTAACGGTGGGCAGTTATCACACAAGGATATGAAGAGGTGATAATTATCACATAATTAATTACATTAATTATAATTAATCACATTTATAGGAAAAAATGACAGTTGTCACTATCACATAATTAATTACATTAATTGTAATTAATCATATTAATAGTAAGAGGTGTCAATTATCACACAAGAATATGAAGAGGTGAAAAACGTGAAATAACTGAACTGATTACAAAAAATCATGGGTCAAGAAAACGTGGGATCATCATATCAAAATAATAACATTCTTTATTAAACCAAATCTACAAAAACTTTATGCTTAAAAGGAAGAAAAACAAAATACATGAATCAAGATGATATATCCTATAAGAACAAGTTTTATCTTCCCTGTACTATAATGCACTCTATATCTTTAATGTCAGCTTATATGTGATAACATAATTTAATGAATAAACCTTATATTATGTCAAGTCCCAGAATAATTGTTATTCTCATAAATAAATGCATGTGTACACCAAATTGAGGGGGAAAGTACATCGTAAGTGTCAAAACTTGGCATGAGTGAACAATTAAATGTCAAAATTTCCAAAAAGTACACTTAAGTATTATTTTTTTTGAAAATTAGGACATTTAAGTGCCAATGCCGACAAGGGTAACCGGAAATTCGATATGGCTTATTTTAATAATATAAGTGATCTACGTGGTTCACCAAAATGCTTATTTAGCAATGAACGTGCAAAATGACATCATTTTGCCCAAAATTTGTTAATTTAATATTAATTAAAAATCAATTAAAAAAACTAAATTTTAGAAAAGGAGGTGAATGGTAGGTTCGACAAGGGGCTCCAAAACCCTCGTTGTCGCCACCACCCCACCATCATCATAAAGGGTCAGCAATGGTGGGGCAAGGGTCGGCCGGGGTCGTTGGCCCCTAGGTAGTGGCCGGCGATGTGGGCTTGTAGGCCTTCGCCCAAATCTAAGGTGAGGGTTGCCGGCCTTCGCCCAAAGGGGCCAAGGGCCACTGGCCACTAACCTCGCTAGGTATAAAAGAGGGTTGGCAAAGGTTGTTGACTACTACCCAATGGCAAGCAAAAGAGGCCGACTCTTGCCTCACCGTCGCCGGCCTTTTTCGACGATGGTGGGACGGCGACGGCGACGGCTATGGAGGCCCTTGTCAAACTGCTATTCCCTTTTCTTTTTAAAAATTCAGTTTTTAAATTTGTTTTTAATTAATATTTATATTAAAATTTTATATGAGGGCTTTTTACTAATGTCGATAGTTTTCTAAAAAAATTGCCATGTCTGTAAAAAATAAAAATAAAAATCACCAAAAAATGCCACGTAATTTGTTTGGTTGGAATTTTTGCCATTGACACTTAGTTGTTTCATTCTTTTCTGATTTTGGTACTTAAATATACTTTTTTTAACTTTTAATACTTAAGTGTCTTCTTGTGCCAAGTTGTGGCACTTGCGATGTCCACAGCCCCCAAATTGAGAAAAACATTATAAATGAATTAGAGTTTCATAAAAAAAAAAAAAAATTTCCATACAATGAAAAATCACATGATAGGACTAAGCCCCATCCTAATTACATGATTCTTATAACTCATTGATGATGTGTCTTTAGTTAAAGGATCAACAATTATCAATTCAGTGAAAGTGACAATTTTTATATGGCTAAATACTTGATATTAACCACTGGGGATTCGCCCCAGTGGCCACCCTTCCAACTTGGAAGGGGCAGGTGGGGGGTTCAAATCCCCATCTTCTCAAGGGGGATAGAGGTGGGGACGATTTCATTTTAGGAGTAGGTTTCGACTCCCACGCTCTGCAAGAAGGCAGGGCAAAAGTCTGAGAATGAGTTTTAGAGTAGGATTAGAGTAGGACTGACCAAAAAAAAAAAAACTTGATATTGATGCGCTAGTCTATCTTCAATGTATCTATCATTATATTTGCAAATGGACTAGGTACTTGTCCATCTTCAATGTATCTATGATAATATCCCCCCCTTATTGGATCTTCCCACTTTGTTTCTCTTCTTCGGTTTCATGATTTTCCATTTTTTTAATGATTTTCAATTATGACATGGATATTTAGAAAAATAAGCCGAAATTTTCGATTCCAACATAGTTATTTAAAAAAACAAGCGGAGTTTCTCTTTAATAGAAACAACACCATTTCTTTTGCCTAAAACAGCATTATTTCATACAAGCACTCTCTCTCTCTCTCTCTCTCTCTCTCTCTCTCTCTCTCTCTCTCTCTCTCTCTCTCTCTCTCTCTCTCGCGAAATGACTTCATGCAACAACCAAAAACGACATCATTTATCTTCTCATCTCAGACGAGGTTGAAGACCTCTTTCTCTTTGATTTCTAGGGTTTCTGTCCAAAATAGCATCTTCATCGACCCCCCACTTCATCGACTCGATATTGATTCATTGACCCCACACTAAATTTCAGCACGCCCAAAACCTATGATTTGTCTTTGAAATCACAAATTAGGGCGTCGAGTTTACTGAAAATGCAACAACTTAGAGGGAAAAGTCAAGGATTGTGAGGTAGAGAATCATTGTCGACAAAGAGTAAAGGTTAGTGGTTTTTGTTGTTTTGTGTTAACTAACCGACAATGTGAGTGAATTGAATGTTGTTTGACAGAGTCAAAGTGTGGAAAAATGCAACATATTGGAGGGCAAATATTAGGGGTCGGGCAGCATAAAGATGAGTACTTTAGTTCATTCGTGCTTAAATTTTGTCGATTAGTGTCCACTGGCCAATAGTGAAAATATTTTATTGCGGTTGTGGGAACTGATTTAATATTATTATTTGCTTGATATGTGAAGACCGATTGTTTATTGTGGTTGTGGAGTCCAATTTAATATTATTATTTGCTTGAGTTGTGGGGACAGATTGCTATTATTGTTTATCTATGTTGTGGTCCCTAATAAATAAATAAAAAGTATTGTATTTGGTATAGTGTTAACATGGGCGATACAAGTGCACCCATTAAAGTTTGCTACAATAGAGTTTAGGACAAGTGGAAAAAAAGGAATACATTGGTGGACAAGTCACCGTTTTTCTTGTCAGTATAAGTGAACTATCATTTATAAATTTTAGAAGGGATATAGTAGACCGATTGGGATGCAAAATAGGGAAATTATATTAGCAGGTACCCGTTAAGTCTCTTAAAGATAATTTAATTTATTTGCATGACAATAATGGGGTGAGGAATCTTGTTTACCTTTTTTTGTATGCTCATGATGTTTATGTATATGTTGAACATAATTGCTATGAAAAAGATGAGCAAACAGTATTGGAAACTACTATTGAAACCCAAGCTAGTGTTGAAGCTATTTTGGAAGGACATGTGAGAGTAGAGAACTTCGTAGATTTGCATACATGATCTGTGTTAGAGATATTTCAGCATTTTAAGGATACTGGAGGCATATTTAATGGTGAAGATACACTTGTTGAAGAATCAACTAGAATAACTCCAAACTCTTAGGAAATTGCATTATTGAGCGATGAAGACGATGAAACATTTGTGCATACCATATGCATAAGTGATGTTGACGATGAGGATATCACACAAGTAAGAGAAGAGGTCAGGCATTCGAATAAAGGAGAAAAGCACAATTTAGGCCAATGAATGAAGGCAGTGCAGTAAATAAAGATGCAAGAGCTCCTATAGCTGATGGTGATTTTTTTTATTTATGAGGAAAGTTGCCGTAATAACGATGGCAACCATGAGGATGATGATGAAGATGGTGTAACGCAACATAAAAGGGAAAGTCAGTATCATTCTTATGATTAAATTGGTATAAATCCTACCTTTTATGTATCAATGAAATTTGATAATGCCGAGCAATTTAGATATGCTATTGAGGTACTCAATCTCTCAACAACGAAATATTCAATATGTTAGAAATACTAATAATTTTGTTAAAGCGAAGTGTGCACAAGACAATCGTCCATGGATAATATATGGTGCATTGAGTAATGAGAGTGGTTTATTCTATAACTGGTCACTACAAAAGAAGCATACATGTGGTATTGTGTTTAAGAATAAAAAAAGTGACTAATGTGTGGTTAACTAAGCACTTATTCAACATCATCAAAGTAATGTCAAACATCAAAGGTCCTCACTTGAAATAACCAGTGAAAAAGTAGGTATGTGTAAATGTTTCTCGCAATCAGTGCAAATGGACTTAGTACAAGGTTATAAATACGTTGATGAGTATTTATAAGAAATAATATATAAATATTTGAGACTATATTATGGAATGTATGTTACAAAATCCACTTAACAGAATTCATGTAGAGGTTGTGGAAAAGCCCTTGCCTGATCAAGGGATACAGTTTGATAGGATGTATATGCTTTGATGCATGTAGAAAAGGATTTTTTAATTAGCTGTGGAAAAGTGATTGGATTAGTTTGGTGTTTTTTGAAAGGATTATGCAAGAGAGAATTATTAACTACTGTCGAGAGAGATGGAAACAACTAAATATTTTCAATAACTTGGACCATGGTAAAGATAGAAAACAAGAACAATTAATTCTGATTTTTGAAAAATCTAATGTCTGATTTTTGGAATAACTAATGGAAGAGATTTAGCATTTAGAAGCGAGCAACAAAAGGTACTGGTAATGTTTATTGGTTTTGCTAATATCATTATGTCTTGCCATATCATTCATGTAGTTTATAATGTTTGCTAATTTTACAAGAATTTGTTCCATCTATAACCGAGCTGATGCAATATGCTAAGTATAGAATGTATGCTCATACATATATGCGAATTGAGCGAAAAAAAAAATATAAAGATGATCAATTGCAAAAATAGTTTTGGTTGATTGCGAAGAGTTCAAATATGACAGATTTCAGAATTCACAAATAAGCTCTACATGCATTATCAACTAAAGCTTATCAAACATTATTCCAAATTAAAACAAAGCATTGTCATAGAGCTTTTTTTAGTGAGAAAAATTTAAGTACGATAGTGTTAACAGCAACCTTTGCGAAACTTTCAATGGCAAGATTATAGAAGCCAAGTGCAAATTGATTGTCAATATACTTGAAGACATCAAATTTATGGTGATAACAAGATTGTGAAAACATAGAGTAAATGTTCGAAGTGGCTTAGACAATATGGGCTCAAGATTGCAAAAAAATTGGAAGACAACATTACTACTAATAGGTTATGTCATTCAATTTGGAATGGAGACAATGGATTTGAGATCATTAATGATAGCAATAAATATGTTGATCATTTGGAGAGAAAAAATGTTCCTATTGAGCATGGAAGTTAAGTTAAATACCTTGCTTACATGCAATTTGTGCCATCCGATTAAAGCAATTCAATTTAAAGGATTATGTGGAAGACTGTGACAAAATTAACAACTCTCTTGCAACATACCAATTCATGTTGTAGCCTCTGAAGAGTAGCAAGTTTCTAGCAAAACAAACCATCAATCCCCAAAGCATCTACCATTGAAAAAGCAAGTTGGCAAGCTTAAAAAAAGGGGCAGGAAATTGAGAGTAGCATTAATACAATGAGTAGGGTTAGTGAAATGGTTCAATGCTCGCATCGCTATAGGAAAGGGCACAATAAGACTTGTTGTCCAACTAACAAGCAATAATAGCAGCAACAACAAATGACAACATAGTCTAGTGATGCAAAGACATGTCCGGGCAACACAGAAAGTAATGTAGAACCAACTACAAGACCAACTAAGTTCGATAATGTATTATAGAGAAGTAAATATCATGTAAGATATTTGTTATAACTATTTCTATTGTGTGTATTTTTTTGTACAATAAATTCATATTTGGTTATGTCATTTTACAAGTTAGAAAAAGAAAAAGTAATGATATTTTAGTTTTTGAAAATTTTGCACCACAGCATACATATGGTGCATTTGGGAAAATGATAAGAGAATATAACTATGAATTATTTACAGATATGAATATTGATATGATAATTTGGAATGTCAATTTTTTAGTTGTTATGCATTTAATGTATTCAATTTGTTTGACATGGTAATTAATGAAATTTATATGGTTGTAGCCTTTGAGAAGTTTGGTAGTGTTGATATCTCAAGGAGGACCAAATCAAGAATTGACTACATCTACAAGAAGAAGCCAAGGGCAATAATTGATAAATCAACCAATGGTAACTCGAACACAATTGAAGAAGCAACCAATGGCGGCTCCTTTTCAACATCAAGTCCACCTCAAATGAATGATCTTCGGAATTCATAACATTCTACTACAATGCCAATACTAGTTACAAAAACTTCAACAATAGGCAACACTAAAGCACACAAAGCTCAAACAAAAAAATTTGAATCTTCCAAAAGATAAGATGGTGAGAAAAGGTACATGAGTGAATGATGTACTTAAAGTTCCAGCTTGGAAGAATACAAGACTTATGAATCAAATGAAGCCATTGAAGAAGAAAAAAGGAAGTGATGAGATTCTTCATATTGATTGATGGATGGATATTGTCTTTTTATGTTTGTTTTTAGGTGTCAATGTCTAAGATTTTAGGATTTTGTTGTAAGGCGATTGAGATTATTACTGTATTTTGGCTGGTGTTGTGTTTAACAATATTGTTAGTTGTTCCAGACTATTGTTGTATTTTGAATGGATTAGTGCTTAACGAGAGTGTTGTTTTGTTTTGAATTTACAAGGCGGTTGAGATTATTTTGTTTCAGATTATTGTTACATCAATGATGATGTAAAAGACCTTTTGGTGTAATGTGCACGGTGTATTGCTATTTCAAATTAAACCATGCCATGATTGACGGTATTTGTCGAAATAAGTCTTATTTTATATGTTGTCATAGGATGATAATTTGCTTTAAGTTATTAAATGATACAACATGTGTTTAACAAAGGTGAAAACAATAACTTAATTAAAAAGTTGATGAACCAAAGTCATCACTTTTAAAAAGTTAAGGAACCTAAGTTATAATTTTTAAAAAGCTGATGAACCAAAGTGTTTACTTAAAAGATTTTTTGGCACTCATTCGTAAAGTTATTTGAAACTTCAATTGTCCTTCAACATATGTAGAAAAGCCAAAACCAACCACAAAATATAAAACCATCCCTTCTCTTGTTGTAGCTACTACAAGTTGGTCAAGCCTTCTATCTTTGGTATAAATCAACAATAAGACTCAAATTGCATTAAAAAATACAACGTCCACCAAAATCCACCAGGCCATTCAACCTTCAAGTCAACACAAAACTAGTAACCCACCCATATATATCATTAAAAAAAACAAAAAAACAAAGTCATTGCACCAAATACAACAACACATTTCATTGTTTTTCAACTATGGTAGACTCAATAACTTCTTCTTGTTACTGAGATTACATATGACTATAAGCCAAACCAACCCAACAATATTAAGACAAACAACACTCGATAAATATCTCTTTGAATTTTCATTTTTGAAACTTCCTTTTTCAAATAATTCACCAAAGATTCAGACGTTTTATTTTTGCTTACATAGAGTTGGCATCATCCAACTCATCTTTCATTACAAGTTCAAATCCATGTTATCCTTGAAGGAGCTTCAAGATGACCTCCATTGCTTGATTCATAAATTCCACATCAACCCACTTGATATATTCACAATTGTAGCCTTCTTTATACTTAGTGCATCCATGGAACCTTCTCTCAGGATTTTCTCTCATCCAAGAAACTCTTGTTGGACTTCTCAATCCATAAAAGCATAAATACTGACTTTCATCTTCACTTTATTCGGAAATTCATGAGCCACTTCTCCTACCTTTGCTCCCCATTGTGAATTTGAGGAGATGATTTGTCTTAAAATTAAAGAGAGTCTGTGGATCAAAAGTTAAGGTTAGGGTTAGGGTTCATGAAGAATGAAATTAGGATTTTGTCCCAATTTGTGAAGCTGCTTCACTTCTTATAATTACATAGGTGAACGACATCGTTTACCATCTCATTTGCTAACTCAACTCATCGGCGAGACATGTTGGCAAGTTTAATGTTATTTTAATGCCATGGTAGCTTTTTCGACAAGTCAAATCGGAAGTGGCACTCAAGACATCGATTTTTCAAATTTGTGGCACTCAAGTGAGCGAAAAAAAAAATTGGCACTTAAGTAAGCACCATACAAAAGTATTGACACTTGTACTGTATTTACTATGTGTTATATGAGATCTTGAATGGTGCATATTATTGTGGAAGAGTGTTTAGAATGTGGTACACAAGGAAGGATCCAAATATCTCGATATCAGCATTCTTCAATTGAGCAACAACATCCCTCATCTTCACGATATGCCGACACACACATCTAACAATAGTGAGCTTTAAAGATAAAAACTTCATAATCAAGATTAAGGCATACATTTTTTTGAAGTCTCAAATGTCGTATCAATAATGCATTGCTATGCTAAACAACTTAACAATAACTACTAGTACAAATTTAGACTTTATGCACATTTTATTGAGGCGGCTAGACCACACCCATTGCTTGTAAAGAGCAATTTGAGCTAAAGTGCTAGCATCAGCAAGAACAAGTTGTTCATCTTTCCGATTAGCATAGTCAATTTTATGCACCCCCATATTGAGGATCGATTAATTCCTTCAAGACTTTATATTTGTCACTATTGAATTTAGGAACATCACTTTTGAAATCATAAATATTCATAGGTTGTGAAACTGCATAATAAAAATACATACTTATGCCGCAAAATTGGAGCAAATAAATATACATCATGTTTTATCAATGTAAATCATGTTGCAAACTATGAATCAAACAACATATAAAAACTGCCTGTGAGGTAAGTTTCTAATTTAAATAGATTGATAATTTCTCTATGAAGGAACTATCAAATTATGTTCCTTTCCTTAATTCCCGTGGGTAAATGAAGAAATATAATATGCTATTTTATCCTAATTAATGATATTAATATAATGAAAAGTTCCTATGGGATAAAATTCATTATGTTAATGTGATTAATCACAATTAATGTCATTTTTTATACATATGATTCAGAGACTCTTAATATATATTTTTATATAATCCAAGATGTGGTGGTTAATCTCCAATTAATTAATATATATATAAATTAATCACTAGACATCTAAATTCATGCACAAAAGAAAAAATCCTGCAAACAGTGACCACATAGTAATTAAATCACTATCAAAATAGTGTATGTAAATTCTATACCTCTAGAAAGTCACAAGCAGAGAATTATATAGTGACTGAACAGTAATTTTAACAAAGTATTAATGACTAAACAATACGCAAAACGGTTACTAAACCTGTCTCTCAAAAGTTTCACTTACAATATATATATGGTGCATTCGAATAGCTAAAACGAATTTTTTTTTTAATTTATTGAAACCCTACGAATAAAAAGACACCAAGGCAAATGTATCATGATGGCTCCGATACCAAACAATTAAACGAAATATGATCTAATTATGCATTGAAGAACATAAATCCAAGCATAAAAGAATCAAACACAGATTACATGAATTGTAAGGGCACGTTTGGTAACGATTCTATTTCCGGGAGTAGATTATTATTAGAAATGATTTTTTTTTTATTCTATTCCCGGGAACTAATTCTAAGCATTTTAAGTCGTTTAGTAATTGTCTAAAATTTCTGATTCTGGAATAGAATTGCGTTTGGTACCGTGTTCATTGATTATATTCCAAATTAATTTCTTTTAATTTTTAAATATTTTTTATTTTTTATATTTTTTTCTTTTTTTTTTTTTTTTTTTTTCATTTTTTCATTTTTTCTTTTCTTTTCTTTTCTTTTCTTTTTTTTTATTTTTCTCATATTCTTCTTCTTCTTCTTCAGGACGGTCCTCGGTCCGGTGACCGGCCAGACAAGGGCCGGCGACCTCACCGGAGCAAGGCTAGCCCTCGTCGGCCGAACCTCACCGGTGGTCAAGCCGGCCTCGCCAGGGCTGGGCGAGGCCCACTTGGCCACCGGCGGGGCTGGGCGAGCCTCGTCAAAGGCTGGGTGAGGCCCACCTGGCCACCGGTGGGGCTGGGCATCGGGAGGCAAGCCTCGCCGAACCTTGCCCTAGCCTGGTGAGCCTCTGGCGAGCTCGCCGGACCGGTTGCCGGCGACCAGCGGACAGCGGCAGCGGCAGACGACGGTGGCAGACGGCAGCGGCGGACAGTGGTGGATGTGGGCGAATGGTGGCGCGCAATTGAAGAAGAAGAAGAAAAGAGATGAATAATTAAATTTGACTCTTTTTCTGATTCTGGAACAAGAATCATATTTTTTTTATTCTTGATTCTACTCCCAATCTATTCCCGGGAACAAATGTTCCGGGGAACAAAAATTTTACCAAACGTAATTCTGTTCCCAAACTAATTATGGGAACAAAGAATATGAATTTGGCCATGTTTGGATGGTTACCAAACAGGGCCTAACTGATCTCAAATCACAAATAAACTCAGATAGAACTGAATTCGCAAAATTTTGACCCGAAAAAAAAAAAAGGGCACTACTAATTCAATATTCTCTCTCAACTTGATGGTGCGTTTTTCTTTACAAGAGAGCTTGGCTTTCATCTATTTCCCATATCTCATTCTTAAGTTTTATAACATCCTTCCATCAATGTTGCACTTTAATGGTGGGATGTGAAGATGTGATAATTATCACACAATTAATTACATTAACTGTAATTATTCACATTAATAGGAAGAGGTCACAGTCATCACTCAATGATATGAAGTGGCAAAGGCGTGTAATAACTGAAGTGACTAGGAAAAAACAAGAGACAAGAAAAAGTGGGATCGCAATATCAAAATAATAACATAATCTATGTGTATACTGCACCATTCGTTGGACCTATGTGATTTATTCTTAGCTGTGTCATTAACCCTACGCTTGATCCTTTATATAAGTCTATTTAAGAGTTGAGCTAGTTTCATGACGGCCCACACAACATCACTCGGCCCTGCCCGACCAAGTAAATCACAACCAAGCTGACGATGCCCGAGCTGGCCCGATCCTTATCATGGCCCAAAACGCCCACTCGAACCACCCTTGGTGAGCACAGTGAAGGGGCGGTTGGGATCGGGCATGGTGGGGGTAGTTGGATCGTTGAGGTGGCGCGTGATCGTGCCAAGCACAACTTTGAGGTAAGTCACGACCATCATCTGTTGTGATTACATCAGAGTCTGAACCGTGACCGATCATGTTTGCTTGGCTCGACGTGGGACTGAAGAAAGAATTGGGAAACAGACAGGTGAGCCAATAATGTATGTATGTAAATCTTTATCTTGGCCGTCGCACTCGACTGCATTTGACTTCTTTTTGAGAGAACTCGAACGTCCACAAAGAACAAGTTCATAGACACTATTAAATATATTTATATTGTTCGTAAACTAAATTGAACAAGTATCGAAAGTTTAGAGATTACATTAAATAATTTAAAAGTCTATGAATGACATTACATATTGGGCTAAAGTTCATAGACCACATTAAACAAATTAAAAGTTTTAAAATCACATTACATATTGAGTCGAAGTTCATGGATAATTTGTAACATTTTTTTTTATTACGTTAAGCTTAGATGGATGTTCTTTTTATCCTTTCTATAAGTATCATTTTTTTCTTGTTCTCACATCGTGACATCAACTCTGCATAATCATTTTTATAAATGTAGTGAAGTGTTGAATTAGTTGTTGTGTCCTTATCTAAGCTGTTTTTTAAGTGTTGAGGGTTAATAAGAAACTCCATTATTGAGAAATCACGATGGCTCTTGGGCGGAACTTGCAAGGGAAGACGCGAGAAGTATAATCGTTGACTTCAAGGTATTAATAACTGTTTCCCCATTTCTTTCGTCAGTCCCACCTCGAGCTCGAGCAGACCAAACATGGCCGGTCAACATACGGATCTTGACCCAGCTCCGGCTGCCGACGCCTATGACTACCTCAAAATTGTCCTCAATCCAGATGGCACGATCACATGCGGCATCGACGATCCAACTACCCCCGCCGTGCCCAATCCCGACCAGCCCTTCGCCATCCGCACCAAGGATGTCCTACTCAACCCGACCCACAATACTTGGGCCCGGATTTACATGCCTCGGCCATCACCACCACCCGACCAAAACCTACCGCTCATCGTGTATTACCATGGCGGCGGTTTCGTATTCTCCTCCCCGTCCTCTGTGATAAATCACAATTTCTGCTCCCTCATGGTAGCAAAGCTTGGCGCCATCGTCGTCACTGCCAGCTACCGTGGCGCTCCAGAGCACTACCTCCCGCGGCCTAGGACAATGCCCTGGAGGCCTTCCACTGGGTCAGGACCAGCGACACCTACTTCCCCTTCCATTAGCAAAGGATCCAAGCAAATGGAGCTGTCCTTGTGGTTTGAGTTCATGAATTTGCCCTGCCTAGCTCTGCATGTTGATTTAGGGCTTGGTTGTGGCGGTGAGGGCGGAAGGGACGGGTGATAAAGCATTGTCCGTAGCTGGGGTTGGGGGTAGGTGCGGCGGATTGTTGTTCCTTTGTGATTGTGGCGCTCCTTTGGAGTCTTTAGTTCATGAGTAAACTCTAGGAAGCTTTGCATATACAATTCATGAGTTGAAGTGATTGTTGGAACCGGGAATGATGGCTGAAAACGCTAGTTCTTAGATAGAGTAGGTTCTGGTTTTGGTGGCTCCGCCGGTGAGTCGTAGGTATCGCGTCCTATCCAGTCGACAACCCACCAATCCATGTTTTTTTTTTTTCCTCTCTGTCCCATATTCTCTCTTTTCCTCCCTCGACTTGAATGGAATAGAGTTTTGATGTCAGATGTCACTGTCTTGAGCGTATATGGGTTAGCCAAGAGTTCGAATAAGAGCTTGAGGAGTTATATGGGAGAGGAGGCTGTGAACGAGAAGGGGGGTGTGCGAGAGAGAGACAAAGAGAGGGAGAGTCTGTGAGAGATGCGGACTAAACGAGTTGAGGACGATTCTGGACTTGATGGTTTTGTTTTGGGCTTATTCGGGCTGGTCGCAGGGTTGAACAGGTGTTCGGTGATTTGCGCGCAAGGCTTGTGGATAGTATGGTATAGGTCGGGGCAAAAAGGGAGGCTATGGTCCCTCGTTTTGGAGTAGGAAATACTGATGAGTTACAAAATAGGCTTGTGTGTTAACTTAGGAAGATCGAGAGTTTAAATGTGGCTTTAGACGGATTTTTCAAGCTGTTGATGGTGAATTGATGGTGGTTAACGCCCGTTTAGGTGCTATACGTGTGTGATCAAGTCTAAAAAGGGGGTTCGTGAGAGAATTAAACAATTAGGAACCATTGAGTGTAGATGATAGAATTTATAGTTGATTTGTTCAGTAAGAAAAACCAGCTGAGGGTGCTGGTTTACCGATTTTTTGTGATCAAACACATTAAAAATTTGATGAATTTATCTTCTAAAAAACTGTGCATTACTTTCTGATCTCTAGAATATATTTAATTGGGATTTTTCTGAGTTGAATTGATCCTCACGAAGGTTTGAATTTATGCTGTTTGTAAGCTGTCCAAAATAGTCAAATCACGACCTCAGTGTGCATCTGAATCTTTATAAAAATTTCGAGTTAGGATAAGGACTTGATTTCTTCATGAAAGTAGTAGGAGACATGCAGATGCAGAACATATCAAAATTTGAGAACAAACCGACAAGGTTTGGCTAGTGAAATGATTTTTCTTCTGTAGGTACTAAACTTGGAATCTGCTGCAAAATTTTAGAAAGAAAACAAAAATTACTGCTCTTAATATGTTGAGATATAGACTTAGGTTTCTTCACGGAAAATGTTAATATAGGTCCCTTTTATAACATACTAAAATTTCGTAATATTCTTATAAGAATTGTTGTACTTTCTGTGTCTGTGAACAAAACTACTCCTTTTAGTCCATAGACTTCTTGATCCGAGAATATGTATTAGTTGTTGTCTCCTGTACTTGATTCTTAATTTGCTGAGGTTGTTGGTGCTGCAACAAGGGAATTGTGAATGTGTGAAGTTGGCTAAGAGCCAATGTGAGACCCCGGGTGTCAAGATGCCTGGAGAGGGGTGATGAAGAGTAGCAGTATTGTCTCCAGAGGTCTGAGAATGGCTGAATAGCTTCTCAGGGGACCTCGTGATGCCAGGTTGGGTGCGAGGGGGTTTAGGGTGGAGTGTCGTCTCCCCCTAGGTGATTGTTGCAGCTAGATTTTTGTGAATTCAACAAATTGATGATTTTGTTTACCTATTTATCTTGTTACTGGCCAATCCAAGTTAGGACTAACCGCTCACTTGATGAGTTTTTATTTTAACAACTCACACTTGTTTATTATGTTATTTCTTCATAGTAGAAGATGTCTTTTGCACTGCTTACACCGCCTGCTGCCATGACAACCATTCTATATGGCTCCCCCGCCGATTTTGTATAGCGGCAAGAGGACTTCCAGGACCGACATTTCCCGGGAGTAGTCTTCGTCAAATGCACATTTTGTTTGATGGTAGATACGGGAGCACCTAACGAGCCGGCATACATGGACTTTGTTGCCTTTTACGCTTGGGTAGATGGTCGGTTGGTGGGACCCTTGACGATGTATGACGATGGACCGAGGTAGGGTGGTAGTCCCATGGAGTAGGAGGGGGCAGAGGAGTGTTGGACGTGTGGGAGAACTTTTTTTTTTGTTGTCTGACAGCATGTACATACTCAACGAGAGGCGGGATATTTAGTGTTTGTGGTTTATAGTGTTTTTTTTCGTAGAAATCCCCCTCTTAATCTCATCTCCGCCACATGTAAAGAAACCAAGTACAAACAAGCCAAGTGAAATCAATGTATATGAAATCCATGGGTGCTACATTTGAGTGGTATCAGAGCCTGGATCTGGTTGGAGTGATAAGGCGTAGGAATTTTAAATGAATAGTAGTGTACCTGAGTGTTTAGACATGATTGTCCATGTAATTTGGGACAATTATTGGTATGGGCAGTTAGTTTCATGATTAATGTGGTTTGAGTAATGTGGGAATATTATGTTACTTTTAACTAATAGCATAAATCTCTAACTCCTGATATTGGTAATGTGCAGAAAGTTTAGGAGAAAGATGGTGCGATCGAGGAGCTCATCTCCGCCAAGGAGAGAAGCGGCTGCGTCAAAGGTAGGGTCGAGGATGGAGGATGTGTTGCACGCCTTGGTTTCCTTGGAAAATTTGGTGGAGAGGTAGACCCAAATTCCACCGCAACAACCACCTCTGCCGCCACCCCAACAGCCACCTCTGGCGAAGCATCGCACCTAAGGACTGGTAGAGCAGTTCCTAAAATTAAAGCCACCAAAATTCTCGGGAATGGGGTGTCTTGAGGAAGCTGTCACGACCTCCTTTTTTCGTCCGGGGAAAAAAAAAAGGTTTAGGGGTATTTGCCTAAAGAGGCGGACCAATGGCCCTAAATTAGGCGTGGGCTTTCACAAGCCCATACCTCGCGCGACGTTGGATTTTTTTTTTTAGTTCTTAACAACCTAAATATTTCTAGGAGTCGCCACTAGCCTATTGGGGTCGGCTAGAAACCAATCGAGACACAGGAGTGTTGTCTCGATTCCTACGCAACCAGAGATTTCTAGGAACGGGGACTTGTTTACGCTAATGTTTCTATTAGCGCCCTTACGGTACCACTAACTTGGAAGGTCGTTTATCTAAATGGCCATACAATCTTGATTACCAATTATAATCTTTATGAAACCACTAAGTGTCCATGCAAATGTTTTTGTAGTTTTTTTTTTAATGTCTAGACTAATCCTAGCCTACAACACACAAGAACCAAGCTAAAATCGGCTTCAAATATGTGGGTTGAGCTGATTTTGAAATCTGGGTTTGAACCAGAGTCAAGCAAACGGGTTGCATGCCCATATTCAAGCCCCAACACTCATCGCATACGAGATCTAAAGGAAACATTACTTGATCCGAGTGAAAGTAGGTAACATGAGCTTTCAAATGCAATAAACATCACAGAGAATGACCCACCGAACAACATCAAAACGACCTCTCCAAGAAGCACACATGCAACACGCTTGAAGAGATTTCAAACACTTGGAAAAATTTCAGCCTCAGAAATCAGTTTTCGGGCTGGTTTTCCTCTTGATTTTCATGATCAAAACATGTTCAAACTCGAAAATAAGTACATCTAGGATGCTTACCTTACTTCCTAGTTTCCTTTTCAAGTGGTTCTTGGCCAAGGAAACCGATAAATTGTCCTCTGGAAGCACGTGGAAGTTGGCTTCTTCAACTGGAAATGAGATCTGCAGAAAAGAAGAACTGACAATAAAGGTTTTCGTTAACCTCTAAAATTAGACTTCAAGATATCTTTTGTTAGAGAAATTGACACCAAGCCAAACTATATGTATTCTAGTTTGGGATAGAAGTCAATATTTTTCTCATTTGTTTCTCAAATTTCTCAAAAACAATGCCTTTTCTCCACTCGTGACAAACTGGGCTCAACACTTGGAAAAAATTTCAATGTTTCTTGGCCCACCTGAAGGGTGTTTTTTGGGGGGCTTTAGGAGGCCTTCCCGATCTCCATTTAGGACGTGCGACCTATGGATGGAAATATATTTGAGTGGAGTTTCACTCTCTAGTTGAAGGTTTTGGCTAATTTTGGCCGAAGGGTTGTGAAAATCTCACTTTTCTCTCAAAAGGTTGATTTGGAATTTTAGGGTTTGCTTTTTCTGGAGTTGCTTCTGAGGGCCTCTCTGGGGGACGATTCCGAGCTCTCTCCTCTCTCTCCTCCCTCGAAAGACCTTGCTTCCGTGATCTTATCCCCTGGATTCATCAATTTCTTGGTCGGCTTTTTGTCCACCTACCAAGCCTGCCAACTAAGCTATCCACCCACTTTCTGACTTAGCCAGAATTTTCAAATCTTGCAGATGTTGAGTGTGCCGATTTTGCTGCAACTTTCCCGTGCTTGCAGCAGCTTATCCCTGGCAAATTTCCGTCCACTTGCACTACTCATTACGGTCTTCCATCACGTGCAAAGATCAGGCCGGATGGGCGGCTGAGTGGGATATGGTGGGGCCACCAATGTGCCTACTTAACAACTCCGAAATCAGACCAACTCGCGGACTGACTTTTGGCTGGTGATTTTAGTGCTTTAATCCATCAATTTTGCTGAGGTTTTTGATCAATTAGCAAGTAAATGTATAGTAGTTTAAGATCTCAACCATATTTTGCAATTGTGCCCACCCAATTTTGCAAGAAAGTCCCTCAAATTTAGCCATTTTCTTATCCAAAAATACCCAACTCAAGGCAAATTTGGTCTTTTTCGCTCGATTTGATTGATTCAAGTTGGCCCAAATTCAATTTCAAATTAATTGGTGACCAAGATGATGATTTACGGGCTTGGGCGCAAATTTTGCAAATTTTGCGAATTGGTCCCTCAACTTTTGGAAATTGCATTTTGGCCACAACTTACCATTTGAATTCCAATCTGACCTCCTGGGCTTGGCTAGTCACATTTAGATCATTGGCCCCAACTTTTTTTCTTTTCTTTTTTTTTAATCTTTTTTTTTATTTTCAATTTTTTTTAAAGTAAAAACATCTTCCATTTAAAACACTATATTAAATGCCTAAATAATCTATATGCAAGAATTTAACATAAAATATTTTTGGGCAAAAATTTAGGCGTCAACAGAAGCAGAGCTATGAATTGATAGTATGGAAAGAATTTTTAAATTGCTTAGTTGCAATGACCAAGACAAGATAACACTTGCTGAATATCAGTTGGAAGGAAACGTCATGTATTGGTGGTGAGTATCGAAGGATACCATATTTCCAGCAGGTACAAAAATGGCTTGGGATGAGTTCGTGAAAGCTTTTTACAAGAAACATTTTTCTGAGTGTACAAAGGATCGAAAGACTACTGAGTTTGTCCAACTGAGTCAAGAGGGACTAACTATGGATCAATACGAGGCAAAATTTTTAGAATTTTCTAGGTATGCTCCTAAATTGATTGAGGATCCCAAGAATAAAGTAAAGAGGTTTCTGAAGGGCCTAAGGACTAATATTAGGTAGCAGTTAGTGAATTTAGGTATAAGAGATTATAATGAAGTATATGCTCGAGCCCAATGGGTCGAGCAAGAACTCATTAGAGAGCAAATGGAGGATAGGAAAAAGGGCAGATCGAGGCTGCAAGGAGTCACAAAGGATGTGCATAGTGGCAAGCGACCTTTTCCATCTCGGGATACACCCTGGAGTTCCAAGAAGAGGCTTGCTTATGGAAGTTCTGGAGGGACAAGTAAGGGACAATACGTGAATTGGGCTATATTTCAGAACGACTTATGTCAACGATGTAACCGGCAACATGGACCAGGGCCTTACCTCGATCCCTTGATATGTTTTAAGTGTGGACAAGAGGGTCATTTCAAAAGAGAATGTCCCCAAGGGAGATAGCAAGTCAACAATAATCAATTGCTTCATGTGCTGCCACGCCCGAGGTGAACACTTCCACCAGGGAGGACGCAAAGACCGGCAGCAAAAGGAAAAGTGTATGCAATGACTCAGGAGGAAGCGGAAGCTTCCGAGACCGTTATCACAATGTTTCCACACCATTAAGAGATGAAGTATTGTCTACATTAGTTTGTGAAAATTGCGAAATCTCAATAGGGAGAAGGACACATTCTATTGATTTGGTAGAAATAGGTATGTATGACTATGACACCATTATAGGCATGGACTGGCTCAATAAGTAGCGAGCCATTGTAGATTGTTATAAAAAAAATGATTCAGTTTAACCTCTCTGATGAACCTAATTATGAGTTCCTAGAAAACAAATTGACTCTCTCTATGACCCTTATTTTGGCAATGGAAGCACATAGACTCTTAGATTGGGGATGTCAAGGATATTTAGTGATGGTTAAGGATCAAGAAATGGAAGAGGCGAAGTTAGAGGAAATTAGTGTAATACGTGAATTTCCTAATGTACTTCTAGAAAAACTCCCTAGATTACCCCCAGACCGAGAGGTTGAGTTTACTATTGAAATACTTCCGGGGACGGAACTTGTATCAAAAGCTCCATATCGAATGTCTTTGGCAGAATTAAAGGAGCTAAAAATCCAACTGCAAGAATTATTGGATAAAGGATTTATAAGATCGAGTGTATCTCCGTGAGGGGCACCAGTCCTATTTGTGAAAAAGAATGATGGATCAATGCATCTTTGCATTGATTATAGGAAATTAAACCAAGTTACAGTTAAGAATAAATACCCCTACCAAGAATTGATGATCTATTTGATCAACTAGCTGGTAGTTTAGTCTTTTCAATTATTGACTTGAGGTCTGGGTACCATCAATTAAGAGTTCGAGAGGAAGACGTTCCCAAAACAGCTTTTAGGACTCGGTATGGACACTATGAATTTCTAGTTATGCCCTTTGGTCTGACCAATGCGCCTGCTGCTTTCATGGATCTGATGAACAAGATATTTATATCTTATCTGGATCAATTTGTGATTGTTTTTATAGATGAAATTTTGGTATATTCAAAAGGGCTAGAAGAGCACAAGGAACACCTATGAATCGTGCTACAGACCCTTAGAAAACACAAATTATATGCTAAATTTAGTAAATGTGAGTTATGGTTAGACCAAGTAACATTTTTGGGTCATGTGGTGTCGGAAAAAGGATTAACAATGGACCAAGCGAAGATTGAGACCGTAATTGAATGGCCAAGACCCACTACACCGATGGAGATTCGGAGTTTCTTAGGGCTTGTAGAGTATTATCGAAGGTTCATAGAAGGATTCGCACGATTCGCAAGTCCCTTGACCCACTTGACTAAGAAGAGTGTGAAATTTGAATGGAATGATAAGTGTGAAAAAAGTTTTTAGGAACTTAAAAGAAGATTGACCTCGGCACCAATTTTAACCCTACCTTCAGGATCTGGTGGATTCACAGTGTATAGTGATGCTTTCCACCAAGGACTCGGTTGTGTCTTGATGCAATATGGGAAGGTCATAGCTTATGCTTCGAGACAATTGAAACCTTATGAAAAGAATTATCCTACTCATGATTTAGAGTTGGCTGCGATTATTCTCGCATTAAAAATCTGGAGACATTATTTATATAGAGAAAATTTTGAAATTTACACCGATCATAAAAGTTTGAAATATTTATTTTCGCAAAAGGAGTTAAATATAAGGCAAAGAAGATGGATGGAGTTATTTAAGGATTATGATTGTGAGATAGTGCACCATCCAGGGAAAGCTAATAAAGTGGCAAATGCCCTTAGTTGTAAGTCGACTGTGAGTATGACAAATTTAAGGGTGAAAGAATGGAATCTTATAAAAACCATTGCCAACTCCGAATTTAGATTAGAGGTAGATCACCTTTCAGGCATGTTAGCAACTTTGAGGATTGAACCACGAGTGATTCAAAGAATGCAGATCCTAGAAAAGTTGGACCCGAAAATGTTAAAAATTCAAAATAAAGTGCAAAGTGGCAAGAAGACAGAATTTCAGTTGACTGAGGATGGAGTTATCAAATACTGGGGGCGTCTTTGTGTGCCAAAATATAAGGAACTTAGGAGGGAGATATTGTCAGAGGCACATAAAAGTGCTTATAGCATCCACCCCGGAGGTACAAAAATGTACCGAAATTTGCAGAAACACTACTGGTGGAATGGTATGAAAAATGACATCGCTAGATTTGTTCCTCAGTGCCTGAATTGCCAACAAGTGAAAGCTGAGCATCACAAGCCTGCTGGGCTATTGAAACCCCTAGATATTCCAGAGTGGAAATGGGAGCATGTTACTATGGACTTTGTACAAGGACTTCCAAGGACCTCTAGTAGGCATAATTTGATATGGGTAGTAGTGGATCGTCTAACCAAATTTGCTCACTTTATAGCAGTTCGAACATATTATTCGATTGATAAGTACGCAAAAATATATGTGAGACAAATTGTCCGTCTACACGGTGTTCCCGTGACTATCACTTCTTATCGGGACCCAAGATTTACCTCGAAACTTTGGCGGAGCTTACAAGTTGCTTTAGGGACTAAGCTCTAGTTTAGTACAGCCTTTCATCCTCAGACTGACAAACAATCTAAAAGGGTAATCCAAATTTTGACATGCTAAGAGCCTGTATGTTGGATTTTAAAGGAAACTGGGATGAAAAATTACCTTTGGCGGAATTTGCGTACTGTAGGATATATCGGATTTCCAAAAACCGGATTCGACACTAAATCGAACCCCTAAAACAAGTGTGGAAGGCGAGCTCGGAAAAATCACATGTATCACCGATCCTAAGGCACATCACAAAATCGAACGTACCTTGTTAGCCACAGATTAAACACTGACACCGATATGAGGAAGAGAAACTAATCCCGTTCGATCCGATGACGTGAATTTGCCTTGAAGGGAAGAGAGTGTCGCCTCATTTTTCTTACTATTCTTTTTGGAGTGTTTTAAGGGAGAGAGGGAGGAGGAACGTACGTAAATCCAAAATGTGTGTTCCTCCCTCTCTTTTCCCCCTTAAATACGTCCTCACCAAAGGACGTGTCTCTTTGGCAAAAGACGTTCCCCAAAAGTTACAACTCTTCAACGTATCCCTCCATCCATGAGCTCTAATCTTGTGGGCCAGGCTTTTAGGCCCAATATGGGCAGACGGGCCAACTTAGGCTCATCACAATAATTAATAAAACCATCATCTCCCACTCGCACATGGTGGGCCGAACAGGATCCTCTTTACCTCTCTTCAACATTCATACCGGTGAATAATCCGTGCGACCAGCATACTTTGAGAGCCCGTTGCCATACATCTGTTAGGAATATATAGCAGATCATAATGGGCATCACACTCTGAGTAGATTTAGTATGCAATACTCTAGATCGATCGATCACATTTATATCTCTCTTGATCTCTTTTAAACAATAATATATATATATATATATATATATATATTGTATTCATTATTATGATTATCCCAAAGACAGTCATAATTGGTCAATCAATAAATACAAAAACTACAATGTGGTTCTCCAAATTCGATCTTCCTCTTTTCTTCAAACTCTCAATCTCAGTTCAGTTTGCTTTTCTAGAAATGTCCCATTAGATCAAATCAACTCATGATCATTGGCAACATTCTAAGATAGCAAACACTAAATAGAAATCTTGAGAATAAGTAAGAGTCATGAGGGCACTCAAATTGAGGAACTCTTTTCCTCAAGGGTCTCACACTGCATAAAAGTTGAGATCAAACTTCAATGGAGCGTATGTCTACACCTTTTGCCACTCTTATTAGTTGTCTCATGCATACGTAGTATGAAATACGTATTGCGGTATTAACTCATTTTCCATGGAGCGTATGTCTACACCTTCAATACCGTACAAATGATAGTTCAAACATACCCAATATCTAACTTGAATTCACGCATCTACTCATTCACAAAATTCATCAGAATTCACATCTAGCATCATAGATAGATAAAATAATATGTGGGTTATTTTACTTTCAGACATAGTAAATATTATGTCCTCATCTTAACACACAGTTAAGGCGACAAATATATTTTAAGCTTGAGCTCTCTATTATCACCTAGATAATAAGCTTAAAAACCATCTCATTTCAATTTATCACATAGTAAATATAGGCGATTACCCGTGTGAGTGGGCTAATCTTATATCTGTACGACATACTTTCTCAACTTAATATAATGCACTGAGTATTAAGATGCATAAAGGTCAAACAAAGATTCATAGGTATTAATAATGAAAAACACAAGTTCATAAATGTGAACAACTCAGGAAAATCACAATATCCAGTACATCAGACTTTACGCAATTCTAGAAATTTTACATGACCACAAAACACATCTCTAGGTATTGGCTTTGTCATAGGATCTGCTACCATTCTATGCGTAGATATGTACTGTAAGTTCACATCCTTTCGTGCAACCATATCTTTGACAAAATTATATTTTGTATCTATATGTTTGGTCTTGCCATGATATTTTAGATCTTTGGTATATGCTATAGCTACTTGGATATCACAGTTAACCAATAATGGATTTGCAGCATACCCAATAACACCTAAATGATCCAAAAATCTCTTAAGCCAAACACTTTCTTGTACCACTGCTGATAATGCCACGAACTCAGTTTCCATCGTGGATAAGGCTATACACGTTTCCTTCTTACTGCTCCAAGATATGGCACCATTATTCAGTAAGAAATCAAAACCAGAGGTAGATTTTCTTTCATCTAAATTTCCTCATCGATCAGCATCTGAATAGCCTTCAAGTCGCAGATCCTTTCCTTAGTAATTCAACTTATAATCAGCAGTTCCCTTCAGATACCTCAGTATTCTTTTAACGGCCTTCCAATGTGATGGACTTGGATTGGATTGGTATCTACTCACCATTCCAACTGCAAAATATATGTCAAGTCTTGTACACATCATAGCATACATCAAGCTCCCAACGACACTAGCATAAGGAACATGTTTCATTTGTTCATTCTCTTGTAGAGTCATTGGACACAGTCTATGGCTCAATCCTTCACCTTTTGCAATAGGAGTGTCTATGGGTTTACAATCTTGCATACAAAAGCATTCAAGAACCTTATTTATATATGTTTTTTGCGAAAGAGATAACGACATCTTCGAACGATCTCTTGAAATCTTAACTCTAAGAATGTATGCAGCCTTACCCATATCTTTCATCTCAAAGTTGGAAGATAACCAACTTTTGATGGTATTAACAAACTCCATATTGCTTTCGGCAATTAGTATATCATCAACATATAATGATATGATCACAAATTGATTTTTGGATCTTTTGTTATATACACAATGATCTTCATCAATCATTGTAAAATCATATGCTATTATGGCATTATGAAAACATATATACTACTATCTTGACTACTACTTAAAACCATATATCGATTTCAAACGTCAACATATCTTTTCTTTTTGGCCTTTTGTAATGAAACCAACAGGTTATTCCATATATATTTCCTCATCCAATTCTCCGTTGAGAAAAGCAATCTTTACATCCATTTGATGTAATTCAAGATCCATACTTGCCACTATTGCCAGAATAATGCGAATCGAGGTAAATCTCACAACAAGAGAAAATGTTTCCTCATAATCAATTCCTTCCTATTGATTATACCCATTTGCTACAAGGTGAGCTTTATATCTCTATATCAAGCCATCAGTTTTACGCTTTATTTTGAGAGCCCACTTTTTCCCAATAGCTTTGTGTCCTTTTGGAAGATCAACCAGTTCTCAAACATAGTTTGACTTCTTTGACTCCATTTCCTCTCCCATTGCATGCATCCATTTTTCCTTACTAGGGCAACTTAGAGCCTCATGTATATTTCTTGGCTCATCCTTATCTTGTGGGGCAATCATAAAAGTTTCTCCTTCAATATTAAAACGTCGACGGAGAATACTTTTGCGACTTGTTCGCCGTATGGGAGATTGTACACTTTACACATTGTTATCCATTATGCTCCCACTAGGATTAGATAATGATGATGTCATCTCATCATGTGGTTGTAATTGAGAACAAGTTGAATTCAATTCATCACTTCTCATATTACTCCAACTTGGACGAACTCTACTAATATCATTATCTTGATCCAAGGTTTCAAATAGGGAGTAATCTTCACATATTTCGCCATTCTTAGGAAATTCATTCTCTAAGAATGTGACATCCTGTGATTCAAATTCAGTTATACTCCCACTTTCATGCTCACCTATGAACACATACCCTTTTGAGTGTTCGGAGTATCTTATGAAAATACTCTTCTTTTATCTGGAACCCAATTTCCCAAACTTGTGAGAGGACTCATGAGTATAGGTAGCACAACCCCATGGCTTAAGAAAATTTAAGTCTGATTTTCTACCTGTTCATAACTCATATGGAGTGGAGGTAACTGATTTGGAAGACACCCGGTTAAGTATATAGGCAGCAGTTAACAACGCATCACTCCAAAAAGTGATAGGTAAATTAGCATGCGCCATCATGGACCTAACCATTTTCAGTAAGGTTCTGTTTCTTCTCTCCGTAACACCATTTTGTTGAGGAGTATATGGAATAGACAACTGTCTTTCTATTCATTTTTCATTACATAATTTTATGAACTCATCAGATAAATATTCTTGACCTCGATCGAATCTCAATGCTTTTATTTTCTTGTCTAATTGATTTTCTACCAAGTTCATAAACTTTTTGAAACAACTTAATGCCTCAGATTTATGAGAAATCAAATAGACATATCCGAATCAAGTATATTCATCTATAAAAGTGATGAAATAAATAACTACATGCATTCCTCTCACATTCATTAGACCACAGACGTTAGAATGGATTAAATGCAGAAGAGATTCAACTATTTTACCTTTTCCAAATGGTTTCCTTGTCGTTTTCCCTATTAGGTAATGCTCACATATGGGCAAATCAACTTTTTCAGTGTTGTCCAACAAGCCCTCTTTGGCTATTTTATTCATACGTTATTAGCAAATATGACCAAGTCTAGCATACCATACATTTACATCATTATCATATGATTTAGGAGACGTGAGAAGGGAATAACAAACATTTGCATTAACATAGTCAATATCTAATACAATGAAACCATCAAGAAAATAACCACAACCATAGAAATTTGTATCCAAAAACAAATCAACACCTCTATTATGGAAGTTCATATTAAAACATAGCTTGACCAACACTAAAATAGACACTAAATTCCGATGAATCTCCGGAGCATACAAAGTGTGTCCACCACGCATGTTCAGTTGGCAAGTGCCAATTCCTTTTACTTCAGCTCTGGAGTTGTTTTCCACATAAATCCACTTAGTTCCAGTTGGTACTCGTCCGAATTTCACGAAGGATTCTCTATCATTCGCTATATGGTATGTCGCTCCTGAATCCACAATCCACAAATATTAGACTCAGTTAAAAATACATAACTCGACACATAAGCAAAGTTCTAAAAAGTACAAAAAGTGTATACCTTCTTTGGCTCACGACAGTCGCAAGCATAGTGACCCTTCTTATCACAATTGTAACACTTCACCCTTGTAAGCTTCTTCATTCGAGGACGCTTTCATCTTTCATGTTGGTTAAGCTTAGATTTCTTCCTTGAAAGACTTGCTTCCTTGCCTTTCTCTTTATCGAACCAGGTAGGACGTTTGTGCTTGGAGCTCAAAACTCCATGTGAGCTAGAACCAGCATGAGAGATTTCAACTTCCGGCTTAGCCACCAAGAGGCAGTCCTCTTCCAACTCAAGATGATGTACTACATCCTCAAAGGTTTTGATATTCTCATCATAAGTCAGGTGCACCTTCATATGCTCTCAACTCTGAGGCAAGGAACGAATCACTGCTTGCACTTACTGCTCATTAGTCAGGACATGGCCAACATCTTTAAGCTCATTAATCATGTTTGACATCTTTCTAAGATGTTGCTTCATGGTCTGACCATGAGGCTTCTTAAAAGAGTCAAACCTAATAGTGAGCTGCCTCATTCTGGTCACCGAAGTATGACCAAATCTTGCTACCAATGCTTCCCACATTTCTTTGACATTGTCAAAATGCCTAAACTCTCGCATGACGTCATTTTCCATGATACTTAGCAACGAATGCGAGCAAGAGAGTTCTTTCTTTTCCATGCAACAAATGCTTCCTTATCTCTCTTGTGCTGTGCAATGTTTCCTTATTTAGGTTCTACCATGGTCAGGTTAAGAGTTTTTAGTGACTCTTGCTCTTCTAGCACATATTGAATTTTCATGTGCATATTTCATAGTTATCGCCATTGAGCTTCTCACCTTTGTTCAGCTTAGCAACTATGCTCTTTGTGGCTGAAGCCATTGATATGAAAATATTAGACATATATGCACGAATTATTAATGCCTATCATTTATGCATCCATTTTGCAAAAAACCATCATATTAATGAATAATTTCAAGTAGGGTTTTAGAATTAAAATGTCACTATATTTCCAATCATTATCCAAAATCCTAACTTGGAGTTATTATTAATATAACATTCTATGCAAAATAAATTCTTTAAAATTACAAAAATTTCTATAAACTACCCACAACAGTTAATAATAACATAAAGCAAATAGTACTTGATATTAAACAATGATTAATAATAATGCTTTCATATAATACAACTAACATATCAGTTACCACACCAACAATAACTAGGTAAATAACATTACATAAGATGTCCACAAAGCATACTAAATAAAGACTAGCAAAAACATCTAGCATCAAGTCAATATACGAACTGGGAAAGATCCTCTTTTGTTCAATTTCTTCATCTTTTCCCTTGTAGCAATCCAATAATAATCATCTATAAAATCCATCACAATTTTCCTACACGAAGTAGCTCATTGACTTCCCATACGTGATTCAACACTCCTTGCCATTCTTGTGGAAGAGTGTTCATGAAAAATCGCACAATCTCATACTGTAACATGGGACGACTATTCCATATGACCTTTTGTATTTTCCCGTTGACTTCAAGAACGTGATCAATTAAGTCGCCACTCTTCCATCGATGATCAGTCAGCTCAGCTATTAACTTAGAAAGTCTTTCCTTTTGTTTATCGGTAATTGCGCGAATAGGTGTGCGCAACTTAAGGGGAGATATTGTTCTTGCAACAAATGCAGAACAAATAAGGGATTACATATAATCCACATAGACTTAATTGAAAAAAGAAGCACATTTTTTTTGTCAACAGTCAAAGTCAACAGTCAACCGGGTCGAGGTCAACTGGGTCGGGCCGCCGGGCCGAGTCAGACGGACCGACCCGGCACATGCGGCATGTGTGCAGCTGACATCACAATGACGTCAGCTGGCGCATGCCTCGCACGTGCGCGCGTCGGCCCCGCGCGCGCATGCGACGCACATGCCTGTGTCTTCGTATCAACGCTTGCAACGGATAACACCGTTTCGCTCCGGCTACACGTGGGGGCGCGTCCGACAGCCTTTGGCGGCATTCCGCCACTCGTCTTGCTCGTCTCGACGAAACCTTCGACCCTACACCATCAGAAACTGATTTCGACTTATCGTAAATCGGAAAAACGGATGAACAATGCTCGGGTGTTGGGATTTTTCCGCCCCCGATTGGTGTCGGCCGATTTTTCACAGAAATTCGATCAAAAATCATTCATAAACATGAAAAGGGATCGGGAAACATGAACAAGGGCTCTGATACCAATGTAGGGTATATCGGATTTTCAAAAATCGAATTCAACACTAAATCGAACCCCTAAAACAAGTGCGGAAGACGAGCCCGGAAAATCACATGTATCACCAATCTAAGGCACATCACAGAATCGAACGTACCTCGTTAACCACAGATTAAACACCGACGCCGATATGAGGAAGAGAAACTAATCCCATTCAATCCAATGACGTAAATTAGCCTTGAAGGGAAGAGAGTGTCGCCTTCTTTTTCTTACTGTTCTTTTTGGAGTATTTTAGGGGAGAGAGGGAGGAGGAACGTACATAAATCCAAAATGTGCGTTCCTCCCTCTCTATTCCCCCTTAAATACGTCATCTCCAAAGGACGTGTCCCTTCGGCAAAAGACGTCCCCCAAAAGTTACAACTCTTCAACGTATCCCTCCATCCATGGGCCCTACTATTGTGGGGCAGGCTTTTAGGCCCAACATGGGCGGACGGGCCAGCTTAGGCCCATCACAATAATTAATAAAACCATCACGTACAATAATAGTTTTCAACAAAGTATTGGAGCTGCCCCATTTGAGGCACTATATGGGAGAGCCTGTAGAACCCTAGTATGTTGGAATGAGGTAGGCGAGCGAAGATTAACCGGACCCGAATTAGTCCAAGTTACAGTAGATGCTGTGAAAACTATTAACGAGCGACTAAAGACTGCCCAAAGTCGACAGAAAAGTTATGCAGACAAACGCAGGAGGCCTTTGGAGTTTGTTGTGGGAGATAAAGTTTTTCTCAAAGTCTCACTGGTTAAAGGCGTGTCAAGATTTGGTAAAAAGGGCAAGTTGAGTCCACGTTTTATTGGACCATTTGAAATACTTGATAGGGTTGGGGAAGTAGCCTACAGATTAGCATTACCCCCAAAGTTAGCAGGCATACATGACGTGTTTCATGTTTCCATGTTAAGAAAATATCATCCCGACCCTACTCATGTATTGGACTACGAGACCATTGAGGTGGATCAAAACGTGAATTATACAGAAGAACCTGTGCAAATTTTGAGATGAAGAGAGCAAGTGTTGAGGACAAAAGTGATTCCACTAGTTAAGGTGTTATGGCGACACCATGGCCTTGAAGAAGCGACATAGGAAAGAGAAGAAGAAATCCGTCAACGATACCCACATTTGTTTAATTAAAGTCTAATTTCAAGGACAAAATTTTCTAAGGGGGGAAGATTTGTGACATTCAATTTCCTCTTTTGTTTTTCGTTGGTTAAATTAAGCATAGTTGAGTAATAATAATAATAATAATAACGACAACAATCTGGTGAAGACCCATTTCTTGCGTGGAAGTGGGGGATTCATTTTTTAGAAGAAATTTTCTTCTCTGTCCACGTCGCAGCCATGTGTTACTAAAGTGAAGAAGGAAACGACACTAGGATTTTTTTTTTTATATTCTTTTTTCCCTTCCCCGAAGCGCACGACGTCCTCTAGCCACGAGGGAGCGGCGTTCTTTTTTTTCTTCAAAAACGGAGACCCACCATCTTCCTTTTACTCCCCTTTTCGTTCACCTCCGCTAAGCCCGACCCTACCGCAGCCTCTCATAGTCGGCGCCTCCATCCAATAGCAGAATCATCGCTGTTCAGTTTCGATCGGAGCTTCGTCGCCGGTTGCGAAGCCCTAGCCACTCGACGCCTCCTTCCCCTTCCATCGGCGAAGGATCCAGGCAAGTGGAGCTGTCATGTGGTTTGAGTTCATGAATATGCCCTGCCTAGCTCTGCATGTTGATTTAGGGCTTGGTTGTGGCGGTGAGGGCGCAAGGGACGGGTGATAAAGCGTTGTCCGTAGCTGGGGTTGGGGGTAGGTGCAGCGGATTGCTGTTCCTTTGTGATTGTGGTGCTGTTTTGGAGTCTTTAGTTCATGGGTAAACTCTAGGAAGCTTTGCATATACAATTCGTGAGTTGAAGTGGTTGTTGGAGCCGAGATTAATGGCTGAAAACACTAGTTCTTAGATAGAGTAGGTTCTGGTTTTGGTGGCCCCGCCGATAGTCGTAGGTATCGTGTCATATCTAGTTGACAACCCACCGATCCATGTTTTTTTTTTTTTTTTTTCTCTTTGTCCCATATTCTCTCTTTTCCTCCCTCAATTTGAATGGAATAGAGTTTTGATGTCACTGTCTTGAGCGTATATGGGTTAACCGAGAGTTTGAATAAGAGATTGAGCAGTTATATGGGAGAGGAGGCTATGAACGAGAAGGGGGGTGTGCGAAAGAGAGACAGAGAGAAGGAGAGTCTGTGAGAGATGCGAACTAAACGAGTTGAGGACGATTCTGGACTTGATGGTTCTATTTTGGGCTCATTGGGCTGGTCACAGGGTTGAACCGGTGTTCAATGACTTGCGCGCAAGGCTTGTGGATAGCATGGTATAGGTCGAGACAAAAAGGGAGGCTGTGGTCCCTCGTTTTGGAGTAGGAAATACTGATAAGTTACGAAATAGGCTTGCGTGTCAACTTAGGAAGATCGAGAGTTTAAATGTGGCTTTAGACGGATTTTTCAAGTTGTTGATGGTGAATCGTTGGTGGTTAGCGCCCGTTTAGGTGCTATACGTGTGTGGTCGAGTTTAAAAAGGGGGTTCGTGAGAGAATTAAACAGTTAGGAACCATTGAGTGCAAATGATAGAATTTATAGTTGATCTATTCAGTAAGAAAAACCAGCTGAGGGTGCTGGTTTACCGATTTTCTATCATCAAACACATAAAACATTTGATGGATTTATCTTTTAAAGAATTGTGCATTACTTTATGATCTCTAACATATATTTAATTGGGATTTTTCTGAGTTGAATTGATCCTCACGAAGGCTTGAATTTATGTTGTTTGTAAGCTGTCCAGAATAGTTAAATCATGACCTCAGTGTACATCTGAATCTTTATAAAATTTTCGAGTTAGGATAAGGACTTGATTTCTTCATGAAAGTAGTAGGAGACATATAGATGCAGAACATATCAAAATTTGAGAACAAACCGACAAGATTTGGCTGGTGAAACGATTTTTCTTCTGTAAGTATTAAACCTGGAATCTGCTACAAAATTTTAGAAAGAAAACAAAAATTACTGTTCTTAATACGTTGAGATATAAACTTAGATTTCTTCACGGAAAATGTTAATCTAGGTCCCTTCTATAACATACTGAAATTTCGTAATATTCTTATAAGGATTGATGTACTTTCTATGTTTGTGAACAAAACTGCTCATTTTAGTCCATAAACTGCTTGATCCAAGAATATGTATTAGTTGTTGTCTCTTGTACTTGATTCTTAATTTGCTAAGGTTGTTGGTGTTGCAACAAGGGAATTGTGAATGTGTGAAGTTGGCTAAGAGCCAATGTGAGACCCTAGGTGTCGGGATTCTTGGAGTGGGGTGATGAAGAGTAGCAGTATTCTCTCCAGAGGTCTAAGAATGGCTGAATAGCTTCTCAGGGGACCTCGTGATACCAGGTTGGGTGCGAGGGGGTTTAGGGTGGAGTGTCATCTCCCCCTAGGTGATTGTTGCCGCTAGATTTCTGTGGAATCAACAAATTGATGATTCTGTTTACCTATTTATCTTGTTATTGGCCAATCCAAGTTAGGACTGACCACCCACTTGTTAAGTTTTTATTTTAAAAACTCACACTTGTTTATTATGTTATTTCTTTAGAGTAGAAGATATCTTCTGCACCGCCTACACCGCCTGCTGTCACGACGACCATCCTATATGGCTCCCCCGTCAATTTTGTATGGTGGCAAGAGGACTTCCAAGACCGACATTTCCTGGGAGTAGTATTCATCAAATGCACATCTTGTTTGACGGTAGATATGGGGGCGCTTAACGGGCCGGCATACATGGCTTTTGTTGCCCTTTACGCTCGGGTAGATGGTCAGCTGGTAGGACCCTTGACGCTGTACAACGATGGACCGAGGCAAGGTGGTAGTCCCGCGGAGTAGGAAGTGGTAGAGGAGTGTTGGACGTGTGGGAGAACTTTTGTTTTTGGTTGTCTGACAGCTTTTACATACTCAACGAGAGGTGGGATGTTTAATGTTTGTGGTTTATAGTGATTTTTGTAGAAATCCCCCTCTTAATCTCATCTCCCCCATATGTAAAGAAACCAAGTTTTATGATACATAGAGCCGAGTAGCTTAGTTTCTTATGACTCAGCTTGACTGAAATTTATTTTACAACTCTTGAAGTACAAACATGTCAAGAGAAAATTTAGAGGTGGCAAATGGGTGGGTCGGGTCGGGTATGGGTCGGGTCGAAAATGGGTCGACCCATATTCGACCCATTTAACCCGTTTTGACCCATATTCTTGTAATGTAAATATAATGACCCATACCCGACCCAACCCATATCTCACCCATACCCGACCCAACCCATATTGCTAAAACTTACTAATATTCTTAAAAAAAAAAAAAAAAACCCGTGCTCACTTTAAGCTATATGCTAATATGCTAATTGGAGAAAAACCTCAAATTAAATTAAAAAATAGTAAATAAAATAAAAATTCTTAAAAAAACCTATAAATTGAAATATTTATGAAGAATTGGACTATACACATGCTTCTCTTATTTAAAGTAAGCATACAATTGAGGTCAAATTATTTACTCACAAATGAGTTCATCATCTTGATTAAGATATGAAGCTAACATTTCCAGCCTTTTGAGTAAGAAATTCGTATGGTGACCATACGAAGGATTAATTCTTCAACACTGCAGAAAGATACTTCACTTCAATGAATCCCTCAATAAGACAGCTCCAAGACACAATTCTCAGCAACTCCACCAAGAACCAAATTATCTACCAAATAATAGATTGCCCCAAAACATAAGAGGCTTCAGATGCAATACTGTTAAGACATTCCACATTCAAAACCAAGCAATCGATTGAAGCAGCACCTACTATGCGCTTTTCAGCTTGTATGAGCTTGTCCGCGACAAACTGAGGACTCCCGAATTCGCCAAGGCTGGCAAGACGAACTGGACTCACCACCACTCCCACATTGTTGCTCCCCTTGGTTGGCTCCTCAAACAGCACAGTCGCCCCTGCTTTATCCACCTTCAACTACAACAAAAAACTAAACCAGCAAAGAATCTCCTCTTGGGGAATCTCCTCAGTGGTTGCTGACAAACTGGGGCCTGCAAAATAAGGGGGAATACGTCATAAACAGTGGGAGGGAAAACACGCCTTGGTAAAAAATGAATGGTTGGCCACATAAGAGAAAAAAGAGTAAGCCAGCTTCAGGCCAGTGCAGCAAAAGACTTGGTTCACAGGCAAATTCAGGCAAGAACAAGAGACATCATCTTGAAGATTGTCACAGACGGAAAATCCATAAACCATAGGCTAAGATCCAGACAGCAACATAAAAATCTCCAACTCAGCCGAGTGACAAATATGACTTTGAACAACATCAATGCAGGAAATGAAAGATTGCCAAGAGAACCCAAAAAAATAAAGATAAAGCTCTGAAAAACAAACTTAATCTGATTATATGACTATGAAACAGTAAATTCATTGCAGTCGAAGCTTCCCTTCACATGGCTACTAAAATAGATAGATTAACAGGATATTTTCACCTGGAAAACACCATGCCGGAGTTGATCATATGAGTGTGCATACATCATTGCACCAGTAGGCCACTGCATGTACCCAGCATCACTTGTATTTTGATTCAATCCCGTCACTCCAAAAGAGTTCATAACAGCACCAGAAGGAGGCATATAGTTAAGTGAAGCTTGAGGCCTTGGCATCTGACCAAGTGGAGTAAATCCAGCATCAAAATGCCCAAAAGGATGTTGAATCTTTTGCATGTTGAAGGGCACCAAACCAAAACTTTGACCAGCAGGGACATTCCTAACATACCTATTCCAGTAAGGAATTCATCAAACAAAACTTTAATATTGAGATGGCATTGCATAATGCCATGTTGCAGCTACACAAAAACATATTTTTGGGACAAGGGAGAAGGCTAAGCAAAAAAAGTGTCATTGTAACAGTTACATAGCAAATTGACAGCATATGCCTGTAAATAACTTTAACAACAGCTTTTCACAACAAAGTGATGAATACTAAAATATGTCACCACTTTTGCTGTGCTTCTTATGATAAATTGTTTTGAATGAGAAGTAAAATAGCTTATCAAAGGATTAAATCGAGGCTGAGATCAACTCCAGTCACATTGATCTCACGCTCAAAAAGAAGAATACCAATGGAACAGAAAAGACCATACCTTTCATAACTCCAATCATAATCTGGGTCAGAACAATCTTTTTCTCTGTCTCTAAGAATGGCTACCCTAGATTGTGTGCTGCCATCTCTAATGCCTGTATTCTTATCAACATCCACCATGGGAATCTTGCACACTTCATTTGCAGAAGCCCTAGCCTTGTGAAATGCATATTCCAAAATGGGAGACAGGGTATTTCAATATCACAAGAAGATAGTGCCTTTCAGATCTTTTAGGAACAACCAAACCCAGAACCCACAAAATAAAAAAGCAAAAGAGAACTTCTCCTAGAAAGGTTAACATGTTATTACTTCCCACGACTGCAAGGTCGAGAACAAAGGAACAAACTTGTAACACAACCTCTTTCTCAGGTGGCAAATATGCCAAAAAATCTGTCGACTATCAAAAAGATTTACTGATTTGGTAGAGTACATATGAGATGATGTTTCTTCTTCACAAATTAGTAGCATATGTCTAATAATGGCTCCATTTTCAGATAAGCCAAAGAAGATTATGGATAACTACTCGGAGAAATTCTTCCACAAGCAACAACCACTACGATTTATTATTTCAAGAGATAAACAACGAACTTCGCCACTGTCCAATCACAAGTCTCCTGACTATAGCAATGATATTTAGAATGTTGATCTTCAAAAATAACCAGAACTACTCTGAAAGTATCACTGCTACTTTAGGAAATTCCACCTTTAAATGACAGTCGATATTAGTCAAAGCTCTATTTGTTCATGGACAAGTACATCTGCAGGAATTGACTCGGTAACAAAACTAACATAGCTTGTGGCTTTATAGTACCGATGACTAACCTTTGAATTTTGAAATAGCTTGCCAATCAGTGATATCAATATCAACAATGGCAACAGCAATACAAAAAGACCCAGAGGGCAACCACAGGAGACGCCTCAAGGGGCACCACAACTGGAAACAGAATTTCATAAACCAAATAACATCTGCCTATGGGAACTACCGAATTACCATCCGCAATTACTGCCTGCGTTAGAATAGCAAAAAAAAAAAAAAAATTAATGCACGCTTGCTGAGTCATGATGATAAAATCATGCTGAGTCATGATGATAAAAAAAACCAGCTACGCACACAGCTGAAAACGCCTCGTTTCGTCTCGATGATCGGTCGCTACATCTTCTTGATGAGCAACGATTCAGGATACCAACATCGACGCGAACCCAATGCCGCTTAATTCCAACATCCCCGAGACAAGAGGGCAGTACAAAGAGCGAATAGAAAGTCCCCCACCCGCACCAACGGAAAGGGAGAAAAAAAAAAGGGTTACCGATTGGTAGGCGGATTCGAGAGGGTGAGATCCGACGATCTCGCTCTTGACGCCATGGAGGCCGAACCGCAGGGCGTCAGCCCGGACAACTCCGATTTCGTGGGCGAGCCGTGGAGGCGAGCGGCGGAGGTGGGTGACGAAGCTCGTCGACCTTCGAGGGAGCGGCGGAGGCGAGCCTCAGAGGGGGGCGGCGGAGGCGACTCGGAGGTGAGCTGCGGCGATGAGTGGCGGAGGCGGCTCGGAGGCGCTCGGAGGCGAGCGGCGGAGGTGGGTCAAAAATGGGTCAGTACGCAGGAGGAAATGACGGGGACTCGGTTGTCGCAAACACGCACCAACTTGTGCGCCCGCTTTAAATTAGCAAGAATTAATGTTTGTCCGGCCTAAAAGAGCCATCACATTACAAGTGGTTACAAATGATATTACAAATGATATTACAAATGAAATGATACACATGATAAATTTTGCTTAAAGGAAGAAAACAAAATGTGTGCCGATTCTTGCTATGATTGATTTGGTCGACCACACCCCGAAGACAAAAATGTACAAGGCTCCCTGCATTCTTCTAGTGTTCCCTGTTTCTTGATTTGTCTACGATTTACACTCCGGATGATGATGTCCGGTTTATTCTGTGCGCCCAATTTTGGAGCGGTGGGTTTAGCTCCTCGGATTCTGCGGACGATGAAGGCTTGGCGGTGGTGGTAGGCGGAGGAGCGGCTATGGCAGCCCCGGATCGTCATCCGTTGTCACGGCAGGTTTCGGTCCCGGAGGTTTTGAGGCGCTCTTTGGAACCGGTGCCGCTATGGATCCCCACAAATCATCATCTTAATCTTTGGTGACTTTCACGCACTCTTGGCCTCAAACTCGTCACCGAGAATCAAAATTAAAATACTTAAGCCTGCCGGATGTATCGGCAAGAATAGCATTAATCAAAATCAAAATGCAAGAGAGTTGTTAATTGCAGTAAAATTTCATTTCTAACAACAATCCTTCGACGTTAAAGGACCAAAAGATGATTACCACCACGACCTCTTAACTTGAATACACCGTAATCGGCCCTCACACACACACACGCACACACACACACGTATTCATGTGATTCGTAACCAATTATCCAGAACAGCAACTCATTCTATAATATTCTAGTTACTATTGAAGATCGCATACTCATTGGACATTACGATACCGGAAACAAATATAACAATTTGAAATGAATTTTTCAAATGTAAGATAGCATTTTGGACTAAAAACTGTCTAATGCAGCGTGGCCGGAGTCGCTGCTCGAGCAGCTCGCTCGAGCTGCCGCTCGACGGCTCGCTTGAGATGCCGCCGAGCCGCCGCCGCCGCCCGAGCCGCCGCCGTGGAGCGACCGCTCGAGCCGGAGCTCATTTGGAGCCGCGCCGAGCCGCAGCTCGCCTGGACTCGCTCAATAAAAGTCGCATGAGTTAAGGGTCTTGAACATTTCTGTCTTTAATTTCGGCTGAAGACAGTTAATCAAACTTCATCCATCTACAAGAGAAGAACACCACCCCTAAAGGAACGCATGAACGGTAGAGTCTATTGTCGCAAAGAAACAACCCGATTCACCACCTTTCACTTGAATTCAATCATTTGGAAAACAACAAATAGGATGCACGGTTGCGGTATGGAGGAGCGATCCGGGGCTCCTATAAGAAAGGATCACTGACGAGAATTGGATTATTGCAAGTTCAAGTGGCTGAATGAAGCGACTACTTACGGAGAGTTTACTCGACAGATGACAATCGCCACTATATCTTGTGGAAGAATTCAAGTCATGCATCCTCAAGAGAGGATTAAGAAAGGACTCGAAATTCCCATTTCCCAGGTAATTTCAAGCAAGCGAGTACTTCCTTGGTCTAGTACAATGAGCAAAACAAAGTTGTGATATTTCGATATGCGAAGATCACAAGTTTTTTTTTTTTACACAAAAAAAGGTCCAAAATCTCTCTTTTATTCTCGAGAGGAACCAAAGCATCTCCAGCTTTTAACGGGAAAATGACCGTAACTCATTAAAATATAACAGTAAAAGCTGTTTCCATCAATTACACAAGATTGGGTGAACGAAATATTCCATGAATCTAGCATAGCCTCTTCACCAATCCTTCCCGCAAATCACAGCATAATCGACACGGCATCAAACCATTTCCCAATACGTGGAGGTCACAACTAACAAGCGACAATAGTTTCTCTGCAATCAATCACGAGTTCTTGGAAATTAAGAATCAATTCAGCTAAAGGGACTAAACTAAATTCCTGAGTCACTGACGAAGATGAAGATCGAAGACTTGAAGACTCGAAGGTGAAGGTCGAAGACGAAGACTCCACGTTTTTTGGGTTTTAAAAATGGGTCGAAAATGAGTGAGAGAGTATGACCCATTTTCGACCCATATAAAATTGAACTAAAAACGGGTCGAGCGTGGGTTAATAGTTGTAATGGGCTATTAACCCATATTCGACCCATATATGAAAAATATGGGTGCGGACCCATTTTGCCACCTCTAAGTGAAATCAATGTATATAAGATCCAGGGGTGCTACAACTGCTCTCATCGATCATAAAGTGCAATTTGAGCTTGAGTGCTAGTATAACAGGAGCAAGTGGTCCGTCTTTCCGAATAACATAGTCAATGTCCATACACCTTGATTGAAGATTGATTAATTCCTTCCAAATTTTATAGTTTTCACCGTTCAATTCAGGAACATCGCGTTTGAATTAGAAATCACAAGTTGTAAAAATACATAACAAACATACATACTTATGTTGCAAAATTTGAGGCAAATAAACATACGCCATGTTTTACCAATGTAAATCATGTTACATACTATGAATCACATAACATATAAAAATTGTATGTGGGCTAAGTTTCTAATTTAAATATATTGATAATTCCTTTTGCTAATTCGCGTGGATAAATTAAAATATATATATGCTATTTTATCCTAATTAATCATATTAATATAATGAAAATTCATACGGGATAAAATTCATTGTGTTAATCACAATAAATGTAATTTTCTATATGTGATCCAAATGCTCTTAATATATAATTTCATATAATTAAATATGTGGTGGCTAATCTTTAATTAAATTAAAATATATTTTGATCACTAGATATTTTAATTCATGCAAAAAAAAAAAAAAATTCTACAAACATTGACTGCATAGTAATTAAATAATTGACAAAACAGTCCATGTAAATCCTATACCTCTGGAAAGTTGCAAGTGGAGGATTAAATTGAAAATCTTCAGTATAGTGATTATATCTAAGTAGTACTAGTGACTAAATAATACTTAAAACAATTACTAAACTAGTCTCTCAATAGTTTCACTTACAAAAATATTTTCTATATGGTGGCAAGCGAGGGGGTAAAATGAATTTCTTTTTTAAATTACTAAACCCTACCAAAAAAAAAAAAAAAAAAAAACACCAAGACAATGGCTCTGATACCAAATGATAAAACTAAGTATGATCTAATTATGCATTGAACAACATAAATTTGTGCATAAATGAATCAAACGTGGAAAAAATAAGATGAACTGTAACTAACCTCTAGCCATTGATTAAGCTCCGTTGAAACTGAATTTGCAAAGTTTTGACCCCAAAAAATGGGCACCACTAATTTAATAGTCTTTCTCAACTTGACGTGTTTTTCCTTTACAAGAGAGCTTGGCTTAAATTTGTCTCCTATATCTCATTCATAGCTTTTATAACATCCTTTCATCAATGTTGTTACCCTAATGGTGGGCGATTATCGCGCAAGGATATGAAGAGGTGATAATTATCACTCGGTTAATTACATTAATTGTACTTAATTACATTAAAAAAAGAGGTGACAACTATCAATCAAGGATATGAAGAGGCGAAAAACATGTAATGACTGAAGTGACATGGAAAAAACGTGAGACAAGAACAAATGGGGGAAATAGACAGGTGAACCAATATATGTCTGTATGTAAATCCTTATCATGGCCGTTACGCTAGACTACATTTGACTTCTTGACTTTTGAGAGAACTTGGATAGCCACCAAAAAAAAAAAAAATTCAGGGATAATTTCCTACATTTTCATATTTTTTAGGAACAAAATATAACATGTACTAAAAATTCATGGACCACATTGAATAATTTAAAACTTTAGGAACAACATTGCACATCGGGTTAAAATTCAAGGATCACATTTGTCGCGAACTAAAATTCGGGTACACCACCTATGTTTAGGCTAATGGACTACTAAGTTTTAAAACTTAACTCGGGCTCTCCCAAGTCCATACCAATTCGCAACTTAAGTTCAATTTCTTAACATGCAATTGTTTTTTTTAATTATGAGTCGCCACTAATCTATTTTTGGTGGGTCAATTAGAAACCCAAGTAAAGTAACGAGAGATTTACTTTGCTCCTACAAACCAGAGATTATAAGTTCGGGGACTTTGTTGCGCTAGATTTCTCTAACGTCCTTTCGGTACCTTTCTCTTTTTATTTTAAAAAATATTTTGCAGGTAGCTTGAATTGATTTTAATTCACCTCCCTAATATGTGAGGTGATCATGCAGGTGCACAAACCACCAATTTAACACCCAGATAAAACAATGAATAAATTGCAAGACTTACCTCATAACAACGAAAGCATCTGCAATGTTAGATCAGAATTTACATCAATAATCCTAGATATGATTTCTAATTAACACGCAATTACTCAATTTTTGTTTTTACTTATTTAATGTAAATCATGATTTATGCAATGCATGTCACTAATCTAACATAAAATGATATAACATGACAACATGACCTAAGCTATATGACCTAAATAAGCATGCGGCGTATCCTGAAGCATGAGATGAATTTATTCTAAAAAATGGTTTTTTTGTATTTTCCATGAGATTCGAAATTAAAGAAATGCAACAATTAAATACGCAATCTAAATTAACTAAATGACCTAGTTCTAATAACAAGCAATTTCTACTTAAATGAACCTAGCAATAATCACTAGAAGACGAAAATTTCATAAACCTAATCCTACATGTCTGATTTATTAAACCTAAATGCTTTGATGCAAGATTTTGATTTTTTTTATTTTTGATTTTTTATGAAAATTCATAATTAAAATCACTAAAAATAAAAATCTAACTAAAGTAAAATGTTATCTATTCTAAATGCCTTCTAAACATGCATTTAAAAAAAAAAAAAAAAACTAACCTATCATGCAATCAATCCTAATCTACATGGAATACAAAATGCAATTTTTGTGTTTTCGGGATAAATTGAACAATTAAGAGATAAACATTCAAACCATCCATGGTCATTCAAAACGTTATTCATCACTTAATTTGAAATTCAAACTCGATTATCTCGCTAATAAAATCAATAAATTGATCTTAAGTCTTAAATATCAAAATATCAATTTTACTCCCGCGTGAATAATTATTCTATCTAAGGTCTTATAATTCGTGCGGTTGCAAATTGGACGTTACATCAAGGATTTCAACCATACATTGGGAACTATATCAAACAAAGAAAGAAAATATCAAAACTAAAATAAGATAAAAGTAAATTTACCTAAATAAATTAAATCTACCCTAAAATAAACCTATCAAAAAAGATAAAACAAATTTCTACCTAAATTTGGATTTTTTTCCTAAAAATCCGATGGTAGATTGAACTACCAAGGAAGCGTAACATAGCTACGGACGGTGCAAGGGCAGTAGCTAAGGTGTCACTGGCCACCGTCAATCAAAGGTCCCGGTGGCGGAGCTCCGGCAAGGTTTGACGAAGGCTTTCCTGGGCAGGCCAAGGGGGCAGCAACAAAATAGAGGGACCGCTCGGCATCACGGGCTACAGGGCAGCCACTCGGGGAGGCTCGGATCAAGCGCGATGCTGGGTCAAGCGAGACAAGGGCGGCACTCAGGCAAGAACAGCGTCGGTCGTTGATCGGAGCGGAGACAAAGTTAGGCGATTCGGCTCACGGACAGAGCAAGGAGGAGTTGGCTCGGGATCTACTGGGGCGTGGTGCGGCGCGATAGAAGGTCGGACCAGGAGCAGCAGCGTCGCTCGATCGTGCAACAACTCGACCACTGGGGGGCGTCACGGGTCGTCGATAACAGCAACCAGTGACAAAAGGGGCGCTCGGGCCGTCAGAGCAAGGGCGGAAGTGGTGCGCGGCGAGGCTGCGCGTCATGGTGAGACTGGCGAACGGTAGTGACCGGCAGCTCGGTTACCTGGGCTGAACTCGCAATTAGCGGACACGGGCAAGGTGGTACGCTGGTGAAGGGATCGGACACCAGGGAAGCGTCGCTGAGGAAGATGAACAGGAACAATTTTTCCTTTTTTTTTTTACATTTTCTTTTTCCTCTCTCCTCTACAGCCGCACACTTTTCCTCTATCTCCATACTCTCTCACGTCCCTTTCTCTCCTTCTTTCACTTTTCCTCTATCGACTATTCACTCATGGAAAACCAAAGGAAAACCAAAGAATTTTTGCCCTTTCTTTGAGTTCTAAAACTGAGAGAAAAGACCCTCTTGTGCGGCTATGTATCAATATGTGTGGCCTCCTAAAACCCTTCGCGTTTTCCCTTTTTATAGGCCATGGATTAGAGTTTTAACTCTTTCCAAATTCATATCCATGAAGATATTTTTCAAACCCAATATTTATTTTTTTTCCAAATGCAATATTTGTTTCTGATTTGATTTAGGATAAATCAGTAAAATCTCCCCGAGGATACGGGCTTTGGCCGATTTGCTCTCGTCATGGGCTTAGTTCGGCCTGTCAAGTTAAAGCTCAGAACTATTAATTCGAATCCATCCATCACTAGTCCAATAAATAAATGCAAAACATGTAAATTAAACATAAATGCAACTACATCTATATGCTATGCAATTAATATTTTTTTTAGGGATAAAATTAACCCCTAATTTTCTATGTAATAAATAAATGACCGAATCGCCAAAATTTATATGTCAACAGCTGCCCTTCTTTGAAGGTGAGCTTGTGGAGATTGCCTTCAAAGATAAATTGAAACCTAAATTTTGACCATGCGCATGAATTGAATGATTTTTTGTCGGAAAATGAATTCCATTTTTTTTTTTAAATGCAATTCATGTTATGCATGGAAATGCTTATGCAAATGCATGATGTGAAAGGAAAGAACATACCTACAATTACTTACCAGTCAACGCGGTAAAGTATCTTGAGGTACATGATAAATCTCCATTTACTCTATAAGTACCTAACTCTCACTCAGGTTCCTTAAAGAGTCTAACGGGTAATAAATTGAGACATCAAGACTGAGAAGAACATTCACATCCAAAGTGAAATGTTCAACGAAAAGAATTGAGACATCCAAATCCAGACTGAGATGTCAAGATTTTTGTACTCTAAATACTTAGATCTAGACTTAAGTATAACAAGAAAGCTCGAAAAATATTCACATCCAAAGTGAAATGTTCAACGAAAATAATTAAGACATTCAGATCCAGACTAAGATATCAAGAGTTTTGAATTCGAAATACCTAGATCCAGACAAGGTATAACGAGAAAGGTCGAAAAAACATTCACATCTAGAGTGAAATGTTTAAACGAAAATAATTAAGACATCCAGATCTAGACTGAGATGTCGAAATTTTTGAATTTGAAATATCTAGATCCAGAATAAGGTATAACAAGAAAGATTGAAAAACATTCACATCTAGAGTGAAACGTTTAAATGAAAATAATCAAGACATTCAGATCCAGACTGAGATGTCAAGAGTTTTGAATTCGAAATACCTAGATCTAGACTAAGGTATAACGAGAAAGGTTGGAAAAACATTCACATCCAGAGTGAAATGTTCAACGAAAAGAATCAAGACATCCAGATTCAGACTGAGATGTCAAAATTTTGGGACTCTGGGCTACAAAAGCACGCTAGGTCGATATAAATGGACACCGAGCTACAAAAGCACGTCGAGTCGATAAAAATGGTCTCTAGGCTACAAAAGCATGCCAGGTCAAGAACTCCGAGCTACGAAAGCAAGCCGAGTCTACTAAAAGGGACGTCGGGCTACAAAAGCACGCCGAGTCAATAAAAAATGGACATTAGACTACGAAAGCACGCCAGGTCAAGAACTCAAGAAGCACGCCGGGTCTATTAAAAGGGACATCGGGCTACGAAAGCACGCCAAGTCAATGAAAATGGACACTAGGCTACGAAAGCATGCCAAGTCAAGAACTAGACACCGGGCTACAGAAGCACGCGGAGTCAATGAAAGGGATTCTAGACTACGAAAGCACACCAAGTCAATATAAAGGACACCGGGCTACGGAAGCACGTCGGGTTGATGAAATGGACGCTGGGCTACGAAAGCACGCCGAGTCAATATAAATGACATTGGGCTACGGAAGCACACCGGGTCTATTAAAAGGACTTTAGGCTACGAAAGCACGCCAGGTCAATTTAAAGGACACCAGGCTATGGAAGCACGCCAGGTCGAAGAAAGGGACTCTGGGCTACGAAAGCACGTCAGGTCAATATAAAGGACAGCTTGACCGAGTCAATTTTATTGTTCTCACATCGTGGCATCAACTGTGCCTAATCCTTTATATAAATCTAGTCGAGTGTTGAATTAGTTGGATTCCAATGTAAGCTGTTTTCAATTGCTGAGATGTTAATATGAAACTCCATTATTAAGTCGCCATGATGGACCTCGTGGTGCTTATAAAGTATAATCATTGACCTCAGGTCGATAACAAATAACGGTTTCCCTGTTTCTTTAGTCCCACCTCGAGGTCGAGCAGAGCAAACATGGCTGGTCAACATGCGGATCTCGATCTAGCTCCGGCCGTTGACGCCTATGACCACCTCAAACTCGTCCTCCACCCAGACGGCATGGTCACGCGCGGCCTCGACGATCCGACTGTCCCCGCCATGCCCAACCTTGACCAGCCCTTTGCCGTCCGTGTAAGAGTTTTCCTAATGTTGACTAAATTAATTGATATTGAAATTTATTATTTTTACGGTTACCGTAAAACAGGGTTGGTCTAAGGTGAGATAGAAGGTTTCTTAATTAGTCTAATATGGGCTGGTTAGTGTGGGCCGAGTTGAACATGGCCAGTAATGAGAGGGACTGGCTGGAAACTCTATAAATATTGCTCAAGTCTCTCCTCTAACCCTAATTCTCACATGTATCCTCACCTAGGGGGCGTTTACCTAATGCTAAACGTGAGGGGGGCCGCCTCATTGAGCTAGTGATACGGAGGGCAATAGAGGAGAAGGACTTGCTCGTGGAACATTGTGTTTCCGCTTCCGCTTCAAGAACAATGGATCCCAAAACAGGTGTGTTAATCTTTCTACTCAATTATGCATGTTCTTGTTCTAGTTATGGAGATCTTGTGGTTACGCAATTTGCGTCCAACATGTGGTATCAGAGCCTCCATAACCTTAGAACTTGAATGCAATTGATTTTGCCCTAATTTGTACGGATTAGCCCTAATTTGTAATTTTCGAGACTTTTTGCTCAATAAAAATTAAATTAAATCACAAATTTGGATTGGGGGAGACGAGACGAGCAAGAGGGTCGGCGGCGCGTCGCCGGGGGATGCCGCACGCGCCCCCACCCGCGGCCACGCGCCGCCTGGGTGTCGAACGCGCACCGCGCACTCAGGCAGCGCGTGTGAGCACATGGAGCCTCCGTTCGGCACATGGCTGGTGGCGTTGGACTTGTATGATGATTTCCTATCTCGTGGTATATTTATTTTATATGTTTGATGCTTTTATTGATGTGAAATTGCATATGAAATCCTAAATACGTGTATTTTAAATGAATTTTTGCGTATTTTTTCTTGTATTTTTCTGTGATTTTTGAAATACAAGTGTTGGGTTATAGATATATTATCACATAATCATTATAAAGGTGTGATTCATCAATAAATCAAACTTTATTGTGAACTGAAGCTGACTTAATGAGATACAATCATTATGGAATAGTAATTGAGCTATGTATTAAGCTGATGAGAAACAATAAAGCGTATGAAACTTTTGTTACTCAAGCATACTCCTTAACATATTGGTAATCTTTGAATGATGGACGTCTTAAGAACTCGTGACCAAACTGATTGTACTTATTAACATATTTGTTGTATGTGGGTAATGCTGCTAATGCATGTCAATTAAGTTACTGCATATTGTACATGAACTCATTTGGTCACTTGTTAATGTCTATCAAGTTGAATATTTTTATGGTTAAGGAGTATGACAACATTTACGCAGAGCAATAGTATCTATTGTTAAATTTTAGATATTTGGTTCTTTGGTTTGACTCAATTAATAGGCCACTGGTTGATTACAATGATAATTTGTTATTTAAAATTGGCTAATAGATCAGTTATTGGCCTTGGAGTCATATTTTGCCGTATGAAACTCATGAGGTTGTTGATTTGGTATACCCTGTATTACTATTGATGTTAATTTGTGAGAAATATTTTAGATCAGCATTCTTTTTATGTTGTTTTAGTAATATGTAATCAGGGTGTATAAGAGATGTTTATTCTCTATTATGAAATGTTTCTTGTGTTACTATGATCAATGATCTCATTAGAATCTATCTTTCAGGTTCGCTGTATATATATTTATATATATGTGTATGATTAATTTTTATTAATGAATAAAGTAATGTAATTAGCATGATATGTGATTTTGGTGATATGCTGCCCCTATCACTAAAGTTAAAATCACATTTATATGGTGTATGTGATGAGTAAAGTTATATCCCTGGTATGAGAGAATTTCAATGATTCAATTAAATAGTGACCGCCAAAGTGGTACGCTTGATTAGGTTTGAGAAATTTCGGTCTCGTATGATGATTGGGATGTCTCCTGATCTAATGCGTAGTCATACTCCCAAAGGAGGGATTGTGTATTAGTTCATGGAGGGATACATGATAGTGTGATGGAGAAGTGACTGATTATAGTGATTTATATGCCCAAAGGTGATGAATTCACGAAGAATTGGAATGTATTCTCATAACTGCTATCATGTGGGGAGTGTACAACTACATATCATGTATTCTGCCCAAAGGTGATTATATGATTATGCGTGTAACTCTCTGGATGTGTACTTGTACGTCAAGTTACACAGTACTCACATGATGCTAATTATATATATTGCTCACATGATGCTAATTATATACATTGCTTGGTTTTCAATCACATTTTATGTAATTAATAACTTCATTATTATTGAGGTTTTTACTGTTTCAAATTTTAAGTTGTGGACATATGATTTGTTGCTTGAGAAAAGAGCAATTGAACTTGCTTACTGTCCATGAAGCGTTCCATTCTGGAACACTTGAAAAGATGTTTGCCTTCGGACTGCACTGCTATAAAATGATGGAAGCCTTAGTTGCTTAAAATTATGTCTTGGCTGATATTGAAATTATGATATATCTGCAAAGATTGTGTTTAAGTCCTAATGACATTTACATCTCGTATATGATTAAAATGTTATTTCCAAAAGTTTTCTATTTAAAGAAAATGGCCATGATAAAGAATAAACTGGTTAAAAATTAGTCTTGAAGGTTGTCAAGCCTAATAGTAGCGGTAAGTATTTTGGCAAGTATGACCATACTGAATTGCTTAAAGGGTCATTTGTCAAATACTTGGTAAATTCTGGGATGGTAATTTAATGCTTGAAAATCCTGACAAGAAGATTTGGCTAAAAGGCATGAAGCACCATAATAAACATGGTGATGAGTATGATTAGTAAGACCAATTTATCCGGTTTTCTGTGGGTTGATATTATGAAAGCAACTTTTTCACGTATAAAAGATGTCTCTTATCAAAGTTGTTTCATAAACTTCTTTTGAGTTATACATTGGACATAAATTACTTGAATCATATTAAATTTAGAGGTGTTATGCAGAAGTGAGATTATCTAATCCAATATTAAGTGCGTTGGAATTCAGATCCACTTGAAAGTATTTTGTATCTTATCTAGATTGTTAAAGGGGTATTGATTTTATGACCCTAAAGAAGGTACAAAAATTATGGAATCACACCACCGCCCGCGGTGGAAGCGTTGGTTAGGGCTTGGTACCCCAAACGCAGGGGGAAGGGTTCGAACCTTCGTGGAAGCGATGCTTCAATGCATAACGCGACTTAATTGCGAGTGGGGCCAGCGGTGGGGGACCCATGAGCTTGGGGTTTACGTGGACGGCGAACGGCCTAGTAACGGTTCCTCCAATCCCAAAAAAAAAAAAAAAAAAAATTATGGAATCACATACTCTAAAGTTTCTAAAGATTGACGTAATTATAGAGGATAGCTGCTCTTAGACTATTAAAGATAATAGTATGATGGAAATTATTATGTTTTTTTCTTTAGGGTTAATACCTTAAAAAACCCCAAACTGGTACACCTCTGACAAATTTACCCCAAACTATTTTTTTGACCACAAAAAACCCCAAACTGGTACATATGTGACAGATCTACCCTCCGTTAGCTTCCGTTCGATTTTTCCGTTAATTTTGCTGATGTGGTTGCTGACGTGGCAAGCCATGTGGAAATTCATAAGTTTAATACCATTAAAAACCCCAAACTGGTATATTTATGACAAATTTACCCCAAACTGGTATATTTATGACAAATTTACCCCAAACTGGTATATTTATGACAAATTTACCCCAAGCTGATATATTTACGACAAATTTACTCTAAATTAATTTTTTCGATCATAAAAAACCTAAATTGGTACACGTGTGGCACATTTACCATCTTTCAATTTTCCCAAATTTGACTGAGTTGTGATGTCCAATCAATTTTATTTTCCGGATTACTCTAACATTGCCTTCATATCATTAATACTTGATTTTTTTTTATTGGAATCATTATTAGAAAACTATTCAAAGGCTACCAAATGTGCACTTCATTCTTGTGCCGGGAAGATGCCCATTAACTAAAAGATGGACAGATCGCTTGCGCACATATACAAAAGAATCACACTCAAAGCACACCTGAAATTAGCGACAAACATAAGTGATTTTTGTTCCGGCATTTCAACGAGCATGTGATGTACGAGTCACTCATACCATTCACATGCAAGTTCCATGTTAAAATTTTGACACTTACGATTTAAGGTAGGAAAGACTACGTAACGCTAATAAGGACCAGCAAAGTAAGAGTGATATGTAAGCGTACAAACAGATTGCGGACAAATAGTAAACCATGTGGGGCTGAGACATATAAACATAAAGCCAAGTTTGTCACAAACCAAAAACGAGTGAAGCAATCACAATATGTGCACTTCTTTTGTATATGTGCGCAAGCGATCTGTCCATCTTTTAGTTAATGGGCATCCTCTCGGCACAAGAATGAAGTGCACATTTGGTAGTCTTTGAATATTTTCTAATAATGATTCCAATAAAAAGAAAAAAAATTAAGTATTAATGATATGGAGGCAATGTTAGAGTAATCCAGAAAATAAAATTGATTGGACATCACAACTCAGTCAAATTTGGGAAAATTGAAAGATGGTAAATGTGCCGCACGTGTACCAATTTAGGTTTTTTATGATCGAAAAAATTAATTAGAGTAAATTTGTCATAAATATATCAGCTGGGTAAATTTGTCATAAATATACCAGTTTGGGGTAAATTTGTCATAAATATACCAGTTTGGGGTTTTTAATGGTATTAAACTTATGAATTTTCACATGGCTTGCCACGTCAGCAACCACGTCAGCAAAATTAACGGAAAAATCGAACGGAAGCTAACGGAGGGTAGATCTGTCACATATGTACCAGTTTGGGGTTTTGGTGGTCAAAAAAATAGTTTGGGGTAAATTTGTCACGGGTGTAGGTTTGGGGTTTTTAGGTATTAACCCTTTTCTTTACATATACAGATAATTATGGAATCTCTTGTACCATAGACTAAACTTGTTGAAGTTTAAGGTACCATTCTTGATATAGTTTATAATGAAATTTCTTAAACCTCGCAAGTGCAGAATGAAGTGGTTGCAGCTTTATTAAGGAGATTTGTTAGGGAAAGACGATCAGTTATATCATCATACTATATAATCTATTTGTGAGAGTATGATTACAATATCCACTACATGGTTGTTTTAGCAACTTATATAAATGCCGTTTCTTGTTCTCAATTAAGCATGTGATTAGAAGTCATAAAATGCGATATACAATCTATGAAACATCATAGTGTTTGGAAACTAACTTACTTGCTTAAAGATCATAACTTCATTAGTTGCAAATTGGCTTACAAAACTAAAAGAATTTCAAAGAAAGATTGTGGAATTTAAAGCCAAATTGGTAACTAAAGTTTTCACTCTGAAAGAATGGTGGATTGTTTATAGTGAAAAAATAATTATTTCTTTAAATATTCTTTCAGAGTGAACGTGGCATTAATAATTTATTTTGATATAAAGTTACGCCAAATAGATACAAAATCTATATTGTGCAATTGGAAAATTTTGCAACAAATGTTTCAAGTAAACTTGTGTATAGACCGAAAAGTCTTGGAGAATTTTGCAACAAATGTTTCAAGTAAAGTCTTATTTATAGTCTTAAGCAAGTTTCCAAACAATATTATTAAAGTTTCATAGTGTTGTTATTTTGTTTAATTGGGAACAAAGTAATTCAATATACTGCAAGGTTAGTGAGAGGAAATTTATTTTTTCTCATACTTTATGTACATAATATTTTGCTTACAAGTTGTGACCTTGAGACATCTTATATCATTTGTACTGAGGTCTGTAAGGATTGTTTTTGCCATATTATATTAGATTTTCTCGGAGGACATTTGCTGATTGTATATTGGAAATATTCAATATATATTATTGCAAGCCAGGAATTACTCCTATAGTTAAGAATGATGGACTAAATCTATCATATTATCCTTATTTAGATATTGAGAAAATCTAATTAAAGGGAGTACCTTGTGTCAGTGCACTTAAAAGTATAATGTATGCTCAAATTTGCACTAGACTAAATGTTGTCTTTGTGACGGGACTTCTAGGCAGATATCGGTCAAATCCAGGACATGATCACTTGATTGTTGTCAAAAAGGTTTTAAGGTACTTAAAGAAGACAAGAAATTATATGTTAATTTACAGACATGTTCAATTCTTGCAATTAGTAGGGTATTTAGATGTAAACTTTTGCTGGCTATTCTGATAACATGCAATCAATAACATAATACATATTTATGTTAGCAGTAAGTGCAGTAAATGAAGTTCTATGTCATCTTCTACTATGTAAACAATATTAGTAACATTCTTTTAGGCTCCAGAACCTCACGAAGAAGTTAATCATTTTAACTTTATGGATAGACCCATATGGTTGTATTGAGATAACAAATTTGTAGTATTATTTATTTACTACAGAGGTCTCAAGGAGTCTAAATATATAGTGTCAAAAAATTTTACCAAAAGTAAACGGTACAGAAAGGTGACGTTTTAATATAATATATATTTCACAAATGATGTGATTGCAGATCCACTAACTAAAGACCTACGCTCGTGTGTATTTGAGTGACATATTGTTAGCATGGGCCTAGGAGCATCATGAGATGATGTTGTTTAGTGGGAGCTATTTTAGCTTTACTCTGATAAAGGTTTCATCTGTGTTCGTTACACTTTATAACGGTTTGATATGTATCAACTTTTGCATTCAATAAAGTATTTTTGAATTTATTGTTATTATGTTGAATACATATTGATAAAGTCTCAAGGGATTATATAAACCTTGGGTGAAGGCTAGGGGCATCCGGGCATCCGGTTATTAGCCTTGAGCATGTCTTGTGATACATAAAGAAAGGTTAACCATAAGGAGAAAACATATGTTGATTCATTAGAGCCATAAAGCATTCTCTAGTGGCACAAGTTTTTGTAACACCTAAGGTAAGAGAATGGTGACTGACAAACGGGATCTCTCTATGAGAGGTATTATCCATTTGACACACTACCATATTGAATCCATGTCAATAAAGTTGAGAACATTCGTGACCATGGAAGGCTCTGTGTGTATACATGCAGTTACCGCCATGATTCGGTGTTTAAGACTTTATGGGATAGGATTGACTATTAAGAATTATCTCTGGACTAAATGTGCGCACATATAGTATGATTTCAATTAATATAGTCCAAGTGGGAGAATGTAAGAGTTTTCCTAATATAGACTAAATTAATTGATATTGTAATTTACTATTTTTATGGTTACCATAAAATAGGGTTGGTCTAAAGTGAGATAGAAGATTTCTTAATTAGTCTAATATGGGCTGGTTAGTGTGGGCCGAGTTGAGCCTAGCCTGTAATGAGAGGAACTGGCTGGAAACTCTATAAATAGTGCTCAAGTCTCTCCTCTAACCCTAATTCTCACATGTATCATCACCTAAGGGGCATTTACCTAACGCTAAATGTGAGGGAGGCCGCCTCATTGAGCCAGTGATACGGAGGGAAATAGAGGAGAATGACTTGCGCGTGGAACATTGTGTTTCCACTTCCACTTCAAAAACAATGGATCACAAAATAGGTGCGTTAATTTTTCTACTCAATTATGCATGTTCTTGTTCTAGTTATGGAGATCTTGGGGTTACACAATTTGCGTCCAACAATCGGCTCCAAGGACGTCCCGCTTGACCCAACCCGCAACACTTGGGCTCGGATCTACCTGCCTCGCCCGTCACCCCCACTTGACCGGAAACCGCCGCTCATTGTGTACTACCAAGGCGGGGGTTTCATCTTGTTCTCCCCGGCCTTTGTGGTGAACCACAATTTCTACTCCCTCATGGCGGCGAGGCTCGGGACCGTGGTCGTCTCTGCCAGCTACCACCGCACTCCAGACCACCACCTCCCCGAGGCCTACAACGATGCCGTGGAGGCCCCCCACTGGGTCAGGACCACCGACAAGGAGTGGCTTCGCGAGGGCGTTGACTTCTCGCGGTGCTACCTAATGGGCACGAGTGCCGGGGGGAACATCGCGTACCACGTGGGCCTATGCGCATGCGCCACCGCAGCCGATCTAGAGCCAATGGTGATCAGAGGGCTGATCTTGCACCACCCCTACTTCGGTGGGTCCCAGAGGACCGAGTCGGAAGTGCGGCTGTTCAACAACCAAATCCTGCCAATGAACGTGGCGGACATGATGTGGAAGCTGGCACTGCCGGCCGGCGCCGACCGGGACCACGAGTATTGCAACCCGACGGCTGGAGAGAGATCGGGGGAGTGGGAGAGGATGAGAATGCAGAGATGGCGAGTGGTGGTGGCGGGCGGCGGGGGAGACCCGCTGATAGATCAGCAGAGGAAGTTGGTGGCGGAGCTGGAGGCGAAGGGCGTGGAAGTGGTAGGCCTTTTCGGCAGCGAAGGCGATTATCATGGAGTGGAGATACTGGAGCCAGCTAAGGCAGAGTTGTTGCTCGAGAAACTGAAGGGGATCGTTTGAGCCGGCGGCGAGGCTATTCCGGCAGCCGGGGACGGGAAGATAGACGGCGGTCAAAGACGGATGCCATCTCCCGAATAAAAACAACCTTATTATCTTGGAATAACTTTCAACCGCAATGGACGGTGATTTGATGCACATTTGCTTTTACTCTGAACTCCCCCTCTTCTGTTCCGATCTTCGACCGGAGGCCCGATCCCGGTCCCAAACCCAGAAGGCTCTAACCCGGATTTTTGCATTGCCGATTAATTCTCGGAGCCGAGCTTCGGTCAGCAAGATGATTCCTTGAGTTTAGCATTAACGGATTTCTGAACAGGTCCTTCTGCGCTCACTTTGTGCTCCTGCATAATCTCGAACATTATCAGTCCTAGTACGTAAACCAAATAATATAATGCAAGCAAAGTTCATAGAAAATACCAATTAGATTAGAAATGTTCGCTCCCGTCGGAGTTTTTCATCCAAGAGACTCGATCTTCTTTATGGTTGAAGGGGCCATTTCAAGGCAGAAAAGACCATCGCATTGAGAATTCTGGGTCAGTTCTTGCAAACTATCTTTAACTTCCGATGGCTTCTTCCTCTGCCATTTTGGGGAGCTCGGGTCAAGAGAACAGCTTGCATGAAGACTAAAGTCTAAGTTGAAAAGTTACTCTTGCTCGGAAGACACGTAGAGCGTGTTCATGCCGTCATATTAAATGATCCCAGCGGCGTCACGCAAACCATATTGTGGTTGACTTATATTAAGTTATTCAATTGAACCACTTCGTGATGGAAAGTAAAGGTCAAGCTTTAGCGTATCGTAAAATAAAAAATATGACCGTTCGATAGCCTGCCCTTTTATGGCCTCTCGGTGCTCCATCGGCTCCGGCGAACCCCGCAGTGACCTCGTTGGGCTCGGATCGAGTTGCCTGTCTCTTGAACCCGTTGGATTTCTTTCAATTTTTGCTCCCCCCTCCCCTAATTTACCCAGCGCCATTGCTATGTACTGTGCTTTGATCAAATCTCTTAAGAGGGTAGCTAGGAAGAAGATATCCTAGTCTTCTTTTTTATGGAGGGAGAAGAAATTTAAAAATTAAAAAGAATTTATAGTTGTTAATGCATTATTATTTGCATGTTTCGTAAAATTAGTGTTTATAGCCATATTTTCAAATTAAAGCTGATTTTTATCTTTCTTTGGGTGAATTTTTCCTTTTTCTTTCTGTTCATATGTGAGACCCATTATCATCCTCCGACAAAAGCAAGGAAATCTGATAGTTTGCAATTTGGCCAGTGCCCACCTAAGTGAGATATGCACAAGTTCATCAACCACAGCACTAGACAGAGCTTTTAGCTTATCACATCCATATATTTTGTCACCATGTGTCTTCACTGTCAACATTTAAGAGAGAAATACTGTGTTCTTTCAACAAATCTCCATACCTTTGCTCATCAAGATCAAACAGGGCGCCTCTAGTGTAGATAACAAGTGATGCTAAGCAAGGTGCACAAGTTCATCAACCAAAGCACTAGACAGAGCTTCTAGCATATCATATACATCGACTCTGCCACCATATGATGTCAACATTCAAGGGAACAAAACTGTTTTCTTTCGGCAAATCCCTATACCTTCGCTCATTAAGATCAAGAAAAGTGCCTCTAGAGTAGTTGAGATGGTAAGTAAGATGCACAAATTCATGAAGAACAGCACTAGACTGAGCTTTCAGCATATCCTATCCATCTACTCTGCCTCCATGTCTTCACTGTCAACATTTAAAAAAAAAAAAAAAACTGTTTTCTTTCAGCAAATCCCTATGCCTTTGCTCGTTAAGATCAACCAGAGTAATCTACAGTAGCTAACGTGGGTAAAGGAAATTGAAGTATGACAGCAACACATTAATCTATTTACACCAGTAGCCCAAGCAAAACAAATGTATCACCTCATATGTCCTATATCTACTGCGTTTTCTATCCCTATCACTTCCAGATGATTCAGAAGAAGACGAGCTTGAACTTCCCAACTCATCATCTGAGCTTGACGATGGTTGCTGCTGCTGCATGATGATGCCACCATATGTCTTCACTGTCAACATTCCCCATACCTTTGCTCATTAAGATCAACCGGAGTGCCTCTAGAGTAGATAACAAGGGTAAAGGAAATTTAAGTATGACAACAACACATTAATCTATTTACATCAGTAGCCCAAGCAAAACAAATGTATCCCCTACTATGTTATCTACTGCGTTTCCTATCCCTCTCACTTCCAGATGATTCAGAAGAAGATTAGCTTGAACTTCCCAACTCATCATCTGAGCTTGACGATGCTTGCTGCTGCTGCATGATGAGGCGGCATGTTCTTCAAATACTCACGCAAGTTCTCAGTTATGCCGCCAAGTCCAATGGATGTGAAGAAGTTGATGGAGAATCTTGTGTTCTTTGGATTGTCTTTAGGAAAAATTGATTCCAAAGAGTCCTGCATCGATGGATCATTCAGGCGTTCGTTAAGCAAATGGATCCCCAGATGCTCTGACAGTTCCTACAAGAGGGAAAGTGATGTCAATGAAAGCCTGTCTCAGTAAACGATAATTACGTTAGCAGTCAGAAGGATTTAATTTGAGATCATAAGGAGTAATGACTTTTGCCAACGAATAGAGCAAATACATAAAGGAGTACCCGAAAACATAACCATCTCTGTGGTGTATCTATCTAAAACTTAGATGGAAAAAAATGCCCAGCGATCAGGAGTGCATGTTCCACCCAGCATAAAATATGCTTAGATACTAAAAGGAAACATGCCATGTAAACTTATTTCTTGGGTCATATACATATTGTGCCAAAATCAAAGAGGAGAGACCTGACCATCAGTAATTTCTTTCCACCAAAGTAAGTAAAAACAAATAGTCTTCTTTAAAGCATTGACGAGTTGTTTCTACCATTGTAATTTAGTAAAAGAAACCAACAGTAAGTCTAAAATTTTATCAGTAGGGTTTTCACTCACCTGAAAGAGGAATTTGATGAATATTCGTGATGATGAAGTGGTGTCCTCCTCAGTCAATCGTACATAGGCAAAGACGTGCCATGGTAGAGAATCAGTTATAAGCAAGTGAGCAAAAAATTTTGCCACATTTTGCATTTTGTTGGTTTCAAGACGGTGAATCATTGAGTATTGCTGCATGAAGCATTTCTCAAAGTGCTCTTGATAAACTTTGTTGATCATGCAAAACCGCTGCCCCAGCAGACCATAGTAGCGGAGGTAAGTACTCTCTTGACTGCAACACTCCAACATCACTATACATAACTCCATCTGCAAAGCCCAGACAAGGCAGTAAGTAAAGAAGACAACTAGTTCCAAGGAAAGCCAATGAAGCAGCTGATGGACTAAAATTAGAATTCCAAAAGCATTCCATCATGTAAGGAGGCAAAAACACAAAAAGGAAGAAGGCAAAATGTAATTAGCATGAGAAACTACAAACATCACATAAATCATTACAATTAGGGTCATCGATGAAAGTTGCAATCAAAGATTTCAACCGAGTCCACTATTGTCTAGCTTAGAATAAGCTTAGCATCCCTCTTGAAAGCTCTCGCCCCTGTTAGGCTATGAACAAGTCAATTTTAGAAATCTCTAAACTCTGCAGAATCAAAACCCCAGACACTCAGTCATGCAACCAAGCTATCATACTAATTGCAGAAACAGTGAAGCACTAAATGCTTCCAAATAAAAGAATTCTACTTTCAAGCTATCTGGTCTAAGCTGCCGTATGCCTTATCAGCCGAGTCAAATAAAAATGATGAAGCACAATATACTAAGGAGATGAAAAACCAGAAGTGTCAGCAAGATCTCAATATGTCATCTATTCCATATCTAGTCAAAGCTCATGTGGCACAAGTAACGCACAAGAAAGTCTTCCAACAACCATACATATACGCATATGAAATACAGAGACAAATTAGGAAAAGCAAAAGCACCATTTTTGCATCCATGCAAAAAAAAGAAAAAAATGATATAAAGATTTAGAATTGCTGCAGTTTCAAAGTCGGTGCAATGCACAAAAGCCACACGAGTCTATCCTCGTTTACAGATGAATCGTAACATGCAAGTAAAAAGTTCTAAAAGTTCAGGCATAAAAGCAAGTTCAAAAGAAAAATTATAATCATCTAACTTCATTGCGGGTTTGGGACGAAGGACAAAAATCAGCAATATTTACTTATATTCTCAAAATCACTGGACATGAGTGATCAACCTTCTTAGAAATCAAGGGCAAGAAAGAAGACAGGTATTTCTTTTTTACTGAATCGACCATAGACCAATCCCCTTGGAATATTTTATACACCCATAATTCTGAGCTTCATGTTACTCCTTTCATGAGACATGTCAGATCTGGGGCATCCCAATTCAGTTGACTGGGATGACATTCAAATTTGGCAGCAAGAAATGAAATGCCGTCTCACCTCTTGTCCGGCTTCTAGTTTAATTTGTGATAACTTATGCCCTGCTTCCTCGAAATCGCCACTGGACATAATCGTTTGATATATCGTTCTCCGGAGATTTACAAGATCTGTCTGTGTCTCATCTTTAATTTTCATCTGTTCATCCTCTTCTTCATCAAATTCCTCAGCAGATCCATCTTCTGAGCCTTCTTCAGAATCTTCTTCCTCCTCACACTCATCACCAAGGATGGTTTTCTTCAATTCTTCATAATGCTTCTCGTTCTCCACGAACTGCAGATTAGGCTTGAATATGTCTGTACAGAAACAAGTATGACATAAAACAAAAATCAGACACTTGGATATGCGGATTAGGGATTATAAGTAGCTCCATATGACTGGATAGGCAAACAGATACCAAGAGTTATTTCTGGATCGATGTCCTCCTGGAGTGATATCTCATGTGTTAGTCGATCTTCTTGCTCTGCAAGGTCCAATTCTGGACGAACTGCAGACTGCATGTACACAAGGAAATTTAAGTTATGATAGTATAAGGCTTAGGAATGCGCACTCAAGTAGCCTCTCCATACCAAAATTTGTATTTTCTCGCCCTATCGAGAGATTGGAGATACTGACCTGAAACTTAGCATTTCTAATGGCAAAGAGGCCTTCAATCAAAAACTGAACTCGCTTATCTATTTCACCTTCATGAAGAATTCCACGAAACCGTTCAAAGATACCTGAAGAAATTATCAGAATTAAGAGGCCATGACACAAGAAATTATCGATGGAAACATAAAAGCAAGGATTGCCAGCATCATTACCTGGTCATGCACACTAAATATTATGAATTATCTCCTTAACTACATACGAGTAATAGTTTGGAAGATACGACAAGTCTATAAAAAGCCTTGGGATATAGCATGGTGACACTTCATTTATGAATAATATACGTAACACTTCCATCTCCTTTATCATCTGCAAGTCTGATCTGATAAATTCTACTGCAACCATTAAAGAGAACTCTCCAATAGATTGCCTAACAATTTGAAGGGTAAAAACATATTAATTCTATCAACAAACACAATAAAACACTGCAAGTACAAATACAACAGGGAAGACCCCTCTACAATGATGATACATGCAGACAATCAAAAAAAGAAGAGCAACAAGCTGGATATATATAAACTTCACCACATATACCTACCATGTAGTCCTTTAGGAGATAGGTCTTGGAGCATGGAACCACACTCGGTCACAAAACCAACGGCAACCTCCACACTGTCATCGGTAGGATTTTCCAGCAGAACAGTGAGCAGCTCCAAAGCAACAATCTCATGAGCCACTTGCTGGTTGACTAGATGTGCCAAGAATTTAACAGCAGCAAGTAATGGAGGCTGTTCAGAATACAACCAAACGAAATTAAAATCAGAAGTTTGAATAACCAAAGAGATGCTCGTGAACTAAGAAATCTGAACCTAAAGGTGTGTGGTCGTACCTTGTCATTCCTCTTAAAAGCTCTCTTGAGTTGCAAGAGAATCCTCCTCAGTAGAAGGTTGCCAACCTCTGGAAACTTTGAGTTGACGACAGAAACTAATGCGGCAAAAACATCCGTGAACTCTGGAGAAGCCATTTGCGACTTCATACACGAACGGCAAAACAGACCTCTTCCACGAATGAGATTCTCAGCAAAAAGTTCAGGAATAATATGCTTCAGGTTTGTTGCATTGACCTTATTGACCAATCCGTTTATACTCTTCCTTAAAGCATCCCACGTCAACCTTTGATACTCAATGCTGCTTTTATCTTCCACCTCTTTCATCATTTGGGCCGACTTAAATGGAGGAATGTAAATTCCTCCACTTCTGCCCAAGTTTGATGCATCATCCCACGATGCCAGTTGCTCTGATCTCCAACTATCAGCGTTTCTGCCATCTATTCCCTCTTTCTCACCATCTGTTCCCTTTCCCTCTATCTCATCCTGCTTCAAGTCACTATCATACCTCCGTCTTCTTTCCGGTCCATCTCTCCTCTCATCCTCCTCCCTTGCTCGACGAGAACCTTTCTTCATCTGTTGCTACCGGAAAGATTACAACAAACTGCAAATATCAAAAAGAGAATGGTACTCATTAGGGTGATCTCTTCTTACGGTCATAACTTAATATTTACAGATTACTACTAGAAAGTATCGCTCATTACAGATTACCACTAGAAACAAGACAGCCCGATTCACAGTACAAACTTGCGAGTGCCAAGATTATCTAGTAACAGTGAGATCATGGATGGAACAGACTTCCACATTACCACCAACTAAGCATGCGAGTTAGAACAACTCTGGCCACCACCATCAGGACGATTGAACATGAAATCTGACCCAAAACGTATGCATATTTTTAAAAAATTAATACTTGCAGAGATTTTCCAAAAAAAAAAAAAGAGAAAAAAGAGGCAACATCACGAAAAGACACGAGAAATCTCCAAACCCACGACGAGAAAATCAAAGACAGACCACCGTCCACAATCGATTCTGTCCGGGCAACCATGTCATGCGATCGCGAAGCTGGGTTTTCATCACATTACCCGCAGTCGCACCCAACCCACGAAAGCAAAACAAGAATTTTTGCAATGGCGGACAGAAATTCCCACACCTGCGACCCTCCGACGCCGATGGGTAGAGGCGAGTGAGGCGAGGTGCGAAGAAAGCGAGAGACTTTCCGCCAAAACCGGAGAAGATCGAAGCGGGAAGCAGCGCAACGAGAGAGGAAACCTCTTCTCCTCTCCTCTTCTCTTAGGACTTTCCTCTTTTCTCTTTGACAGCCGCGTTTGGGCGCGAAGACGACACTTGCATTAAAGCAAATCAGAAATTTGGGTTTTTATTTATTGAATATAGAAGTTTCTTTTTCTGGAATTTAAAGAAAAACACTATATTCTTTCCTTCCTAAAAACAATCCACGATTATGTAATGAATATTAATGCTCATCGTTCTTCAGCAAAAATAACGAGACTTCGAAGTATTGAAATTGACGAACTTTCTTTCCCAAGGAAAGTATTTTGAAATTATTTATGCATTTTTGTCATAAAAAATATATGATTTGAAAAAAAATTAAAAAAAATAATAGAAAATTTTGTATCACTTAAAAAATGAATATATAAAAACTATCGCCATCTTCCACAAAAATATTTAAGCATAAATTATTATAGATAATTACAATTTTTTTTATCAATTAATTATTTCTAATGATATAAGCGATTGTTTTTAAGAAATATAATTTTCAAATCATCATTTTTCGCGAAACAAATAGAACATACATATAATAATCGCTAATTTCTGAGATGTAAGTTATCATAAAGAGAAAAACATATGGTGAAAGTCGAGAGGAAAGACACGCTCTATCAATCTAATCTCTGGAGTTTGTTTTCCAATGCTATAATTCCACATTCCTCAACCATTGTTTTAAAGGAAAATTACACAATCTTGATCCCAGGCTATATATATATAACATGAGGCCTCATCTTCATGTCTTTACTTAGCATAATTATTTAGATCAGTCTGATCATAAGAAAATTATTGGTTACAATTCATCTAACTCAACGCTGATAATAAATTTCGTTATCAAATTAGACAAGTAAAGTCATAATCGCATACAATTATTGTCTTGTCATATCACCGATCGATAAAAGAAATTGCAAACTTCTTATGCATTTGAGCTAGTTCTATCACGGCCCACATGAAATCACTCGGCCCGTCCAGCCGAATACAGTTTGGGCTGGCCCAATCCTTATCACGGCCCAAAACGGCTAGCTCGGGCCATCCGTGGGGAGCACGGCGAAGGGGCGACTGGGACCGGCTGCCGCGCTCGCTGTGTTTGACTTTTTGACTTTTCGGAGAACTCGGATGGCAACAAGCAGTGGTTTCCCCATCCCTTTCTTCAGTCCCACCTCGAGCTCCAGCAGAGGTGATTGCGATCAGGTCGGGCAAAGACCAGACCAGGTGTAGTGCCACAGATTTGTCCTTTGGCAGATGAGAAACTGTGGAATCTATGTTGATATATTGCGCCATTTGTCAGACTTATTTGATTTATTCTTAATTTAATTCTTTTGCTTACATTTGGTCGTCCGGATTTAACACAAAGATAAGACTAGATAGAATAAGATAATAAATATATTAATTTTTCATATCATATACATTGTTTGATGATTGTAGTAAAAAAGTTAGATATATTTACATCATATCATGTACATCGATTTGTATAAATAGTAATTAGTATAAATTAACCAAAATTTTATAAGCGGATATGATAAAAATCTCTTATGACACTATTGCTTACTTTATTTTTATTTGCTTTTTATTTTATTTTCCTCTCTTTTTTTAATTAATTTCTTTTTTAATTTCGTTCTTCCCCTTCCACCATTCTCTAATAAAATTTTATTAAATAGTGAATTGTACTAATATACCTAAAATATGTAATAAATATAAATTTATATTTATATTCATATATTGGATTTATATTATAAAATAGAATTAAATTCGAACATATAAATATAAATAAGATTAAGTTAAAATAACTAAATTGTTATTTTTTATTTTGAATTTCTTATATTCAAATTCAAATATTATTTATATTAAATATAATTTTAGTTGTGTTAATTTAATAATTTGTTATTTGAGAAAAACAATTTTTCTATTATGGATGCTAGAAATCCTATTCATTTTTATCTCATATTCACCATAGGGTAATTTTATCCCGCCTTCCTCATAAAATAATTTTATCTGGTCTATATTTCCTTATATTTAACGTTATCCTATCTTGAACAAGTACCAAACATAGAATATAATTAATTTAATCATATCATCAATTTAATCTTGATTGATAAACAAAACATTTATATTAATATGTTTAAGAGTTGAGCTATAGTTTTATTACAACCCACACAACATCGCTCACCCCAGGTAGGCCCATCCTGACCGAGCCGACAACGATGCCCAAGATACAGTTTGGGCTGGCCCAATCCTCATCATGGCCCAAAACGCCCACTCGAGCCATCCTTGGAGGAGCACAGGGAAGGGGCGGCCAAGATCGGGCACGGTGGTGTGTGACGACTTCGAGATAAGTCATTGCAAAATTGCTTAAACCGAAAATAAAAATTAAGAGCATGTTTGGCAACGTGCCAAACAGTGCCAGATTCTGATTTTTTGTTCCTAGAATCAGTTTGGGACGAGAATCGTGTTTGGTAAAATTTTTGTTTCCGGGAACAATTTTGGACAAGATTTGAGAATCAAAAAAATTTGATTCTCTATCCGAGAATCGGAAAAAGAATCAAAACGGTGAAACCCTCTCTTTTCCCTTTCGTCATCCCGGTTGCCGTCCGCCACCATCCGCCACCCGCCGCTGCCGTTCGCCGCCAGTCGCTGGTCCGCCTCTGGTCGCCGGTCTGGCGAGTTCGCCGGAGGCTCACCAGGCCAGGGCGAGGTCCGGCGAGCTCGCCGGAGGCAAGCCCAACCATTGGCGAGGCTCGGCCTCGCCAGATCTGGCCACCGGCGAGGCTAGGCGAGCCTCGTCGGCAGTTGGGCGAGGCTCGACCTCGCCGGATCGGGCGAGGCTCGCCTAGCCACCGACGAGGCCGGGCGAGCCTCGCCCCACCGCCCGAGGCTCGGCCGACAAAGACCGACCTCGCCGAGGGTCGGCGACGCTCCGGCGATCGCCTAGATGAAGAAGAAAAGAATAGGAAAAAGGAAAAAAAAAAAGGAAAAAAAGAAAAGAAAAAAGAAAAGAAAGTAAAAAAGTAAAAAAATATTTAAAATTTATTTAAAAATCAAAAGAAATTAATTTGGAACAAATCAATTAATACGGTACCAAACGCAATTCTATTACGAGAATAAAAAAATTTGGACAGTTACCAAATGAGCTTTTTTACTCATAATCAGTTCCCGGGAACAGAATAAAAAATAATCAATTCTAATTAGAATCAGCTTCCGGGAACAGAATCGTTACCAAACGCGCCCTAAGTTTCAGATTGATATACAACATCGTCTCTCTCTCTCTCTGATTTTCTCGTTTGATTGTGACTGGGTGGGGTGAAAGGCAAACCATGTGCAGCGCCAGAGATTAGTCCTTCAGCAGTTGAGGAAACCATGGAATCACCTGATATGCTGCGCCGTTTGTCAAACATGTTTGTTTTGTTCTTAAACCGTGCCGTTAACGCTTTACTTAATCCTTCATATAAGTTTTTGTTTCAAGAATTGAGCTAGTTCTATCACAGCCCACGTGATATCACTCGGCCCTCCCAACCCAATACAGTTTGGGCTGGCCCAATCCTTATCACGGTCCAAAACGGCTCGCTCGGGCCATCCGTGGGGAGCACGGCGAAGGGGCGGCTGGGACCGGCGGCCGCGCTCGTGCCTTTGACTTTTTGACTTTTCAAAGAACTCGGATGGCTACAAAGAGCGGTCTCCCCTTTGTGTTCTTCAGTCCCACCTCGAGCTCGAGCAGAGCGAACATGGCTGGCCAACATCCGGATCTCGGTCCAGCTCCCGTCGACGCTACTGACTATGTCAAAATCTTCCTCAACCCAGACGGCACGGTTCCGAATACTCCCGCCGACCCCGATCCCGACCAGCCCTCCACCGTTCGCACCAAGGACGTCCCGCTCAACCCGGCCCACAACACTTGGGCCCGGATCTACTTGCCTCGCCCGTCTCCTACCCCGGCCGACCAGAAACGGCCGCTCGTCGTGTATTACCACGGCGGCGGCTTTGTCTGGTGCTCCCCGGCCAATACGGTGCACCACGTCTTCTGCTCCCTCATGGCCGCCAAGCTCGGCGCCGTCGTCGTCTCCCCGAGCTACCGCCTCGCTCCGGAGCATCGCCTCCCCGCGGCCTACGACGACGCCATGGAGGCCCTCCGCTGGGTCAGGACCACCGAGGAGGAGTGGCTTCGCGAGGGCGTTGACTTCTCGCGGTGCTACCTGTTGGGCACGAGCGCCGGGGGAAACATCGTGTACCACGTGGGCCTGCGCTTGTGCGCCGCTGCAGCCGATCTGGAGCCTTTGGTGATCAGGACCCTGATCTTGCACCACCCCTTCTTCGGGGGGTCCAAGAGGACCGAGTCGGAAGTGAGGCTGTTCAACAACCCAACCCTGCCGGTGAACATGGCGGACCAGACGTGGGAGCTAGCGCTGCCGGCCGGCGCCGACCGGGACCACGAGTATTGCAACCCGACAGCTGGGGAGAGATCGGATGAGTGGGAGGGGATGAAAAAGCCGGGGTGGCGGGTGGTGGTGGTAGGCGGCGGCGGAGATCCGATGATAGATCGGCAGAGGGAGTTGGCGGCGAAGCTGGAGGCGAAGGGCGTGCAAGTGGTGGGCCTTTTCAGCAGTGAAGGTGATTATCATGGGGTGGAGACACTGGAACCGGCTAAGGCGGAGCTGTTGTTCGACAAACTGAAAGGTATCATTTGAGCCGGCGGCTCGGCTATTCCGGCGGCCGCGGACGGGAAGATAAACGACGGTCAAAGACGGATGCCATCTATCGAATGAAAGCAGTTAAATTATTCTGTAAGGAAGTGAAGTTGAGTTGCCTAAATGTGTTCCCATACATCATCTGTATCTCCACCAATAAAAGGCACGACTTTCTCTCAACCGCAATGAATGTGGTGTGTGATGCACACAAGCTTTTCTTTTGCACTGTTTCTCCTTTCCTTTCCAATCATTTATGGGCGGACCAATCCGCATCCGAAACCCAGAAGCTTCAACCCGGATTTTGGCCTTGCCGATTAATTCTCGGAGCCGAGCTTTGGTCGGCAAGATGGTCCCTTAAGTTTAGCGTCACCAGCTTCTACGTCTCGGGACTTTTCTGTATCGATACGCGTCGCGCAAAACATATATCGAAAATCGAGTCATGGAAGATTGCTCACAGCATGCCACTTTGACGAAAGAAGCTTTGGCGCATCAAGAATATAAAATACAACCTTTCAATAGCCCGCCTTTTGGCAGTCTCTTTCTCCGACTCACTGATCTGAACCGCATCCTCATACGCATGCAAGATCCCCATTGCTTCTCTCTCTCTCTCTCTCTGTTTGATTGTGTTAATCTCCTGCTCTGTACCTTCCAGATCCGCAGCTTAAAGGGGGAGGGAAAAACGAGAACATTATAAAAAGGAGCAGATGGGCAGCGAAGGATCCCACTTTGTTTCATTCTTGGAAGTTTTATCTAGGAGATAGCGGATTCGATCGGGCCGAGCAAGCGAACCTAGAAAGAGAGGATGGAACGAAATAAAATTGGAGATTCCGCAAGGGAAAGGGACTAGACACGTGTCCCAAGTCGAAAAGATGTGAATACATACGTGGACGAGATTTGATAAACGATCATATTTCTCATTTCTAAAAATTCAAATTTATAAGTATAAAAGTTGTCGGGAAAATATGACAAACGATTGCAAAAATTAATGAATTCAGACTTTGAGACGTGATATCACTTTCTTTATGGAATTTGTTGCCTCACAACGTTATTAATGGTCACGGGTAAATTTTCTTCAAGATACAACAAAATCTTGATTAAAATATTAGATGGTTATTCTAGTATTTATCTAGGACTCTTGATGATATATTTATTTAGCATTTATGTTCATTTCTTTACACAACTTTCGTTTCTCCTTTAAAAAATATACAACCATAGTTTTCAATCCTTTCTATTAAGATATCTCGGAGAAATACTAAAATTGCTATTAGTATTATCAATCAAGACTTTGTTGTATTCTAGATCAAATTTGCCAATAACCATTAACAATGTTGTGAGGCAAATAATTTTTCAAAGAAAGTGATATTACGCCTCAAAGTGTAATTTCATTATTCTTCCCAATCATTCATCATATATTCCCAACATAATATGTTGACATTAGGTGCTTGATTAAGAGAGTATAACGAGATTAACATCTCATGGAGTCAAGATATAAAGTCTTTCTTGAGGCAATCAAAAGGGTGCTTTGTTTCAACTCTCCTTACTATTTTTTGGCAAGGTTGATTCTTGTGTTGCTTTTGTCGCCATGGATATGCAGCGTTCTTGCAAAATTGTGCTCGGAATACTTTATTCATGTTGAGGATCTTGTAAACAAGGATCATTCCATTTTGGAGCTACAAGTTTTGTTAATTGAGGATCGAAGCCTTCGTCTTTTAAGTTGTTTGATCAAGTCATTTAATTTGTATGATTTGTGCACTTGAGCTTTTTTCGTTATTCACATATTTAATGAAACCGATTGTCACGGCTAATATGGCAAGTTTAAACATTTGAAAAAAAGAGATAATGAATAGAGAAGTTTCAAAATTCAAAATAAATTCTGGAAATTTGAGGAAAGAAAAACACTAAAGTAAAAAAGAGAAATGGTCCTTCAAAATCCTGAGGTCCTCAATTGCAATAAAATTTAAAGAGCTGACTAATTTTGCATAGCATGAGGAGACCATTGAGCAAATAGGAATGTAGTAAAAAAATGGGGCTAATGCAAATAATAATAATAATGATATCATCATCATCATCATCGAGTGACGATTCTCACCCCCAACTTTCTTTTCTCTTAAAAAAGCATCAATATAGAAGTTTCTTTTTCTGGAATTTAAAGAAAAACACTATATTTTTTTCCTTCCTAAAAACAATCCATGATTATGTAATGAATATTAATGCTCATCGTTCTTTAGCAAAAATAACGAGACTTTGAAGTATTGAACTTTCTTTCCCAAGGAAAGTATTTTGAAATTATGAAAGCATTTTTTCACAAAAAAATATATGATTTGAAAAAATATTTTTTAAAAATAATAGAAAAAGTTTTATCACTTAAAAATGAATATAAATAAATAAATATATAAATATTACCATCTTCCACAAAAATATTTAAGCATAAATTATTATTTATAATCACAATATTTTTTATAAATTAATTATTTTTAACGATATAAACAATCATTTTTAATAAATATATTTTTCAAATCATCATTTTTCACAAAAGAGATAGAATGTACATATAAAAATTGCTAATTTCCGAGATGTAAGTTATCATAAAGAGGAAAACATATGGTGAAAGCCAAGAGGAAAGACACGCTCTATCAATTTAATCTCTGGAGTTTGTTTTCCAATGCTATAATTCCACATTCTTCAACCATCTTTCAAAAAGAAAATTACACACTCTAGATCTCACGCTATATATATATATATCATGAGCCCTCATTTTCATGTCTTTACTTAACATGGTTATTTAGATCAGTCACTCAATTTACTAATTGCCAAAGAAACCGAGTTTAGGTTGACATTTGAATAACGACATGCGATTTGATTATCTATCCGCCTAATAATTAACTAGGGGTTAATTGATTAATGCCGAGTGATATTAACTCCCACTTGAAAATTCCTCAGACAGGGTGAAGTCACAAAGCACCTAAGTAAAATCTAATCCCCATCATCAAACTATCCGCCGAAGGTGTCATGGCAATCCATAATCAATTGAATCTCAAACAAAATCAAATGGACATGCATTAAAGCTAAATAGCCTTGGAAATCATCGAATGAATTAGTTGACCAATAGGTCAATTTCTCCGTTTTTTCCCTGATTTTGATCTTCTAAACTTTAATTCAATTGAAGGCCCTAACGTATTCCAAATCAAGTGATTCTAGTTACCAATTAAAGCTTAGGATGTCCTCTTCAACTCATTAAAATTATTTCTTCTTAACGTGGCCCAATTGATACAAAAAGTTCGATTTTAGCGGATTGCTCTAGATTTGACCCCATTTCAACCAGGTTCCTTTAAAATTCGAAAAAAAACAAATGTTAAACGACCACCAAATGGACAAACGGCTCATTACGCGCTCTACAACTTTATTTTTTAAACTTTTATAAAATAGCCCTCTAACTATTTGAATATGCAATTTGCCCCCAATGACTCTATCTGTATCAATTTTGTAAGTCAATTTCCACTTTGACCTTATTCATTCAAATCAACCGACTTATCCTTGCTAAAATTTAATGAAAGTTTGGGTATTTGCAGTTTAGGACCTCTCCTAGAAGTTTCATATTTGAGCTTTTGTAAACTAGCCCTCAAACTATTTCTTATTTGCGAAACGAAACAAAATTTTCGGGTCAAACTCTAGGCTACTTCAGTATTTTCAAACTAGACTTTCACAACCTTAATGACATTCAAAATTTATGAACTTTATATCAAATTAAAACTAAGAATCTAAACTACAATTCTTCAGGTGACAAAGTTTCCTAATTCTATACAGACTTTTCCATAAATTCATTAAATATTCATATTCTATACATTGAACACATGATCCCACCTTCGATTAAGTTGATTCAACACATTCAAACATATCTTCAAGTATATCATGCATCACTTAATTGAATCACAAATTTTAAAGAATCATCACGAAAGTATCTTAAATGGCTAACAAATTTTAAAGGACACTTAGCACTCTTGCAAACATGACCATGTGCACAACTCAGGTCTTGTTCTTCTACCTAAAAAGGCCTTTTTGCGACCCGCCATCATCGCCGCCGACGTCTTGCTCCACGTAAAGGCACTCTCTAACCTCCCTCCGGAGAGCTTCGGCGATGGGGGCGGTGTCGACCGGGCGTTACAAGTCGAGGACAAGCTTGACGGCTTGAGGGCTTGAGCCGCCTCCACTGCGAGATAGCGAGGCATGGCAAGGAACAGGTGGCGAACGACGCCGGTGATAGTGATGTGGTTGAAGACCCTGTCGAGGACGCTGTAGTTGCGGTCCGCCGTGGGGAGCGCTCCCCGGAACTAGTCCCGCTCCGATGTGTTGTAGTTGGGGATGGTGGGGTATGTATGGTTGAGGTAGCTGATTAAGACGGGGAAGCAATTGACCACCATCATCGGTCCTCCACGCATACACATTAGCCATGATACTCAGAGTATAGTCAATAACACATAATTAATCTTTATATATACTTTAAAGTCCGAAACTCAAATGATTAAAATTTATTCTCCATCTTTCTAAGTAACAAGCGCTAACTGTTGATATAATAAGATGTCTTGGTTATAATGGAGTGGAGATACTGGAGCTGGCTAAGGCAGAGTCGTCTCTCGAGAAACTGAAAAGCGTCGTTTGAGCTGGCGGCTCGGCGAGGCCGGTGGCCGGGAACAGGGGAGATAATCGGCGGTCAAAGAGGGAGTTGCGTGCATGGGGCGCGTGATGGTTTGTCATTTGCCGAGTTTTCTTTTCACGTTGGCGTCACGTCTTGTTCGTTTTGAAGATTTCATGTTTTGGGGTTTGGTCAACTAGAACTAGGACGAATTAATGTTCTTGTTTGTGAAAAGGAAAGGAAGCACATGCAAATTATAGATAGAAAGAGGACAAGGAGGGAGGGAAGGTTGAGAAAGCAAATCAGAAATTTGGGTTTTATTTATTGAATATAAAAGTTTCTTTCTCCTGCTCGAAAACTCGTTTGATGACTTTTCTTTGTTTTTTTTTTTTTTTTGGGGTCTTAAAATTGAAAACTAAGATTCTGGAATTTAAAGAAAAACACTATATTTTCTCCTTCCTAAAAACAATCTACAATTATGTAATGAATATTAATGCTCATCGTTCTTCGGCAAAAATAACGAGACTTCTAAGTATTGAAATTGACAAACTTTCTTTCTCAAGGAAAGTATTTTGAAATTATGGATGCATTTTTTCAAAAAAATATATGATTTAAAAATATTTTTAAAAAATAATAGAAAAAGTTGTATCACTTACAAAATGAATATATATAAAAAAATGTTGCCATCTTCTACAAAAATATTTAAGCATAGATTATTATCGGTAATTATATTATTTTTTATCAATTAATTATTTCTAATGATATAAGCGATTGTTCTTAAGAAATATATTTTTCAAATCATCATTTTTCGTGAAACAAATATAACGTACATATAATAATTGCTAATTTCCGAGATGTAAGTTATCATAAAGAGAGAAACATATGGTGAAAGTCAAGAGTCTCTATCAATCTAATCTCTGGAGTTTGTTTTCCAGTGCTATAATTCCACATTCCTCAACCATCTTTCTTTCAAAAGGAAAATTACACAATCTAAATCCCACGCTATATATATATCATGAGGCCTCATCTTCATGTCTTTACTTAGCATAATTATTTAGATAAGTCTGATCACAAGAAAATTATTGGTTACAATTCATCTAACTCAACGCTCATAATAAATTTCGTTATCAAATTATATAAGTGAAGTCATAATCGCATACAATTATTGTCTCGTCATATCACCCGATCGATAAAAGAAATTGCAAACTTCTTATGCATTTGAGTCTCTATTAATGCGAAATAAAAGTCTTGTTTCCCACCCCGCACCCCCCACCCCGATCCTGTCTTCTTCATGAGCAATCAAAAATCAAGATGGCCACCGACGACGAGGCTTTTCCGGCCTTGACTTGTAGAACAGTCCCACCCCAAGTTATCACGTACATGCCAACGCGGACAAAACGCGATCCCACTTGCGCTCGCGAGCAGCCGCCACGTGGTCTCGAGTTCAGCTCCCCCCCTTTCGATCTTTTCCATGGTCGTTAACGCTTTGTCCCCTTCCGCTCGCCCTCGTGGTGGCCTCCCACTTCTCCTCCGATGCCATCGGAGATCCCTTCGAATCTTCTCCTCCTTCTCCTTCCCTCCTTCCTTCTCCTCCCCCTTCCTTCCTTCCCTCTTCCACCTTCATCTCCAACCTCTCTGTCTCTGCCCAAAACCCACATAAAAAGCAGCGACGAGTGAGAAACCCAGATCGCAGAGCACTGCAGAGTTTGCTGCTTGGGCGAAGGATGAGAGCGTCGTGCTCGGAATTCCTGCTCATTGACCTCAAGACCTCATGGCACTCGGCCAACCAGATCCCCACCTCCACCCTCACGTACCTCCGGGGCTCCGCCTTCGCCCCCGCGGTCTCTTCGTCGTTCCGTCGAACGGGTCGCGGGCGCAGAGGGATCGCGTCGCCGAGGTCGCGGGCCCCGTCGGCTCCGTCCCCGGAGATCCGGCGGCCGTCGGACCGGCTCTTCGGGGGAAATGGGTCGGTGCCGAACCCGCGGTCGGGCGCGGCTTCGACGTCGCGGTCCGCCGCGGCGGACTCGGAGCTGGAGATGTTTCTTGAGCTGTTGCCTTTGAGGATGAGGAGTGAGCTGTACGAGCATGAGGAGATCGGGGCGTTGATTGAGGTCGTGATGGATTTGGGTAGGAAGCCGCTCGCCAGGTTCCCGTCGGGCGACTGGGTGATATCGGAGCAGCCGATTAAGTTGGATGATTTGAGCCATGCTACATCCAAGGTGATCTTTTTAAGTCGGTTGTTGTAGCTAGACATTGTTGATAATTATAATTGCTTGGTTCGAGGAAAAAGTGTCTGAGATCAAGCTACTGGGTTATCATTTTCTATGTTGATGAAGCCAGCCCTGAATATATTGAGTGAACAGGACTGATGCAAAGTTTGTAATCTGTTGCTGAATTGTATTTTGCAGTAACAGCTTTCCGTTGCGAGAATCGAACTGCGTATTGCAGTTGCATGGGTGTCACGAATTGATGAATAGGATAGATGATGTGATTGTGGCGCTTGAAAGTCCTTTCTATTTTACTGTTGAGCTACAGGAAGTCGGGCATTGGATCAGTTACTTTTTATATGAAAAAAGTCATCATTCATATTGTTATGATGTGATGTCCACACTGTGTTCTTTACAGTGAATATTAACTAGTTGAGCAATTTTACCTGGTCTCTGATAATTCTGATCATCTGGACATAAGAAAGGAAATTTGTGATGACATGGAAATTAATTGGCTTTACATTATGTTGGCTTCTCTCTCTTCAGGTTGGAGAGTTTTCTGATGACAACAGATCGGGAATCGATAGTTCCTTGCATCGTATAAGTGCCATCCGAAACCGTCAGATGCAAGTTATTGGACTAACTTGCCGAGTAGGGAGAGCTATATCTGGGAGTGCTGAGACAATTTGTGATTTGATTGAGGGAGGAGGCTCGATCTTGGTCATTGGTCCACCTGGAGTTGGAAAAACTACCTTAATTAGGTACTTCTCTCCTCCAGTATAGCTTCCAACTGAGATTGTTTTAACCTAAAGTCGTGTTTAGGCATTTTCTGTTGCTATTTAGCTCATTTTTATTTCTTATTTTTCTCGGTGCTGGAATGGCTGGCTTATCTAAATGGAGTTTGTTTTGACAGAGAAATTGCTAGAATGTTGGCAGATGAGCACATGAAACGCGTCATCATAGTAGACACTTCTAATGAGATTGGAGGTGATGGAGATGTCCCTCATTCAGGAATTGGCCGGGCAAGGAGAATGCAAGTGCCCAATGTCCATATGCAACATAACGTAGGTTTTAATTTTAATATAGCTTTTCACCACTGCTTTGACTCTAACTAGGTTATAAACTCTTGTAGTTTCTGCTCAGATGTGCTATAAACCATGTGTTTTCTATACAGGTTATGATAGAAGCCGTGGAAAATCACATGCCTGAGACAATCATAATTGATGAAATTGGAACTGAACTTGAAGCACTAGCAGCCAGTACTATTGCTCAAAGAGGAGTTCAACTTGTCGGCACAGCACATGGAATGACAATTGATAACATAATAAAAAACCCATCTTTGCAGATCCTCGTCGGGGGCATAGAGGTGCGATGCAGTTATCAATTAGTTTGTACTGATCTACTGCTACCAATTGCTTTTCCAGTTCCTTCATTTCATCTTGGCGAATAAACTCACAATCAGCCAGATATGAACCTGCACAGTCCCAGTACATGATAGTGTAGAGAGGAGGTGCTTTTTGGCACCATTGGCTGCTGATGTGGGTTGGTGTCTGTGTATCTTGAGGTTTCTTTATTCTAATGTTTAATGTTGCGCAGTCTTCCAAGGATATTGGCAAAAGTATATCTGAAAATGTTCCTAATTTCCTTGAGAGTTGAAAAGCAGTCCATCTAAAGTCATAGTCCTTAGGATTCTATGGTAAATTAAGCCTGAAAATTTACCTTTCAAACAGAGTGTCACACTTGGTGACGAGGAAGCAAGGAAAAGGAAAGTGCAGAAGACGATTCTTGAGAGGAAAGGCCCCCCTACATTTACTTGTGCTATTGAGATGATATCTAAAACAGAGTGTCGCGTTCATCACCGATTGGATGTGAGTGTTGATGCTATACTGGCAGGTACTTATGCGTCCCCAGTTTAAAGATTGAAGTGGGACCTTATCATTATATCTACCCTCCAACATTGTCGAAGGACTATGTCTCTCAATATGATTTTCCAAATGACAGTTTCTCTAATGAAAAAACATTTCTGTGTTGTAGGAAAATCTCCCCTGTTTGAAATCCGTCGTCTGCAATTTAAGGCCAATGATCCTCTGAAATCTACTCCACCATTTGAGGAGGAAAGCAGAGAAGAGCACAGTTCGGCTGATAATACAGGCTTAAGTAACGATATAGAGTCTGATGAGGAAGATATGGATCATCATTCCAGTAAGGCTAAAAGTCACAGCACTAATCACTCTGCAAGAAAGAGAAGCTCGCCGGTCTCTGTTTACTCTTACAAGGTAAATATTCCGACTGTTCATCCTGTTATTATACAATTTTCATCATTTCTACCCCGTTGCACCAGGGCACTTCTGTCAAATACCAGATCTGTATTCTTCCCTCTTTCGATCTTAAGCTAGTCATGTGAAATTTTTATGGCACCACCGATGATATTAGAACATTTATACCTGACTTTTGGTGTGATCCAGATTCTTGAAGCTGATCTACTACAAGTGGCCATGGTGATGGGGCTTGAAGATGAGATGGATGTAACCGATGACATTGGAACGGCAGATGCAATTCTTGCCTGCAGTGCTGAAATGAAGGAGAACCCTTGGATCCGTAGTGTAGCTAAGTTTCACCAGTTGCCAGTATTTGTTATCAAGGTATATATGAACCCATTCTCTTCTCCAGTAACATTTTTGTTGCATGCTTCTAAATAAAATGTTATTTCTCTGGTATCGCAGTCAAATACCATGGCCCAGATGGTCAAGGCAGTCCGTATGATCCTCGGAATGGAGTCATATAGCTCTTCACGGAAGCAGTCTGTCAAAAACTATATAGATGTTGAAATTGAAGATGATGCACCAACACAGAAACCGTCCCTTGAGGAGATTGATGCGCTGGAGGTAAATTTTCTTCTTCCTCTGATAGGGAAATGTGGATAAAGCATTTGATTGAAGCCTAGATTCAGAAAGATCCCATCTGCTATTTGAAAGAAGTAAAGAAAGATCCAATCATTCATGTGTTGTATCGATTAAGAAAAAAATATTTGTCCTGCATTGACACATTAAACATATGCTCGTGCACTACTCTAACAGAGATGTAGAAATTTCTGGTCAATTATTGCTTGTCATGCATTATTCTTTACAGAAATTTGTGGTGTCCAGCCTTTTTATGCATCTACCTTAGATTAGGCCAAAGCCTAGACAGGCTCGTGCTTTCACACCAGGGAATATGTATTACATGTTCTATGCAATATGGCTTACTCTTTAGGAGATCTAAGAAAGTAAAAGGATGTGAATAATTACTATGTTTTGATTTGTTTCAAAAGAATTTTTTTCTTTGGAGAAATATGCTCTTGAACAAATATCTGCTGTTCCTTGCAGAATGGTCAACTCATGATAACCTAACTTCATGGACTAAAGTCTCCAGAAAGTGACTTGACATTGCATTTTTGTCTGTCTCTTGCGCTATTAGCTTAGTTCTCCCATAATCTGGTCACCGTTGTTAGTTTAGATTTGCATTGAGTGCTCAGTTATTCGCTGCACCCTGAAAAGACATTGTGTCTCATATCTACGTATCTTTTATTTCTGCTTCTAAGTGACAAAAGGAAATATAGTTTGTTTCGCATGATCATTCCTGTTAACTTTCTTGATTGTATGATAGGAGGTCCGTCTTGCAATCGAGTACATCGTCATTCCTGGTGGAGAGCCAGTAGAACTTCTCCCTAGACGCTCTGAGATAGTCGCTCGACAGCTCAAGCTGGTGGAAAGCTATCAGCTAACTGCAGAAAATTCAGGCACTGAGCTGAACCCCAGATTGCAGATTCTTCCGCTCAAGATAAACAAGAAAACTTCTAAGCTCTCGAAGTCTGGTTTGAGCGGACGAAAGGAAACAAGCTCTAAATCGTTGACTAATGGAGGCAGCAGTGGCGGAGGCACAAGTTTAACCAAGCTGCCTCTTTTACCCGAGTAACCCAACCCTTGTCTCTGACCGATAATAGGGTAGCAGTGATTTGGGTATGTACCATGTCTTGTACAGTCATGTATATTATTACATCCTAGTTGGTCTGATCATTTGGCTACAGGGGAATGCTAAAATGTTAATAACCATTAATTCTTTGGAAGGATGAGTCTCTTTGGAAGGATGAGTCTCAGCTCAAGAGACTCAGTTGGAAATAAAGAGCCTCTAAATGAAGGTCACCTTCCTTACATGATTAACTAAGTGGAGGCAAGTCGTATGTTATCTGTTCTTTCTGGTCTTCATCTCTGGTGAACGGCGATGGATGATCATGTTCTTTCTGGTCTTCATGTCCAGTGAAAGGCGATAGATGATCGTGTTTTAATGATGTTCACTTGAAGATGCAAGCCTTAGTCGTCCTAACTGATCGAGTGCATTTATCTCTACCTAGATCTTTATCCAGATAGAGTTTGCAGGGTCTTCATGCTCTCAGTTCGTGTCGATGCTTTATTTACTAAATAACTAATGTAGAGTTGCTGCCAATTGGCTCTGATGTCTTCTTCTTACCCTAGTTTCATGAAAAAGTCATAAGCCTCATAATGGCCCGGCCATCGGCAGATGAACTCTTGTGGTTGTCTCCAATTTATGCCATCATCCCACGGCCTGCCTCTCGGTCATCCACCCAGCCCGTCGACTTGACGTCCTTCAAACTCAGATCACAGTCCGGCTTGTTATACCAGACATGGTACTTGAACTTTCCCGACAGTTCATCCAACCAGTCCGTTGACTTGACGTCCTCTCCCCTCTCCCTCTCCCTCTCCCTCTCGCTTTCCTGATCCCCTTGGTCCTTCCTAGGCTCTCCTAGAGGTGCCTTTTAGCCTGTCTCCATGTCCTAACTTCCAACATTCTCTTTCAAGGAGTCATCTGGCTTCTCTGCAAATGATTTCTCTCCACCAGCAACAAACAATTCATATCAGAAGAGGTTCTGCATATGTGCAAATGATTCCCATGAAAAGTTTGACCATTATAGAGTGATGAAATTCATGATAAATGTCTCTCAAATGCTTCAGAGTGTGAAGTTTGCTTTCGCATTTCGAATCGTAATTTTTTCCGTGGCATCGAGGCAACATAAAGAATCATGGAGAATGCTACGAGTAGCTATGTTGCTTGTAATATGTAGAGGTACAAATTTTACCCGACTCGATGTCACATTATGTGAAAACTTGCTATGCTTAACTCTTTTTGGATTACTACATGCTATTATTTGCTGTTATTGGAAGCCATATTATAGTAGCTTCAATAGAATGAATTATATCTTAACTAGACTCTTGTAACCTTCAAATGAGTTACGTCAAGGGAAAATCCGTATTTAAACCGTATTATTCATCCTATATAGGGATGGGATAAAAATTATTTGGGCTCAGTCGAATGCCAAATCGAAAATAACCAAATATAAAGAAAAGCAAAGAAGTGGAAAATTGCTTCTCCACATATCTCTTATGAAAACATCCAAAAACCATCCAAGTTATTGGTCCACTCATTCAAATTCAGGAACAATATTAAACATATTCATATAGTTTACGGACTAAATTGAATATGTTAAAAATTCATGAACGATATTATCCATTGAGCTTAAAGTGTTTTTTTTTTTTTTGACAATATTGAACTTAAAGTGTTTAGTGATCACATAATGTTTTAGAGACAATGGAATAAATTAAAAATTTTGGGGACAAAATTGCGAATTGAGCCCAAAATTGACAGACAATTTACGTTATTTGTGCTGTTGAAAAACGTACACGTGACCCCGAGACCGAGAAAGGGCCTTGCGAACGTCAGGACGGTTCGATTCCTCCGACGTGGGAACGAGTCACTCACTGAGTCGGCGACTCGGCACGAAGATATTTATACGCTCCCGCAGGAAACGCACGAAGGCACCGTCCCTTCCCTTCCCCAAAATCCATCCGCTAGGGTTTTTCAAAAAAAAAAAAAAGTTCTCCCCTTTGCGCAGTTTCCGAAACACCCAGGAAGAAGACGAAGCAGCAGCTAGGTATGCAGCGACGTCGCCGCTCTCCTCTCGCCATTTCCGTTTTGCCGGCGGCGTCTGCGAAATCAGGGCTGGCGCGGTGTCTTTTCTAGGGTTCTTGGTCATTGAGTGTGGGTCATTTTTTTTTTTTTTTTGGGCTTTCAGGCGATTGAGCGAGAAGGGCGCGGAGATGGTGAAGGAGGATTATCGCATATTCGTGGGCGGCTTGTCGTGGGACATTACCGAGCGGCAGCTCGAGAGGGCTTTCGGCCGTTTCGGCAAGGTTATCGAGGCTCAGGTAATAAAGGAAAATCGTTCTCCGGGCTTCGAACCCACCCTCGGTTTCGGTTTCTCGAGAGGAAATTGGACGTGTTTGAGGTGTTCTTCTCTGTCAAGTTGTTTTTTTTTTCTTTGGTTCATGTGAAGCACATTTGAAATAATTTTCTTCTGTTGGAGAAGAAGAAAGCTAGGTTTGGCACTGTAAATTGGTGAGGCACGTGGGGACTGATTTTTGATGGGTTTCTTTACCTGTACTTTTGAGCACTTGAGCTCTGTCGTAGCTAAAATTTTCGACATGAAGAAGGGCATGCAAACCTAGTTGGGTGTAAATTAGGTTTTCGTATGCTGAAACTCTTTTTCTTTTATAAAGGAAAAGGACAGTTCGCTTAAGAAACTGTGTTTTATTTCTCAAGGACCGGTGAGGCTTAATAGCTGCCTAGCATTAGGCATCTTAGAAAGTTTCTGTTCTCTTTCTTGGTAAATCTTGTAATTTTGGCAGTATTTGGAAGTTTACTGTGTTAATATGAAGTGCCGATCCAAATGGAATAATTTGGGTGCGTTTCTCAAGAGAGAAATGCTAGTGTTTTACCGTGTTTGCTGTCAATGTTACTAAAAGTGGAGTCCGTTGGTCCTTAGTTCTTCCTGTTCTCCTGTTTAATTTTTTAATTAGATGGGCATTCATGAGGCCAGTTAATAGCAAAAAATTATGATGAACTGGCAAATATCCATTTTGAGTAAAGATGTGAATAATAATGAAAGGGTTCAGGAGCGTTGGCTATAGTCAGATGCTTTCTCCTTCTGCTTCATGATATGGTTATTGCGTTTGTACCGATGGTTCTACAGCATGAGTATGTGGGGGAAAAGTGGAGTGCACGACACAAGTAAAGGAAATATGGTCAAAATCTTCTTAGATAAAGTTTTTTATTTTTATTTTTTTGGAATCATTGTTTCATGTTATTTCAAAATGCTTGTTTCGCTATTGGCTATCTCTATATTCAAATATTTTAGTACTATATTAATCATGGTTCATTTCTTTTGCTGCTGGATGCTGGTTTGGTTTTTTGAGATGCTGTAGATGGTTTTAGAGATGCTATTGCTCAGTTTAATTGCAGAATCTCTGGAGGCTCATTTAGTAGAGTATATCAGAAGGCTATTTCAATGAACTAAGACATGGCTGATGTATGTAATCCGATCTTCTCTATATCTCAGTGGATGGTATGCGATTTTGTGGAAGGAATCTCTATATTTTTGACTAAGCATGAAAGAGTCTTCATGAAAGGGTCCATACTTGGGCACAGCGGCTAATGATGGTCACACATTTGAAATGAGAGTAGCACGTAGAATTGTGGGAATTACTTGAAAAGCAAATAGAAGGTTCTGTTTTAGCAGCAGAAGAGAGATTTCTGGGTAGCTTGCTTTCCCAGTCTCTACACAAAGACAGTGCAAAGTTGCTTTTGCACGATGGAAGTGCAATTTTTTTTTCTTTGAGATGAAGAAACGATGCCTGGTTCCTAGAAGTTACTTGATACGAGAGGCTTAGAATCCATGCCTTCCTGCATCATCCTTTTGTGGAAATGGGATGCGGTTTGCTGGTTTGCCTCCTCTTTTAGTAGTTCAGGGCTTCCGATCTCTGTTTCGAGTTTTCACATGTTATCTTTGGAGATGTCAGAGCAGGGGATTTATGATTTTATCAACTGTAACTTTGCAGCTGGAAGAGATGCACCGACTTTAACCATTCTTTTTGGTGAGGATATGTTGGATAACAATTCCCGGCTGCTAGGGGAATGTGTTTGAGGCTAGCTTGAGATATCTGCTAGAGTGATTGGCTTCTGATATCAACCATCTCCTTTTTGGCCAAATATGCTCCTTGTTACCTTTTTCCATTGATCTATATATAAGCAACGGTACAGAACTAAAGGATGTGGGAAGTTCAGTTGAAGTAAAGAGTAAATCAACAGTTTCCTCGCCAATCTTGAGAAAGTACTTTGCTTGTTTTTAGTGTCCTGAGAATCTAAAGAATCAGTTATCTCGTTGCCTGTTCAGTATTCAGTGTAAAGCAGGAGGGACTGCTGATCCTTGATCTGTTGCTCTGTGGAAAATATGTTGTAGGCAGAGTCAAACGGCGCTGTTTGTCCATTTGCGAGGAGGGATGGTGAGAAGATTCATTTTAAGCTCCATGGAGATCAAAGATTGATTGCTAATGCTGATTACTGATTGAGATTTAACATATAACTTTTGATATCAAACTTTTTATGGGTAAGGAAACTTAAAATTAGACCCTGATGATTTGGTTGCTTATGTAGAAGCTGAGGATGTAATAAGAAATCTTTCTGCATGGGCTGCAATACAAGGATACTAATGCAACCCAGTATATGTTCATCAACCGCTGTCCATGTTAGGTTTACGTCCTGCTGCTTGATAGCCCTATTGAGACTCATCAGATCTGTTTTGTCCATCCAAGAGGAGAATCAGCTCTGCCTCAGGGATCAGCTCTCGCAAATTTTGTGTTGTCAGTCTGGAGTGGTACCATCTGTGATTTAGCATTTGAGTTTGTTTGATTGGCTCAGCTTTTGGCAGTTTCAAGTGCTGTTTGGCCTGAATAACCTTTCGTTCCTGTCCTCTCTTGAGATGCATTCTGTCCTCTTAGTATAACTTGGGAATACCCTACCAAAGAGAATCGGTGGTATGATGTGTGATCTTCTGATGGCGGATCAGTGACTTTCATATAACAAGGGCAAGGTGGAGCGTGGACACCTACAGTTGTATCTGCGTGCTAATCCTGAAAGATTGTAGATTTTCCTTTGAGTGCTGTCTCTATTCTCTTTCTTTCACCATTTCCTTTTTTGGAATCAAGATAGCTTTCCAATCAGAATGTTGTAGTGCCAAGAATGCAGCCGAATTATGAACCAAAATTTCCGACACAAATCTGAGGAAACATACCGTGATCTGCCATTAGTATTGAGTAAATTCAGTATCCTTTGACAAAAATGCTGGATCACTGTAAAGTTTTCTCTTCTGTGGGTAATGCCTATCCACTATCTGTTGAGAGGACAATTAAGAAAAATTGATGCTCGCAGAACCCTTGATGTGAGTTTGATCTTTACAGTGTTCATTGCTGGTATGAGCTGTTTGAGTTTAAGTCTCTTGGCAGCAACACCACTTTGTAGAGAAAATGAAGAAAATCAGATGTGATGGACACTTCTAATCCATTCAAAAGTTGTCAGTTGTGTGGTCTATGACTTGATTGGCTGATGCCAGAATTGTTTTCTCAATCTTTTGGGGTACTGAGAACGAAATTCTGTTACAACTAATTTTGGACTGTGCAATGGCAGACCGTCTTGTGTTATATACATTGCATTTGTTTGACTTCTTCCCATGCCTTTCTTGTTATACAAAACGAGTAAGTTCAGCTTCTTTATTACTGATTAGCTCTCTATTTACTGCGTATGTGAATATGAAGCTTACATAAACCATAAGTTAATCTCTAACTTCAGTTATTTTTATGAAAGCGTGATAGAGGTAGGATCCTTGAATATGGTATTGATGAAACCGTGGACAGAGCATGTTCAACTTGTCAACTTTCTTTCCAATATCTTTGTATGAATAGTATGTGAACATTGTTCCTTTGTCATTTAACCATCATGTCTTCTTAGTATTAGCTTGGTGAAAATTCTGTTTGGTCTGTTTATCCCTTCAGAATAATACCAGATTTGGGTTTTCATCTGGATTCTTGCTATGTTCATAAAGAAGCATTCTGGCACCTTATCTGTGAAATGATGCAGTGGCTGAGGAAAGTTGCCTCCCTGTTTCTTGTATCTCTACTCCCACAGCTGTTGCATTGAGGCTGTTACGTTTTGTCAGTATGGTTGAACTTGGCCCTTAATGAATCTGAAGGAATTTTACATGTTTCTGGATTTATTGCTTGTAAAATAGAGTATATGTTTCTGGTATCATTTAGCTAGTCGATGATTTATTTTGTATCTCTCTTGTTGTCGGGATTTTGGTCTTCATAAGGGCTTTAATCTATCTTCTTTCCCTCCCTCTTTTGAGATTCATATTTTGTCTTGTGTTTACCTTTTGAGCGTACTAGATGTTTCTGGTACTATATAAGCAAGAGTAACTGCCAAATTGAGTGAATATCTCACCGTAGCTTTCTGTTGCATATGATTTTTTTTTTGGGTCCATTTTTGCATATGATGTTTGGCTTTTGCTCTAGAACAAATTGTGCTTTAATTTTGGTCCAGTTTACAAATGACTAGACTTCTGTCAAATGCTTCATTTGCACAGTTTCTCTAACATTGTTCTTCTGTAGATTATGCTGGAAAGAGACACAGGCCGTCCACGTGGATTTGGGTTTGTAACCTATTCAGATCGCCGTGGTATGGAGGATGCTATCAGAGAGATGCATGGACGTGAATTTGGTGACCGTATTATCTCAGTGAACAAAGCTCAACCTAAAATGGCAGAAGATGCAGACCATGCCTATCGTGGAGGAGGCTACTCATCGGGGGGCCGGGGAAATTATGGAGGAGACAGGCCTGCTTCACAAGATGAATGCTTCAAATGTGGGCGCCTTGGTCATTGGGCTCGTGATTGCCCTTCGGCAGGTAGTGGACGAGGTGGGGGTGGTCCTCCATTCTCCTCACATTCTCGTTACAGTGGTGGCAGTGGTGGTGGAGATCGCTTCGGAGGAGAACGTGATCGTTTCATTGACGACCGCTATGATGGAGGCCGTTTTGGGGATAGGGACCGCTTTGAGAGCAGAGATCTCAAACATACTGGCCGTGATCGCTATGTTAGTGACAGGTACTTGAATCTTCTTCTTCTTCTTCTTCTTCCTTCTCTTCTTTTTTTCAATTCAGCTATATGGAAAGGGTGGAGTTCAACTCGACATTTGTTTACTGAGAGGTGCATTTCGTGCTTCCTGTCTGTTTGTTGGTACTAAGGTTAGTCTTAAGCTCTACTTATTTTGTCATGTTAATAACACCTGAATAGGCTAGTATAAAGCCATGTACAAAGCTCCTACTTCTTGTAATATATATATATTATGTAGGTATATTGTCCTAGATCCCAAAGATAAGTGCTCTTCCTTTTGTCTGGGTAACAATTCAAGTAAGACAAGATGTGCTTGTGATGTGATAGTGATGCCGTCACTTGTAGTTGACATGTGTTCTGCTAATCATTCAGGTACCCCTCTGGTGATCGCTTTGCAAGCGACAGATATGGTGGTGGTTCAGATCGTTATCCTCAGAACGGTTTCAACAAAGATAGAGGCTATGACAGGGATGCTGGCCCTCGAGGAGGTGGTGATAGGTATGGAAGTGGAGGGCCAGCACGTAACGAGGATCGGAGCTACCGAAGCAGGGCTGGTCCTTATGACCGCCCAAGCCGGGGAGGCCGCCCATCTTCATTTGAGCGCTATTGAACACTTGAGGAGTGCACTCCGACGCTGTCCTGCCTCTGGTCTTGCTTAGGCTATATGCCCGACCGTCGATGTCCTGCTTATCTTCATGTAGGATGTTTCAGCTGTGACAATTAGCATGTTTTTAAGTACTTCTTCCTTTTCATTTGGTTTTTGTCTATGTACTGTGCCATCCCTCCTACCAACTGGCGTGTTCTATGAAACCTTAGGTCGTGTTTTTTCTATGTACGTGCTTCTTCTAGATGACACTGATCTACTATGGTGCTTGATAATTTGCATGCACAATAATAGATTCCTCCCTTTCTCCGAGCACCTAGAGTTGGCCTGTGAGCCGAAAAACAGGAGGGAAAACAAGCAAGTCATTGCGAACGATGCAATTGTTTGACCCTTATGTGTGTTACTTAATAATTAACTCCTCATATCATTGAAATTGCATACTGTTAGAAATTATTTAAATTTTTTCATTTGACACATAAGTTATATAAATTTAAGGTTCTGTTTATTTTGCCAAAGATGAGAATGATTTAGAAAAGATTTTTCAAAAATTAGTTGCCCATATTGCTTGGCCAATGAATAATATTTTATTATTAATAACAATTTATGTCTAAATAATTTCTTCAATATTTTTCACTCAATTCATTTTTTTTAAGTGATTCAAATAATCATATTTTTTGAAAATATTTTTCAAATCATTCATTTTTCGCGAAATAAATATACTCTTATTGATTTTAAATAATTTATAGAGTTCTAAAAGTTTTAGGAGATTTAAATTAAATAAAAGAAGCTTCGAGTGCTCAATTAAGTTTTTAATGAGCTTGAGTTCGTTGAATAGAGTTTTCATCGAATTCAAATTTGAGTCGACTTAATAATTAACAAATTCTAGTTAAAACTCAGATCATACACGAACTTGAGCTTGAATTGTCAAAATATACCATAATTGGAATATTTAATATTTACATAATTGGAATATACTTATAAATTGTCAAAATATACCATAATTGTATGTATGTATTATTCAACTTTATAATATAGTAGTTATAATCACTCAATTAGACTCACAAGCCACTTCAGTTGAGTATTTGAAAGTTTAGGCTCAATTAATTAGTTTGCACTTAAAATGGAATTCGCCCACCTACGGGCACGGGATTATTATTGGGGCACATGGACCTAATCTCCTAAGTTGTCCTTGGGATTCTTTACAAGTATAGTGATTTGAATATAATCTTAGCAATGATTACTATATCTTCTTATGGTCAACATAAGCATTTATAACATGATGGTCACTTTAAAATGGAAAAAAATAATAAAAAATCATTAAATCAAATTCAATAAGAGAAATTAACGCTCGAGCAAAAGAGGTTGAAGTACTATCAAAGAGGAAAACGCACTAATGTTCTCCCTCCAGCTCTCTACCCTTCTCCAACCTTGTGCTACTCTAGCTAGCAAAGCCTTGAGTTCTTACTTTTATAAAAAAAAAATTGATGTAACAATGATAACTCTGTAGATGTACTTATAAAGTGTTAATGACATAATTTTTGCACAAGTTGTTGGACTCAACGGAGAATATCCTATAAATATAACGGAATACAAGTTACTAATGGCTCGACAATAAGGTACGACATGAGTAAATAATAGGATGCGATGAATTTTACCAACATTTGGGCAAGAACTTTAAGAGTTGATGATAGAACGGGAACACATGAAATGTTGCGAATTGTCTTCGTAATTAAGTATGATTATGATCTAACATGAAAATGAATAGTATAATATTTCTATTAACATGAGGAGATAATAACACAAATGGTCTTTCAATGATGACCCAACATGTAATATCATTCCCGAAATTTTATTTTATTTAATATGATCCATGAATTTGAGCTCCATGTGAAAATGTCATTGTTAAGCTTTCAATTTGTTTAATATAATCTCTAAAAAGTTGGTAAGAAATAATAGGAGAAGTGCTTTAATAGCTTTTTTCCAAACAAGCTTCTAGTAATATCTTATATGCCATGACATTTCACTTGGAAATTTATGCAAGATAAATAATATAAAAGGGCGGAAGTCCAATAAAAATCCTAAATTACACATTTACGGTAAACTTTTTTTTTTATGATACTAAAAATTCTAAATTTGTATTTGTGTGATATATTTATCTGTTGTCAAATTTCTATCAATTAGAACCGTTAAAAATATACCTACATGGATACCGAACAAGCAAACAATGTTGACACAGTGTCAATGTGAAATGGAATAAAAATAACATTGCTTCAGCCAAAAAATCATGTAATGAAATTTTGATGAATGACAAACGTGTCATATAAACGTAGATTTGTATTTAGAATAAATGTGTCACAGTGGATACAGTTTGAGATTTTAAGTTTAACGTAAATGTGTTGAATATAGATTAGGAATTTTTGTGACTCTTTCCCGAAAAATAATTACTCGAAAAGGATGCTAGAGCAATAAAAGTTATAACATTCTAAAGTCTTGTTTGATCAAGCTATAATTTTTTAACATAATTCAAACTTACCATTGAAAGTCAAATTGACACAATTCGTTAACTTGAATCGACAAGAGGATATCTGCTGTGCGTTTGGTTCAGCATTTGCAATGGGCTTTGAGTCCAATGCAAATGCTGAAAGCCCAAAGTTATTTGCAAAATGCAATTGTGTTTGGTAAAATTTTTTTGCAAATGGACTTTGAGTTGAATGTGTGTTTAATAAAGAAAACTTTCGCAATGGGCTTTGGGCTTTGATGTATATATATATTATTTTTTTCATTTTCATTTTCATTTTTTTAAAAGAAAATTGAACTAAACCCTTCCCTGACTGGCGAAGGGCTATGGCCGTCAACGAGCAAGATCTACGACGCGCCATTGGCTAAGGTAGCCCAACCGTTGGGTAAGGTAGTCGCCCGACTCCGGTGAGGGTTGCGCGACCCACCTAACCTCCGGCGACCCTTAGCGAGGATTGCTCGACCTAGGAGCCGCGCGACCTAGGTGACTATCGCCTGGGTCTCGCGGCGGCAGGTAGCTCTCGCCTAGGTCTCGTGAGGGTCGCACGACTCCGATTGCCGTCGCGTGACTCTCGCGAGACTGCGAGACCTAGGAGGCGGTCGATTGGGTCGTGCAGCCCCTGGGTCGAGCGACCTCCGGCGATCCTCAGCTGGGTCGCGCAACCCTGGTTGGAGGTCCCCGACCTTGGGCGACCTCAGCTGACTGCCGCCGACGAAGGGTTGGCTCCATTTTCAATTTTAAAAAAAAAAAAACAGGGACAAAATCGAAAATATGAAAAAAATGAAGGTATTTTTGAAAGAGAAAAAATAATTTCAGCATTCCGCCGAATGCTGAAAGCTCAAAGCTAGTATTAGGCTTCAGCATTTTAAAGGTAAGTTGAAAGTTGAAAATTAAAAAAAAAATTGAACCAAACGGTCAAGCATTTCCTAAGGAGTTTCGGGACTGAAAGCTTCTTGAAAATGCTAAACTAAACCCACCCCATATCGTTTAAGGATTAGATTTAGCAATTCATGTTAAAGTTCAAACATGATTTCTGTCATTTTTTCCAGGCCACGTGTTGCACACAGTGGTCGAGGTAAAAGTAAAACGTCCGATCACATTTTTACGGTGCCACTCTCTCTCTCTCTCTCTCTCTCTTCAGAAGTCGTTCCGGCTCCCTCACAAAATCGAAAAGCTCTCTCTCTCTCTCTCTCTCTCTCTTTTCTCTCTCTTAATGTCAGCCTGAGAGCGACCGTCCAGTGGGTGTGTCCGGCGAAATGGCGAGGAAGAAGGCCAAAGAAGTCGCCGGGAAAGGATCGTCCGGCAAGCGGAAGGTCGACGACGACCGCCGCGACGACGACAAGACCGGCGGCGGCCGCAAGCGGAGGAACCGCGGCGTCCTCCAGTTCTTCGAGGACGCCGCCGACGAGATCGGCGGCGGCGACGACTCCAGCGACGACAGCATCTTCGACGATGAAGGTCCGCGACTCTCCTTCTCTCCCCTCTCTCTCGCGCGCCTTCCTCCGCGACAGCCCGCATTTGGGTCTGTATTACGGTTCTGCCTTTTCCGGGAGGGTTTTGGGGGGGGGAATTGCGGTGAATGGATGGGGGGGGGAAGAGTTTATTGTGCTATGGTGTTCTTACGGTGTTTTTTGGTTTCCGTCAGCGGGTTGTATGTGTGTGCGCTGAAACAATGTCGCGGATTCCGAACTGTGGAGATGGGTGATGACGTTGAGCTTGCGTCCTGTATTTTCTGGAAGCTTGAGGTTATGGGGTTGGATATGCTGGAATGTTCACAATCTAGGGTTTCAGGCTGAGGGAAGGGAGGGCTTTGAGGTTTTCTGTTTCCCATTTTTTCGATTTTTTCGATTTTTTTTTTTTTTTTTGGGAGTATGCCGTGGTTTGCTGGCAGATGATGCTTAATGCAAGTTCTCTGCTTGAATCATCGCTTGCGACTGGAGATCATGACTAGTGTTTGCATGTTGGTTTCTCTTTGAAAATTTGCTATCAGTTAGTCATCCAGTCGAAGGTTTTGGGGTCGGAAGATTCTTTCTTCATTATATTCTCATCCAAGCGGCTCAGAGTTCAATTTGCATCATTTTTTCCGGTTAACGCTGGAGAGTGAGGAGATGTTGCGATCGTGTAGTTTCTCCTGGTATTTTATGATGTAAGGTGATGTAAGAAGGGCGATGGGCAATCTTTACACGAAGTTGTTAAAATAGGTGGAGCCATTGACCTTTCTCGGTAAGTTAATTTAGTGGCTCTAAAGTTGATAGGAAGCTGGAGAAGGAACGCTTACACTTAAGGTGGATATTTTGTGAGACGTAAACAAGAGCACATTTGACAGACTGGAAACATTTGAAGTGAGAGCTAAAATGCATGCTGTTTAGAGTCGCGCAGTGCGGAGACTTTGCCTGATCTTTTTCTAGTTAGCTTTAATTTGATTAGTCAATTAGCTTCTCCTTTATTTATACTTGTATGTTTGTATGGTGTGCCTTACTTTCAGGCAATGACCTCTCTTTACTTGGACTGCAGTTGTATTAGTTGTTTTGACCTAGATTTGGCTTGATAATACATTGGAGAAGATAAGTGTGCATTTCATGTCCTCTCCTACCATCTGCACTCACAATTAAAAGAATTGCATGACTTGGAGTTACTTGTGGAGTGGTTGATTTTTTCCTAACCCTGTGCTATATTTGAGAAGAGAGAAAATAGAGGTTTAGAGAATAAGATTTCAAAATTTTCCTGCTCTTTTCTTCTCAAGAAAATTTTTACAATTTTCCTCACCCACCATCCAATTTCTTCACCTCACCTCCTTCTCAGACAAAGCGTCTTTGGTCAATTTCAACTGTGTGAGGCCGGATATCATATTTACTTGATATAATCAAAATCAAATTTCTCTTTGCTTGTTCTTATGCTCTGGGGATGTTGATCTTTAAACTTTTGGTTGAATTGAACATTTTTTTTTTTTTTTGTTAGAGGTTCATGGTCAGTTGTGGTGGTTAATGTTTGTGACTCTGCATTTCCATAGGACTGACTAGTCTCTGGATAATCTCGTGGTATTGAACAGTGAAGACTAGTTTTGGTCCTTAGGAAGTAGTGACGATTTTATGTTGAGTCGTGAGCAATGATCCAATGTTGAATTGCACATGTACAGTTTGCAAGCTTAAAGCCTCTCGAGGTGTAATGATGAGTAATAAAATGACTAATCTTCATTTCTGTCCATTGTGCTGTTTATTATTCGGTAACAGGTTTCATGGAAGAAGTTGATGCTGTGCAAAATCTCAAGAATGATGCATTTAAAGCACATAACCTTCCGGTTTTCCCCAAAGAAGAGCAGTTCGAGGAGGAATTTGATAAAATTATGGAAGCACGTTACAGAGATGGCTCAGCGCTTGTAAGATTTGCTGATGAATATGATGCGAAGGACTCGGTTGATGTAGGTTCTGGTATGCCTTCTGTTAAGGATCCAGTGGTCTGGAAAGTTAAATGCACGGTAGATGTTTATTTTCCTTTATTCTGTGACATAAAGCCAAATATTTTATGGTTTCTTTTCATCTTCTTCCTGCCTAATAGGATTTCTCTCATTGATTAAATGTTTTAGGTTGGTCGAGAGAGAAATTCAGCCTTTTGTCTTATGCAGAAGTATGTTGACTTAATGTCACTGGGTAACAAGATTCAGATTATATCTGCATTTGCTATCGACCATGTTAAAGGTTACATTTACGTTGAAGCAGACCGTCAGTCTGATGTAATTGAGGTAACTGATTTGTTGATGGATGTTAGTACACGAAAATGTGCATATTCTGTGTCTTCTTGTTTGATTTATGGATCAATTTAAAAGAAGTCATTGGTACTAATTTTTTTTTTTTTAAACTTTCGAAGGTTTATTTATGGTAATGACTGGTAAATGGTTATTTCATTCTTATACCAGTCATGTAGGGGCCTCTGTAGTATCTATACTAGTAGAATAGCACCAGTTCCAAGAAAAGAAGTTTCCCATTTGCTTTCTTTGAGGAGCAAGCGCAGTGAAGTCTCTGTGGGCATGTGGGCCCGTGTGAAGAATGGTAAATACAAGGGGGACCTTGCACAGGTATGTTTTCGGGGGTTAGGTTGCTATTAGTAATCGGATTTAACTATTACTTATTCATTGAAACTTATGTTTTGTAGGTTGTTGCGGTAAATGATGAGAGAAGAAGGGCAACAGTGAAGTTGATCCCCAGAATCGACTTACAGGCGATGGCTGAGAAATTTGTAATTACTTAACTTAGTTCTGATATTGCTTTTCTCCTATAGATATCTTTCCCTCAGTTAATTCACAATCAGCTATTGGATCCTGAATTTTGTATCCTGATGTGGCTCTGTCATTGTGTTGTGCTACTTCTTGTGGGTTTTTTTGTACTCATTTGTCTTGTTCGAGAGCAGCATGACATCACAAGTTCTTTTGTCCTTGTCCTACGTGAAGGACCATTTTTATAAGTTCTTCATTTTATTCTTATAGGCATTATGCTTTGTCCTGTTATGATTATAAGAATTCTGGCCACTAATAGTTGGCTTTACATGAAAGTTTTAGTGGAGGCTGTTTAAAGCACAGAGTTTCTATTGCTTTGTGAAGTCTGATGGCATTATGATTTATTTCATGAGTTTGTAATCATGATTTGTGATCAGCCTATTTTCCTTTCCCCAGGGTGGGGGTGCTTCTATTAAGAGAACAGCTGTACCAGCGCCCAAATTAATCAGCTCAAGTGAACTCGAGTAAGTGTAAGATAGACATCTTAGTTGATATAGTTTATCAGCTCTGTTTATGACATATATCTTTCCATCTTGCGTATAGGGAGTTCCGTCCTATGATGCAGTTTCGGCGCGATCGTGATACTGGCAAACATTTTGAGGTTCTTGATGGATTGATGTTCAAGGGTGGATATTTATACAAAAGAATGTCATTAGAAGCATTAAGCTTTTGGAGTGTCATGCCTACAGAAGAGGAATTATTGAAGTTTCAGCCTTCTGAGAATAATGAATCTAGAGATGTGGAATGGCTTTCACAGATTTATGGCGAGAAAAAGAAAAAGCGAACAGTAGAGTGTGATAAAGGTGGTGAAAAAGGAGATGGCTCATCCAGCTCCAATTCTGCAAAAAAATATGGACTATATGAACTTGTCAGTCTTGGGTGAGTCTTTGTTTACTTGTGCAGCGATAATTGATCATGATGCATCAGTCACTTGCATTTACTTTGCCTCTGCATCTATTGCTCCTTTTTTCCAAATATAATTTGAATACCTGCATCCATTGCGCTTATAGGGGAAAAGACTTTGGTCTTATTGTTGGCTTTGACAAAGATGATAGTTACAAGGTAAACTTTTAATGTCTACTTTATTGTCTCTTTTTATAGATGCACCTTTTTAACCTTATATGTACAGCTGTTATTTCTTATTTCCCTGTTACTGGTTTATCATTGTCCAGATCCTTCAAGAGGGCTCAGAGGGAAGTAAAGTGTTGAATGTGGGTGTTCATGATATAAAGAATGGACCCTTTGAGGGAAAGTTTACAGCATTTGATCAGCACAAGAAACCCATTTCAGTTAATGACTCAGTTCGGGTGCTGGAAGGTCCATCAAAGGTCTGTGGCAGTTGCTACACGGTTGCAGACTAACTAATTTTACTCTTGATTAATGTGTGCACAGACTTCAACCTTGGCATTCTGATACATCTCTTGCAGGATAAGGAAGGGATTGTCAAGCAAATCTATAGAGGGATTGTCTTTCTACACAATGAGAATGAGGAGGAAAATGGGGGTTATAGCTGTTGCAAAGCTCAATGTTGCGAGAAAATGAAAGCTCCAGTTAATACATGCTCTGAAAAGGTTCTCTTTTTCTGCAATCTCTTCAAAATATGAAAGTGCCAAGTGTCTTTATATTGCTCCTTTCTGATACATGAGGATCTTTCCTTCCTTTTCTCTGTTTTAAACTCCCACTTTCAGGGTGCTGAATCAGGTTTTTTCGGATTTGATGATTCACCATCTTCTCCTAAATCCCCTTTGTCACCTAAGAAGTCATGGCAAGCAAGGGAAAACAATGACTGTAAGTATCTAACTACTTGGTGTAAGTGTCCATACTTTCATGTGGTTGGGTAATTAACATCTATGTGAAGTTACTCGAGGTGATAAAGATGGACCATTCTCGGTTGGGCAAACATTGAGAATCAGGGTTGGCCCTTTGAAGGGATATCTTTGCCGTGTCATAGCTGTAAGGCGTTCTGACATCACAGTGAAGCTTGACTCTCAACAAAAAGTTCTTACAGGTTTGTTTATCATTTTGAACTTGTTCTTTTGATTAGGTCAGTCAGCATGGTGACATTTTCATGGGTCATTATTGCTACAGTTAAATCGGAGCATCTTGCTGAACTTCGTGGAAGGAGCACTGCTATATCAAATTGGTAATTTTTATATATTCCGTGATCTGTGAGTATTCCTGAACTCTGAGATGCACCTGTACTTTGCTCTTATGTAACTTCTTTGGGTTTTTATAGGGTGGATCCTGACTCCAGTACCTCAAAACCATTTGATCTTTCTGGAAATGAGGGATGTTCTACAGGTGAATTTCTTTGGTCGCCCAATTGGTACTGTTCATATAACAAATGTTCGTTTTTAATTCATTGTTTTACTAAATCACATCTTTGAATTATTGTGTTAGGAGGTTCTATTTGCATCTCCTGATTCATTTGGTTTGGAAATTTTCTCTGATCTTTGTTCTTTAATGCTCCGCTTTGAACATATATCTTTGATGTCTTTCCTTTCTCAATTTCTTACTGGTTTGGGTTTTTGAGAACTTATAAAAGAGATGCTCCTAACGATTGAAATTAGGTGTCATAAAATATTTTGTGTTTTTTCCTATATGTAGATTGGATAGGTGGAGCTGGACCTTCAGCAGGTGGCAGTGGCTGGAACGTTGGAGGGTCATCTGATACGGGGTACTCTCATGGTTTAAGTAGCTATTTATTTGGTGCATATTCAAACCAAAAAAGAAAACAGATAAGCTACCATATGCAAGAAACGTTCCCCACAATTTTAGAACTTCTGTTGCTTTCTCTTGTGCTTGAAATGTATGTCTTCAGCATGGACTTTCATGTTTCTGTGGACCAAGTCAACTGTAGTCACATGCCTGGTCATATAGCCAAAGAGCGGCCTCTAAGATCTACTTTATTGATTCACTGGTTTGTTAGTGATAGTGTTGTCATGAAGCATTGTGACTGCATGCCTTTGATATGATTTTGCTTGGTCACTTAGTCCTTGGTTCTTTGTGCTATTAGTACTCTCTGGAATTTTTTGTTGGTTACTGAACATCAGCTCTATGATTAGAATATCTGATTCTGTACCTCTCGATCTGAGTGCAATATATGTAACTTTGCTTTCTATCTTAGGAATTCAGAGCTCAGACAAAGTCTAGTTGCCTAAGTGATCTCAAAGAATGGGTGAAACTTTTGTCCTATAAAATGCCTAAGTCCAGGTGTTAATCCAGTATTGGGTTGTTATTGGAGGCATTGCATGTGGTTGCATGAATATTGTACCAGTGGGAGATTGTTTCTTTCTTTAATTACATAATGGTAGTTGTGACAACCCTTCATTGCCTCTTTTCTATTCTAGGAGTTCCTGGCCTAGTTTTTCTGCCTCAGGATTTTCGGTTAGTAAACTGGCTCTTGTTATTTTATATATTACTCACTTTTCCATTCCTTTTATTTAATGCAAATGTCAGAAGTATGGTACAAAAAATGGTCTGGCTATGCAGGTTCCGACTGAACATGATTCTGCAGATCCATCTAGCTCTGCAGGTTTTGATTCCAAAAAGGGTCAGGAGAATTTTTATATGTTTGATCTTTGTTTGATCTATTTGTCATCGTGTTTGAACTGTCTCACATCCCTTTGTTTACAATTATGTAGATGTAGAGGACAATGGATGGGAGAGAAAAGTGGCTCCAGAACAGCACTCCACTTGGGGCAAAGCTGCATCCACTGATAAAGAGGCCTCTCATGATGATCAAATAAGTGGGTGGGGAAAAGGTGATGACATGTGGAACAAAGCTAGCACAAAAGGTAGTTTTGGTGGCAGTTCTTCAGGCAGCTGGGGTAAAGGATCGCAACAAACTGGAGTTGCTGCAGAATCTTCTAAAAATGACGCAGGCAATTGGGGCAATGCAACACTTGGAGCTGGGAATGAAAAGGATGGGAATGTCACTAACAAAAGTGCACAGAAGGATTCGGATGAATCTTTTGGTAGAGGGGAGGATAATGCCGTTGGTGGGGATAAAGGTGGTTGGAACAAACCAAAGACTTCTAGCACTGATGGCGGTTCTTCTTGGAATAATTGGAATAATCAAGATGCTAGTTCATCATTGGGAAAAGCGGAAGACCCTTCAAAGGATTCTCAAAGTTGGGGTGGTGTGAACCTCAAGACGAAAAGTCATCTTGATTCCTCTAGTGAGGCTGCAGCTTTTGAAGAAAAGAACAAGGATTTAAGTGATAAATGGGGTAAACAAGCTGGAGGTTCTTGGAAGAGAACAGATGGAAGTTCTTGGAATGCAGCTGATGAGGGCTCATCATTAAAGAGAGATGAAGGGGTTTCTTCGTGGAAGAAACAAGATGGAGTTTCTTCATGGAGTAAATTAGATGATGGTAATGAGAAAGATGGCTCTTCTACATGGGGCAAACGAGCTGACCGTTATTGGGATAAAACAAGCAAAGCAGATGGGGTTTCATCATGGAGTAAGCAAGCTGACGCACATAAAGAAGATGGCGGTTCCTGGGGGAAAGGAGATGGAAGTTCTTCTTGGGGTAAGCAAACTGGAGGATCTTCATGGGACAAACAAGGAAATGAGGACCAAAGTCACAGATGGAGTACATCTCAAACTGTTGGTGGAGATCAAGGGTGCAGAGATTGGGGGAAGGAAAAGAAAGATGATTCAAATAATCAAGACTCATGGGAGAGGCGGAAAACATTTGATGGGGGTCGTGGATCAGGTGGGAGAAGAGGAAGAGGTGGTCAACAAGGTGGTGGTCGTTTTGGAAGAGGAAGATCATACAGTCAGGATTCGTCATCTGGATGGAAAAATGAAGGTCTGCTGCAAATACTCTGAGCCTTTTTAGATGGTCCATGTACTGCTAACTGGAGTGCATTCTGTTATAGATTATAGAACCTTGATGGGGGATTGTTTACATTATGTAGGTATAAAGAATCATGAGTTTTATTCACCAAAAAAAAAAAAGAATCATGAGTTTAATTCAGTGAACAGACAAAACACCAGCCACTACTTTACTAATGATACTGCAAAATTAAAGAGAAAGAAGAAAGTATACTACAACAAAGTCAAGGATTGCATAGAACAACTGAAGTCTGGTCAACCGTATTGAAGTTGAAGAAACAATAGATGAAATAAGCTGACGACTTTTAAAATTGATTCCTTATTTTTTCCTGAAATCTGGACAGTTAAGTACTATTGATTTATTTTGCTTGGCTAAATTAAAGTCAGTTTTTAGAATATATCTTTCTACCTGTTTATTTAGTGGCTTGATTATATATTGCGAGATTATCCTGTCTTATAAATTGTCATCATTTATATGCCCTGCACGGCATTACTTTCACTGCAGTATATTACCATTTCTCTTTGTATACTCTGAATAGGTTTCATCAATAAAAAATTATTGAACATATTTTATTATGTAATTTTAGTTTGTCAGATACTATCCTTAAATTTTCACTGAATAAGCAACAAGCAAACTTCATGGATGAAAATTTTTGTAGTAAATTTGGGAACAATGAGAACAGGAAAACTCAAGAACATTTACATTTCTCTAATGTTCGTAATTTGTTGTAGAGATTGAAGATCTTTTCACCTTCAATCTTTACTAGTTTATAATGTCAGGTGAACCTCTGCTTATTTTCATTATGCCTTCATCTGGTCTCTTTTTGCCATAGACATTCCTCTTGTCAAATTTATTTAGTCAAAAATCAGTTGGTTTCAGGAAGATTGTGATATTTGCTCCAGGTGATGGTGCTGCATCTTGGGTTAAAGAAAAAAGTTCGGGCAGTGGATGGGGAAGCTCAGAGGGATCCTGGGGCAACAGAAAGGTGGATTCTTCTTCTGGGGGTAATGGTGGATATGAGAGCCGCAATCAAAGAGGCAGTTGGAACAAACCCAAATCTTTTGGCGCTGATGGAGGATCTTGGAATAAACAAGATGGAGGATCTTGGAGTAAACAAGATGAAGGATCATCCTGGAGTAAACCGGTTAGAGGATCTTGGAATGATGCTGGAGGTAACTCTGGCAATCAGGAACTGAAAGCTGATTTTGCATCTTCCGGGGGGAACAAAGAAGGTTCGAAGAGTGACTGGGCTAAATCCAAGGACTCCTGGGAGAAAGAGAAGAAGGGGGATTCAGGACCTGGTGGATGGAGCACAGGTAAATTTGGTGGCAACAATCAAACTGATAGCTGGAACAAGCCAAAGATTTCTTCTGGATGGTCTTCATGGAACAAACAAGGTGAAAATGCTTCTTGGAATGAACACGCAGGAGACACTTCAAGAGCTGGTGGGGATGACAAGTGGGATGATATGATTGGAAACCTTAATAAGTCTTCTTCCAGTGCTGCACCATGGGGAAAGAACAAATTCACAAGCAACGCTGAGAGCAGCAGGAAAAAATCTGAGGAATCTTGCGACACTGGAAATGCAGATTCTGGTGCGGATGCATTGAATGAGGGTGGATCTACTGGCCAGGAGATGGACCAGTGGAGCAAGCCAAAGGCTTCCGATGCCATTGGAGGGTCATGGAACAAAAGCGGAGGCTCTTGGAATAAACAAGATAAAGATTCTTCCCATGGTAAACAAGGTGGAGGCTCTTCTTTGAGTGGTTTGGGAAGTGGGAAAAATGTTGATGATTGGAAGAAAACTGACTGTTCTGTTGGGGGAGAAGGGTCTGGTGGTTGGAACAAGGGATGGTCTGGAAACAAATATAATTCTGATGGTGGATCATGGAATAAAAATGGAGGCTCTCTTGGTAAAGAAAGTGGAGAATCTGCATGGGGCAAACAAGGTGGTGGGTCCTCCTGGGCTGGGCAGGGAAGTGGAAACAATGGTGATGGTTCGAAGAAAACTGAGAGTTCTGGTGGAGGAGAAGGGTACGGTGGTTGGAAGAAGGGATGGTCGGGAAACAAAGATGACCCTGGCAGAGGGTCATGGAATAAAGATGGAGGCTCTTGGAAGAAAGAGAGTGGAGATTCTTCATGGGGCAAACAAGGTGATCGGTCCTCCTGGGCTGGGCAGGGAAGTGGAAACAATGGCGATGGTTGGAAGAAAACTGAGAGTTCCAGAGGAGAAGGATCTGGTGGTTGGAATAAGAGTTGGTCTGGAAACAGAGATGACGCTGAGGGTGGGTCTTGGAACAAAAATGGAGGATCTTCGAATAAAGAAAGTGGAGATTCTTCATGGGGCAAACAAGGTGGTGGGTCTTCCTGGGGTGGGCAGGGAAGTGGAACCAGTGGTGATGGTTGGAAGAAAACTGTGAGTTCTGGTGGAGGAGAGGGTTCTGGTGGTTGGAAGAAAGGATGGTCAGGGAATATGGATGATGCGGATGGGAGCAGTTGGGAGAAGCCGAGACCATCTGATGGGGGCCAAGGATGGTCAGGTGGGAGAAGTGGGTGGGGTGGTGGCCAAGGTGGTAATTGAGATCAATTTGCTGGCAAAAGATAATTTGGTCATGGTCAGTCTTCAGGATCGAATGGCTGATGTTTCCTCCTGTGGGACTTCCTAAACCTTTTGGGACGCATAACTTGCCAGCCTCTGTTAATATTATGGTAACTTGGTAAGTACTACTTTGCAGTGATAGTTATTTCTAGGAATGGTAGACGAATGTCTAGAAATTATTATGTTTTGGGAACAGGGGAAATGTTTGAAATGTTATTTTGTTGCTGTTGTTAGCCTTCGGTTATATCTGCTGTTCAATTGAATGTGTCGTTTGCTTTGGTTCTCAACTGAAACTTTAGCCCCTATTTTATGTCCTGTTTACGAGACTTGTTACTCAGGCAACTGGCTGAGTGGTACAAGTTGCATTGTTCATGCCCAAATAGTATGAAGAAGCCTTGGTCCTAGGTTCAGATACGAATTGCTTCTTGGTTAATCTGTGAATGACCCTTGTGCTAAATTGATCCTTCAATTGCATTGTCATGGACTGCGTCATGTGGTGATGGGCATGCCTTTCTAGGCAGTAGTTATCCGTCAGATTAGACATTTTACAGGGTGTGTAGAGTATGGAACTCGTATAATGACGATCATAGGAGTACCAACGCTAGTCGCCCTTTCACCTTTCTATGTGAAGAAATGTCTTATTCTGTGAAAATTATCGCATGATCGGTGCTTGGAATAATCTTTGAGTAGGTTTGGTGGTTGTCTACCATTTGTTTCTCATCTATATGGTGGCAAACCCATTCATATGTTTTCTTTGCTTCTCAAATCATCAGTCTGAGTCCTCTTGCATAGAATTTTAGAGTGTTGCATGTTCGGGGAGAAGATTTCTGTCACCGTTACAATTTCATGTTGCATTATTCAATATATCATGGTAAATTTTTGTAGTGGACCTGAGGTATGGAGGGTAATTCTGAGGTTTAAGGTGCTGGGTACAAAAGGAGTGACTGATGAACGAGAAGGTAGCTGTGTAATTCAAAAGAGAGACGGACTAAGCCCTAAGATTAGTTCGTCGCTTCAGAGCGACGATATGATGCTCGGTTTTTTAAGGAAAAAAATCAGTTAAAGAATGAAGTGGAAATTTCTTTTGGACTGTGGAGTATCGATCAACTAAGCATTGGGCTTTCAGCTTTCCACCAAGGAGCATTCGAAAGTTTTGCCAAATCGATCAAGGGGCTTTATATTCTCTTGCCTATATTCTCGGTGTCGTAGTTACCAGTTTTCTGAATTGAAATCAATTACTGGCACAAAAATGAGATATTGTACCCTAGGATTTAACTGAGTTCGTCAAGGCATATGATGGCTAAAAGACGGACAGCTTCCTAGGTATTTTCTCTGCTTGATCTTCTCTCTCATCCTGAATTCCCAGTTCGGATTATACTCTAGGATTCTACATCGAATGCAGATGTTCACTAGGAGCTTAGTCTAAAATCGGTGGTTCCTATCAAACCCAACCTGGAAATACTATCGTGGAACCCAAATTTTATTCCTAAACTTTGGACGTGAATCGAAACACTATGATCACTCAATTTGATAAGTGCTAAACATAATTTGGCTAGTAAATTCGAAACCGAGTGAAAAATACTGGACATATTGATGTCTTCATGGCTTAATGCGACCCAATCTTCTTACCTCAGCCAAGTTCATGGTTGACCAGTGAATTACCAAAGTATGCGCTCTTCACTAGTCTAATTCGCGCTGTTAACTCAATGTTCCCTGTTGATTCATTTCGCCTTCATTAGTCACGGTAGATTCGACTACTCCAAACGGGATTTAGTCCCACGTTATTACCATCACGAAAATACCGTGCCAGGCATATTGCGGATATAGAACTGACATGTATGTGCAAATCTAGCGGTACCTTGCAGCGCAGATCTTGTCCATGCGAAGAATTCATCAGGCAGATTGTCTCAGATCGATAGTGATAGGTACTGAAATGGTTTCCTTTGAATTGGTATTCCACAAGGACACATTGAGTGTCTCACCTTTTTGACATATTGCCCAGTCCACACGTACAAAAATATATTAAAGAACTGTCAAATTCTGTCTGCTTATGTATCGAAGTTCCTCAGCACTTACGTTGTTGATTTTAACCAGTTGCAATATTTATTCAATTCTAGATTTTGGGTCGATATGAACGACGTTAGCCTGCAATGGTAATGTCACAATCAATCCAACGCATGGAGCTTGGCCAGTTCCTCCTTGTCCATTTCTCAAAGTCCTGCAGATGCTATATTCATCAAGGGCTCTTACAAACATCAACCACCTCGGAAATAGGGCTAGTTCGATTATAAAAAAGGACCGATTCCAATCGGCCGAGGAAAAAATGGGCATGCCAGAAGAAAGTTTAAGGGGCCGGAAGAAGTCCTCGTCCCGAGGCCACCATAAGTTCGTCGGAGTGAGGCAAAGGCCGTCGGGGAGGTGGGTGGCGGAGATCAAAGACTCGTTGCAAAAGGTTAGGCTTTGGCTAGGGACTTTTGACACAGCTGAGGATGCGGCGCAGGCCTATGATGTGGCTGCCAGGGCCTTGCGCGGGGCCAATGCTCGGACCAACTTCGAGCTGCCCAAGTCCGAGCCGAACTCGAGCGGCCAGAATGGCAGCGGAGGCAGCTGCATCACGGATAACTTGGTGCCGTTCTCATTTGACGAGATGTGCGGGAATGCGAATGAGGCGGAAGGGCTTGTGGGTGCGTTGAAAGCGAGGCTGTTCGACGGGAAGTCACGGAACATGCTTCCGCCCCTGAGCAACTGGCCCGCCCAGCCGAAAGTCATGGTGAACTCATCTTGCAGGACCAGCACAGACAAGCCCCGAGTCTCGTCCGCTCCGACTGCTCCTGCCTCTAATAGGTTGGCCAATCCTGCACAGGGTAATCCCAGCAACTCGGCGTCCCTCCAGACCGAGAGACAAAATCCTGAATGCATCCCTAGCTACGACCATCAAGAGCGGCATGGAATCGCACCAGTTCATGCCCAGATCCAATTTCAGTACCCTGGCCAAAGTGTGGCGACGACGAGCACCGCTATGTGGTCTAGCGAGCCATCCTTCGAAGTTCCCTGGGACACCAATATTAACCCAGTCCTGGAGAATGGCCTATTCAATCACGGCACCATCGTCAGCGACACCATCTTCACGCCACAGGCGTGGCTGATTTCCGAGGCTACTGGGACAAGCATCAGTGCGCCCTACTACACAGATCAATGCTCCACCGAACTGTCGGCGAGTAGGAGCTGGAAAGTAAGCTCCATGAGTATGCCAATGTCTCAAAACGATCATCAAACGGGCATGGAATGTGCTTGGCCCACTGAGCAGCAGATGCTTCACTATGAAAGCAACTTCCCGGGTGGTGCCAACGCCTCCTGGGATCCTCTCTTCCATGCCTTCTCTGTGCTTAACTGAGTTTCACGCCGAACTGGAACATGATCGTCGCTCCCAACCGCCCGACAGGAGGAATTCTTTTTCTCGCCGATAGGTTTCAATTTTTTTTTAACAGCTAATCATTCTTTGTCCACCCCTGAAAACCAAAAAAAAAAATGGAAAAGAAAAAAAGAGAGAGAACGGAACGATTCTCAGCTCTCACGCTGTATGGCTAGGAGTTTGCTTCGACATCAAGTCACACTTAACACTTTCAGTTGTAGCTCTAGCAGGGTTAACTAAAAAGCATTTGAAAGTGCTCTTTCTTTAACAGCATCGTGCTATGTAGAAGGAGACTTGCAGTGTAATGTCCATTGTATCAATAAAACACAAACGCTTCTTTTTGTAAGCTTCCATTAAATCGATAGCGTTCTGATTTCTCTGAGTATCTACCTCGTTACTGCTCGTAGATTAATTGAAATGACCAACAATTTAAGTCCCGAAATTCGAAATTACGCGATGATGAATATGATCTACGGAGTTTATGATTGATGATGAACATGACCAGGCTATGATAGAGAATTACAAGTCACCGGCAACTATCAATTGCTAATTATGTAATTTTTCCTCATTCTTTTGCGACTTCCTTAAATTTTACATGCCGAGATATTGTAGATGAGGCATGTTATGTTTTTTAATATAGAAATTCAAAGGCCTTGTGAGGATTAATCCTTTCGTTTTGGCGATATTTTTTAAGAATCTCTCTTTGTTGAACTTTACAGCTATGAGGATTCAAAAACTTGAGAAGGAGGAGCAATTTGGAGGGTGATTCAACTTGTCACACGAAAAATAAAAATAAAATTAAAAAAAGAATTCTTAATTGGATTCTGTTATATCACCTTAGACAAATAAGTTGTCAAATTTTTTTTCTCCATATGTAGGGAAAATTCCAAATAGAAGTCTGAAGTGTCTTCATTTTCTCAAATAAGGGTTTGGAGTAAATTTTGTTTCAACTAAAAGCCGGAAGTGAGGTTATGTCAGTTCTAGAAAATTGCCTGATTTTCTGGTTGGTCAAAGGCCCTTTTGTCCTTTTACCTTTTTGAATTTCTTTCTTTTTTCTTTTTTGCTTTTTTCTGGTTTTCTCTTTCCTCTTTTTTCGGCCACCAACAATGCTTGGAGAGGGCTGGGCGAGAGCCACCCTCACTGACCACAGGTGACGGCTATCCCCGCCTTAGGCAAGGTTGACCCTTGCCGATTTGGGTGAGGGTCGCCTCGCCCATAGCTGGCGAGGGCTTGAGCGAGGGTTGCGGCCCTTGCTAGTGGCCGAAGAGGGCTTGTAGGCCCCTGGCATTTGCTGGAAAGAAAAAAAAGGAAAAGAGGAAATAGAAAATGAAAAGAAAAGAGAAAAAATAATTTAAAATTAAAATTATCTTTTGATGAAAATATCCAGCGAAGTCGGGCTCTTATTTGAAACTTCTACATCTACTTCATGCCTTTATTTTGAATTTCCCTAAAAAATTGTATAGACATAGATTGTTCTTATGATCAAAATATTTTCCTAGATAGAAAGTTCGTCAAAATTAGGAAAACTTTCTGAATTGCTTATTTTCTGCATACAAATAGACATTTAAGAAAAGTGAAGTGATCATATTGATTCTCCAAAGTGATTTATATCGATAATGGTCTTTTTTTATAGGAAAAAAATTATTTACATGAAAATACAAAAAGCCATTATCACATAAACCGGATTTACTCCGAATGGCGTAGATTTTTACAAGCGAATTTACCCTTTCTTGACCATTTGCGTGAATGTGACAGAACATATGCTCATGGAATAAAAGTGTGGTTTGGACATTAATTTCACCGAAACTTTGTGATAAGGACATGAAGTTCTTGTAAAGTTGTAATAGCAATAGCACCCTGTATTTTTGTTTTCTTGCAGATTGCCAGGGGGAGCAAGAGCAAGATCATCATTGATAAAATAACATCAAATTCTGCTCGATTGCACAACCTATTGTCACGGTAGGCCCTCCCAAAGAACGACTCATCATGCACGACAAACACTAAAATTTATCAAAAACTAACAAAGATGGGGTCAAACATTTGGTCCAATAGGGAAAAAAATTGAATTTAAAGTATCGTAATGTAGCATCTTGAATTTGTGTTGGGAAAGTACTAGACATGTTAGGAATCGCCCTTTATTATTATATCGCTATCTTTTGAATTGCGATTTTGTCCATTGCTTAACATTGATAATTACGATTAATCTTAATAACATCACGCAGCTTTGTATTATCTTTGGATTTGCTTTATAACCTATTAGTAAATGCTGGAAGGATATACCCTTGATCAAGTTGCCTCTATTTTGACCGTGCCTCGGATTTGGACTTTTTCAATGTAGAAAAAGATTTATTCAAGTAAAGAAAACTAATTTGCGCAAAAACATTAAGAACACAAAAAAGCCTTTTTTTTTTCTTAGATAGTACTATCCGTTTTTTTTTTTTTGAGAGAATATGGGCTATTTTAACTCAATAAAATTAGTTGAGTGTTCAAAGAAGTGTTGGGGTTATCTTAAAGGGGATTATAGCAAAAGATTATATAGCCATAGATGAACAGGGTTTACCATGAGCATTATAGCATAGCAATGCCACAATGATCGGGGTAACAAAGTTTTCTAATTGCATTGCAAAAAATCAATCCTTAGCAAAGCAGTTGCCAGTCAATCATATTTCCCATGTAGTCTCTAAACAAGCTCCAATAGCAATGCATTGAACTCTGTATTAATATTGAATTTATATGTATTATTGGGTATTTCTATAATTATGTTTTTATTAGTACCTATATGTAATTAATCACTCCTATAAATACATATTATTCAATCTTAATTGAGGTTAAGCTACCATAAACACTTTGTCGCTATTTTCTTTGTGACTCTAAACATCAACATGGCATAAGAACATGAAAATGCATCCAATTCTTCAACATCTCTCCCCCAAATCAATACTTCCTTTGCTCCAATTACTACCATAACAATGTCCAATGCATCTCTAAATTTTTCTTCTTCTATAGCATCTCTTTACTCCTTTTTTGCTGCTGCTGCATCAAATTCGGTTGAGCAATCATCCTCGCTGTCTCTTATTCTTCCCAATATCACAAGTCTCATCCCCATCAAACTCGATGTAGATAATTATCTTTTGTGGAAGTTTCAGTTTAAATCTATTTTAATCCGCAACGATTTATTGGGCTATGTGGATGATTTTTTTTCCATATTTGCTGAAACTTATCAATAATCAGAATAGCACCGCAGTGGTCAATACCTCTTATTCCACCTAGGTAAAGATAGATCAATGTGTTCTCAGTTTGATCAATTTGACCCTCACTGTCAAGATTTTCCCTGAAGTTCACATCCTTTGGACATCTTGAGAGATTTGGCTTGCTCTAGGACAACGTTTTACTAATCGCTACATGGCCAAGGAAATTGGTCTAAAACTTGATTTTCAAAATGCTGAAGAAACCAATGAATCAATATTTGATTATCTCCAGCATCTTAAGTCAATTACGGACTCTCTCACTACAATCAATTGCTCCATCTCTGATAAGGACTTAATGATTCAAGCCCTCAATGGGCTCTCATCATAGTATGATCCTTTTGTCACCATGGTCACAAATGGCCTAACAATTCTCTCTTTTGGTGATTTGTAGTCGTGCCTCCTCTTCCAAGAAGAACAATTTCTCCAAAAATCTAATGCATAATCTGCATACGATGTTCAACATGCTTTGATCGATCATGCCACTCCTAGTTCACTGTTTCGAGGATCTTGAGGTGGATGTACTTCTAGAGGTCATAGATCTGGTCAATGACAAGGCGGACGATTCTCGTGTGATCAACCAAGTTGGGAATCTTCTATGATCGGTTCAGTTTACCATCCTCTAGTCAGCCTCGTGGTAGTTCGAAACCCTATATTCCTCCATTCACATAGGACAAAATTCTCAGATCTAAGCCTCATCTTACTTGTCAAATCTATAACAGAGTTGAACATATTGTGCTACAATGTTGACAACAATTTAATCATGCCTGTACGATTGTTGATCTATCAGACTCCTTCTTACCTTTATCCCTTGGTGAGATCTTCGATTCAACTTGGTATCTTGAAAACAAAGCGTCAGCACACATGACTGATATTGGTAACATCCTTAATCCTAGACCCTTTTATGATTTGACAAAAGTCTCAGTTGGTGATGGTCGTTTATTTGCCTATTAAGTAAGTTGGTAAAACCTTCTTACATACTAGTTCTCAATCTTTACTATTATCTCCCATCTACCATGTTCTTAATCTTGCTTGCAATCTCCTCTCAGTTGCTTAACTTTGCCATAAAAATTCTTGTGCTTTGTTTGTCTTTTTCTTTGAAGGACAAACGAACCGGAAAAGTTCTCATTTAAGTTGGCATGCTCATCTTATGGTCTTTATTCGATTCCCAACTCAATGATGTCATCTCACTTGCATCCTATTGTGGCTTCCTCTACTTCGTTCACTTGCTGGCATGCTCATCTTATAAACATGTTTTGAATTGTGTTTGCAATTCTAGTTCTAAGTTGGTATCATGTGAGTTATGTCTTGTGGACAAATCTCAACCATTGCCTTTTGAGTCTATTAGTCATCGCACATCCTTTTCTTTAGATGTAATTCATTTTAATGTATGGACAAGTCCAATTCTATTTAATTCTGATTTCAAATATTTCATGTTGTTCATTGATGAATATTCTTGGTTTACTTGGGTCTTTCCCATGACGAATAAATCTGAAGTGCCTACACATTTCCATTGCTTTCATTGTTTTATTGAAATTTGTGTAATGCCAAAATTAAACTCTTACAAACTGATGGGGGAGGTGAATATACCAATAATGCGTTCCAAGCATATTTACGTGAAAATGGTATCATTCAACATTTTTCTTGTCCAACCACCCCATCTCAAAATGGTCTATTAGAATGCAAAATCAAACACTTGGTTGAAATGTCTCGAACTTTATTAATCCATGTTCATATGCCTCCTTTATATTGGGTCGATGCTCTTTTCATTGCTGTTAATCGACTTCCCACTCATGTCATATTTAATATTTCTCCTTTCCACTGTTTATTTGGGTTCAAATTTGATTACTCATTCTTTCGGGGTTTTGGGTGTGCTTGTTATCATTTTCTTCCGTCTCATGTCTCTCATAAGTTGGCACCTCATTTGGTGCCATGTGTATTTCTAGGGTACACATCAAATCATAAAGGCTATCGTCACCTTGATCAGTTGAGTGATCGTGTTTTTATCAATGGTTTAATGAGGAAATTTTTCCCTTTTTGTCAAAACCTTCAAATTTTATTCCCTAACCCATTGTTCCATATCACCTCCTTCACTTTTTGTTTACTTCAATCAATTTGTTCTTCCTTCTATCTCTTTTGACCCTAAAGCCTTTCATCCGCCTCTTTCTTCTTCTCTAGCCCAACCTCCTAATTTGCCTCTCTCATCCTCTCGATCTACCCAACCTATTTCCAATTCTTTTTCGTCTCCTCCTCTCCTCCCTTCAAACTCACTCACCGTGTCCTCACCTCACTCCTCTCCTGACCAATTTTCATCCATAACAAACCCACAAATCCTTTGTACTTCTCCATCTAGCTCCCCACTTTCATTTCTTCCCTTCCGACTCATCCTATGTAGACTTGTGCCAAATCTAGAATTTCTAAACCCAGGAAAATTTTTAATCTCTCTCATTCTTTTCATGAAGAGGTATTGACTTGCTACTCTAAGACCATTCTTGACCTATGTTGGAAAGCAGCCATGGTAGATGAATTTAATGCCTTGGTCATCAATCACACGTGGGATCATGTACCACTTGATCCTTTTAAGAATCTAGTCAGGTGTGAATGGGTTTTTAAGATTAAAGAAAAATTCAATGATATTGTGGAATGCTTCAAAGCTCATCTTGATACACGGATTTAAGTAGCAATCGGATTGGACTATGATGAGACATTTAGCTCAGTTGTTAAACTCACTACAATTTGGGTTGTTCACTCTATTGTGATTTCTTATGGATGGGTCATATGTTGACTTGATGTTAAGAATGCCTTTTTGCACGACATCCTTTGTGTGGAAGTTTAAATGTGCCAGCCTCCCGGTTTCTCTCATCCTGAATTCCCAAATCACATGTGCCATCTCTAGAAAGCCATCTATGGTTTAAAACAAGTTCTACGTGCATGCTTTCATCATTTTAGCCACTTTTTATTATCTATGGGTTTCATGGCAAGTAAGGTCAATCTTTCGTTATTCATCTATGTTTCTTCTCGAGGTTGTATGTATCTTCTCTCATATATTGATCAAATTCTTATCACCGATGATGCTCCTGAGTTATTACGATATTTGATTACTTGACTCTCCCAAGAATTTGTTATGAAAGATCTTGGCCCACTTCAATATTTCCTTGGCATTGAGGCTCATCCCACTCTGACGGTATGCTTATTTCTCAAGCCAAATATATTGATAACCTTTTGTGCAAGTTTGACCTTGTTAAGGTTAAGCTTGTATCTACTCCTCTAGCCTTCTATTGTCTACTAACAATGGTGAAGTTCTCGCTTCTCCTACGTTGTATCGACAAATGATTGGTGCACTACAATATGTATCAGTGACTAGACTAAATATTAGTTTTACTATGAATCTAGTTAGTCAATTCATGCATCAACCAAGATTATATCATCTTCAAGCCATTAAACGTATATATTGATATTTAGCTGGCACCTCCACCCATGGATTGCTTGTTGAGTGGTGTTCTCCCACTTCATTGACTGCTCATGTGGATAAAGACTAGGCCGGATGCTCAAATTCTCGACAGTCCACTTCAAGGTTTTGTGCATTTCTAGGCACCAATCTTGTTTCATGGAGTGCTAGGAAGCAACCCAGGGTAGCCCGTTCTAGTACAAAGGTTGAGTATCGTGTTGTCGCTCACTGTGTTGCTGAGATTATTTGGATTCGTCATTTACTTTGTTAGCTCGGGGTCCACCTTTATAGTCCTCTTACTGTTTATTGTGACAAAATCTCTGCCACCTATCTTACTATCAATCTTGTGTTTCATGCTCGTACCAAACGCAGTAAGTTGGGTTACCATTTTATTCGAGAATAGGTTGCTTCCCGCGTCTCCATATTTGCCATGTGTCTACAACGGATTAGTTGGCAGATATCTTAACCAAGAGACTATCTAGTTTACGTCACGTGCTATTAAGATCCAATCTCTCAGTTATTACGCCTATTTTGGATTGAGGGGGAGTATTAAAATGTAGTTTATATGTATTATTGGATATTTTTGTAATTATGTTTCTATTAGTACCCTTTCTGTAATTAGTCACTCCTATAAATACATATCATTCAATCCTAATTGGGGTTGAGCTACCATAAATACTCTGTCACTATTTTCTCTCTGGCTTTAAACATCTACACTCTGGTCATCTTAATATGGAATTTTAATGAGACATTTCTCCCAAAAGAAAATAAAAATAAATTGAAACTATATATCACACTTGATCCACTTACCTTAACTTCGCAACAAATTGAAAATTTTCTTTTAATTACTTAAGTGGATTTCTCTCCTCTTTATTATTTTCGTTTCTTTTTTTCCTTTCTATAAGTCTTCTTTCGCAAGCAACACTACCTCAGTTTATCCATCACCTTTGGCTTACCCCTAACCGGTCTCTGTCGTCTCGTCTCGGTATTAGGTCCTTCACGCGTGAGATACACGGACTTAATAGCACCACACGTTGGAATGTGTTTTTAGCACAAGATATTTAGAAAAAGAGTGCAATTATTTTATTCACGAGGGAAAAAGACAAGAAAAGAAGAAAAATAAGGAGGCAATTTGTTTGCTTAAGTAAACAAAGGTGAGATACAAGGTCCTAATCACAAGTCGTGTCAAAATTATCGTGGAAAGCAAGAGACGTTGGAAATAAATAAATAGAATGGATAGACATAATCTGGCGTTGTTATCCCTGACAAATGAATAAACAGCTTTATACCGCGCAATTTCTTAAAAAATCAATCTATTTAGGCCATTATGATGAGAATATACATAATTATATTTTCAAAAAATAAGTTCATAGGTAGGACAATATCTTCTACTTATCGTAGTTTTAAGGGCTATGTAAGCTCCCTAGTCTGTCGATATAATTTTACCTGACACATATGAATGTGACCATATGAATATATTAGTATTGAACCAAGGTGTTAGCATTACACATTTTTATTAATAAGAAGCATCAAATTAAGTTAAAAGGGTATGCGATCTCGCATGCCAGGTGGCTGAGATAGCGGTGTAGAGAGAGAGAGAGAGAGAGAGAGAGATGCTTTGCTTCCCTTAAAATAAGGAGCTTTCAATGGTAGGGTGTGTTTTCGGGTGCCAAATTCCGTGTCTCGCACAGCCATCTCTGTTCTTCACGCCAAGAACTTGCTATCACTAGACTTTCTACCTATTTTAGCTATTGATTAAAACAAAGTTAAGTTAGTGAGCTCTCAACTATTGATTTCGCACGCATCATGCTGGGGCCACAGGATGGAGTACAACGCATGGTGCCGTGAGTTTTCTTTTCTTGTTTTCTTTTTATTATACTTAAGTTCTCGCTCTTATTAATCACATAACAGCTGCATTTTGGTTCAGCTTTCGGACTTCGGACCTTTAAAAGTCCCGTGAGTAATTATTCAGAGGCATTTGGTGAAATTCTTTTTTGAGAGCATTGCTAATATTGACAAAGCTGAAAATCATCTTATTAATGACTTTTTTTTTTTCCCTTTGCCTTATCGATAATTTCAAATTCCAGTCTTGCCCTCATGATGCAACTGCTCATTTTCTCCCTATTGAAACTAATGTTGCAGATTTGGAAAGGCAAAAAGTACAAAAAAAAAGTCCTAAACATATTTTATTTATATCAATTTAGTCATAAACCTTTTAATTTGATTAATTAAGTCATATATCTTTTTGTATTTGTACCAATTCAATTTATCGGCCCAATTTAGACCGGAAATGACACAGCTAGTGCTAATGTGAACATTTTTAAATATTTTTTAAAATATTCTTTTTCAATTTTTCAATTTTCCTTTTTTTTCCTTTTTTTTGTTCTTTCTCTTTTGCCCTGTGGTTGATACTAGCCATGGCTGGTGAAGGCATAACGGCCCTCGTCGACTACAAGTGAGGGTCACCTTTGCCAGATTTGGCGAGGGCACAATCATCGTCGGATTTGGAAAGGGTTGTCCTTGTGGCCTTCGACAATGGCCGTGATGCCCTTGCTGGCCCTTGGCTATGGCTGGTCGCTGGCCATGGCGGGATTGGTCACAATGCAGAGGAGAAAGAATAGGAAAAAAAAAGGAAAAATAAGAAAAATGAAAAAAAATAAATTATTTAAAAATGTCCACGTTAATGTTGGTTGTGCCATGTAAGACAGTTAGCGTTCACGTTAGTGATTTCTTGTAACATTCTTGATTTTGACCCTTATTTTGATCTCGACTAGTAGGCCACAAAATTGGCTACAAGACTGGTCGACTGGCCCAATGACTGGCTAGTGGACCCAGTTACGAGCCCCTTTGACTCGGTAAGGGGAGCTTGAGCTCAGTTTTGCCGACTGAGCTTGGTTGCATCCAAGCTCCATTTGGTCATGGCTTAAGTGCGAACCTCGGGCCAAATAAGGTAGTTGGTCGCGGTTAGACTTGATTAACTCTAGCCCAATGAGATGACCTTCAAGTTTAGATATTTCCTTTGATTCATTTAATGCTCTTAGAATGTAGTTAATTAATGCTACACTTGGCATAAATGGTCTTACCCTTGGGAGATAATCATGAAACTTTGGATTTTTGTATATTAAGAGAGGGTGAGTCATAAGCCTAGTAAGAAGACTTGAAGTTTAAGCTACATAGGCCAATTTTTTCTTAGATCAAGAGTCAAATGTATTAAATGGAGATAATTAGTATGGAGGCTTACGCGTCTCAAGTTTTTAATGAAATAGGGGTGACTCATGGCCTAAAAGAATGATGGTAAGTGATCTTGCGAGCCTAGTAGGGTACCACCACTCCTCTATAGACTTGCCACCTTGAGTTTCATAGGTTTTGACTTCCCAATTTTTGAAATTACTATACCTTTCCCACTTTCCTATTTTATAAAACTCTTTGTGGTTCGAATTTGGAGAAACTGCCTTAATGAAAGTTGTTCAAAATATTTTGGCCTACAACATACATAAATTTTATATTTTTCTAAGATGAAATGTTTGGGATGAGGGCCTGATCATTTAATGATTGGAACCTGCCCAGTGTAGTAAAAAAAGTGATTAGGTTGCCTTCTTGAATTTTTACAAAATTTTTCCTTTTGAATTTGGACATACTTCAGTGTAGTAAAAAAAGTGATTAGGTTGCCCTGATTGAATTAAGATGCCTGGGTTGAGCCGAATGCCTTGGTGAGCTAGCACCAGGATGCCCTGGTTGAGCTAGGAGCTTAGCATGAAGCTGAAAGTCTCGATCAAAGGGAGAGGGCTTGGTCAAGCCAAGATGACGATAAAAGAATCATGTTATGAGTGCCGGTATATGCATAAGTATGATATGTTGACATGTTCATTGATATGCTGAAGGTAAGTATGCATTGAAGTATGTGGTAATGGATATCTGCATATAGTCGATGTGTAGCAAAAAGTTTGCCATTAATCTGCCTTAAACATTGTATTGCGATTGTTGTACCTGTTAGATTTTGATGATGAGATGTCCTTTTATTAGAGAATTAGGGGTTTTACTTACTAAGTCCATGACTCACCCCGTTGTTTTTTAGAATTGTAAGTATGGAAGAGTTGCAGTTTTGATAGAGGAGCTAAGATTTACCTCAGCCTTTTTGAGCATAGAGTATGTAATTATGGCAAAATGGTTGTAAATATAACTGATGTAATTGTGTATTTGCAAGTGGTTGTTTTCCTGGTTACTTGTTATTATCTGAGTGTTGTATGTATGCTTCCGCATGTGCTTAATGAAAAGATAAAAAGAATTGAGATGGCAACAAGTCTGGGACGTTGTGAAAATAATCCCCGTAGCTCGAGACCCTAAGGATGGAGTCGGAATCGTTACATTTCCGGTCTAAATTAGCAGGATGGACTGAATTGGTCCAAAGAAGAAAATGTTTAGGACTAAATTGATTCAATTGAAAAGTTTAGAACTGAATTGATATTAATGTAATAAGTTTAGAGCTTTTTGGGTACTTTTCTCAGTCGCCGGTAAAGCTTTGCGAGGGTCGGACGAGATCAATAGACTATCATCAACGGTAGCCAAGCCTTGCCAACGGTTGTGGTTTTGTTAGGCGAGTTCTAGAGGTTACGGTTGAGGTGAGATCTGGGTCAAGGGTCGGTTAGCCTTGCCAATGGTCGCCAAGGTCGATGGTCGCCTTGTCGAGTGTCGCTAAGGTCGAGGCTCTGAGAAGACAGAGGTTGTGCGACCTCAGGGTCCTCACTAAGGGGCGCAAACTCGGTGATGGGCCACGCTTGAGCTTCGCCTAAATTTCTAAGCTTTCAGGCCCATGGAGATCTGTTGCAACCAACGTCGACCCGTGGAGATCTGCCCTCCCTACCGATGCTCACCCAGTTGTCTGCCCTTTATCTCTTTCTTTTTTTAGTTCAAAATTTTTTTACAAAATATACATCTAAGTCAATTATCCAAATGTTATTTACCTTCTATATATACACCTTCAATCAAAGATATTTTCCCAAAGCTCTGCCGGACACAGCCACCACAAGCCAAAGCTTTAGAGAAGTAAAATATCTTTGTGAGCATATATATGAGAATGACATGAACATACACTCAAAATATAAAATTACATGTCAACATACATAATTTTTCCAATACTTTTGGGATAAGGACGTGACATTCTTGTAGCTAGCAACAGCATCCTCAAGTTTATCATTTTTTTTTTCCGTTTCGAAATATCAATTTTTCCGTGCTTTGCAATCTATCGTCGATATAGGCCAGAGCGTACAAAAGGTCACGCTTGCAAAGAACAAGGCAACACACAGGACAAACAGTAGAATTTATGTAAAACTAACAAGCATTTAAAGTTAGACTAAATAATTTGATGATTTTAGCAACGAAGCATGAGCTTCTTTCTCTTGGCTTCTTAATGATGCAGGGCACAAGCACCCACTTAGAGATTAGACCGGTCAAAATGGGTTATAAAGCTATTTCTTAACCCATATGGGTGTTTAGACACCCCCCCACAAAAAAGAAGAAGAAGAAGCCATATGGGTGTTAAAATGGGTTATAAATGGGTTAGTTATACCAAGTAAATGGCTTTAAACACAAAATGACCATTATATGAGTTACAAATGGATTATAGATAGATTTACAACTTACTTAACTCAACCCATTTGTATAACTCTCTCTTTAGTCTCTCTCATCTTTACTTGATCTCGCACTCACTCACTATTCACACTTCTACCTCTGTGAAATTTGTGTATATTTCAATGTATTATAACAAAAATTACATCAGCATATAAGATTATCAAATATAACATATATCAATCAAAGATATGCAATATCAAATGAGATGTATATATAATTCTGAGAGATATTCATAATCAAGTAGATCTCCCAATATCGCTAACATCCCCCTCAAGCGCAAATTGAGTTGAAACAAAATCAACTTGAGTTTGAAAAATAATCCGAACAATGTCACAAAAATCTTTGATTAAAATGAACTCAATGGATGCAAGGCAAGGTGGCGCGTGGTGGCACATGTGATGACTCCAACTTCCGTTGACAAGAAGATTTCAATATGTTGATTGCTTGATGGTGGCAAATCTGTTGGTGAAGTCGGCTTCTCGAAACGAGAAGTGAAAAGTTGAGAATCAGAGATATTGGAGTAGAGCAGCATGCATCTTTTGCAATCAACTTTGCTATCGGGACAATAACTTAAGCGTGGTTGATACGGCTGGCGTAGTTACAACAAGTGAAATAAGCCAAGCTTTGCTAAGGGAAAGTTACTGTGAGAAGATGCGTTTGAAAAGCTTAACTTGGTGATGCATTAGAAACATCATAACACAACATTGCTGAGTGGCGGGAATGGATTTATTTGCTTGGGATGCTTGGGTGCACCCTTGAGAATGATAAAGTAGAAAAAAATAGAATTCGGAAATTTTTGAGTTTGAGGTGCGCCGCATGTGAAGTGCACTTAGTGCACTTGGATTGCCTTAGGAGAGGAGGTTCTAATACCAAGTTGAGAACGATAATGCAAATCTGAAATTTGTGTGTATTTCAATATATCATAACGAAAATTACTTCGGCCTATTTATAGGTTTTATGAAAGGCTATCAAAAGTAATAGATATCAATTAAGGATATGCACTATCAAATCAAATATATACATAATCTTGAAAAAATATTATAATCAAATGGATCTCCCAAGATTGCTAACAATTTGGCTATGAGTTTTAGTAAATTAGATTAAATATTGAATTGTTCTAGTAATATGTGGCGAATTGGGTATGAATTGCGTATGAGTTGGATTGAGTATGAGCTATTGGATTTGAATTGCGTAGAAATAAATCAAAATGGATTAAATGGGAGTATTTGGATTGGATCATTTATGACCCGATTCGATCTACCGGTTTAATGGGTCTACCGAAGATCTACAAAACAACCTTCAAGCTTGATAAACTAATTAAGTATAGTCCTTTGCTTGTGCAATCTACCTTAACTTAAAATAATTTACACAAAATCATCGGGATTCAACATGCAAACTTCAGTTGCTGAGCTAGAAAAACCCTTGACCCCCTACTAAATATGGAGTTGGCCCTAACGATGGGTTCTCTTTCTTGTCACTGCACACACGTTGCAAGAGTAAAGGATAGTGGAAAAAAAAAAAAGTGCCTAGGAAAAATATACATGATTGAAGAGTCGATAGATTTAGAAAAAAAAAAAAAAACAGAATTTGAAATGTTATGAGATTTAAAATATTATTTAAACTATTAGAAATTCAAAGAACCACCTCATCGACTTGTTATTATCATGGCTACTTTATATAACAAGAGTAACATGATAAAAAAACGTCAACATTACATGATTATGATCATAGTTATCTTCAGAAAATTATCAAAAAAGTTTTATACCTATTATATGGATATCAATTTAGTTCTAAACCTTTCAATTTAGACAATTTAGTTTTAAACTATTTGACAATTTGTCAATATAACTCTTCTAGCCAATTTTGGTCTAAATTTATTGACATGGACCTTTTTTTTGTATTTTTAAACTTTTTAAACTTTTTCTTTTCTTTCCTTATTTTATTCCTCTGTTGGTCATGCATCCTCAATGTTGGGTGGAGACCGGCCACTGGGGAAGTCGAACCTATTGGCCTTTGGCAAGGGTTGACTTCACTAGTGTTGAGTGAGGGTCAACTGGGTTGGTGAGGTTGACCTTTGCTAGTCATCACTGAAGCCTAATGGCTAGCATCGAAAGAAGAGAAAAAAGGAAATAAAATTCAAATAAATGCAAAAAATTATTCACGTCAGTACTAATCATGTCATGTAAGACCGTTAGCAACCACATTAGCTATTTCTAGTCAAAATTGGCCAGAAAAACTATATTAGCAAACCATTAAAAGGTTTATGATTGAGTTAACTATAGATGTTTCCAAAACAAGTCAAATAATGTCCCCATCATTGTGGTTAAATTTTATAAACTTGTCAGAGGGCGAGCTTCACATTACAAAATTTTAGACCTTCCCAAACAAATGTAGTATTGGCGTTGTATGGAGACTCTTTCACTCCTTTTTTTCACGTTCCGAGTTATCTCTGTAATGCTGGGGAATGCCCCCATGCTCTTGCATGTCATCTTATAAATGATACTTACATTTCAGACAAATAATAATAATAATAATAATAATAATAACCAAATTGCAAAGTTTATCGCCACATTGGCATAGTACAATATTAATTTTTTTTTTTTTTTGATAATTATTCCATTATCTACCAACTGCAATTTTGTTCCTCGTTCAACATTATATGACAGTAATTTATCCTTAAAATATTGTTAAGTGGTTTTGTAGGGATTTTAGTTGGAAAAAGTAAGATTGATGTTTTTTTTTTCTTTTTTAAATTTGTTTAGTGATATGCAATGTCTTTGCACCTATATTTGCTAAAATACTCTTTCTTTACAAATTAGTATAGCAATAAATCTCTCAGAATCACTTTCTTCATAAATAACCGCTCACTTTCTTTTTATTGATTCCACTCAATAATGCTTTCATGCTTAGCGCCTGCCTCATCCTAGTTGCCTTTCTATGCCATAATCAACTTAACCACATCTAACATTATGAAATTGGCTTAGTGATTAGATACAACAAGTGTGTTTAAGGGCTAGGTGCACAACATTATCGATGTAGACAATCCCACGAATGAGTGACCCTTTTAAAATTTTGCACACAATTTACATAGTTCATGAGACAAATTAGACTTGTTAAATGGGTGGGTTGAGTCGGATTTGAGTTGGGTCATAAATGGTCTCACCCAAATCAACCCATTTAACCCGTTTATGACTAGAGGTGTGCAATCAGACCGGGTATACCCGGTTCCCGGACCAGCCCACCCGGAAAATAGGGTCGGGAATTGGTTCTCAAAATTTGGAACCGGTTTAAACCGGTCCGGGAACAGGTTCGAGTGTTTACCCACTCGGAAATCGGTTCTTGGACCAGTTTTGGAACCAGTTCCTAGACTAGTTTTGTGAGTAGAGGTCCAAAACCCTTTTTTCCCCCCGATTTCTATTCTTACTCCCGTAATCACACAGCGTTTTTCCTCTTGGCTCTTTCAAACATGCATGACACTCCTCATTTGTCATTCCTCTTCCTCACTTGCTTCCCTCCCTCATCGGCTCCCTCTCGCACCGTCCGATGGACGAACAGTGTTTGTTGCCGCCAAATTCTTGTGTATTATATGGATTGGCTAGCCTAATTTCTCTTTTGTAGGAGGAGTTATGCTTGCATAAATGAATAGCTTCATGTAGTAGTTGTAGGAATAAGACTAATATTATATCTATGTTTATTGTTAATTCTTTGCCTTATGATTTTATTTATTATAATTAGCCTTGTGGATCCTTAATTTTTCGTTTAGTCAAAAAGTTCATGTATTTATTTATTACAAGTGCTTAATGTTTCAATACAAAATAGGAGGATTATGTTATTTTCTCACATATTAATATAAAATTCGAAGTCGTATAGGATATTGGAAGATTGCAAAACAAGTTTCAGTGGAAATAGGGTTGGTCCTAGAATTGGATCGGAAAAACAGGGTAGGTCGGGTACAGGGTCCAATACAAACAGGGTCAGGTATAGGGTCTAGAAAAGAGGAATCGGTTATAATATAGTCGGGTACAGGGTCCAGGTCTAGACCCTATCCACCCTGGACCCGATCACCCTATTTATGACCATTTATCATAGTGCAAATTTTTTGACCCATACCTATCCCACCTTATACTCGATTTATACTTGACCCATTTAATTAAACCTAAGAAAGCTTATTTTTTATGATTTTTTTAAATGACATTGCTAAAATAATTTTATGCAATATAAATTAATGGACAATTTCTATATATATTTTTTAAAATCGAATTTTTAATTAATTTTATTTTTTAAGAATATAATTATTTTTTTTTTTTTTTTCTTCTTTAGCCGACCGCCGGCCACAACAACGGCCGATGACCACCACCACGACAGCCGACTATTGACCACGGGTGAGCCTCCAGCTTGCCAGATCGGCAAGGCTCAAGCCTTGCCCAACGCTAGCGAGCTCAAGGCTCGAGCCTTGCCTGACGCCTGTGAGCTCGAGTCTTGCTAGATTGGCAAAACTTGAGCCTCGTCGGATCCAACCAACTCAAGTTTGCCCGACGTCGAAGAGCTCGAGTCTCACCAAACGTCGACGAGGCCTTCGCCTTACCTTGTCTCGCCTGGCCGCCACCTTGCCTTGCTTGGCTGGTCGCCGACCGTTGCCATGCTAACCACCAGCAAAGGAAGGAGGAAGAAGAAAAGAAAAAAAAAAAAAAAAAGGAAAGAAAATTGAAAAGAAAATTGAAATATAAAAAATAAATATAATTTCGATTTTTATAAAAAAAAATTATTTTTATAAAGTTAAAGAGGGAAGAGAGAGATTGTGAGGCTTCAGTTGAAAATGGGTTTTAAGTCCAACCCATTTAAGACTCATATATTTTAAACCTTCAATTTTTAAATCCATTTAACTAGTTTCTTTAAAAAATTAATTATCCATACATGACCCATTTATGATTTAAATGGGTCATATATGGGTCTAAGACCATTTTGCCACCTCTAGACAAAGCTAACAAGGAGGGCCCATGGCGGTTCTTTTCCATCGTTTTGCCCCAATTGTGGATTCAATTTTAGACTTCTAAATTCAACACAAATTATTCTTTCGAGCAAAGGAAACTCATATATGATGAGACTAATAAAGTGCTCGGAGATGTACTGAGGTTATCATGCATTTCATTCCAATAACCTAGGACAGCACGAATGGAAGAGAAACCCTCTTGCAGAGCCTGGCACGCCAGTTCCAAAAAGCCCACTTATCGGCTTGCTAGCAACGACGCAAAATAAAAGAAAGCAGACAAACACAAAAAGTTCACGAGGAATAAAAGTGGTGGGGATCCTTCGGGCCTTTGGGATTAAGCTCAATCTATTTCTGGGCTTTGGTATACATGTGATGATGCCACAGCCCGTGTCAGATGAACATGTAATTTGCCATTCAAGCAAGTTACTTATGATTATTGTTTTTGTGGTTGTTGTAACCATGTAAGTTTTACTCTTTTTTTGGTCTTGTGATCCCACTTTGGAAAATTCACTTTTTAAAGACTAGAGGCATGAAAACAATAGTAAAAACGAGTGTGAAATATGAGAACAATTATTAGGCTTTAAGAGTATCGAGCCTCTCATGATTGAGATCTTATATCGGTGTCAGTTCTTCCTATAGATAATCTTGCCAATTGCCGTTCTTAATCACCCTTACCACCTAACTCAGAGCAATGCACCAATTTCAAGTAGTATTTCTTTTTTCCTTTCTACTAATCAATTTCCTGCACGACAACCAACATTTATATGCGATAATATCTGTAATTTGTAAGTTGATGTCGCTTACTACCTACCTCTAAGCTCTCTTAAATAAAAATTCTGCATTTCGTGAATGGTACTTGTTTATATTTTGACTAATTCTATTCTGAAGTCAACTCGAATGATTTAGTAGCTGCAAGGATCTTGTGATATGATCAACCACTGCAAAGTGTACACGTCGCTAGTGGTTTCCATTTCTTTAAAATGACGAAAAAAAAGCGATATAACAAAGAAAGACTTGTGCAAGTTGACTCCATACTATCTTTTTACTAATTATCCACTACCAAAATTTGTGGCTTGGCACTAATGCAATCATTCGAGAACAAGATCCATCGAAGGGGGTCATGTCCAAGTGAGTTTCAAGATTTTTAGATGGTTCTAGGATTTCTCACTTGGGTCACGAGCTTCAATTATTTTGTGATGTTTGTAGCTGAGAGATGTTTGTGTGCATGTTAAGATGTCTATGATCGCAAGAAAGAATATTCCCGCTTGCCATCGAATACGATAAGTCTTGCAAGGAACTACATCTAGTCTTTTCTCCAGATCTACCAAGAATTGAGTACAAAGACTACTTCAGTGAAGTGGGCCTCTTAGATCTGTGAAAGTAAAAGTTCTAATACAATCTACTATGACATCATCTACATATAATTGCACGCCATTTGTCCTTGACAAGTTCCGGTTATGCGTAAGTATCAGCGTTGATGTCATGGCATCCGTATGATATCCATGTATTATATAATCTACTAACAGACGAGTCACGCCGGTAGATGCTAACTTTCATGTCCAATGGATAGAGCAAATTGTGCAGCAGTTGACTTGATGGGTGTTGAAGCTAGCATTATGTAAGCCGATGAATTATTCGGTACATTCTGTCTTGTGGATTATAATATTGGAGACTGAAGTTGCTTACTTGCACTGAACATGTTCTCTTGAGTGGCACCGAAGCTACTCTCTCTCTCTCTCTCTCTCTCTCTCTCTCTCTCTCTCTCTCTCTCTCTCTCACATGGATGACTTGCGAAGTAGAAATAGTATAATGGGCGGGGCTTAAAGTATACGAAAGGGAAGGAGGTTACATTCGCTGGAATACTTGCCAAGCATGCATATCTTGCAAGTCGCCAGCAGTTTTCTTGAAACTTTCCAGACCTTGCCCTTCGCATCACACTTTAGGTCACTTGGCGGATCCAACTAAGTACTCAATAAAATAAATGACTAAAAAAATAAATACATGATGCCCTAAGAAGTTGATTGGTTGGGCTACTAAGCGCTCATTTTTTTTTCTTCCTTAAGCCGCGAATTCTGTGTTCAAACCTCGACCTGCATTTTCTTCTCGACAGAATCGATAAATGTAAATCATGATCATGAGTGTGTAAAAAGCGCTTTCGAACAGCAATTGGGTGTATGGTATTGTCTTCTACTTGATGTAGATTTTGGGGGCCATGCCAATTATCTAGTTAATGAGTATTGCTTGATGCAGTGGGCGAGACGATTCGTGTGCATCTTGAAAAGCCAAAAAGTTCACGCACCTAATGTTATAAAAATTGTAAAGAAATACATAAATAAATAGAAAAGGTATGTGATCTTCCATGTATTGTGGCTGAGATAATGGTGGGGGGAGAGAGAGAGAGATAAATAAATAGAAAAGGTATGTGATCTTCCATGTATTGTGGCTGAGATAATGGTGGAGAGAGAGAACAAGTAGAGGTTTCCATGATGTTGAGCAAGAAAAGATGCTTTGCTTCCCTCAAAATAAGCAGCTTCAACAGATGGCTTTTTCTTTTTCGAGCCGAATTACGTGCCTACCACCATCCCCATCAGTCTCTTTTCTTCACGCCAAGAACTCGTCATCCGTAGACTTCCTTCCTATTTTGTATTTTATATAATATTTATATGTATGTATGTATGTATGTATTGTATAAAATAGAGTAAAGCAACAATTATCGATTTTGCATGCATCATGCTGGGCCCACTATATGAAGCACGACGTATGTTGCCATGAGATTATGTATATCTGTAACCAAAGCTTTAGAGAAAGTTAAACTTCTTTTCAAATGTTTCTTATGATCCTTTTTCTCTCTTTTTATAATGAATCTGCATCTTTATTAAATAATTTTTTAGTAATTGACCCCACGTTTGGACGTGTGGGATTCTCGTAGCCATCTTGTCCCCTGTCAAGAAACTAATCGTTCGGTTGGCATGATTCAACTTGCAAATTAGGGCTTCTTTAGTCGCAGACTCCGATTAGAATTACAAAAGCACATAAAGTTATTGGCCTGTCATTGGTCCAGATAAGAGAATAGAGCGAACATGATATGCTTGTAGGTATTTATTCTCTTTATTGGATATTATAATTGGAGTAGTATGTCTCCAGCAACTTCTGATTGGTCAAGTCAAGAATATAGTCATTGGGAAGGGGTTGCAATCCTACTCGCTAGCCAAGCAAATGACTGGTTGATGCAATTGGAAAGAGCTAGGGTTTCCCATTTGCATATACTCATGGTGTCTATGGTTTACTTATCACAATCAGTAAAACTTAACAAGGGAATAATTTTAAAAAACTCCCTTGACTTTTTTTCCCTTTTAGGTATAAAAAGGGTTAAAGTCGAATAAAAAAAAATCAACGTCAAGAATCTATCATTTTTAATAGACCACCTAATAAAACATGAAGTAACTCGAGGAGGCAATGAAAACAACCTAGTATCCAAATGCTTGTCGATTCTAAGATTAGTAAGCCAGTTAGCAGGACGATTTCCGACCCGAAAGTTATGTTGCATTATGAACTCAAAATGAGAGATTAATAATCTTTTGATATCATTAAGCAAAGCGAGGCTAGCATGATCAACCATAAACTCTAGATTAATAAGATTAGCGATGGCTTTTGAGGTAATCTCTCTAAAAATCAAGTTGTTTTGTGAAGTTGATTCCCAATCACAATGTCCAAAATTTTACTCATGTAGACAAATATATTCCAAAGAAAGTGGCAAAACCAATCCGTTTGTTTTTTAATAATCCTTTCACACATGCAAGTTTTTTATTATTTTTAGAAGCCCTATTAGTATTCAATTTGATCCACCTTGAAGGTGAAAGATCCCAATTGACCAAAATTGTATAAGTGCATGATCCACTTAACATCAATTTTTTCACAGATCTTGATGATTTTCTTCATGTGTGACTGAATTACTTGTACCGAATTCAAAGAAAAACAAAATTATCTAGAAAAGGTGACTTGTTTGTCCATTGCCTACCAAACGTTATGCTCCAATCATAATGAAAATTCTATCACCCTTTACCGTTAGATGAACTCACTGAGAAAAATTCTTCCAAATATTTTTGTGGGACAAACTCAAGCCATTTCCTATGAACAATTAGACAATCCCTTAGAACATGCAATGTCATTTCCAGACTAGACTCACATCTCTAGCAATATGGGTATCATTCCAAGTTGTGAGGCGTCGTCATTCATTGGTAATCGCTTATGATCGACTAGCAAGAGGAAAAATCTAATACATAGACATCCCTTCCACTTCCAAATAATAGACAATGTACTTCTTGATTATCTTTCACATTGATTACCTCACAAATTGAATGAACAAAGAAAGACTCGCTCCCAATACCATCCCACAATGACTAACTTCCCCAAGGAAGAACCTAAGAAAGAATGTCACGAGCCGAATTCGGGGGGAGAGAGAGAGAGAGAGATTGCGGGCATGCTCTATTTTGTGTGTCTTTCGTGTGTGTATGGATGTGTGTCCTTTCGGAAGGGGATGGGCAAAAAATGAAAGAGAGAGAAAAAAAAGAAAAAAAAGGGATAAATCTCCGCCATTCAATGGACCTCTCAAGAATGATAGGTTTCCAAGATTCCATAATTTTATATGTTCTCAATCCGTGATGTAATAGCAATATAGTTGTATATAGGGGTTAGATTCAACGATGGAAGACTGCCCATATTTTTATCTACACTCCAATAGTTTAATTCAATTCCTTGGTATTAATTTCACGTCCAAATGTCACTTCATCTTATGTAGTAATTCAAGTAATGGTCAATTCCAATTTGCGTGTTTGATTAAAGTTTATATGTGTTTGAGAATTTCATACCTAGACGCCACAAAGTGTAAATAATTATTGGATTGTGTTGAAATAGTTTGTTACCATAAAAGAGGTGTCTCTTGGTTAAGAGAATACATGACCCTTGGTTGAAATAAGACATGACTTTTGGTCAAAGAAAACGTGACTTTTGGTTATGAAAAGAGGCGATTCTTTGTCTTAAAAAGGAAATTATTGATGATTATGAAAGGAAGTGACTTTTGATATGAAAAGTGGTGATGGTTTGAGATAATGTACTTATTCTAAAAAGATGTGTTGATTGTTTGTCTATAAATAGACACCACTTCACACATTATTTATAACAACCACAACTGTTGCAAAACACTTCTTCAAAACTCTTTCTTTTCTCTTTTCATACATACAATGTTAATACATTCAAGAAGAAATTCCAAGAGAGATTCAAGTAATTGCTAAACTCGTTTCTTTGCGGCTTTGGTATACATCCTAGAGGTATATTTGTTCTAAACCCGGTGGCAATAATAGTGGGGACAAATAATACCTTAAGGACAGTGATCGTCATCATGCATCAAAGCATCAATGATCTACTACTACTTCTCCATCTTCTTCAACAATCAAATTTCCTAACAATCTTAAGGTATTATTGTCATGGAGATGGAGACATCGGCTGCATCAAGTGCTCGCAATCTTGACAGATTGCGAATCTATCCTTATGATGGGATTAATTTCATTCGTTGAATGGACAACATAATTCTTTTTCTATCTGAATTATGTATTTTCCACATCCTCAACCCCTACTTGCCTGCTATCCCTAATCTAAAGGATGATGACTCTCATGAAATCAAAGCTGCAAGGAAAAGGCGCGAGGATGATGAAAGGCGGTGCCGAGGAAGGATTCTCAATGCTCTGTCGGATCGTCTATATGAAACTTTCTGATCTTGCACAAATCCTAGAGACATTAAGAATGCTTTGGAGACCATATACAATATCGACAAATAAAATATTGATAGATTTATTGCTCTGAAATATTTTGAATTTACCATAGTTAATGGAAATTCTGTCTCTAAGCAAGTGGAGGAACTACAAATATATGTTGCCAAACTCAAAGATCTTATTATTGAAGTTTCTAAACCTCTTCAAGTTGCCGCAATTATTTCAAAATTGCCTTCAACTTGGAAGTGATTATTGAAAGAAACTTCCTCATACCACCGAGAACCTAACTGTAAATAATTTGATAAAGCATATTCAAATTAAGGAAGGATCTCGGGAACGTGGGCTAATTATGTGAAAGAAGTTGCAAATAAGATGCATTTTGTTGAGAATGACAACATGAGTAAAGACAAAGAAAGTAAGAAAGGAAACAAAAGAAAGTTCACTGACTCCAACAACATCAATAAGCTTGGCAATAACAACAACTTCAAGAATGACAAGTCTTGCTTTTACTATGGTAAAAAAGGCCATTACAGGAAGGAGTGTCGCTATCGGAAGAAGCAAAAGGTTAACACGATAGCAAATATTGTAGAGCAAAACACCAACAAATTAGTTGTTATGGTCTCTTAATCGCAAATTGAGATGGTGACTGAATTAAACATAGGAACTATGAATGAATCAAAAGATTGGTGGTTTGACTTCGGTGAAACTGTGCATGTCTGCAATGATAAGAAGCAATTCACATCTTATACACCAATGGAGAAGGAATAACAAGTGTTGATGGGAAATCATAATATTGCAGTTGTTCTAGGGATAGGCACAGTTGAATTGCATTTCACTTTTGGAAAGAAATTGACTTTGATAAATGTGCTGTATGTTCCTGATATTCGTAAGTATCTTGTATAAGCAAATTTGTTGTGCAAGAATGGAATTAAGGTTGTGTTAGAGGCTAATAAGCTCATCCTGTCTAAGTATGAGATGTTTGTGGGGAAGAGGTACTCTTGTAATGGAATGTTATATGCTTGAGTCGTCTTCCTTGTGACATAATAGATTGTCACATGTTGGATATAGTGCTTTGAAATTTATGAATAAAATTGATATGATATCATGTAATAATTCAAGTAAGAAGGATTGTAAAATATGTTTACAAGCTAAGATAATTAAAAAATCATTCTCAAAGGTGCAAAGATCTACTAAAGTACTTAAACTGGTGCATTTTGATATTTGTGAATTAAATGGTGTACTTACTAGAGGAGGAAATCGTTATTTTATTATATTTATTGATGATTACTCTAGGTATACTTATGTTTACCTAATGAAATCAAAAGATTAAGCTTTTGATATGTTCAAGATACATTAGGCTGTTGTTGAAAATCAAAAGGATGCAAAAATCAAAATTTTGAGAAGTGATCGCAGAGGAGAATACTTCTCATTAGATTTTTCTGCATTTTGTGAAGAAAATGGTATTGTGCATCAAGCAAATGCACCTTATACACCACAACAAAATGGATTAGTAGAAAGAATCGAATTTTGATGGACATGATTAATTCCATGATTTTACAAGCAAAATTGCCAATAACTTTATGGGGAGAAGCACTTGATACTGCATGTGATATTCACAACAAAATTCCTTCAAGGAAATTTAAGATATCTTCGTATGAACTATGGAAAGGAATGATACTGAATATCCAATACTTTAAAGTATGGGGATGTCCTACATATTATAGAATTCATGATCCTAAGCGAACAAAATTAGGACCAAAGGCATCAAAAGGCGTGTTTGTTGGATATGCTGAAAATTTTAAAGCTTATTGCTTATTAGATGTTGAATCTAATGTTATTGTGGAATCAAGAGATGTTGAATTTCTTGAATACAAATTTCTTAAAGATTCAAGTGATACGTTAGCATATTCACAAGTACAATTGACACAAGCAATTCTTCATCAATTAAAAAAAAAATTATTTGATTCTTCAAGTGAACTAAGGAGAAGTCAAAAAGTGAAGAAAATAAAAGATTTTGATTCCGATTTTATAACTCTCCTGGTAGAAGGAGATAGAGAAAATGCTATAAATAAATTACCCATGTTATTTTACTTGGATTAATATCCAAGGACGTTTAGTGGGGCAATGGCATCTAGATATGTATCATTTTGGAAAAAAGCATTGATGATGAAATGGATTCAATTATTGCTAAAAATACATAGACGTTAGTTGACTTGCTCCCCGGATCATATCCAATTAGATGCAAATGGGTATTTAGAAGAAAGTATAACCCTAATGGTACGCTATAAACCTTTAAGGCAAGGTTAGTAGCAAAAGGTTACAAGCAGAGAAAATAAATTGACTACTTGGATACATATGCACCAGTTGCTCGAATTACATCCATTAGAGTTTTATTAACTTTGGCATCAATTTATAAGTTACATGTGCATCAAATGGATGTTAATACAACTTTTCTAAATAGTAAATTAGAATATGAGGTGTATATGGAGCAACCTGAAGGTTTTGTTCAATTTGGAAATGAGAATAAGGTTTGTAACTTAAACAAATCAAAATATGGTTTGAAGCAAGCATCGAAACAATCGCATGAAGAATTTAATTCAATAGTTTTATCATATAGATTTAAGCATAACAATGCTAATAAATGCATTTACTCAAAATTTACCAAAGAGTATGGAGTTATAATATGCTTATATGTAGATGATATGTGTATTATTGGTACAAATATGCATGGTACAGATGAAATTAGAAAGTATCTATCTTCTCAGTTTAAAATGAAAGATTTGGGAGAAATGAATACAATTTTAGTTATGAAAGTGATCAAACGTAGTGGGGGTTATGCTTTAAGTCAATGCCACTATGTTGAGAAAATCATTCAGAAATACCAGTATTTGAGAATTAGAGAGTCAAACGTACCATATGATGTATCAATTAAATTGATGGAAAATACTAGGCAACCTTTAGCACAATTAGAATATGCTAGTGCAATTGGAAGTCTAATGTATGCTATGCATTGCACTAGACCAGATATAGCTTTTATTGTGTGTAAATTGTCCAGATTTACTAGTAATCTTAGTACTATGCATTGGAAGGCTATAAGTAGAATTCTTGGTTATTTAAAGAAAACAATGCATTATGGTTTATTTTATGAAAGACGACTAACAGTACTAGAAGGATATTCAAATGCTAGCATAATTGATAACAAGTCAACATCTAGAAAGATTTTCAAACTTGTAAATGGTGCGGTCTCTTGGGTATCAAAGAAGCAAACTGAAAGTGCTAGTATTACCACCTAGAGGGGGGTGAACAGGTGTAAAAACAAATTTGGAAAATAAAAGAAATAAAAGTTATTTTCTCAAACAATGTCTGATTAACACTAGATTTCTGAGTTCAATTCAAACTCAAATAAGATATTTTGGAATTTATCAAAACACAGAAAAATATTGCAACGACCAAATTAAAGAAGTTAAGGGAAAAGAAAATTGAACACATAATTTATAGTGATTCGGCTTAGATCAAGCCTACGTCCACTCTCCCTCGCTGACAACCTTTTGACTGGATTTCACTATGGAATCAAAAGAGAATTGCAACAATTTGAGTACGATCACTCAGTGAAGAGTTTCTTTCTCTCTCACTAAGTCACTCATTTGTGTTTTTCTATCTTTGAGTACAGTTGTAAGCGCAATCGATGAAGAACAAGTGATTTGGTAACTTCAGACTTTGGAATTTTAATCCTCACGCTCTCTCTCAAATGTACTGAATGATCTCCTTAAATACTTCTCCATGCCTTTCTAACCGTTGACACTTTCCACAGGAATTTCTTCCAATCAATCTGTTGACACTTTCCACATGAATTTCTTCCAATAAATCCGTTGGACAGAATCAATCAAGAAAATCTTCTAGCCATTTGAAGATTTAGGTGAAAATCCGATAATCCTGGTCATTCATACAATCAAAATCTAGGTTTCCATAAGTAGATGCTTCCTAAAAAAAGAATTTGTCTTCGAAATTGATTTCATCAATCTGTGATTGATTTCATCAACATATTTAGAAAAGGTAAGTGGGATTCTCTGCCAGAAATCCAAATATGTCTTGATTATATTGAATCATAGTTGGAAAATCAATAAGCCTAAGTTTGATTATGTCTTCATTCTAGACTTGGGTTCAGTTTGTATCTTCGTCAGAGTGGGAAAGACTTCTGATGTAAAAAAACTTTGACAGCATTTCACAGAAGTCCAATATTCCTCAGAATAAAAATAAGAGAAGGAAAGTTTTGTCATCTTCAAAACCAAATATGAGTTTTCTCAACACAAACATGTATGTCCCTTTCAACAATGGAATATGAATTTATATCACTATCAGCTGTTGGTAAAGAGCTGAATGACTGCAAAATTTGCTACTGGATATAGAGTTGTGACCACAACCAATGGCAGCCATATTGTGATAGTGAGGCAACTATGTTTAGGGTATATAATAAAATATAGGGAAAATGTCACAAATAGTCCCTATATTTTCACTCAATGTTCAATTTCGTTCCTGAACTTTCGATCGGCTCAATTTGGTCCCTGAACTATTGATAAAATGTCCGATCTAGTCCCTGAACTTTCAAATGGCTCAATTTGGTCCCGAACTATTAATAAAATGTTCGATCTAGTCCCACGAACTTTCGATCGGCTCAAGTTGGTCCTCGAACTATAATGAAATGTCCGATCTAGTCCTTCGTTACTATTTTTCTTTTTCTTTTTCCTTTTTTCCCTTTTTTTCCTTTTTTTTTTCCCTTTTTTTCCTTTTTTTTTTTTTTTTTTTTTTTCCCTTTTTTTTTTTTTTCGCTTTCCCTCCGCCGGCATCCTCGCCGATCTTGCGGGGGCCCCGCCGGCATCCCTCGCCGATCTTGCGAGGAGCCCCTCGCAGATCCGGCGAGGGCCGTCCTCGCCGACGTGGGAGAGCCCCGCGCGACGCCGGCGAGGACGGCCCCTCGCCGGATCTGCGAGGGCGAGGGCGAGGGCTCCTCGCCGGCGTCCCTCGCAAGCGGGCGAGGGGCCTCCCCGCCGGCGTCTGCGAGGGAGAGCCCCTCGCCGGCGTCGGGCGAGGGCGAGGGCGAGGGAGAGCCCCTCGCCGGCGTCGGGCGAGGGCGAGGGTCCCTCGCCGGCGTCCCTCGCAGATCTGGCGAGGGAGAGCCCCGCGCAGACGCCGACGAGGAGGGCCCCTCGCCAGATCTGCGCGGGGCTCTCCCTCGCCAGATCTGCGAGGGAGAGCCCCTCGTCCGCCTGTGAGGGACGCCGGCGAGGAGCCCTCGCCCTCGCCCTCGCAGATCTGGCGAGGGGCCGTCCTCGCCGGCGTCTGCGCGGGGCTCTCCCACGCCGGCGAGGGACTCGCCCGCTTGCGAGGGACGCCGGCGAGGGGCCCTCGCCAGATCGGCGAGGGGCTCCCTCGCCGGACGCCGGCCCGCCGGCTCCGGCGGAGGGAAAGGGAAAAAAAAAGGAAAAAAGGAAAAAAAAAAAAAAAAAGGAAAAAAAAAAGGAAAAAAAAAAGGAAAAAAAGGAAAAAGGAAAAGAAAAAGAAAATAGTAACGAAGGACTAGATCGGACATTTCATCGTAGTTCAGGGACCAACTTGAGCCGATCGAAAGTTCAAGGACTAGATCGAACATTTTATTAATAGTTCAGGGACCAAATTGAGCCATTTGAAAGTTCAGGGACTAGATCGGACATTTTATCAATAGTTCAGGGACCAAATTGAGCCGATCGAAAGTTCAGGGACGAAATTGGACATTGAGTGAAAATATAGGGACTATTTGTGACATTTTCCCTAAAATATACAATGGAAAATCTAGACATATTAGTTTGCGACATGAGTATGTTCGACAATTAATTACTGATGGAGTTATTTCAGTAATTTATGTTCGGACAAATGATAATTTGGTTGATCCATTCACCAAGGGACTCTCAAGAGGTTTAATAAGCAGTATTACCAAGGGAATGAGTCTTAGATAAATTGATAATAGTCTAACATAGTAGAAATCCAACTTTATAATTTCTGATGAAATTATTAAAGTTAAATGGGTAAAAATGAGCTATTGTAACTTGACGGTGATTGAGTATCAGGGCACAAGGTTAGTACTTATGAAAAGTTAGGAGGATGAGTGTAATAAAACACTCTTAATGAAGTTCAAGGTTTTAGCAAAGTAATGCTAAGGTAACAAATTTAGGAACTTCACTTATATGAACATAAGAAGTGGTGCCGCTTCTAACAAAAGTTAAATGAACTTTTGTAAATGTTCATAAATGCAGGAGGAGCACAAGGCCATAAAAGTGCTTAGGCATAGGAAATTTCTTACAAAATGTGTATAAATTCATAGGTGTGATAATTTGATTAACAAGTGGATCATGGTTCAAAGTTTTATCTACCATGGATTTCGTTAATGGAATTATTTACACTAATTGAAGTTTCAAATCTTAACAGATACCTTCTTGTATGTATGAATTTATGTAACTAAGTGTAGATAACAAACCAAGTAGGGGATTATTGAAATAGTTTATTATCATAAAAGAGGTGTTTCTTGGTTAAGAGAATACATGATTTTTGGTTAAAACAATACATGACTCTTGGTTATGAAAAGAGGCGACTCTTCGTCCTAAAAAGGAAGCTATCAATAGTTATGAAAGGAAGTGACTCTTGACATGAAAAGTGGTGATGGTTGAGGATAATATACTTATTCCCAAAAGATGTATTGATTATTTATCTATAAATAAACACCACTTCACACATTATTTATAGTAGCCATAACTATTAAAAACACTTTTTCTTCAGAACTCTCTCTTTTCTCTTTTCATACACACAACGTTAACACATTCAAGGAGAAATTTCAAGAGAGATTCGAGTAATTGCTGAATTCATTTCTTTGCAACTTTGGTGTATGTCCTAGAGGTATATTTGTTCTAAACCCGACAAAAACAATAGTAGGGACAAATAATACCTTAAAAATAGTGATCGTCATCAAGCATCAAAGCATCAAGGATCTTTTACTATTCTCCATCTTCTTCAACAATCAAATTTCCTAGCAAATTGTAAATTGAGGGTTAATATATATTTTAAATACTTGAGGAGCATGAGCACATAGAGTTGATTATTTAGACAATCATGGAACACTCTGTAAGCTTTTATGAATTGGTTAAGCTTAGACGTTCGGCCTGTTTAGGTAGCCCTAACTCATAACAATTTCCATGCAATTGGTGAAATTTGAATAAGTAATTTCCAACACTTGAGTTGGAGATCTCCTAACATTGTAATCAACTGCAGTAACCTTAAGATGTTCAAATTAAAATGTACATTCAATCATCATTGAAATCTTTAATTGAAAAACTTAAATCTTTTTTCAGTCTTTTCAAAAGTGGTGGTTTAAGAGGCTCAGTCCATTGGGACATGATGGGCACGAGGGGCCTCGGCCGTTATCCTTCCATCGTTGGAGCAGGAAATTTTTGTTGCTCTGTGAAGCTAGTCTCACATGGACCTCTCGACTCTAGGACCCATGTGACCCATCCCTTTGCCTGGCCTGTATGGATCAATTTGGCTTGGAACAAGTAGGCCAATGCGGAGCCACAACCGGATCAGCACATCGGAATTGAGCCCATTCCCACCATAGTAGTGCCCCCACTTGGGTCACAAGCCCGCACAACCGAGCTTGGCATACTTTTATGATGTAATCCTACAACTAATAGATGGGATATTAGCATACATAGAAACAAAAATCTAGTAGTTTCACTCGACTATCTATTTATGTATTTGCATGTTTGGAAAACTAGGAAGAAACTCTATGAAGTATCTTATTGGTAACATGTCAAATAATTATCTCTTCAACCTTTCAACATGCGACGTTCTTGCCAAAGAAAAACCTTCAACACGAAATGGCCAGAGTTTCTTTTGATTTGATTTTATATATTTTTTAATTTTTCTCCAGCAATTATCCACCCCCATGATGTTGTCATGCAAAGGGAAAAGGTTTTTTTTTTTTTTTTTGGGGGGGGTGTGGTGTGGCGCTAGAAAAGACTTGGGGAAAGTTAATGGAAAGCATGGCACCAACACAAATCGGAGGGGGAGTGAAGAAAAGAAAAGGCATTAGAAAAGGAGTGGAGGGAGGTGCACCGCAGATTCCGTGCTTCCAGGCTTGCACTCCAATCATTCATTCCCCTCTCTCTCACACAATCGTTGAGGCAAAGTCATGCCCTTTCTCCTCTCTCTCTCTCTCTCTAAAAATATTCATTGTAGATCCATTTCATTACTTACATTAATTGCACAGTCATAATTAATCATAACTTAGAAAGTATGTACGGTTCATACTTTGGTATTAAATAAACTTTTGCTTTTCTTTCTACCCAAAAAAAAGAGCCGCTAATCTCAAAGCCCTCATCGTCCAACCGGTATTCGCTTGTCAAAATGTGAAATTTCACGCTCGATTTTGATACAGAACGAATGACCTGTTCATCAATTTCATCTTTTAGAGAGTGTGTGATTGCTTTGGCATGTGAGAGAAGGCTAACAGTTAGAAGCCCCATCGTTGCTGGGACATGTTTTTTAGTGCAGTCTCTCTATTTCTTGTTTTTTGGTGCATTTTCTTTTAAGGATGTTGGGTTGATGAAGACGTGTGAGCAACTGTGGACAGCAACATGAAGATGGCCAACGCGTTACATTGTTACAACAGTCACGAGGGAACACAGACACAGACACAGACACTCTCTCTCTCTCTCTCTCTCTCTTCTGTCCAAAGAGGGAAGATAGGCTTAGCTTGGCTTTCTAGAACAACATTGACAATTCATATAGATCGGTAATTACACTAATGACATGTTCCTTACACAGCTAAGACTCCACTAGATCATTGGCTCACGGTAAGTCGCAACAACAGAAAATAACAAAAAACGAAATTTGACCACCTGCAGAGACGCAAAGGCCCAGATGAATTCGGCAGGAGAATTGACGAACCGCTTAACGAGGGGGACAATGTCAATGAGTTGGTGGCGGGTAGTCTCTCTCTCTCTCTCTCTCTCTCCCTCTATCTGTTGAGAGGGTGTCCTGAGTGCTAGGGCTAAATTTAGGACAGCTGAAGTGAAATTAAGGATAGTTGCTGAGGTTAGTGGTTGTGATGAGGTGGTGGTGGTGGTGGAGAGTGTTGGGTGGATGGTGCATCTGGAGTCTATCCAAATTGAGGAAAAGGGGACAAGAAGGGGAGAGAGCATGCTTATACCGTGGAATGAAGGAGTCCGCACAGGCACCAAAAGCGCACCCCCTAAAAAAAAAAAAAAAAAAAGACTGGTGGGAGTCGTTTCTGCATCTGCCTCAAGTGCGTTGGCAAAGTGTGAGAAAGAGAGTGTGAAACGGACTTTACGTTCCCAGCTCCTCCCCCTCCCAACTATTTTTACTCTCTCTCTCTCTCTCTCTCTCTCTCTCTCTCTCATTTGGCATATTTTCAGTTACACCAGTCTCTCCATTTCCTCTCTCTCTCTCTATTAATCATTATTAAACTGGTCTATATATAACTTGGGAAGAGTTGGGAAATCAAGAAAGATTGGCAGACACTAACGAGTGTGTGTTCCATCCATTGAGGGTTTGTCTTTTTTTACTCCTTCTCAAAGCCTCCTCCATCGCCTTCCAATTCCTCCCCCTCACTATTTATATTCCCACCACACTCCCCCAATTTGCTTTTCCCTCTCATCTCCATCTCCCTCCCTCTCTCAACCATGGAAGCCGCCGCCACCGCTGCTGAGGAAGCCTTCTCGAGGCCCAGGGACTACGCCGGACGCATTGCCAAGCGCAAGCGGACGAAGAGGCAGAGGGTGCAGTCCCCGTACCTGTTTCGGGATCGCCAGTTCGCCAAGCGACGGCGATGATAGCAGCCGTGACCACATCGTTGTCAACAACAACAGCCATGCCATCGTCGGCGCCAACAATCACAATTTCTCTCCAGCATCCTCAACCGAAGTTGAGGGGATGAGCACCTTGGAGGAGGAGGAAGACATGGCCAATTGCCTAATCCTCCTGGCCCAGGGCCATTCTAAATTGCCCCAAAAGCAAGCAATATTGGAGCAAGATGTTGCAGACCTCAAATTCAATAGCAAGAGGTACTTGGAAGCATCCACAGGCGCAGGGAACAAGATTGGGTATTATGTGTATGAGTGCAAGACTTGTAGCCGAACTTTCCCTTCCTTCCAAGCTCTAGGAGGCCACCGCGCGAGCCACAAGAAGCCTAACAAGGCCACGGCCGAAGACAAGAAGCCTCACCATCAATTCGGGACGTCGTCATCAGAGGAAGAGGAGTCAGCACAATTTAAGCGCCACAATGTCACGTCGTCAGCTCTCTCTCTTCAATTGAGCGGTCAGAACGTGTTATTCGGGAGCAGCTTCAGTAATAAGCACCCGAAGGTCCATGAGTGCTCAATTTGTGGGGCCGAGTTCGCGTCAGGCCAAGCCCTAGGAGGTCACATGAGGCGGCACCGAACTCCAGCAGGGACGAACATGGGGTTGTCCCTAAATCCGATGACCTCTGAGTCCGAGGAATCCCCGGCGAGGGCTAGGAACAACGCCGTGTCCTTGGATTTGGATCTCAATCTACCAGCACCCGACGAAGATGACCACAACGATCATAGGTTTCCCTTGAGCTCAAAGAAACAAAAGCAACAACAAGAACAGCAAGAAAACCGATCGAGGCTCGTGTTTTCGGTCCCATCTCTGGTGGATTGTCGCTACTAAGAAGGTTCAAGAATCCATCTTTCCTTTTCCTCCGATCTTATAAATTATTTTTGGACTTTCTGCATTGAAAATCGAAACTGGAATTCAATGCGATCTTTGCAGTTTCTTCTGGAAAATTACAGATTCTTTTGATTCTTTTCCTTTCTGGGTACAGTGATATACTGATTATTTCAAGTTTATATGAAGAATAATTCTTCTTTTTCGTGAAAACGATTGGTCCTTCATGATTTGTAACCTCAGAAATTCATGTCAATTGCATGTAGCTCAAGCAAGTCCTCATGTTCTTCCCTGTTGCTTTTCCAGTGGGACGTCATGGGCAAGGCCTTGTTGTGAGAGAGAGAGAGAGAGAAAGAGAGAGCTTTCTTGTGAATGTAAAAGACTGAAAAAAACAAATCGAAAACTAAGCTACGACTTTAGGTTCGTGGTGGCGGTGACAAGCGAAGCAACAAGTTTCATTAATTCTCTCTCTCTCTCTCTCTCTCTCTCTCTCTCTCACTAAAATATAAAGTTATTATAGAGTCAGTAACGTACTCAACATACGAATCCACGCCCGGTCCGTTTTCTCTGCAGCAAGCAAAAACCTATTGGAATGTTCAATACCCTAGTTTTGGTCCTTTCTCTATCTTTTCCCATGATGATTGCCAGTCTTATAGCTTAAGCCGCAAGGGCGAGTAAATTGAATTCTAATCACTCATCATTAACTTAGATAACTCAAGCTACAAGTAGGTTTTATGATAAAGTTAAGATGGAAATTACTGTGCCTTAACTGCGAAATCAAGCTACATACGTCTGGTCAAAGTGACTAAGTTAACTGAACATCAATCTGGTCAAAGTAGCTACATTAATTTAAACCATTAAGCTAGTTATTATATTGTTTGAGTTTGGATACATTAGCATCGCTCATCATCGACCTCTTACACAGCTCATAGCATGCGTTATGCATTACGAGTGGGGGAGGATTGTTTAATTTGGTAATTAAGTCCCGTGATATCCTGAAAGTTGCAACTCATTTTTTTGGCCAAGTGAAAGGTTGCTTTGAAGATTTTCCTTCATGCCGAGTGTTTTTTTTTTTTTTTTTTTTTTTTTGTCAACCCTTCAGGCCAAGTTTAAGTCAACGATTTATTTCATAAATTCTATTTCTAGAAGCATTGTTTCGGGAAAAAAATTTCAATTATCATCCTCACTTTTGGTTTCTATACATCGATCTGCATCTTCACTTTGGAATATCTTGTTTTTTGTTGTGATTTTTCAAATATCATGTCTTGCCCACGATCCTTATCCATTTATTACCAAACACTAATTTTCTTTTCCAAATTGCACTCATCACTCTCTTCACCCCATCTCTCTGAAAAAACCCTAAAACTTTAGGATCCATTCATCTTCCCTCCTCCTCGATATTTCGCTGCTGCTGCCCAACTAAGCCATCGTCATGATAGTTTGTCGGTCTGAGCCATTGTCTCCGGTGGCTAGTCCCCATCCAACAATCCCCCACTCAACAGTGCATCGAGTCCTCCTCACTCTCGGCACCTGCGCTCCGAGGCTGCCACCGCTTTCAATTTATTTATTTTTTCCAAATTCTAGATAGTAGGGTTTGGATGATTGATTGATCGAAATTAGATATTCCATATACAATTCAACTTAGGTATGAATTGCCATTTTCTTAGTCGGGTCGGGATGCAAGAAAGCCTAGTTGGGTTTCCGGGTTAGTTCGATTTTTCCACCTCTACCCAAAATTAGTGCCAAAATTCTCTGGTTAGATCTTTACATACATGCAATGATCAGTCAACTTCCGAAGTAGCTAGGCACTCCCTACAATCCCAAAAGAATAGTGATAGAAAAGCCCATAATGTATATTCAATTTGGCCCAAACTCATCTTCCTTCAGCATTTTTTAAGGCCATAGCCCAAGCCCCCTTCCTTCAACTTGACATGCTTGACAACTACCCTTCTCTCTCTCTATCTTTACTTTATTCTCACATGTCTTGGTACCTCATAAACCATCTCTCCTCCTTTTTCGTGCTCCCCGATAAACCTCTCTCTCTCTCTCTCTCTCTCTCTACACTAAGTAGTCTTTTTTATTTTTTTTGTCTTTCCTATTCTATTATTTTTTTTATTGTACTTAAATTTTACGTTCCGCAATCAGTCTATCTCCCTATATCGATAGGGTACATTTAGGACTCTACCTTTTGGAATACCCCCAATAAGTCCTGAACCCAAGACCCTAAAAAAAAGAAGCGAACTTCCTTGACATTTTAACCGGCGCCTTATTGATTTATTCCACACAATTTCATTAGAATTTCAGTAATCTTTCTATATGAAATGTGATTTCTTTTGTAATTTAATTTAGAGTTCTTAAATCCTAAAAAATGATGATAGCATATTTAAAGGATGCTCATGTAAAAGGGGAAATTGTCTAATTAGTTTCAAATTGTATATTGTGCGGACGTTAATTCATATAATTTTTTTAATTTTGTCAATTTAATCCTTAAATCTTTGTGCCAAATTCTGATGTAGTCATTTTAGCCATTTTTTTATTGGAAATTGCTAACTTGACGACGTGCCATGTAAAGCGACCAACAATAACTAGATAGTCACATTTGCAATTTTCGGCAAAAAATTGATAGAAAAACTATATTGGAATTTCGCTCAAAGATTTAAAACTAAATTGACAAAATTTAAAAGTTTATGGCTAAATTGGCATCCGTACAATAGGTGTATGAATGAATGAGTAATTTTATGATATTTCTAGAATCTTAAGTTAATTTCTCGTCATAATTTCGATGATATTGTTTTGAACATACGAGTATGTTGATTTTGTCGACTATTCAAGAGTATCTATAGTAAATATAAGCATGACAAAGTTACTCAAGAGTGATCACTAACACGACTTTCGGAATCCAGCAAATACGGCTAACAGTTTTTCTTAGCAAAATCCCAACTACGAAAAAAGGAGAGAAGCAATATAGTTACATTGCCCAAATAGACCTAAACCGGCAATTAATATCTTTATAGTTTCCTATGGTTTTTTCCACGTTTCATGTACATAATTCAGATCTCCATCATCAAAAGAACATCCATCGCCAGTCGAAGATGTTATATGATCGCGGCGATAAAAATCATGATGATACGAAACCTACAAGAGAGAGAGAGAGAGAGAGAGAGAGAGAGAGAGAGAGAGAGAAGAGAATGGAAATTATTCAGTTGAATGAGGAATTTAATTAGTAGTATATAAAATTATATATGATAAGCACAAACTATATCAGAAATTAAAATAGAATAAAAAATTGGCTCTCGACTTACCAAGTATGGCGAAGAAGTGGTGCGCTACCCGCCTTAGGGGGTGGTGCGACCATGGGCGCAGGTGTCGGAGACGGCGGTTGAAATTTTCCTTAAATGGAACAAATAATCAATGATCAATAATATATCAAAGAGACATAAAATAAAATCGAAGAAAGTTCACGTATCGAGTTTTTATCGAGGGCTGAGTATAAGCAACTTTCTTGAAATACTTACTTACAATAGTGTATCGTATTCACTTTAGATAATTTCTAAGTTATATGTAATGGATTTAATCACTAACCACATAGGAGGAGATTTTCTGGGGGTGGCCTCTCCTTGGCAGGATCGGGGTCAGCATCGTAAACCCTAACGTAAAGCTCTTGTCCAAGGTACCAATGCTTCGAGTGTTGAGATCTCAAGTTCCACAATCCTGGGTTGTCAAGGTAAGCATAGACAGCAGTCCATTTCCCAGGATAAACCTGTTTTTAGGAACGAAGCAATGGTGTTACTATAGTACAAGAATGTGATTTCGTGTGTGTGAACAATGTGAATTCTGTATAGAATTTATCATAATGTATAATTATATAGACATGTATAGATTGAAAGAGAGAGTTGAGTCGGACCTGAACTGTAGACCGGACGACCGAATCATGTGTATTGTATGTTGATCGCAATCTAGGCGTCCAAACTCCGTCCCCAAACCTATGAATCAAAGAGTGGAATCCAATGTCCCACCCGTTTCTCTTTCATTTTCTCCACAACTTTTAACATCAATCGGTTCAAGATGATTGCTATCTAACGGGTACATGCAAAAAAATTTGGAGGGTACATCTAGGACATATATCTATGTACTTATTTTAGAATATATTTCAGTTCAATTGCAGGTTGGATCCATAGATGAGAATTCACAAAAGTCGCACAACATTTGACCAATTAAAATAGTAGAATTTCTATTTGTGTTTGCATATAATTATCGCAAACATTGCTAGGAAAAATAATCACACTAAAGCTCCATTTATTTCACGAAAAATTGATAATTCAAAAAACATTTTCTTAAAAATATTTTCTTATATCGCTCACAAAAATGAATAATTGAATTTTTTTTTCATTTTTCAAAAAAAAATATTTAGACATAATTTTTTTTATAATAAAAATAAGTTTTATTGACTAATTATTTCAAGTGAAACAACACTTAAATATTCTCCTAATTATTCACTTTTCATGAAATAAGCAGCAGGCCAAAATTAGACCTAAACCTGCAACAATTGCTAAAAGAATATCGTAGAGAAATTTCACGAAAGAAAAACTACTTACCCGACCACGTAAAATCCGAACCCGTCCAAGTGCCAAGAGTCCATGACATCCAGGCCGTTCGAGAAGACGAGCTCGATCCAACCCTTGTGAACCCCGGTCGCAACGAAGACGCCCGACTCGGCCACCGGGTTCACGGACCGGACTGGGTACGAGTCGAGCTGGTACACGCCCGACCCGTTCCCTAGGTAATCCGCCAGCTTGAGTGGGGTCTCCTGGGGTGTGGTATGACACATTGTTCACGGCATAGCGAGGAGCCCCGTCGATCTCGGCCGTTGACCCGTGGAGGACGAACGTCTGGTTCGGCGTCACGCGGGAGACATTGAACGTCCCTTGCGGGTTCGGCCTCGCGGCGCCGACGGTCATGTTCCACCTTTAGTGACGGAAGCCCCACCGGTGGAAAACATTAGAGAGAGAATTAAAACTTTTAAATAATTCGATTAGATATTAGAGAAAATGAGTTCAACTACTATTAGATAAAAAAATATTAATTATTGGTTATTTCTATTGTTATTTAATATGATTAGAATAAATTCTCGAACCATCTAACAAGTCTCTCGCATTTCAAATTTGAGTTTAACGTTTAGCCGTTCAAAACTATTCAAATTCATTACCCAATATTTCAAGCATGAGAGATTTACCGGAAACGATTTTTCATGAATTTCGAGTTTGAAATTTACTCATCCTAAACTATTCAAATTTTTTAAATGAAATTATTCAAAATTTCAAACCTCTTCTTTGTCTTTTCTTTCTAGGGAGACTTGCTAGTTATAAAGTGGAATGTCAATTTCATACCCCAAAATCAAATGAACAGAACCAAGTTTAGGAATCTGCTTTACATTACCTGATGGACTTAGCTTGGCGGATGGAGAAACCCATGTCAAATGGATCAGGACCTGGAGGAATGGGGTACCTCGGGGGTCCACTGGAGTTCTTGTAGTGAAGAACTCCCAGGGCGATTAGCTCGCCGGACTTCTCCGCGCTGACCAGCTTCGGGGTCGCCGTGATGAAGTAATCGGCCTTGGCTTGGTCCGCCGTCACGAGAACCGAGTACGACTGGCCGACGTGGATGTCGAGCGAGTCAACGGTGATCTGGGCGGTGTACGACCCTTCCGTCTCGACCACCACCATCCTGTGCCCTTGGATCCTGAAATTGAAGCTCAGTGCATTGCCCACGTTTGATATCCTGATCCTGTAAGTCTTACCTGCAGAGAATATACATTCAGGAGCCAAAAATAAAAAAAATATAATGAACGGTCCAAATTGAATTTGAATTCTAAAGATTGTTGAACTCTCGATTTATCTTTTTTTACCTTCGGTGACATTGAATGTCTCAGGATCTTCTGCAACTCCATATGAGAGTTTGCCATTCATCAGTAGCGCGTCAGGCTTTCCGCCGTAAGCATGCCGTTTGTCGCTTAATGACGATCTAATCGTCTTTTACAATGATTTACGCAAGAAATCGAAGAGACAAAACGAAGTTATTAGTCATGTGGAATGGTTCGAAAGATGAAAATTGAACAGATTTTCAGTATTATTAAACGGCATCGAAATGCATCTAATTAGTCAAGGGCTAATTTGCAAGTGAATCTTCCGTTCAGGAGTTCGAATTGATTAGTTTTTCTCCAGAATTTAGGGCGAAAAGAACGCATTGAGTACCTTGTAGCTTTGATTGTACCAATCTCCAATCAGAAGGTCGTACTCGGCCTCAGGTTTCGGGAACGGGACGGCGATGACCTTGCGGTTGTTGACACGGATGGGGCCGAACCCGCCGGCGGCTTTGTGGAAGTTGAGGGAAGGGAAGTAGAAGAAGGTGCCGATCTGGTCCTTGGCCTGGAACACGTAGGTCCAGTTGGTGCCGGGTCGGATTGGGCAATTTGTGCCCGAGACTCCATCTTCCCATGAGTTCAGCCTCTGTTGCAGGCCATTCCTTCACCCCCACCAAAAAAGAAAGGAAGAAGAAGAAGCATAAGAAATTTTTCTAAGATTTTAAAGCAAGTATCACGGGAAAAAAAGAAGAGGCTAAGTTATTTTTATTTACCCCCTATATAAGGAATGTTGTTAGGACATTGAATGGAGACAACGACTTCAAAGCAGATTCACTTAGAAAATTACATCAAAGTCTAAGAATTATGTGTTGGGTATTTCCTGTCCTTTTCTCTAGTTTTGCTCTACTTCGATTATACAAGTGTTATCGTCGAGAACGAAGGGATTCACGGGAGAAAACCACTTGAAAAATAATTATATATATATATATTGATCTATTGAACGTATTGAAAGATCCAAAACTGAGAAAATTGAGAGAAACGTGCATGGGGCTGAACTTGTAATCGGCAAAGATGGATCTTTTTGAGATATGTACCATGTGAAAAGCAAAGGCTCGTCCAGGTTGTTGAACACGTTCACGTAAGCAACGTCGTTCGTCGACATGTTTATGAGCGGTCCCGGGAGCATTCCGTTGATGGTGATAACCTGCATCCAGAATTCACACTCTCATGGCGTCATCCTCTTCAAAGAAACAAAACCCTAATACAAACTGCACCATTAAAGAGTTCGCAAAAGACGAACAACATGAATCGGATTCAGCTGATAACGCACCGGTTGTTCTAGATACGAGAAAGCGGAGTCCGGGTCGAATTCCACGTTCCAACTGTGGAAGTGCTCAGCACAGTACGCGACCCCTGTCATGAAAACAGCAAAAACGACGAACCACGAGACGCTCTGCCCACAAAGGTTGGTGGAGGCCGCCATTGTTGCGCGGGGTCGTGTTATGCCAAGCAGGTCTCTAGCCCCTCCTATGACGCGTGCGATGCCTGACTGTCCGGGAAAGGTATCTTATATAAGGGCCTCCCTGATGTGGCTATTAGGGTTTGAGAAGTGATGATCTCTACAAAGGAATAAACTTGCTTGAGTGAAAAGGACTCTAGTTTTGCATGAAACGGAACGGCGACTTATCTCATCATACAAGATTAGGATATTGACTTGTAACTTCCCCATCTCTTTATAGAAGAGTTTGACTCTTACACGAACTCTTTTCAGTTGTTCTGGACTATCCCTTGCGAGATTTTCTAGGACTAGGGTTTTTGTACAATCTCCGACGTGGCACGCGACTATATAATGGAGCTTAATTAAGGGGAAAAACCAATGAGAAGGTGTACAATAGATCGATTTTAGAAAAATAAAAATACAGACACCACATTAAATAATTCTACTTTTCCTTTTAATTTCCGTAGACTTAGTTAGACTCTTATAGAGTCCTGTCCTCTAGATTTAAATGGCAGACAGAAGTGCTTAGAAACTCCAAGGCCTCATGCACAAACGCAATTGAATGTTAAGTACTTTTATCAGTGCAATCTAAGTCCTTTGTAGTCTGTGAAGAAGTGTAATCAAGTTTTTTTCCATTACAATACAAAGAATTACCTTTGATCAGAAAATTACATGCATGTGGCTACTTAAATGGTGTTTTTCAATATATAGGTTTAGGACGTGATTGCACTTAAATAAAAACTTTAGTACTTGATTGCCCCGATCAAAAGGTTTGTCAAAGTTTTAATTCCAAGAAAAGAAGAATTCACACTAAAATGCTTTGAAAAAATATGCTAAATAGTTCTTAATGGTATAATTTTTTGAAAGTTATTCATTGGAACAATCTCCATTCTTATTGGTATAATATTCTGAAGGTTATTAATTGGAACATTGTAAAATTAGGAGAGACGCTTCCGTTTGGGGTTTACGCTATTGTCTCAGCGATCCTTTGTCATGGTGTCTTGGCCTGTAAAGCTTTTAGGAGAGACGACAGATAGATCATTGCTAATGCAAATGACATACTAGGTATGCTGAATTATTTAATTCAATATCTAGTCCTTAAAATATCAATGGAAGGATGTTTTGATTCTAACAATATAATCCAAAAACACGCGGTTAGAGCTTGGTCGGGTGTGGTTGAGATTTGCAGGAAAAAAACCCACTAATCACAGCCAATCTCTGCTGCATATTATGTCCTTTGAATCATCAATTCTAATTCACAATAAGTAGAGGTGGCAAAATAGGCCTAGAACTCATATTTAAGAGTGCAAGTCATGAATAGGTTGCCCCATGTTTTAAAAACAGGCTCTTGGCTAACCCTCGCCGAGGGTCGCTGGTCAAGGGTCACTGGCCATGCATTAGGATGCTGCATTCTTCTTACCTTTTCTTTGTTTTTTCTTTCTTTATAATTTTTTTTTTCTATGAAGTCTGATGAAGGAGTCAACCCTCAGCAACATAGGCCGAGGTCATCGGCCAATAGGCGAGGGCCGCATAGCCTTCACTGGCCACAGGCGAGGATCCAACCCTTGCCCAAATCTGGTAAGTACCGCAAACCTCGAGTCGTGGCCCTTGCCTAGACGGCCATTGGGTGAGAACCCCGACCCTCTGTGATCGACTAGGTCACCGGTCCTCACTAGACTTACAAGAAAATAAAGAAAAGAAAGAAACAAAAGGAAAAAAAAGATATAAAAATATAATATTTCAGTTTTTTACATTATAAAAATTGTCCACTAAATTTATTTTGCATGGAAGTGTTTTAGTTTAATTGGTTTTGAAATTTTTTTAATACGAATTCATCAATTCAAGTAACCTTGGGAGGTTGGTTTCTTTCTATAACTTCAAGATATGGGTGGTTACTCATATCTTGAAACTATAGAAAGAAATATTATGAATTAAAGAGATGTCACACGGTTTGATAGTTCTTTGGAAAGGCAAAGTGGTGCTTTGGCATATTTAATGCATAAAATTAGATTGAGCATTTTACGAAAATTTTGTTTATTTGAAATGGAAAAATATCTGTTGATTATAGTTTAAACTGGTTACTTATGAATGAGCTTGCAAAACCTTTATATGAAATATTACAAAAAGTTCTTGACTTTGAGTGTGGTTTATGAAATGTGCTATGTTTGATGAATTGAATCTTGAAAAGTTATATGTTTTGGTTAGTGAACTCAAGTTTTGAGATGAATCTAGATTTGGTTGTGGGTTATTAAAGAATGAGGTTGGTGAATTATGCTTGTGTCATTGAGATGTAAGTATACGTGCTGTTATTAAGACGTCTTTCTAGGCCGAACTATCGGCTAATATAGGTGAAGACCTAGTCAAGGCTCGCCTTTGTCACTAACGTTGAGCGTGACCACAAATAGATGCTAAAACATTAGATTAGTTAATAGACTAGACCATTGATGTTTGATGATAAAGATTAATCAATGGAATAGACCATTGAGGGTTAATTTGTTATTGTTGATTGATTCGACATGTAAATTATGTTGTCAAAAGGTATCTTATTTTTATATTTTACATATATTGTATACTGGATTTGGAATCGATGGGTTATGATATCGATTTATTGAGATGCATAGTGAATGCTCGATCTATTTAGAAGAGGTGTACTGCTCACTGGATAGTAATTGTTCATTCTATTCATCTTACTTGATTTTCATTTTTGGCCTAGGCTTCGTGCAACGTCATTTTAGGAAGTCAGCCATGTCGTTTAGGAAGTCCATGTGGACTTCGTTTTTTATATAAAAATGCCAACTCAAGTTAAACTTCTTATTATAAAAGTTACGTAATATTTTTTGTTTGAATTTCTCGGAGGCTCTTAAGTGATTGTTTATTCTCGAATTTGGCACTTAAATGAGCCAATTAAAACTTTTGGCACTAAAGCGAACGGCTTATAAAACATTTACCACTTCTAGTACCCTTATACCCAAAGATATATATGTGAAATCTATAATTATATCGTAGAGGCGCCTTTTAATGTAACAGCAACTTTTACTTTAAAACTCCAAAGTTAAGCGAACACTATAATGGGTAACTCTTTGAGAAAGTATCTGCCTGTATGCTAAAAAACCAAAACCATAAGGCTCTGTGGGCGTCAGTTCGACGAATAAACTCCTCGTGTCTTTTGATTTTGCACTTGCGACAATTTTTATCTAGTAGGAGGACGTTTTAGAATGTGCAGTGGGCCAGCTTCTTTTCTATGCTTTATCCATTTCAACGTCTTTCTTAGCTTGCAAAAGAACTTTAGCTGATCTTGCATGACCATGGGAATCCACTTTGCAAAAAGTAACGTTTGGGGGAAGACTTGTGCACGATGGACCTTTTGGCAAGACTTTATTAGGTCTAAACTCTCTTGGGAGATTTTCAAATTCCTCCCTATAAATGAACACAGAAACCAGCGAACTCTCTCTCGGCTGTTTGGACCAGATAGCATAGCGGTCCAGGGAAACACACTGCTAGATATATACCTCAACCAAATACAACTCAATTAGTATATCTTTTCCACAGGCCAATTGCCTTTCTGAAGGTTATCTTTTGGATAGTCATACCTATGGTATGGAACCATCTCGACACCCAAAGATAGGTCTTCGTACACGACAGAATGCATGCACGCTTCGCTGACCTTACAGTACTCAGGAAGAAATTAATGAGTTTTCTCTTGCTGGCATTGGAAGACATGTTCTGGGGTGCTTATGATTTGTAATTTTGCATCATTGGTTTGAGCACGATTTGTGTTCTTTGAAGATTTTCCGCAGTTCTTCAATGTCTGCATCTTTCTGTTATCTCCTAGTAACTTGCTCCTACGAGAGATTTGCTGCAAAGTCGCTTGTGTTCCATGTTCTGCCGGTGTCATTGCTTTTCATTCACAATCTTAGAGCCACTCTTACGGAAATCGAACGCGTAGTTCAATGGTTAGGAAATTTCAATTGCAGCCAATGGTGTTTTGAGCAATAAGATCGTCAAATACATTCGACATTCTCGGAGTTATTATCGGTCGAGATAAGCATTCCTTATCTTCTCCAATCTTCTTACTCGCATTGAAAGAAAGAGCTACTACGATGTCGCGTCCATGGATTTAAGGGCTACCATCAAGTGGTGATTAAGCATAAAAGTGAGGAAGCAATTGTTGCGTTGTTTAAAATACAGAATGCAAAGATGTTTTTTTAGTAAAAACCCGGACGGTTTCTGGAATTTTTCCAAAAAGAAATTGTCACTAGCTAAATTACATCTCTATGGTTTTTGATATTTCCCCGAAAGGCAATGATGTTAGCTTCCTGAATTACATTAACCTATCGAGGCAGTTACATGAACGGAAAAGAATTGTAAGTATCTTGTGCCACAAGAAAGAACCCAGACTCAATTTTACAGAGCTTCTTCGCAGGGGAGGCGGGCCGCCGGAACAGACACTTGTCCAGCCACTTAAGAAATGCCCGGTCCACCCGGAGTCCCATTCTCTTTTTCAAATGCGATGTCTGATTATGACAATGCATCTTTAACAAGCGAAACACATAAATAAAAGTCCCAGTACCAGCACATGAGCATGGTCTCATTACTAACTCCGGAAAAAAGGTCCCCAGACCAGCACAGCTTGTTATCCAACAACAGAGATCTCTACATGGCTCTGCTCTGCTCTGACTCAACGCTATGACCTCGCCCAAAATTGGAAAGTATGGAACGATAGAGAAGTCAAAGAAACACGCCAGGACAAGACCGAAAAGTCAAATGGACGATTCTCACGGAAGTCTTGGTGGCATCAGGATCATGACGTTCATTCCATGTCACCACCCGTGGTCCCCTCAAAGGCCTCGTACTCATAATCCTCGTCAAGATTCTCCATTGTTTTTCCAAAGACAAAGGATTTTGTTCCCATCGTCGTGAAAGGCATAAGCCCGAAAGCTCGAGCGGTTTTGATCTCCCTCGCAACCTTCCTCTGCGCCTTGGCGCTGATGCGAGTCTACGAGAAGGGAGAAACGGCAAATGAGTGAGAAAAGCAATTTGTAGCTCAATTAATTTCCATAATATAACTGATATTCAAGCTTTACCGAGCTCCTCTTGATAATTATTCCAGCTGCGGTTATGAAATTTGCAAGGAATCTCACATTCTGCAGGAAATTTGACATTGAGAAAGTGAAGCTCTTAGCAAAAAGATACCAACAGAACATAATAAACCATACAACTGTGCAAAAGTTTCACGCGAGCCATGTCGTCCCTATATCAGTTGGCCAACTACAGCACTTTGGGAGAACAATGCTGCATTGGGATAAACTCTGGCAACAACTAAACTTATGTCATTTACCCCTTGATCTGACTAACGGGGTTACATTACGGACACAGGATAGTGGAATGACCCGAGGGAACTAAACTTGAGTGATGGATCACAAGGAAGAAACGAGTGGAATGGTTATTCAACCTTTTTTGACTTTGCAATAATATGCAAAAGGGAAAGTAATCAGAATTTCCGAAAGATAAAATGTCAAAGCAGTCCTTCAAACAATCTTATGCTATAATTGAAAAGAGATCTTGGGGGGGCATCTGTCATCCTCCCAATATATCTCCCATCATTATTTTTCTTTTCCTTATCATATAATCGCATCATAATTCTAAGAATCATTTTGACACCTCCCATTATCTGATGAATTCTTTTATCTTGCAGCAATGAGTGGGTGAAGTCTTAGTATGGATCAAGATAGGATGACAACATTAACTTGTTGGGTATATAATGGCCTTCCTTTTTCTTTTTTCTTTTTTTATATAATGGCCTTCCTTAACTATGGGGAAAATGTCCATTCTTTACATCAGTAGATCAGGCATCTAGGTGAGATTGGTCATGTAACGACTAGAAAAGCAGAAACAAGCAGAGCAAAATGGAAGAGAAACGTCAGTAGAGCACAAATAACCTGGGATATGTATTGCTTGTAATAAGAGTCACTCACTTGCCAATTCAATGGCCCTTAGAGACACACAATCTCCACAGAAATATCAACCAATTGAAGAGCTTCAGCATGCTGAAGGTATTAAACATATCACATGATGCAGGAATATGCTTGAAAAAGTTCAATCAGAAGGGTATGAATGGTTAACGGTGATCATCAAAGAACCTCTTGCTCATATGAAGCGTTTGTCACTTCAACATATATGGAATACCACGTGACAATTTTCTAACAAAATGATATGATCAACCCAATGCTTACCCTGAAATCAGCTTTTCTCAGCACTTCCCCTGTAGTAACTTCAAATTCCCGTCTTTTGGTGAACTTGCGCACTCCTGGTTTCTTAAGATCGAGATCCTAAAAGAAAGAAAGATAAAGCAGTGCAAACATAAGGTCACTTTAGGTGAAAAGCAAAACAATGCAGGAGAAAGTTAGCAACATATATAAAGGACAAGAGCATAATTGTATGATTGTGATGATAACAAGTATGATAAGCAAAACCATGACCCAATCCCTATAGGCCAATTAGTTTCATGCCAAACACCGATGAAGTACATAACTCATAAGTAGCAACTAGTTCCTCTCCCAAATCATAACATCTGGGTGGTATGGACAGCATAAGCGGATTGATATAGAAGATTCAGAGAGTAATACTGAAAAATTAAAGTTATTTACAACAAAAATTGCAATTTGACCAATCAGAGAGCATAAGAAAAAGGCAGATATATCACATAACTTCTAATCCCTCAACTTGGACTACATGGAATCACAATACGGTACCTTTACATCATACTTCATTCCTGGAAGAAATTTCATATCGGGTCTAAATGCATAATCATCTTGTTCTACTTCATCCCAATCAAACGGGAAGTACATGGCTTCTTTCTTCAACCTCCCATCCATCCCATCTGATAATGTACTAAAACTATCATTTAAGCCCTCAAGCATCCGGGAGCTATCACTATTCAGTCCTGAACCTGATCCGGCATTGTCAATTCTGTCAAACTTCTGAAAAAATGATTCAGTTTTTGAATCAATTCCAGAAAAGCCGCCAAATATCCGCCGCTCAAATTCATCAGCAGGCTCAGATGAATTATAACTTTCTTTGTGATTGCTGTTATGACCTGCAGAACAAAACATCGACGGGTTGGCTGTATCATATAAGGAACAGGGCATGATATGACGTTTTCTCAAGATTGCCCACGTTAGAGAATTGCAAAGGAAACCAAACCTACTTCACAAATTTGTTTATGTAGTTTAATGTTGAGTATTTTCAAACATACATTATACCAATGGTTGAAGATTATAAGTTAGCCCTAGAAAAACATAACAGGCCACTTTGTCAACAATGTTTACAACTAAACGCCAATGCATAAAAGGAGGGAACAAAGAGAACCTTATTATAACAAGCAAACTCCCCACCAAGTAAATGACTCACCACGAGACTAAGCTTGAATTTTACAGCTACATCATTTACAGTAAAATGTACACAATTTGCATAAGCTTATTTCCCATGACAACAAGGAAGCTTAGGAAAGAAGAACTGCAACTCAATCCAAGAAACAACATTCTCATTTCAAAACAAAACCAGACAAAAGAGCATTCCCAAGAATGCTTCGACCAATCTCAGCAGCTCAGAACAGCACCCGGACAGTAAAAACCCAATAGTACCTGACGCCGCATTCACTGAGAGGGGTCTAGCCAAATGTGGACGATGGAATTGCCGCAGTAAGCCATTGTTCAAGGATCGCATCACAGCCCGAGAAAGTGTCATTTCTACTTCTAACACCAGAATCTTCCGCACAAGGGCGTTAAAGCCGGCTTTTGGAGTCTTGCCAGACTGAATCACAGCAAGATCCAACAAATTTCAGCAAATTACAAACCAAGAAACGCATATTAATCACATTTCTCGTGCTGATAAAGTAATTCGACATCATGAGAATTCGTAAGCAAATTACAGACAACCTAAGGTATAAGATGGCGAAAGTCCCCTACAATACCCAGAAACTTCAAAAAAAGGAAAAATTATGCTCAAGAAACAGCACAGGCGAATGAAACAGGCCAAAGTTCGCAAATTTATGGAGAAACGACGCCAAGAAACGCCAGATATTCCAAACCCAGAAACGAGAAAGCCCCGAAAAAGCAAGAAACGGTGGAGAAAGCGAGCGAACCCAGCAGCCGAAGCGGGACGTCGCGATACGGGTGGCGACGGCGAGCGCTCCCGGTCGATATCGGGCAGAAATGGCTTCCGAATCTGTGCCAACGATGTCGAAGATCAACGCAGGACGCGAGCCATGCGACAGTTTTCAGAGGAAATGGCTCGAATTCGGGTGCAATTTTTTGTGGGGGACTGGGGTTTAAGCTGGGAAGGAACTAGGGTTCTTTCGTTAGCTCCAGCAAAAATATTTCAGCATATACACTGAAATAGGAAAATTGGACAAATTATTTTGTTTTACGAAAAAGCGACTAAAAATTCCAAACTTTATTTAATTTGATAAATTTATCTCTAACTTTTTTGTAACATAAAAAAATCACAAACTTATACTTACATAACACATTTATCTTAAATTATAGGACATTTCCATCTTTTATTTTTTATTCTTTTTCTTTTTTTGTCTTCTCTCTCCTCTCCATTGGCCATGGTGAAGGGAAGTCGGATTTAGGAGAGGGCTGCCCTCGCCAAGGATATTGCTCGCCAAATCCAGCCTAGCCAATAATTGCCTCGCTTGAGTCCAACTTTTGAGGAGAGAGAAGAAGAAATTTTTTTAAAAAAAATACGAAAATGCCCTTTCGACCATAGAATTTGAAGTAAATATATTACAGTTGACAGGGTATATAATTTTTTGTATCACAAAAAAAATTGGGATTAATTTGTTACACTAGGAAAAATTTAGGATTTTTTGTGATTTTTCCCTTGGTTTTATTATGGGGAGAAATACAATTAATTTAAATGCAAAAAGTGAGGTGATTAATTTGTATTAGGAATATAGGAGATAGCTTTATTCCTTATTAATGTTTATCATTTCCTTGGCCCAAAAAGATATACATTATTTCCTACTTTAAAAATATACTAAATAAAAACTACAAAGTTGCATAGAATAGAGAAATTTAAAGTTATGCAAAATGGAAAGGAAATAAAAACAGACGAATTGGAGCAATTTAATATGTAGCTCATTTCAATTCGGCCTTTTCAAACAAAACAAAAAAAAAGTCGGCCTCATTTGGTACATAGAATGAGGAAATTGAGATGATTATAGAAGTCAAAATGAACCATGAAAAATTGAAAGATGAGTTGGTAGTGGAAGAAGTTTGGCCTGAGCCATCTACGAATCATTAAACGAATTCGGGCTTTGATTTTTTGGGTAAATTGATTGCGGGTTATTTATAAAATTATGAAACAAGTTCCAACTTTGAGTTTGGTCTTGATAAATTGTATTCAAATTCGAAGCATTAATTTCAGTAATTTATTTGGGACATATAAATCTTGTCAATAATGTATGGTTTTTATTTTGTTGTCCAAATTTGTCAAACAACATAGCATTAAAAATCTTTTGCCTACTTTCTTCCTTGCCACCTCCTTCTCAGCCCAAGTACTCTCAATTTACATTGTCCCCATTTGAAACCTCCCCAGAGAAAAAATTATGGGAAATAATTGGATGGAATTTTGTGTTGAATTGATTCAAATGCACAAGAGCGATCACTCACGATTCCCAAATTGGCGATTTAGGGGTGAGCATGATTTTAGGATAAAACCTAAAATTTGAGAACTAAATCGATGGAAACCTATAGGTTCCAAGTCTCAAGGCATGTATAATAGGTTTCGGGTTTCAAAAAATGATAAATTTGTTTCAATGGGTAAGTTTTAGGTTCTTAGTTGAAGGAATTTGAAATGTGAAACCTAGAACCTAGAATATGTTTTAATGTTTTCTTGGTTCATGTCTTCGAACGATTTTGTGATATTCTATATCATTTGATAGTATATAATTTAGAAGCACTCATTTGAGCTTTCATTTTATTAATGAGACTTTTACTTTATTAATATTCATATTTTGTATGTATCTTTTATGGTCAGTGAATTGTAATAGTAAATGGTGATCACTAAATGTTTTAATTCACTATAATTGTTTAATTAATGATATAGGTTAAACTTGGTAGATGCTAAAACTAATTTTGGAATCTATGACAGGATAGATTTTGGGTTATAGAGTATGCATGGTAGGTTTTAGATCCCAAAAAATGAGGAATCTATTCCAACTGGTAGGTTTTGGGTTTCAAATAGAATCTGTGTGGAATCTATAACCATTCACCTCTAAGGATGATAGACAAAGCGACAACCTTGGCCAAGTCCTAGAGTGCAAGTTGCAAGGGCCGTGCCGATTGGCCTCCATTGATCCCATTCTTGTCAAGTTCGCCATTAGGAATGACAAAGATAGTTGTCGCGTCATCGGCCGTACGAAGGTGAGCTAATCCCATTTTCAAATCCCCCTAACCTAACTTAAATAGAATTGAAATTTTAAATGGATCATGGATGAGTTATCACTCTCGCATGGATTTTAATATTTTAAAATCATTTTCAGCCGGCTCTTCAAATGTCTAACAACTCATTTTACAACCCAACCTCCAACATAGGAGAAAAAAAAATCCATTTTCAACACATCTACTTTCGACTCAATTGATTGGCAAGTGAACTAATCGTGGTAATTTTTTCTTTTTTTGGTCAGTTATAATTTACTTCTATTTTTAACTCTCACTTTTCAGATTTTTGCCCTATCTTTTTATAAGGTGTGAGAGTTAAAACTCATATTTAAAGCTAAATTGTTTCCACCCAAATCCTTCACCTCCCCTTACTATGTTAGAATGATGACTACTGTGACAAACCAATAATTACCCAATTGTGATAATTGATTGATCACTGTCAGGTATAAATTATTCTTTTCTTATGTCACACCTTTTAGGAAAATAAAGTTTCAATCGCACCTAATCATATAGAATCCAAAGAGAATTCAACAAACGGATAAGGGAAAAAGAGGGAGATTTCAAACACCCCCAAAAAAAAAAAAAAAAAAAAAGAAGAGAGAAAATGTCCCACCAACTTAAGATTACATATCAAGGAGGAAGTCGCGGGTCAACGCTGCTCGAAGCTCGTAAGCGCCCACGTCACCCCCCGCTCATTTGAGCGGCGCTGGACGCAACGCCGTCTGACGGTCAAACACGCGCGCGCCCACGTCACGCCACGCGCGCTCTCGCCGCGGTTCCAGAACCTTCTCCCCCCAAACCCCCGGCCGAAGCGTCACCGACCAGCTGTTCGTCCACCCGGCGGTGACCCTAACAAAACCCCACTCCGCTGCTGCCTTCACGCAACCTCCCAATCCCCCTCCCCATCTTTCTTATCTAAAAAGTCCTTTAATCAGGTATTAAACTAAACTAAACTGAATTAATTTTATTAAATTAAAGATAAAGCAAAAGCGGAGATTTTTCGGCGATACTTCCTGCTGCCCTTCGTCTCTTTTTGCTTTGCCTTCAAAGCAACCCCCGCAGGCACCACCATCACCATCTCTCTCTACAATCTCTCTCTCTAGGAATCTCTGTTTCTCTCTCTTCTGCGAACCCTAGGCTCGGAAGACCTGACGATCGGCTCTCCATGGGACGCGATAAGGGGAAGTCGCTGGCTCCGGGGTTCCGGTTCCACCCCACCGACGAGGAGCTCATCCGGTACTACCTGAAGCGCAAGGTCTCCGGCAAGCCCCTCCGCTTCGACGCCATCTCCGAGGTCGACGTCTACAAATGCGAGCCCTGGGACCTCCCCGGTGCGTAATTCCCTCCCTCCCCCCCGGCTACCGCCTCCCTTTCGGTTCCCCTTTTCTTGGCAGATCTCGCCGTCCCGTGTCTTAGTGGGTTTCGATCGCCTCGGCCGTCGGCTCATTCTGTGTTGAGATTATGTCGGTATCCGCGATTTCGTGAATTGGGTCGCTGCCGGTTGACTCGCGGAGGTTTTTCTTTTTGGGCTTTCGGGTAGGTCAAGGTGAGAATTTTGGGTTCTTGAGAATTCGTCTGACTGGAATTCGCATTGATAAGCGAGCGATTAGCCATGTTTTGATCTTGGAAATTTCTATCGGGAAGTAGTCTTCCTCTGAGAATTGTTTGTGACTCCCCCAAATCCGACAGAGGAATTTGTGGTGATGCCTTCGATTTCTTGACTGAGTGCGTGAAATGATCTTAGGTATGCGTCGTTCTACTTCTTATCCTGGGAAAGATGAGTGAGATGAGAACGGTCTAGCTAGTGGTGTCGGCTTCTAACGGTCTTTGGAGTGTGCCGCCCTGGAATCCTGGATAGTGAGGATCGTCATCCTCTACATCCTGAGGCCAGCGTGGAAGCTAATGCGTTCTTGGCAAGGATGCGTGATTGCCCTGAAATTTTTTGTGGTTGTATTTGATTTGGTGGTGAGGAGTTGTTGGAGTAAGGAGCTATTTCTCTAGCAGCACCTTCCAGCTTTGCTGGAACAAGCACTAAGAGGCAAGGTAGGTCTGCAATTTGATGGAGGCGGCAAGTTAGATTGATATGCCATATTGGTCATTGAATGTTACACTGGATGATATTACATGTGAACAAACTTTTCTTTCTCTTTTTCTTTTTTTATGTGGCAAAGACCACATTGGATTGACTACTGTCAAGTCCAGGGTCTGAAATTATAATGGAAGTAAGTTAATTTGGGTTTTATATTCTGATTCGGTGGGATATGTATTTTAAGAAACAGTTCTTTTGTCTCTTCTATTCCAATTCATTTCCATGATGAATTTGGTTGAAGCAAACTTTTTTATAATTTCCTTTTTGAGATTCCAGATAAGTCGAAATTGAAGAGTAGAGACCTCGAGTGGTACTTCTTTAGTGTGTTGGATAAGAAGTATGGAAATGGGTCAAAGACAAATCGTGCCACCGAGAAAGGTTACTGGAAGACCACAGGGAAGGACCGGGCAATCTATCATTACTCTCGAACAGTTGGAATGAAGAAAACTTTGGTCTATCATAATGGGCGAGCTCCGCGTGGACAGCGAACGAATTGGGTTATGCATGAATATCGGCTTACTGATGAAGAATTGGAGAAGGCTGGAATTCCGCAAGTGAGTTTATGCTGTAAAATTGTTAAGAATAGGTGGCATTTTGTTCTTCTTCTCGACATCTCAATTACTATTGACACTGACTTTTTGCTTTTTGGCTGTTGGTGGGATTGTTTGGGTTCTGCAGGATGCGTTCGTGCTGTGCAGGATCTTTCAGAAGAGTGGTTCTGGCCCAAAGAACGGGGAGCAATATGGTGCACCATTCATTGAGGAGGAATGGGAGGATGATGATGTCGCCCTGTTTCCTGATCAGGAGCAAATGGTGGTTGTTCATGATGAATATGTTGAGGCAGATGACTTGGATCAGGTTTGGTTTTCTTATGTTCGTATAATTTGGTGTCTGTAGTAAAATCACACTCTTATAGAAGGAATTAATTTATAGGATGTCCAGATTTATTTGTAAAGTCAATGGTTTTAATCACAATTTGGAAGTGGGAAAAGAATGATTTCGTGAAACTATCTGAGAGGGAGTATAGACCTATGAAAAGATGCAACTGACTTCCATGGACTTGATCAATTCACAATGGGCCTCCAATTATAGATGTCTCCTTGCAGATCTTACCTTTGGTGCTTATCGGCTATCTGTACTAGAAGTTATATGAACATAGATTTTAAAGGTTCTCCAGGGTTTTAACCTTGAAATAGTGAACTGGTGGCAACAAAAAAATTTGTGGTTACACTAATGCCTAGGGCAGAGATATCTTCTGCATCCTGAGGGTAACAGTTTATGCTGTTTAGTGCGCTGTACCGGGATTATTGGTTATTTTGTGATAATTAAAAACTTGGGAATTTTGGGAGACCTTAATGTGAAGTTGAGGGAATTTTGCCTTTTCCCTTTGATGCTAGAGAAATTCTTCATATTTACAGAAGCACCTTGTATTTTATGTCTGGTGTTTTTTTTTTTTTTTTTTTTTTGTTGGGGGGGGTGGGTTGAATGCTGTGTTTTATTTAGTAGACTGAACTGATTAGGAGCTTTTATCGGAGTGTCCACTTGCATTACCTTAATTCTTGCACCATTTTTGTGTTTCAGAGTATTGAAGTTGGAACTGAACCTGGAGATGCTCCAGTTCCTCTGAACTTCTATCATGGTGAGACAAGCCAGGGCACTGAGCATTCAAATGACCTCAATGAAGATGAGCAAAAGCCTCTGATAGATACCAATGCAATTCAAGCCGGTTTGCAACAGCAAGATGAGCAGTTTTTTGTTTTACCAGAGCAGTACCGGACGGAGATGAAAGCCATTGAGAAGGGATACATTGGCCAATCAGATGATAATGCCAATCCTGTGGATGTCAATTACTTACTCGATGAGCCATACTTAGATGTAGCTGGAGATGATTACTACCTACAAACAAATGACCTTGCTAATCTCCTTGGGGAGGATGCAGCAGATTTTGATGTTGAAGATTACCTAACATTCTTTGATGCAGATGATGAGAATTTCTTGCCATATGAATCCTCTCAACCTCCTCCTGAAAATTTACTTTCTGACCATGCGCTTCATGCTGAGGTAAGTCTACTTCATATTTTGAAGAAGTACCACTTTTGTGGCATTTCTAGTTGCCGCTCTATTGAACTGTTTGTCTTGCAGCATATTCATGGAGAAAATGAGGAAGTTCCTCTGGCGGGCAATCTTCCTTCAGAATCTTGCAGTAAGGACTGTGCGTCCACTTCAAAGCCGCATTTGGATTCAAAAGACCCTGAATCAAGTAAGAGTTGACCTTTATTATGACCTGGCACCATCTGAATATCCCCTTTCTTTGTGTTTTCTATTTTCTGTTTATTTCTGTATGAATCGCTTTTCACATTTGCCTGAGCATAATCTGAATTTATTCCTCCAGGTATTAAATATCCATTCATGAAAGCAGCCAGTCAAATGTTAGGGAGTTTCCCTGCTCCTCCTGCTTTTGCTGCAGAGTTCCCAGTGAAAGATGCGGCACTCCGTCTCAATTCGGCTTCACAGCCTTCAAGTTCTGTTCATGTTACTGCTGGCATGATAAGAATTAGAAACATGAATTTAGTCGGCAGTGGAATGGACTGGTCAATCGGGAAGAATGGAGAACTCAATATCGTTCTCTCTTTTGGGATGTCTCGAGCTGATATCAGCCCTACCGATTCTGGCCTGCACTCTCGCAAGACACCATCAGTGGCTTCATGGACCTGGTGCTTCTTGTTCTTTTGGATTATACTTCTCTCGGTCAGTGTTAAAGTCGGGACCTCAATCTACTCGAGGTAGTAGGATACTGGAGAAGGTGGCAATCTCGGCCACTGGGATGGAGATAGTGGATAAACTCACATAGGAACATACTATTCTAGTTATCATTATGTAGGACCCTTGACATATTTTGCTTAAGTTATTCTGTGTCAGGTGCAAACTATCACTCGCCCTTTTTTAATCTGTACCGACAATGTTAAACCCCATTGATGGGTATCTGTCGTGGCGTTTGTTGTATTGCTACAGCCTATGGATAGGATTGGAATCATCAGATCAATATGTATGGCGCCTACATTTTTTCATTCTGCTTGCTGTTGATGCAGATGGATCGCCTCACCTTCTTTGACGTCTGTGATATCATTGATTTTACCTGTAGGTGGTGAAAGGATAATGTTTAGCATGCTTTGTGACTTCTCTTATATCGTCGGGAGTAATTCGTGTATTGGAGCGATGCGGAAACTGGGTGGGATGTAATATGCCATGTTGGATGGTTATGGTCTCGGGGTACCTACCAGTTTGCATTTGTGGGACAAGCAGGCCGAGAGTAAGCCAGATGAGTTTGAATCTGTTGAGAAATTTGAAATCGAATGGCTGCGGATTTTTAGAATGACATGCTTGCTATGCGGACGGAAAAGCATCTCCATTCATTTGCTCGGTCGCAGCACTGGAATCGTTTCCAAACCGGAACCCAAATCTATCTATCTAAAATATTCTGTACAACGGACCTTCCGAATAGTGAATCAATTGAACGCAGTTCTAACACTTGTTCAACTTTTGGAAGACCCTGCGTTATATCACCGGATCTCGATTTAACATGGTCTGCAGTAAAATTGTTGGTAATCGCTCGATAACGATTTACGTTGTTAGCCATGTATAAAGAACGAAGATTCATTGTTGGCCAATGATTAAATTATACGTCCGCTCTCTTTCTCACATTATGAAGAAGTATATCCCACTTCACTTGCTTTACGGAAAGGAAAAATAACGAGGACAAAACGTTGGATCTTGGTACAAGGTCCCTGTAAACGAGAGTTCCATGTTCTTCACGTAGGAATTGACGAAACCAAGCAAGAATTTGAATACCCCATGCTCTTTCCAAACAAAAGGTTTGAGTTTTAGCAAATACATGATTTATTATCATGACCTCACCAAGTGCTCATGCATGGAGAGAGAGAGAGAGAAGAGATGGCACCAACGTGTCAATCCACTTTTGCGACTAACGTGCGCGCTAACTACTGAGGCTACTGAATTAGCTAGAACAAACAGATTACTTCAACAAACCAATTTGAATTGCGACAAATAGCTTGGTCAGTGATTCTACCAAACAATGATGATCTCCATCAAGCGACAGTTGCCAATATCAGAACTAAAACAAAGGAAAAGAAAAGCATAATAATCATAGAAGCAAAGCAATCCTTCAGCCAAACGTGCCATTTGGAGTTCAATGAGCTTATCACAACAGATTAGTAAAATGATACAACTGGGCATAGGGAGTCAATAGGCATAAAGATTCCACAGCCAAGGCCACATCTGAGAATAATTTTGAAAGCACGAGCTTTAACTTACACCTTAATACACCACTGTCCGCCAAAATTTTTATAGCAAATCTTGAATATGAAGCTACACTATCCACCCAATTAGGTTATTCTTCTCTTCCTCCATACATTACATCAATATTAGTTTTCTTCTAACTACATATTCTGATGACGAACCTGACAGCTTGTTATTGTTAACAACCAGCTCTTCGCAGATTCTCCAGGGAAAAGAAAAGGCCAGGTATGAATGAATAGAATTACATCTCTCCAGGAAGCATAGTGTCCTCTGGCAGATCACAATAAGCAACACCCTGAAAGAATAGAGGGACTTGTAAATTATAAGCCAAAAGAAGGGTTTTTGAAGGAAAATTTACGATGTGGCTATCCAATGCCTACCCCTCCAATCAGGTGAGCTACACATCGCCTCTCCGCCAGCAACTCAGCTTCAGTCTGCAGAATAACGGTTCAAGTTAGATGAAAAGTAGTAAACCCAGATAGGTCAAATGAAAACCAAGAGTTTTTCTCATCGACTATTGATTACAGTTTAATGATTATGCAAAACTCTATGTTTGAGGAATTGACATCCAGAATATTTACAGCCCCCCATTGATGAGAACTTGTTTCCAAGGAAAACACGGGAAGACATTCATATCTTTGTGGAATTAGAGATTCCAGATTCCATTCTCATTAAATAAAAAATGTCTGCTCTACGTATAGTATAGCATATTTCCGGCGAGATTTGTGCACCTCTATTTCACTGAAGAACTTCCGTGTCATTCAACAAGCAACATAGAAGGCCAACCCCTATGGAGAAAAGAGTACCTTGGTAAGTCGCTTGAGGAGGTAGTCGTCGAATATTACATCCTTCACAAGCTCATAATCACCATCTCCCTAAAAACATGGAATTATCTTATCAGGGATTCCAATGCAATATGGGCGTTTAGAAACCACTGAATGAGAAGATAAACTATTTACTTACCTTAGATCTGCATGGCATGCTGAATACAATGCCCTCGGCAATGCCGTAAGGATTTCCATCGGTATATACCTGCACTTTTATTTATACACAATAAGACTAGCAAATAACTGACATCACAACACGTTAATTCCTAATGATACTTAAGTAAAGAACTGGGTTTGGCAGTCACTTCGTACTGATCAATTCTTAGTAGGTGCATTGCAGGGAGATTGGTGAAATTTAAGGTTGTTTAAGACTAAAAAGCCATATCTAGGGGCATAGGGGTGAACTATTAATCTTTCTTGTCATGCGTTGTCCTCATTCCCACATTTCTCTGTTCCGTAATCTTTCCAAAATGTTGGAAGTGCTACTTGCTAAATGAACCAACAACTTCGGTATACCAAGCAAAATCAAATAGAAAAACCAAACAGCATACATCCAAACCAAAGAATTTAAAATAGAATTCAAAGAGAGAGAAATATACTCATGAATGTTAAGGACAGAGATACTCACCCCTGAAGAGAACCAATCACCCTCAGGCGTGGGAGTGACGAGAGACTTTATGGCATCAGCAATTGACACCGCAGTTGATGCAGCTGAAGATCTTCCCCACTTCTTAATCAACACCCCGCCTCTCTACAGATTAAATCCCTACTTCTCTTAGTAATCAAAGGTGAGATACAAAATTCTCAAAAGAGTCGAAACCTAATTATACTCGTCCAATACAATGCATAAAACTCATCTGTCTCTAGGGTCTTACCTTCTGGACTTTTTCAGTGAACTCCTCTTCTAGCCACTTGTGATCCGTGATCACCTCCTTGACTGGAATCCCATTGATTCTAGCATTTAAAAAGTCTGGCACCTGAATATTCCAATGGATTTTTTTTTCTCAATCAAAGATGAAACAGGGGTGTTTTTACTTCCACTTTCCTACAGCAAATCTGACTAATAACCTGAGTTGTTGAGTGGTTGCCCCAGATGGTCATATTTGACACCTTATCATAGAATACACCTGCCTTGAGTGCCAGCTGCACAATATTAAAGCCAGTATTTTGTTTCAATCAATCCTACTCTCAGGACATAATAAAATATAAAAATTTTCACTTCAACAAGCATTTCTTGCCTGGCATTTCGCACGGTTCTCATCCAAACGTGTTAAAGCATGGAAGTTCTTTGCAGGAATATCAGGAGCATTTTTCAAGCAGATTAATGCACTGCCAAAAAAATGAAGCAGAAGCTTCCATTAGGGGCTACGATAGAGCTACACTCCTTATGTTGTTTCCAGAAACAAAGAGCAAAAATCGAAGTATAACTATCTTACTTGGTGTTACAGGGGTTTCCTACAACAATTACTTTAACATTACGTGAGGCAACAGCATTTAGAGCCTTTCCCTGAAAAATAAGCAAAGGAGATTGATTTAGCACCTCTGACTGTTTCTTAAGATGTTCATAAGCGAAAATATGCAGTCTGCAAATGATACTGCTACGCTACCTGCTCAGCAAAAATCTGCCCATTTATGTCCAGTAAGCCAGCTCGTTCCATTCCAGGTCCTCGAGGCTTTGCTCCAATTAGGAGAGCCCATTCTACATCTTGGAAAACCTCATAAGCATCGATGCCAATCTGCACTTCCCTCAACAATGGGAACAAGGAATCCTCCAATTCCATAGCAACTCCTGCATGCATTAACATATTATATCTGAAGTAATGAAATGATGGTTGATGGAGAGGACAGCTACTTGGGTCTAACTGTGAGGCTGGCCACGAAGAATCCTGTAGTATATAGATAAATTGAGAGATTCTGGAACCGATACCCTTCTTACACTAGGATAATATCATATTTCACTTGCCAATCAGAGAGGATGGAGAAGGGAGTCTTATGAACAGGTAGCCCAATGTAGTCATCTCCCTCTAGTTGCTACAGTGTAAGTCGTGTGATTTTGTACTACCTTGATATATGCGTCTAGATTTGACCAAACAAATGTGCAAACATGCATACAGTTCTTGTATGGTTGCACCAGGAGTACCAAAATGACTGCTTTCAACATAGACAACACAATATGTCTCTGGAAGTGTTGCAAACAAATACAAATTTCCTCTCAAAAACTGATTTTTGTGTTATATGTGAACTGACTGCTTTCAACATAGACAACACAATGTCTGTGGAAGTGTCGCAAACAAATGAAATTTCCTCTCAAAACTGAAGTTTGTGTTATATGCTGAAAAGCAGGGATTTAATGGACAACGGATGTAACATGGTACCGTTCTGCCAACAAATGATAATAGTACATTCAAGATAAGTGTCGTATGCAAAAACACTTACTGAGGACATTCAAGATAGTCAATTTTGAGACAAACAAAGGCCCTTAGTTACAACTATGCTTACTCCCACATTCATAAGAAATCCTCAGGAGATTCCAAATACGTATTGAAAACTTGTATTACTGGATTTATGTCCATGCACGATTGATGGAAAATGATAATATTTTCCAGAAACTTGAGATCAAGAAGTAGCCCTCCATTCGAGGCATGTACCTTCTAGAGCTTGGAACGACCTTTCGGAACCCAAAAGTTTTAAAGCAATAGGTTGATCAGGACCAAAAACCTGACCTGATGCAAGCTGGAAAAGGAGGAAAAGTTGGGTCAATCTTCGAAAGTTGAGAACCAAAATAGATTTAGAGAAATCTTGCATATTAAATTGTGGAAAAAGATGTACCAGTAGAGTTAATCTGCAGAAAACAAACAAACTCATGAACTTTCTCCGCCAAAGTTCAAATGATTATTTCTCTTTGTACAGTTTATTCAAACTTTTAAGCATTTTGGTCAACTGAAGAGACAAGTAATGTCAACAGTACACAGAATTGAAGTGCTATTAAGAAAAACAAATAAAGGTGCCAGTTCGCTGGCGTAGACAAGCACAATTATAGTGGGTTATTCTGTTCAGGTTGCTTCTCTGATTACAATTATTACAGACTTGTACCATGTAATTTGTCCCCGACTACTTATGCAAAGCAAAAAGAAAAGACAAAGATTGGCATGCACTGAAATATTGTCCCAAGGAGCTCCTGGTGATAATCACTAAGGAACACATACGATAGTTCTAATCTGTATTTCAATTGGCAAATTGTTATTAAACTCATGCAGTTCATAAACCAGCAATCCTCCCAATTCACAATTTCAGAAAAGGACCTTTTATGCCAGCATCAATGAGAACTCTGTAAAATAGTTCAACAGCAGACCAGAATCAATCACGAGAGCAGACAGAGAATAATATCTACCAAGAGACTGCCACAGATCCTTACTTTGAAAAGCAGATGATTAGAAATCATTCCAGCAGCACCAGATACTGCGACATTGATTAGTTTCTTCCAAGATTTTGTCTCTTCTTCCTGTGACCATATTCAACAACATGAAACACATTATTTAAGGAAAAAAAGTCCCTGGCAGTTCAAACTGAAATTGGGATGGCATTAAACCACCTCAATAGCAGAAACTATATTTGTCCTCAGAGAGAATAGTAAATGGATACTTGACATGCAGCGAATCTGAAGAACTTCTTAACCATAAATCTAGGATTAGCACTTATTTCACTTATAAGTCAGTCGATTGATCTATGTAACCATACAGGCATTTGATGGAGCCAGCATCAAGAGACATAGTAATTAAATTATGTCAAAACTGTACGTGAATCAGTCAGAAGAGTAATAATACAAACTGAACACATATACATCTCCATTAACTTTGGAGGTGTCAAACAAGAAGTGCTCCAATAAGTCGACTCATGGTTAGTTTCTTTTTTTAAAAGGATCCATTTTCTCACATGAACATGTTTATTTTGAATTTCCGTAACTCTAGAAAACATACCATTAGACATGGACACCATCATAATTAGGTGAGGAGATCAAGCATTCAGAATCTAATGACTGATCAACCACAGTGAAAATCAAGAACATCAGATGCACAACAGCCAAATCAAAGACTGTCAAAGTAACAGATACGGCCACAGGGGCCAAGCTATCATTTTTCTCAGTCGAACATTTCAGCAAGCAATCCTCATGCTATATGACCTTCTCATTCAAACTTGTCAGCATACAATATGGAGCACAGGAAAACCAATTGACTTGCTCATCACAAAGAAGCAGCAACATTGAATCAAAGTCAAGATAATTGGGCACATACACTAAGTAAAGAAAGTCACGCAAAACCGTCAAAAAAAACGTACAGCTTTGAGATCGTAAGTGAGGCAAAAGACACCGAAGCATTCAGGCTTATTACTCTTCGGAACTTCGGTTTCCGCTGCCACTGGAGCTTGAGCGGTTTGACTGAAAACAATTAAACCACCATCACATCAACCCTTTAAACTCAGTACAGAGGACCCCCCAAAGGAGAAAACAGAATCTAATCAAGATCATCTGAACAGCGGAAGGAAGCAACTTAGCGAAGCAAGTACCAACAAAACTCACTTGACAGAGCAAGAGATTCTTGAACTGTGGGTTCGCCGGGGAGGCCTGAAAGACAGGCGCCGGAAACTGGAAGTGCGGGCAGACAAGTAGGAGAGCTGCGAAGAGCCGAGGCCATGTTTTGCGCATGTGGGTGCGGTCAGCTCTGCCACCGCCATTGCAGCAGAGTTCAAGAAAAAACAGAGCCTCCTCCAAAAAAGACGAGACTTTTAACAGATACAACGAGACGTCCTTTAAAGGGGTGATCGTGGGTGTTTAGCTAGAGGGAGAAAGGTGAGAAATATGGGAGTGCGGAGGGGCAAGAAGGAGAGGGAAGGATGATCTTTGAAGGGACGGTGTAAGGCCATGGCACAAGACACTTGTCAGCACCACACGAGTCATCAAATCTGCTTGGAAATGAGAGGCTGCTGTTTCCCCTCTTTTTCCTTCTTGGGACCTTTGGCCCTTTCGGTAGGGGTGAATCTTCTTGGTCCAAGAATGGACTTGCGGGTAGCCCTCAACCGCTTCTTTTCCTGTTCTCCTTAGGATGGTTGGTGCGTGTGCTTCATTAATTTTCGAGAGTGACTGTCCTGTTTGGGCATGGTTGGCAGTTTTGGACATTCTTACCGGATGGGATGAAGATAGGATTTGAAATATCTTGAATATACGGTGTTTGAAATATTATCCAAATTAGAATTTGAAATACATGAATGGTCTCAACTCGATTCATTTCTCTCTCTCTCTCTCGGCAGGTGGTGAAGGAAGATTAGATACCATAGTCTTCATCCTCTAGCGATGACGGGAGGTTCACGAGATTCCTTGTTTGGTGTACACTGCTACAATTTTTTGTTTTCTTGTTTTGGTTGCTCAATCTTCCTTTATTCGCATGTCGCCTTTTGGATTAATACTCTAAAATCAATACTCGAGTCCTCTACGGCCGAACTCAGATCCTTAAAATATCACCCAAGATTGGAAATCAAAGGAAAAATATAAAACTCACGACTTTGTTACCTTAGGAACTTGTTGACCGTGTAGAACAAAGCACTAAACAAGATGAGACATAGGTCCCCGAAATCCCAACAAATAGAACTAGATTTTGGTAAATAATCCCGTTTCAATGAACCATCATAGCCAAATTAAATGGGTCCTAAGTACATACTCTCCTTGGTGAGCCCATCAACTTAACCCATCACCGCCATCCTTTTATTGAGATCAAAGCAAAAGCAGAGCATGGGTCGAAGGCGATGGTGCCGAGCAGACGGCGAGAAGAGAGATCGACTGAGATGTGCAGACCTGGTGGGGATGATATTGAGCGTGAGCTAGGAAGCAAGTCTATCAGGTTTTTCTCCTTTTTTTTTTTTTTTTTTGTTTTTTTTTTTTCTCCATTTTTTCATATTAAATATCCCATCTGACTTTATTTCACTTCCTTTGTGTGATTTTATTATCCGAATATAGTGTTCTCCCAAACACTATTCGGAATTATATCCAATTCGCCGAACGTGACCTAACTTTACTGAACTTTTGAGCCTTCAAGAATTGTTCGATGGAAAGCCATTAAGTTACCTTCAGCCAAGCTTCGTCCCTTTGTAAAAATCTCAATCGATCAGTCATGATGTTATGCAAATTGCAACGAATCCTTGGTTTATAAAAAGGAAAAAAGAAAATTGCAATGAAGACTTACGGTCATCTCGTTCTTCTAATTATCCCATGTAGAAATAATATGTTGTAATTTCTCTTCATTTACCCTTCCTTATTCTCTATTTTTCACTGTGATGTGTCCACTGAAAAATCAAATTGATCGAGACACCACCCAATTACCAAATGAGATCCTCTCTGACTATGCCCTGTTACTAATGTCTGTAACTTTATTCTCTCTCTCTTTTCTTTTCTTTTTCCCTTGTTCTTGGCTATGCAAGTTGTCCTGAACAAGTCTCCTTCTTGCATCTAACGAACTTTTCGATAGTGAAGAAGTTTTGGTCGCCCTTGTTGGTCCAAGGGGGGAGGGAAGCTTCAAGAGAATGTCAGTTGCTCACTTTTCAGCTGTACTTCTTCAAGTCCGGGCCGCCCCTGACATGGTCCATGTGTCGATCGGTTTTTATATTCTGTACCTAGAATTTGACCCTAAGGCACATGCACGTATGAGGAATAAGAAACCATTAATAATCACTTCTAAACTGGTATGCACAACCTGATTGTGTACACAACTTTTTTGCATAATTTAGAAAGACATTAAACGAGCATTAAGTTCAAGACTTTTAGAAAACAACTAGTTATTTCGATTTTTTTTTTCGTTTTTCAATCGTGATTGGAAATACTAATAAAAATTACAACATCCAACGTGAAAGTCCTCACAAGAGCTTCCTTTTGGTGTCCTGTCCGGCTAAATAACAGCACAGATACACACTCATAGAGAAAGATTTTATGCATCGGTTTGACGAATGGTGTAATATAAATGCTCAATCACAATATCTGCATGACATGCATATCAACCAACATTATATTTGGAATTCTATAATCTTTCACTTTCGATGGACTTGTTTCTCAATCTATGGTTCTCACGTGGCCGCCGCACAAAATACCTTCTTCTTATGTTGGGAAAAAAATGGAAGAAAAAAAATGCTCTAGTGCAGCAAAAAATATATGCATTCTATAATTTTTACCAAAAAATATTTTATTTTACCAAAAAAAAACTACATTAGTAACACTAAATGTAAGAAGGTAAATGGTAATTGGTAGTCACTAGTCTTACTATATGCATGGTTGAACAAGGACTTATCCGCAAGACTCAGATCTCTAATTTTGGATAAATGACAATTAGGCTCAATTTGCTTCAGAAAAAGTGATTTTTTTGGAAAATATTTTTTTAGAAGTTGCTTGATTTACTTAGGTCAAGGTGAAAGAGTCTCCTCTATAAACCCATATTGGAAGCTCCTTTATAAACCCAGATTAATTTTCACCAAAAAGAAAGAAAATTAATAATCGACAAGCGAAACTTCTAACTCACTTGTCTGCTATTGATGAAATTTTAGTGATCAAGTGCATATTCCATAGCAAGAGGCTTGAAAATGGGAGATTTTCTCCAGAGTAGGAGCACCTTTACTTCATGGCCACAAAAAAAGAGATAAGACAGTCACGTTAGCTACTAGCCAACGAAAAGCTGAGAATGAAGTGTGGGGCGTTTTGGTTATCTGAGCACGCTTTGTTTCGTTTGTAAATGCCAAAGAGGACACGAGGAAATAGCCCAGAGACCTCGACATGGCCAAAAGTTGTCGACCCGACAGCAACCTCTCTCAAACTTAAGTGCCCATTTCGTTTGTTCCTCAACTTTTGATCTGTCACTTTGATGTTGATTACATGATTTTTTTTTTTTTTCATTCAAAATCCAAAATGCTTAAAGCAGTTGAACTCATTCCACAAATTTCATAGTCAAATGCGGCACTTTGAATGGCTTGGAGTAACTGCTAATGCAAATTGGACCAAGAAGACAAACGTAGGATAAATGGCATTCGGCTCTTTCAGAATGCACTAGATGCAAAAGCAGAGGAAAGTGCTATACCAAATGCTATGCTCATTGAAATTCTGGACGAAAATAGCGAAGGAAACTGGCTTGGTCGGTGTCCTTGTAGCGCCTTGGATTTGCATTGGTAATGAGCTCCGGAGATGGGAGAACCACCTTATCGAAGGACAAAGCATGGAACGAAGCAATCGAGATTCGGGTCATTGAAGGATTCACAGAACCCTCTGAAGTTGAATCTCCTACTGTTAAATATCTGCATTCCACGAAAATAACTTCACGTATTGTACACTGCATCTATTCCAGACTAGTTTTTGGGCTAAATGAACTGATACACGCTTGTGTTATTGAAGAAGTAGCCGAATTAAGAAGTACTCCTATGGAGCATTGATGGTAATTGAAGAAGCAGCAGAATTGATTCCGCTGTTAGGACTACAGTTTCCCTAGGCTGATCATTACATTGCATAAAGCAATTACAAGTGTTTTGTGACAATAACCATGGACAGAAACTAAAAGACCAACCTCAAGATGGTCACAAATGTTGACCGCCGAGGAACCAGGAAGTCAACGGCTGGATGCTTCTTCCCAAATTTGGCCTCTGTAAATGAGGCAACATGGACTTGCTTGGAACTCTCTCTCTCTCTCTCTCTCTCTCAAAGGTGTCTCACTTGCTATCTTCTAATTCACCATCATCTCTATTGCTATCACAAATTGATGCCTCCAACAGTTGACAGAAAGTTCTCAAATGATTTGTGGAAACCCAGGTTTTATTAAGTGATTGAGGGTATGAAAGAGGAGAGGATTTTGATGAAAACATTTCAAGATAGGTCTATTTACAGGGAAAAGGAATGGTGGAAGACATTACTAACATAGGCCTGTGTTGTGTAATAAAAGTTACTGTGTGCCATTTTCTGTCCACTTAAAGTTTGATGTAGTTAATAGAAAGGCTTAAAGTTCATCGAAGTTGCAAATTTTAAGATATTAAACGCATGATAAGAAACTCTTTGCTGGGACTCATTACATTTCTACGACAAGTTTTAAGATTTGTTATAAAGTTTACTGCTTTTGTTTGGACAGGTATGCTTATAGAGGCCACGTAAACGACTCGACTTGATGAATGGCCTTGCGACAACCAAACACCAACCATGAAGCTTACAACATATGATTTGGTAGAATAGTCTCCTCTATCATCATAAGTGATACAACTAACGACAGAAATGGAATTCAATTCCCATGTTCTGCTAATAATTGCTTAAATTTGCGACTATAAATTGTCCAAATCACCGAGGATTTCCCAAGTGAATCAATATGCATAATTAGGTCAATTTCCTGGTGTCTAAGAAATTCTTGCCCTTGTGTCCAACGGATGAAATATAATTAAGAAAACTGGCAAAGTCGGTGTCCTTGTAGCGCCTTGGATTGGCTTCGTCAATCAGCTTTGGCAACGGCCGGACTGTGCTGTCAAGGGATAGGCTGTGCAGTGAAGCAATCGAGATTCGGGTCAATGAAGAGTTCACAAGAACCCTATGAAGCACGCTCTTGAATCTCCCATTGCTGAATATCTGCCACAATCAATGAGAAACCCTTTGTAAGTATCAATTAAAGCAATGGGAACAGAATCCTATTATTTTAGAGGGTCGGAAGCAATGAAACAACCTCAAGATGGTCACCAACATTGACAACAAACGAGTTGGGGATTGGCTCCACAGTCACCCATCTCCCTCCATGGTGAATCTGAAGGCCCTGGACTGACTCGTCCTGAAGAAGGAGCGTGAGCATGCCATAGTCTGAATGCGGCGGCATGCCGAGCGTGAGATCGGGTTCAGGGCATGCCGGGTAGCAATTCATCACAACCATTTGGCTTCCGTTCTCTAAATCCTTCGCCATCCGGTCATTCTCGTGATCCTCCATAGATTTCGGTGCTATTTCCTTCACCCCAAGACTCTCCAGAATGGCCTCCATGAGCTTTAAGTACAAGAACTTGGTCTTCAAGGAGTAGTTAGCAGCTACTTCCCTGTTTCAAGCATGTTAAGAGATAAAAACGTCAGGGTCCATCTCACGTACTTGACAGTGAAAAACATATATATCAGCTGATAGGATGATGAAAATTTGTAGTGTACTATTATAGTAACTGTTGCAATTCTATGATTACTATCTAATTAATTTGTATAAGGTAGAACAAAACGAGTCTATTATGATGGTTTGCAGCATAAACAATTTCAACACGATGTAATTCATAGAGTTGATTAGACCGAACCGTTCCATAATTGTTAAGGGCCATGAATATTCAACCGATCTGCAAATTGCTTTTTAGAAAACAGGATTGAAAGATCCATTTTCAGCTGCTCATTGGAAACTTATGAACATCAAATTCAGTTCAGCTGCCGACATGATGGACCATAAGAACATGAGTCGTTCCATTTCTTCTCGTAATAGAGTCCACCGTGGGTTTGTGCAATATGACTACCTTGATCCATTAGAACGGGTCTATGCAATAGTACAATACTGAATGGAGGTGATAACTATGCAGCTCGTGCCCAGCCCAAGCTTTAAGGTCAGGCCTAACTTTTTGTCTAGGCCCGCCTATAACCAAAGAGACATGTACAGCTCTCCGGGTCGGGCTGGATGTCGAGAGATCAAGATCAAGAGAGAGAGATGATCACCTTAGGTCAGAAGGATTGGAGGGCCAAGAGGGGAGATGCTGTGGCAAGGAGTGGCAACTGAGCTTGAGGAAGTCTCTCCAGCACAAGATTTGGTCTTTGCTCTGGTTGAAGCTGGTGCCGTACCTGACCGGGGACCTCATATCTAGGTTCATGTACTTGCACCTCTCCTCATACGGCAGCTCAAAGAATCTCCTTCCCACACTCCGCAATTCCTCGATCACTTGGCTTGGTATCCCATGGTTCACTAGCTGCATCCATATATTCAAAGATTAAGCACTTAAACATTTGTCTGTCGACCTGTGTCTGATCTAATATTGATGGCATGACTTGTGCACGATGAGTTAGCAAAGCTAAGCATGGCAAAAATACAATAAACAATTAATGGTAATCCGAATCTCATTACTTGACGTGCGATCCACATAAATGCTTGCGGAAAAAGTTACTCCAGGATCAGAGAACCTTGACGTTGTTGTTAGTTTCTTTGACTACTAATAATGTATTGAACCAACCAATTGTATATTTCTCTACGTAGTTATATGTATGTATGTGCTGATCCCTGCAGTGTCTCAATCTGTGCGTCGACAATGCGCACTTCTCGACTGTTCAGACCCATGCTCAACGTATATATTACCTGAAAAAAGCCGTATTCTCCACAAGCATCAGCGAGGTGCTCGAGAACTTGGGATCTGTTGGAGCCTTGAAGCTGAGCAAAGTCAATGACCGGAAGCTTGAGGTTCCGGTTGCCGCCATAACAAACGTCGCTCCTCTCTGTGCCCAAGTGGGGCCTCTCCGAGACCGGAAACACGTACTTCCTCGGAACTCTCTCTATCCCTCCCTCACAGAGGTGCTTCACTCCTCTCTGATACGTGCTCTCTTCCACTTCATGACCATTGTTGCTCTCCACTGCTGCCAAACCCATTACTGCAACCTGCAAAGTGACAGCACCTACAGAAACTAAAGAGGGTGGGGTTGAGAACCAAATGATGAGAGAACAGAGAAGTCTGTGGGGCAGAGAATGATGGTTGGATGAGTTAAGAGAGATGATCATTCGATGGAAGAGATGCAGAGGAGGGTGCGTGTATTTATAGGGCGGGGAAAGGAAGCTGGTGGATAGAAATTGAATAGCGGTGTTGTCTACGTCCATGCAAGAAGCAGGAGGAGAGAATTGACTCGGGAGGGCGAAGAGGGGCCGGACGAAAAAATGGATGCAATCTGCATCTGCATGGTCCCAGTGGCCACGTGGCTCTGGCCCATGAGGTTTGATATGACTTCTGCTTTTTTTTTTTTTCCTTTTATTTATTATTTTTGTTTTTGGTTTCTTTTCAAGAGTCAAGGATAGCATATACTTTTTCTAACATGGTTTCATTAAGAAATTTTGCTCCCAGATCTTGTCGCGACGAGGCTATCTTGTGGCATGAATAGAATTAATATACAAACATAACTCAAATGAGCAAAATCAAACCAGATCAATACTAGATCGATACATGAGTGGAACTTTCTTATCTGAGTCTGTCCATTTCTTGATCTGTATATGCGGTAGCAACTTTATTCTCCGAATTTATCTTTTGTTTTTTTATATGTGCATGCACGTACTAGTTTTTTTGTTTTTTTTTTTTTTTTCTGTTGTTAAAGATTAATGATGATGGAAAGAAAAATTACACTTCATATAGGGGAAAGTTCAGTCAAACTTTAGAAAAATACGAGGAAATCCATTTTGGTTTTCTTGAGGTATAGGAATAGGTCATACCATCTATTGATATGAGATTACATTAATGAATTTTTAGAGTTGCTTCTCATTGCCATTTGTGATTACTCTGGCTACCAACAAGATATTCATAAGCTAGTTCCTCCCATAGATATGCACACTGAGGTCTAATGGTAGGCATGATTTGCACAATATATCTCCAATTCTTAAATTAAAAATCCCCTAGGCCCCCCGACCATTTTGGTCAACCCTTAGATGTTACGGGCTAAGTCATTATTTTAGTTTCAATTCTGCTTTCCCCAATAGAACTTTGCCAGATATTCTAAATAGTAGCAGTAATTCAAAATTGTCCGAATTGTTGTCAAGGCATAACGTACTTTGCGACTGAAAATAAACAAAATAAAGAATGACAATTATAATAATAACAATAAATGTAGCCTAACGAATCTAGGATTGAGATAAACCTAGTCCCACCACGTGTCCCTCCGTCCTCTAAAGTCAAGAATACCGGTTTAAATAAGCGGCGGTTAGCAGCTCAGTCGTATCCCACAGTTGAAAAAACGAGGCAGAGAGAGAGAGAGAGAGAGAGAGAGAGAGAGAGGGAGGGAGGGAGTCCCGAATGAATGGCCACGGAACCCCCACGTGTCGTCCACCCCAATGATTTGCATCGTTATGGAGACGACCTAAGGGCTCGGATTCTGACATAATATCGAAGATGTCAACTTGAATTGATGTTAAGCGTGTTCGTTACTTGCATTTCCCGTTACCACAGGGCATATTCTAGGGCCACTTCGAGAATATGACACCCGGCGATTTCCATGATGAATGTGGTTTAAGTACAGTTCAAGAATGACGTCTATTGTTGACAAAACCAAGAGTATTGAATGCCGTTACCATGTCAAGTTCGTTGCCCGTTGCTTGCGTTCCCCATTACCACAGGATATATTCTTGGGCCACTTCAAGAACATGATGCCCAGAACTTCGCCATAATCAATGTGATTAGACGGTTCTTGAGCAGCAACGTCCATTGTTGGAAAAACAAAAAGGTATTAATGCCGTTGTCATGTCACGGTCGTGTACAAAAGCACTATAGTCAACAAAATACTATGTCGTCGAATGTTTCGTGTTGCAAATTCCTTGTATTTGACTTAGTGATTTACAAAATGTGTACGTTAGGTGCAGGGAGCCAGTTTGATACCTCATTCTTCGCCAGCAAGCTTTCTATTTAAGTAATTTGTTATATTCAATTAGAATATGATGTCCAAGCATCTTCATAATCAACGTGATTAGCACGGTGCTCAAGTGACATCTATTGTTGGCAAATAAGAGAGTTTTGAATGCCATTATCATGTCAAGGTCATTGCTCGTTGCCTGCATTTCCCGTTACCATGGGATATATTTTCGGGTTGCTCCGAAAATATGAGGCCCAGACATTGCCATAATCAATGTGATTAGTATGGTACTTGGGTGGCGTTCGCTGTTGGCAAAACGAAAGGTATTAAATGCCATTATCATGTCAAGATCATGTACAAAAGCACTTCGGTTGACAAAAAACCGTGTCATCAAATTTGCCATGTTGCGAAGTCCGTGCAATTGACTTAGTGGTTTAAAAAATCTATAGGTTAGGCACATGGAGTAGGTTTAATATCTCATTCTACGCCAGCAAGCTTTCAATTATTTAATTCATGTCTTATCATAACTTGTTATATTCAGTTAGTGAGATATTTCATGGATTTTGATTATGTCAATGTAACGTAGGTATTCTCGTCATCAAGTAAGATATTTTATTTCACTATATCCATAATCTTTTGCACTCATAGCATGACTATATTTTGATTTTTTTTTTCTTGGACGTACAGGATAAAATATTATTTATTTACCGCATGTGAAATTATTAGAGGATTTCGTGGTCAACATCAAGCTAGGACAATTTTAAATAGGTTTTCAACACCGCCCAAGGATACTGCTAAATAATATAAGAAGTTGGCAGTTCATTTTGCTTCGATTGTCTCATCCGGCCAAACTCAAGTCCAAAAGCCAAGATGCGAACAAATCCATGTCATCTGCCACTGATCAGATGCTCATGGCCAGAGCTTATTACTTCATTTTTTCATGCACTATTTTACACACAAAATCCTCTAATTTTGCACACATTTAGAGAATATAAAAAGTGCACTAGAGTACGCTAAATAATTTTCTCTATATTAACATATTTTTCATACAATTCAACTCTAGGTGCATGAGCAACTAATTATGGATTAAAAAAAAAAATTACCCGGTTCCTCAACTTTGTTTTTTTTTTTTTTTTTTGGAATTTTTTAAGCTTGTCCTCATCTAGTCATCTGACGTTGAGATTACCGAAAGGTATTAAGGGGCAAATATTATTTAAAAGGGAGTACCTGAGATACTTAAGCATTCTTAGGACATTTCATCCCGGAAACTTTTTAGGATAAGACAGATTACATGAGTGCTAGCTGTTTCCCAATTTGAGATTTTTCCAATTTTCTTGCACTTGTCATGTTTCCTACATCCAAGAACAACTTAAGTAGCATATATAATTCGTAGTTGTTCAATTGGAAGAAAGTCCACTGTTTAAAATTGGGCTATTTATGATGCAGATCAAATGTGTTTTTTGGGTGGAGTCAAAAAGCATCCATTAAGGGCTAATCAATTCTCGCCTACCTAATGATCAGCTCTAATCTCCATGCTCCTATGCCCATCACCTAAATCGAGTACTTAGGTGAAGCAGGAGTGAGAGAGAATGAGATCGAACATAGATGGAGGGGAAAGAGAGAAGCAAGAAAATGAGGAGGACGAGAAAGAAAGATAAAAGATAGAAGCAAGTCAAAAAGATTGAGTAATAGAACCGTCTGATTTGACTAGCTCTCGATAGTCATGGGATGATCATCTTAGGTGATCCTTTTGTGGATGCTCCTATTACACTCATAGTCTATGAATGATGAAAAGGAGTTAAGTACTCTTTTTTAATGATGCACCAATATCTACCATAAAGGTGCCAAATCATAATAGATGAGAAACTATATAACTCAACTCTAACATTTTTACTTTGATATATCTGGCTCTTTTAGGTACTTGAATATTTCTCAACTATTTTGGTCCATTTACGGATATTGCTTATGCGAACATAATAGCTAAATAATTCCAAAGTGTTGCATGAGGTAAGGTGAGAGGTGTGAAGTAGAATGGTAGAGGGCAATGCATCAACCATTTTATTTGCCACACGATGCACATTCATTTACTTGTTAGGTAGGGTGAGGGATGGGTTGAGTAAGTGGAGACGAGCCCTTGTTCCAATTCCCAATTTTTAATGTCATCGTAAGAAAGAACACTAAATTTTTTCGCTGCTATTTTGAGCCAATAATGGCTAGGTGAAAAATGAATGTGATTGCACATCACTTGCTTAATCAATTTTAGTACTATATATACACATGTAATCTCCATCCATCCAATATATAATTTACATTTTTCTGATTCGATATCAAGAGCTAAACTTCGATCTTCTTATATCTCATCCACTATTTGTCTAGCATCTTTCCTCACTCTTTGATTATTTCATTCATCTTTGCTCAAATTTATAATGTAATGAACATGAACAATAGTCCTAGACCAAAACGCTAATTAAACCTTCGCGAAGCGCTTCCTGTGTACAACTTATCTCCTAGCTTTTAGCAAGTCTAAAGCAAACCAAAAAGCTCAACTCCAGAAAGGTATAATTCCTTCTGTGATTCAACACATATTCCAATTTAGTTCAATCAATCTCTCCAGAACGAGATTGATTATTTTACTTTTGTTCCAAAAGAGCCAAAGTCATATTTGCTTAATTAATGCATTTGACCGGCTTCCGATGCATCCACGTGGCAAGTTTCTCTTAGATCCCTAAGATTTTGGGATCCAGCTCTTACTCATTCGTCATTAAAAACCTAACGTTCGAATGCGAGTGAGCTTGGATCTTCCTACAAATGTTAGTTTAATCATGATCTTGCCGCCAAACTCATCTCGCGCAAAGAGCCAAATCAAGGTTAGAAGCAAAGGGATATGCATAAGAAGATTATTGCCTGCTTCCACGAAAGAAAAATCCACTTACATAAGTCCAAGTTGATTACATTACAAGTTCCCACCTAATCACATATGTCTCACTCGACAAGGTTTATTCAGTTTTTAGTTGACACCCAAGGTACGCATGTTTCACCGAAAACTCCATGATAAAGAAAAAAATACATTTTTTTTAATGATATTTTCATTTGTTTAATGGTTAGGAAAAATGATTTCCTTATTTCTAAACTTTTTCCATAGATCAATTGGTTTTCCATTATTCACATCTCAAAAAGTCAGAAAACAATTTCCCGGAACGTGTATTTCTTCAAACAAATAGACCCCTAGGATGATTTTTATGGCCAAATTCAACGCAAAAGTTGTAGAAATGGGTTTTCATTTGGGTTAGCCCAAGAGGGTTTCTATATCTTGAGAATTAATTAGCAGTTAGCACTTCAAATGCACATGGGGATAAGCATTGTGCTTCGGCTGGATTGGTAAGCACGGCATCACCTTTGTCCAATTTCTCGTTTGTTGACACCGAAGTTCTCCATCACATTGTTGTGGCGTACTTTTGGTCTGATGTGTTGTAGGGACACGCAACATATATATTTGATACCTTCGTATATATGGTGAGGTCACCAAGAGATAAGTCTCAAATCCAAGCTCATTAGTATATATCCAACTAGACTTCCACGCACTAAAAAATTGACTGTCCCACACTAAGGGAAATTCAGGATCTCGATAACACCAGTCCTTTTGCACATGCATTTCAATGATCCCCTCACAAGTGAGACTCTTATATTAGGTGAGGTCCCCCCTAATTTTGATATGCCTTCTACACCGACAAATCTAAAATTAATGTCTGCCTCGTTGAGTGTTGCACTATGTAGCTATGCGCCAGAACAACCATCAATGTCCATCTGGGACCATATTGCCACACCACAACATATGCCTTCACCTTCGCCCATGGGCTCTATTTCGCCCTACAAACCATGACGACAATTGTCATGTGGCAACCATATTAATCTTGACATTTTTTTTATTTTCAATAGAAATATTCATCAAGCACTGATATATTCTAGTGCCATTTATTAGGACAGCACTGAAACAAGCCCGGTACCTAACTTTAGGGAAATCATTAAGAGAAAGTTTTAAGTTCAAGTCAATTAAACTGATGAATAAAAATTATATATATATATATATATACTCTATAAAATGGTTTTTCACTAACGCTCCCTCACACGTGACACAAGGAGGGATTTGCAAGAAAAGAAGGATGGATTTTCTTGTCAGATAAGTGTGCTTTTGGTGACACGATATTTTTTATTAAATAAAAAAATTTAAAAATTAATTCCGGCCATTTTTTAATCCATCTGACTCAATTCAGGCGTAGCACTGTTCATTAGCCCATCATGCAAGTTCTTGGGCTCAAAAAGTTGGGATTCGCTCAAGCCCAAAAGAAAATAAAAATAAAAAATAAAAAAATAAAAAAAAGCCCGGCTCAAAGTCTTTGTATTCTGGCCCTCTCCTTCTCTCTGGCAAGGGGGCACGTGAACTCTCGTCCTTTCCAGTTTCGTCGATCTCAGTTGGCCAGAAAACGCCATTCGCCGGCCACCACGTTTAGTTCTTGGCTGAAGGGGAAAAAAGAAAAGAAAAGAGAATGTCAATCAAGGTGGTTCACCATCAGGAGGAAGGAGAACCAACGACTTTTCCAAGCTCAGTTGGCTTGATTCAGGCAAGTTCGCTTCGGCAACTAGGTAGGCACTCTTCTTTTTTACTATTTAGAATTCATGTTCTAAGTGTGTTGAAGAGGATCGTACATATTGGCCTACATGATTTTGTTTTGCTGCAAGTTTAATTCATTTTAATAAAGTAAGATGTTGATTTTTGTTTGTTCTTTTGTAACACTCATATGTCATCAGGTCGACCATGGATGAACACCTCGCTATAGATGCCGTTCCTTTAGCCCGTGGGAAGAAGAGGCCATAGTTAGTTTCTTATTTTGTCATTTACGTAGGCATTTTATGTGTTTATTTTGTTGGAATGACTGTTGTTTTGAAATATGTGTTTTCGGTATGTTAACATCGATGAGGTTCGGCAATAGCTAGAGAGATGATCGGGGTGAATCACCCCAAATTTGGAACCGCCCACACTGGCCCAGATTGGATTGGCCAATTTGGTCCAGTTCTTGGAAGTAGTAGTCCCACTTCCGAATACTAAAAATGGATATGTGTTCAAGCAATCCGTTTTACTATTCCATATATACATTTCTTTATTTCTTTAAAAAAATTAGTAAAATGCAAACTAAATACTATCGGCATGATATATGTGATGAATGGTAGAGGAGGAAACATAGTCAATATTTATGGTGCAAAATAAACAGGAAAGAAAAGGGTGAACAAATAGGGGAGCCAAGGGGATTAACCGGAAAAATTTCGTGAAAGTTTCGCTCTCACAAGCATCCGATTTGTGCTCATTCAACCTCTTTGTTTTTCTAAATGGTGATGATGTTGGGGATGTCGAACCTAGGCGCACATCGGCAAAAAGCAAAACTGTAATAACAAATTAAGCTCTTGTTGTATGCTTATTACTAAAGGTGAATTTGATAATTGCCAATCGCTTCTCGATTGAAGGAGTCACAAATATGCTTTTTGAGTGTGTTCCTATAACCTTGTTCTAACGATTCTTCTTGATATCTAGAGCTTGTTTTGTTTTAAACTATATGGGATTTGTCTTGATTTGTAGTTGGACTAGAATGCATCTCCCATGAATTTCTATGGAAATCAATGAAATATTATCTTGACCAAAAAAAAAAAAAAAATGGGAATCAATTAATCCAATTCAACTTTACCCCACCATGGATCAAATCAAATTTGGCAAATCGAGTTGACCCATCTCGAACTTGTCAATTGTTTAATAAACTATTTTGGTCCAATTAGGCCAAATGTTGTGATTTTGTCAAAATTGACATTGAAATTGAGTTTCTTGAATTTTATCGAACTCAGTTTGGGCTAATTGATACCCATCTATGGGTAGTGCAGTTGGTTGAGAGTCTCTCCCTCATTGCTGAGGTCGAGAGTTTGAAACCCTATGTTGCTAATGATTTAAGTGGGGGTCATGGCGGTGGGTTGCTATGCTAGTCTTCCCCGAGGTATAGGGCCAAGCCCTCAGGAGCCGTTCGGGCACGGGGGCAAGTGGCGGAGTCCTCGGTTATCAAAAAAAAAAAAAATTGGGCTAATTGATGATACTTGTGAAGAACCAACTGGGACCCCTGATTGGGGCTTGATATCGGGTGTATTTGCCTCCAATTTGGAATTTCATAATTGATTTGGCAATTGAATGTACAACAACCTCTATATTAACTATCAAGAAGGAAATTTCTCTAAAAATGACTATAAATTGATGAATTTTGAATTTGGCTGATTAGAAATCGAAATTTTTGATATGGTTGGAAAAGTCAATTCTGATCGATTTTCATAAAAATGATGAATTAAAAGTCTAATTAAGGAAAAAAAAAAAGGAGTTGATTTAAGAATTTATCAACATTTTCATTTTTTTTCAAGAAAAAGTTGAGGAAGGGTTGAATTAAGTGGTTGCCAATAACTCAACTCTACAAATTTCTTGGGATAATTGGTGAAATCAATATCTTGGTCTAGACAAAAAGCTATGGAATTTGAGAAACTTTGAAAAACACTAAAATGACTCTTTTTGGCCAAAAAATGGGCCATGTTCTAATTAGAAGCCATAATATCGAGTTTTTACCTTTATGTGACTCGCCGGCTAAAAATTAAGTATCCATAGTATTGACAACTAAAGGCACAAAAGGACATCTTCACACATCAACACCATGAATAGATATCACCATTAATTTCATCCGAAGGATAAGCTTGCAATATCTTATTCATGGTCAAATATCATGTTGGTTGTACAGGAACAAATTTCCCTAGGAAATTTTAGGAGTTCCAATCTTCACAAGGTCCCTCATGAAGACACGGACCAGTTGGGTGTATATGCCACGTGCACAGCTTATAACATCGATCAAAATCTCTTTTCTCAACATATATATCAAAATAATGAAATTGACCGGGCCATTGCATGTTGCAAAAGAAGAGGGTGGTGCCCCACCAATTGGGCGTAAAATCAAATTTCCACGTGCCATTGGGAGGGATATGTTGAAAGCCGAGATCGTCGTCCTTGGATTTACAATTAACGGTGAGTGTTACTCCTCCGGGTAAGCTATTGTAGATTTCGACATTGGCCTTTCCAAGTATGTATATCTGTCCGGAACAAGTTTGTCAGAAGGCAGGAACGATGATGACCAGCACAAAAATTCTTATGGCCAAGTTCATATTTTCAACCTTTGTTTTTCTTTTGAAATATGAATAAAGAGGCACGGTGGACCAATCAATTAAAGGAGGAATAAGCCTTTCGCTTCATTTGGTAAGATGAGAAGTGTGATTTCCTTTCCTTTTATGACTAAATCAATCCAATTTTTTTTACCAAAAAAAGATAAAATTGCCCATAGCCATTTGATTGCAATTTAAAGTGACAATCCCAAATTTATTCACTTTCCCTTTTTTTTTTAAATTCAATGTAGAATTTAGTTACCAAAAAGATAAAATTCCCATGCATATATTGTTAGATTATACTTTCATAAAATTTACCTCCGTTGAAAAGTGAAATTTCAAGAAACTTGGTTCTTTTATATATTATTAATCAAATTTATAGTTAAATTGTTGAGTTGAACCTACAAATAATTTTAAATAGGCAATTTTTTAGCACCACCATTTGTTTATAAATTTTCGCTTTTATTGTGCATATCACCATATATATATATCCACGAATCTATTAGTTACCTTGTAAATCCAACTACTAAAAGATTAGCGACAACATGATGAGTTTTTTAGCAAATTTTGCCTCCATCGCATAACCAACCGGATCGGTGACTAAAGACAAAACTTTTGACATTTTTTTGGTGTGGTATTTCTCTCTTCTTCTTCTTTTTTTAATTATCAAGATGTATTAACATGAATATTCCAACAATTCTCTGGTCTAGTAATTAACAGTCTTTTTCTTCACTCGGCAAGCTGATCATTCACCGGGCAGAGCCGAGCCGAGCCGTCGACTTCTTTCGACGGCGACAATTGGCCGCCGCCGCCTCCGCCGCCGCCATCTCGCCCGCGATGAGCAAGCGGCCTCCCCCCGATCCCGTGGCGGTGCTCCGCGGTCATCGCGCCTCCGTCATGGATGCGTGCTTCCACTTCTCTCGCCCCTTGCTCTTCACTGGGTAACTCCCGTAACCCCGTTTCGTTTTCCCCCAGATTCTCCGTTCACATCTCCGCCGTGAAAATGGCCCTTCTCGAGTTCTCCACCCTTCACGGGCTCTTCTGATGTCGCAGCGCTTCGGACGGCGAATTGCGGATTTGGGACACCACTCAGCGACGGACCGTCTCTTCTTCTTGGTCGTTCCTTCCTCAAAGTTTCCTTTTTTCTTGTTTTCGGGGATTACTTTGCTTGTAGTTTTCCATGAAATGTTGCAATCTTTCTTTTTTAAATTTTGGGTTTTAAGCGTATGTAATTGTTTTGGGCTCGCGGGATTGCAGGGTGCACAGTGCGGCTCATGGGATCATCGGCGTCGCTACTAGCCCTGTACTTGGAGCTGATAAAGTTCTAAGGTTTCCCTTTTTCCTTTTGCATATGCATCGATTTTGTTATCTTTGTCGTTTGAAGTGATTGTTGGGTTATGGTTGTCTTGTTGAGATTGCAGCCAGGGAAGGGATGGGACGGTCAAGTGCTGGGGCATCGAAGATGGTGGCCTATCCAGGTACTGGGTAGCCATTATTCATGCTTTCGTTGTGGAAATGTTGCTGGATTTTGTCTTCTAATTAGCCGATTCTAAGTTGAGGAGGTCCTTGTTCTAGCGTGCGAGAGTAGAGTTATCTTATACTTGACATTACATTGGAATTGGATGAAGGGGCAATGGTTATGCCTCAGAAAGTTGATGGTGTCGATGGATGCAGTATCTACTGAGAGTTTATACTAAAATGCTTGCTAAGTGATGTAGTTAACCTTCTTTAGCCATTTAGATGTAGACTGTTGCTTTGAGCCCAGGCTTCGAGGAATCAATCACTTGTACTGGCGCATCAATTAGCTGGCAAGGTTTAGCATATAGTTAGCATCCTCGTTTGTACTAATACATGTGCTCCTTTTCTCTTCAGCAATGTATTCAGAGTTAAAGTTGCATGTTTACCATAACAAAAAAAAAAAGTTACATGTTCTTGCTTGTGGCAGAAATCCCCTGCTAACTATCAAGGCAAACTGTTATCACTTTTGCAAGCTTTCATTGGTGAAGAAGGCTTCTTCTCATTGTGTAAGGCCAGCTGAAGAGTCTGCATGTTTCCAAGACATGGGAGTTTCTCCAACTCCCAATTCAGAAACCCAAAATGGCAGTGGAAGACAGGTTGAGGGAAGTCTAACAGAGCGTTCCCATGCCTCTGAAGGTTTGTTCAGTTACATTTCCAGGAAATACATAGATTTACTACAATCAAGCCTGTGCCTCACACAGGTTTCTTTTGTCAAATGAAAATGCCTGAATTTACATTCATCATATGTGAAAAAATATATGCATCAAAGCACCATAGATTTTTCTCATAAAAAATTACTATTCGAATGGTTAGCTGTTGAAAAAATAAATTGAATAGAACAAAAGAAATTCTTGTTGGGTGCTTGAGTTTGGTTTTAACCTTTCCCTTTTTATTTTTGACTTTTAACACTAAAAGTAAGATTTTTGTTACATGAAACACCCTGAGTATTTAGAGCATTGAAAGTCATCTCACATATTTTTTGAAATTTATAAGTTCGTTTAAATTTTGAATATCACCATTTCAAGGGCATGTTTTTGCCATGACATTTTTATAACTCTTATTTTTATGGCTGGGATTGGGAGGAAGATGCATGTTTGCTCTTAGTGAGAACTTACAAACAAAAAGCAAAGTGCTGTACTTTTTGAATGAAGCATATTGCTAATAACATATGTGCATTGTTCTTGAGCTGTTAGTCTGAGCAGTGGCTTTGACTCATAGCCTGATTAAAGGCGACTAAGAGAGATTATGTTAATGAAGTTCAATTTGTTCTCTATGCATCATGATTAGTTGATTTTGCAACTGTAATTTTCCAAGTGTCATGGTTCTCTATGCATGGACCCATAGTACCATCTGTTGCACATCTTATTGTCCTTAAGTTTTTCTTGTGGAGGTTTAGCAATTATTTGGAATAGATGACTTTTTGGCTGCACATACATAATTTATAATAAGGATGAAGTTGATTTTCCTTTTACCCCTATGGTTGCTGACAAAGGTTTTATGTGCAAAAGGATCCATCTACGTAGCTATAGCAGGGGAGCAGACTTCACAGGTTCTTTTCCACTGATTTTGTAAACTATGTCAGATTTCTGCAATCGTATTGCACCCTTCTTATGGTTTTTTACTCATGTGAAACGAGAAGGTTGAAATTTGGGATCTTAGAAATAATCAAAGGTCAGTTCAACTACCTCCAGACAATCTTGGTGCCTGCCAAGGGATCTCAACTAAAGAGAGAGGTATTCTCACATCTGTTTTTTTTTCTTTTGGGAGACTCTTACATGCTCATGTTATGTTATTGTGTAACTGCTTCTTGAATTTTTCTGCTGACCAAGTTTATCTGAATTATGAATTCCTTAAAATAGCTGGCAATTAATGTGTATATTCACTTTACTTGAATGTTCTCAAAATGCTGTTTGGCAATATTCATGTTAATACATCTGTATATCTTTTCCATCCCTGAAACTTTTTTGGGGGCTTACTACTATCACATACAAGTCGAGTATTAAAGAAGGCATACACTTGTTGAGGAAATCATTTGACATAATTATTACTAACTGGAAGTTATTTGTTTGATTAGCTGAGAAACTTAATTATCAGTTGACCGTCTTAATTATTTGACATAATTATTACTAGCTGGAAGTTGACTGTTGCCTAATCTCACTGTCCAAAGCACACGGGAGATTTTCTTATATTATGCTCTCTGTCCCTTCTCTTAGGAAATTATGTGCTACTCAAATTGGTCTCGACACTTGACACAGTCTCATACACGAGGGAACTATGGGTTTTTTTTGTCTGACTTTCTGTGGAACATGATAGTTCATGTTTGCTACATTTTAAGATGCTAAATAATTGGCTGATCGGGGGCACCATTTTCTTTTGGTAAGAACATCTTACCTGCAACAATACTATGTTAGGTCCTGGTTCACATTGTTGCTTGAACATCTGACATTCAGTGTTCATTTGTCTACTTAAGATTTTCATTATAACCCTGAGAGTAAGTAGACTAATTCTAGGTTATGTCCATTTTCTTTTTTTCTTTTTTTTGGTTGAATATTTCTGTTTTCATGTGGTTCTTTTTTCTTTTCTTTAAATTATTGTTGAAGGACAGTTTATTGTTTCTTTGCAGGTATGTGCATGGCAATTCAAGCCTTTATACCATCTGGCTCACAGGGGTTCCTCAATGTTTTGGCTGGGTAATGTCCTCTTCATTCTCCCTAAGAACCATGTTATTGTCTGGACCAATTTTCTGATTCTTTTAATACACATATTTCTTTATGAATTCTGGTAATTGTAATTTTTTTCTTGGGATATCTTGACAATTTTTGTAAATGTAAAAGTTTACAAATGAGTCTGTCCTGTATTTGGATGAGTGAGGCGTAGGATAAATTGCTGTAGAGAGTGGAGATGCTTGACATCCCCTGTAAACATTGGAAAGAAATTTGGAAATTTGGGTTTCTTTCTTATTACCCATTGATTGTCAAATGAAAAGTCTCTTTTTCTGGTTCCAAAGCCTCGATGATTTACCTCATTGCTTTTAGGATTCTTGTTACAGTTATGAGGATGGATCAATGTTGTGGTGGGACATACGTAATCCTCAGATTCCAATGACTTCTGTAAAGTTCCATTCAGAGCCTGGTGACAACCTTTGCACATTTTTGTTAATATTCTGCTTCTATTTTATTAATACATTTACAATGAGGTTTGGTTAATTTTTGTTCACAATGCAGTTCTGAGCCTGTGCATAGATCAGTCAAACAGTGGGGGTATCTCTGGTGCTGCAGATGACAAAATCGTGTGGTACAGTTTGGACCATTCTCTGGTAACTACCCTTATGAAGCTAATTCATTCTATCAAAGTGTGGTTTTCTATTTAGTAATACTATTGTCTCATTGTTATATATTGTGTAAGACCTAATTCATTGAGGTTTGGCAATAAGAAAATGCGTTGAGATGCTTGATGTCGTCACCAGCATGTTTTCATCTTATGTCATGTCCTACCAAATTTTCTTTAGCTGTTCACCTGGTCAGTGGCATTTTGACGTCTGCAGGCTATGAGAAGATTGTATTTAGGTCTTATTAGGCTTCCTGTTGATTCTCGATTTTTAGGTTTCCTATTAGTTCTGGTATTTTAAAATAGGGTTAATACCCTGAAAAACCCCAAATTGGTACACTCGTGACAAATTTACCCCAAAGTATTTTTTTGACAATGAAAAACCCCAAACTGATATACTTGTGACAAATTTACCCTTACTGACTATAAAAAACCCTAAACTGGTACATTTATGACAAATTTACCCTAAACTAATTTATTCGACTGCAAAAAACCCCAAAATGGTAAATTTGTGACAAATATATCCTATGCTAAATTGGATTAATACCACAAAAAATCACCAAAATTGTAAACTGTGACAAACGGAGCATAAAATCCTAAATTGATATACCGGTCAATTGTCACGTGTCATTTAACTTAATAATTTGAGAATAAAATTTAACGAAAACTAATAGAGGGTAAATTTGTTACAAGTGTATCAATTTGGTGTAAATTTGTCAAATGTATACCAGTTTGGGGTTTTTGGTGGTCAAAAAAATAGTTTGGGATAAATTTATCACAAGTGTACCGATTTGGGGTTTTTCAGGGTATTAACCCTTTAAAATATCCTAAATACAAGTTGAATTTAAAGTTGTTGACACTGTGTAATGGCAAATTGTGCAGCTGGCAACTTCAGAAGAACATTTTTCTTGAAAAACAAAGATGAAAATTGATTGAAATATGTGACCAAACAGGTCAACTTAATTTCCAGACTGGAAATTGTCTGACTTGTTTTCACAAACAAATAGACAATTTTCTGTGAAAATGACAAACTGAAAACATTTTGGAGAATTGAAATTAGATATTTGGCTTTAGGTCAAAGCCTGTATTATTGTTGGCTATTAGAATATACAAGATTTTAGTATGAGGCAATTATTTATCAGCGGAGATGTGAACATTGTTGTTCAACAAATGAGATAATTGAGTGCAATCTGTGGGAATGGATAATCCAGTAAGCTTTTCTTTGTACTTCTCTGGCTCGCAAAGGTACTATTTTGCACACTAGGTCTCTGAATAGAAGGTAAAATTCTTATCACGAGAAGGGATGTTATTAGGTTAATCATAATTAACTTATTCAGGCCTTTTTCAGCTATTCTTCTGTTTTTCTTGTGTGTGTTATTATGTGACAGTGGACTATTTTTCTCCATTCTGTCCTATTTCTGGTATAATTACTTGTTATTGTGTTTTCAGGGACGCTGTGTGGCTAAAACAGGAATTAATTTGGAGCGAGGTGGCATTGCCAGCACTTCAATAAGACCAGATGACAAAATTGCTGCGACTGCTGGCTGGGATCACAGGTTTGACATCCAAACTTGCTACAGGATTTTTTTTTTTGGTGGTCATTATTAACAAGGAACATGTGCTCACGTGCTATGCTGCTTGAATTCTGGATGAGGAGTCCATTTGCTCTTTGTTAAACCACCAGCATTGAGTAGTTACCTGTTTTCTTCTCTATAATGTTTGATATGACACCTCGTATTTTGTTTCATAAGCAGAGTACGGATATATAATTATCGCAAAGGAAGTCCTTTGGCAATATTGAAGTATCACCAGGCAACGGTACTTGATTCCTTTGTCCTTTAATCAAGAACTTTGACAAATTCTTTAATATATCAACATCCTGGACATTTATTTAGTGATCGAGATTGGAAGATGTTACTTGCAGAATCTCTCTCTCTGTCTCTCTGTCTCTCTCTCTGTGTCTCTCTCTGTCTGAGTTGTGGCTTGCATTGGCAGTGTAATGTGGTTTCATTCTCAAGTGATTGTAAGTTGATGGCCTCAGCATCAGAGGACACTACAGTCGCGCTGTGGGAGCTCTATCCTCCTCGCACTTGAAAAGGTAATCAAGCATTGTGCAAGGGTAGGTAGATGGAAAGTATTCATCAGTTTTCCTGTGAATTTTTTACATATGCTGTCACTTCATGCTAGCAGTTAAAATATATGGTGCTGTAACTTTTTTTATCAGCTTCATCTCCATCTCCACCGGATAACAAGCTTGGGAGATATCAGAAATGGGAGGTGGAATGGCCAGATCTCATGTGGAAGACTGTACTTCAAGCAATGTCATGGGCCTGCAAATTCGTCTTTCTATGGATTAGGAAATCTTTTGTGACTCTGAAAATAGCATAATCGACTCGGGAAGATCATCTTTTGGACATTCGTATTTGAGACATCCTGGCTATCAAAAGAATACTGCTTGCACATGGACATTCAAATCTGAGACTGTTGCACTGGTCAGAGACTTCTTTACCTCAACAGCGAGAATCAACTGGGTCATCTTAGTTTTGCGATCAACTGTAAAGGGAAAAACTCCTATCTGGAGACCAACCTTCAACTTGGGAGCAAAGCAGCGCAATTTGGATTGTTAATCATCGTAGGGCGTTGCCAGGAACAGTACCAAACAGTTTTGCGAGGACTCTTCATTCTTCACTCCTCAGTTTCACAACTCTAATATCATATGCTGGTAGTGCCACTTTGCTCATTGAATCTTCAGTTGACTACTCATTCGGAGATTGCTGGATTATCTTGAGTTAGTTATTTACTTGTACAATTGTTTATAAGTGCAAACTATGATGTCGTGATGGCTAGTGAAATCCCTCACCGTGACAAACCTTCTGCTTTGGCAGTTGATTTTGTGTACATGATGATGCCTGGGAATTTAAGGCCAATGTTTTAAGGCCAATGTCATAATCTCATCTTACTTATTCCTAGTGCTCTGTGGGTTAGGGCTGTGAAGGTTGCAACCCACAGTGGACGAAAGGTGCCTGCCGGTGAAGATTATTTGCACCTGACCAAAATCTCACTGCCCTTGAGGTAGACGTGGTCGAAAAGTCTCTAGTGTTTTTTTCATGGTTTGACTAAAGCCGGTGTCATTGCCGCAAAAAACAGATGCACGGGTTGAAATTTGTGTCCTTTGCACTGGGTCGACATGTATTCAATCCGTGAAGCATTGCTGCTGAAGTGTATTTCCTAAACCTGATAAAAGATCAGTCCTGCTGAGTTCTAGTATCCCATTCGATTCTCGTCTAATTTTGATTATACATGCGAAAGTCCTTGATGATGTTAGAGAGTACTCCTATGGCAATGTTAAGCAAACAATCTGGAAAAAAGTCTTGATTTTCAATACACTAACTTTTCTCTTTTGTGACACTTGCAATGAACTCTTTGCAAATTGGGTTTTTCCTTATTAAATATGATTAACGAGTGATTGAGAAGCATTTGTTAACGCGACATTAATAGCAATGCCCGGGCATCATGCTAAACCAGCATCATTGGCCTAGCCAATTGCAGAAAATTTGGGGAATGGGGATAGACGTGGACAGTAGAGTTGAATATGTGTGCTCGTACGGTGAAATCTCACGTGATCTTTTTGTTTTATGGACCAAAATTAGCCAAAAAGTTCCACACCTATTGTACAACAATCAAATTTAACTTTAAACCAAATCATTTGTCAAACCTTTTGAAGATTTGTTAATTTAGTCATGAACCTTTTGATAATTTACTAATTTAGTCTTTCGGCCAAATTTGACCATAAATCGTTGATGTGGCGATCTATGCAGTGTTAGCGGTCCTTCATGGTATAGGTCCGCATGATTAACACTGATGTAGATAATTTTTACATTCTTTAAAAAAATTCCATATCTCCTTTTTTCCCCTTTTCCCTTCTTTCTTTGTTGGTCGCCCGCCTCTGTTGGGCTAGTGAGAGTCAAGCCTTAATGCAAAATTTGGCAAAGTCATTGGCCTCACTTGACACTGGTGAGATGACCAACCTGCTACCCTTGCTTGTAGTTGGTAGCCAATAGAGGAAGAAAAGAAAAAATTCAAAACATTTAGAGAATTTTTTTTTTAAAAAAAAATGTAAAAAAATTATCCACTTTGATGCACACTTGGCTGGCCATGCCATGTATGATGCCTAATGTTCACATGAACGATTTTCAGCTAAAATTATCGCAAAATTTTTTGGAACTAAATTAATATAATTGAAAGGTTTATGGCTAAACCAACACATCATCCAAATGCTTAAGATCAAATTGTTATAAATTGAAAGATTTATGGTTGAATTCACCACCGTACAAGAAGTTTAAGACTTTTTGGATAATTTTCTCTTTTAGATATTCCCAAGTTGCTTGCTTAATGGTTGGACTAGACAATGTAAACTGTACAATCTATCTGTTAAAAAGCATATCCAATGTGGCTTGTCTATGGGATTTACGGTGACTCTATGAACATGCAGTTTCCTGCCGATTATAAACTCAATTCTGCTTACGCAAGGTAGAAGTTCAGCTGGAACTTATCCAAGTGGGATTCCCTTTAAGGGTTCAAATTCTACGAGTTCGGGAATTGAACTCCGACCCAACCCACACCGAAGGTGGCTCATATCCAATTGGTACCTTGGTAGGACGGCCTAATGCATTTCAACAAAGATCTCTTCGGGGATCAGTGGTACAGTGGTCCAATGGAGACGAAGCGACGTGGTAAGTGTAAAGTCCCTACGGTAAGCTGGCACAGACAAAATTACTGATGACGTTTTAGAGCATTCGAATATACAGAAATTTATAATAGGCGAGCCAATAATGAAAGTTCACACAATGTAAAAGTTCATTCCGAGCCACAAACTCCTCGGTTGCAATCATTTCGGAGGCACTTTCTATGTTTTTGTCTATTCTTCCCGTTGTTTTAGGCTTTTGTTTATTTTCCCAGACCTCTTTATTGCATGGTACTTAATTGTCCTTTTCAATGTTTCGGACAGCTTTGATGCATAACTACAGGAAGGAGAGTTTCCTCTAAGTTTTCACCCGTACAAGGCAATTACGATGGCCTTCGCCTCTCACCCTTGGTTTTTAGCAAATAGGCCATAGCTAAATATTTTGGAATTGTACTCTTCAAGGCGACATCAATGGCAAAGTAACAGGGGTTGGAATCCGTCTATATACACCCTTTTTTTTTTTTTTCGAGAATCATCAAAATTAAGCATTTTATGATGTGCAAAAATAAGAACAATTATATTCCCAGTCATGTGTAGAGACTATCTTTGCTTTTTTATTTCCTTTTTTTTTTTTTTGCTTGGTTAAGTGCAATTAGTCTTTTAATATCTAATGCTTACTCAAAACATGATAAAATTGAATATAAGAGGGATATAATCTAAATAAAGTTATCCTATGAAATATGTGAATAAATATAGATAGAATTTTTAATATCCATAGTATGAAAGTTATTTTTCTTGAATAATAGAATTCGTAAATTAAGAAAATTAAAATAATATTTCAATATAAATAATATTTGAATTGTAATATAACATAAGAAATTAAAAAAAAAACAAAAATTTAGTTTTTAATTTAATCTTATTTTTATTTATATATTCAATTTCAATTTATCTTATAATATAAATTCAATATATAAATATAAATTTATATTTATATTTATTACATATTTTAGGTAAATTACTATCATTTATTATTTAATAAAATTTTATTATTAAAGAATGATGGAAAGGGAAAAAATATTTAAAAAGTGAGGAATTTTTTTATAAAAAAATAAGCAAATGAAAATGATGTAGGCTCTTATGTGTCTTGAACTTATCCTCAAGTTAATATAAATTTTGTAACATTTTCAGATTTTTTTGATATTCGACAATTAAAAGGAGAAGAGTGCGATTTTTACCATTTTTTTTTTTTCGTTTGTGTGACGAGAAGGTGGGGATTTTTTAGGCTCATTTATTTTTTACCATTTTCTACTTTTAGGCTCATTTATACTAATACGCTATTTATATTAAATAATGTACATGATATGATGTGAATATATCTAAATTTATTATTACGATTTACCAAATAATATATTTAATTTGGCAAAATCTCTTGATTAAAAATCTAGGCGACCAAACCTTACCTAAGGATTTTTTTTAGTCCATTCAGACGGTTTTGCTCTTTTAACTTATTTATCATGCAACCGAGTCCTTGCTCTTTCTTGATCTTATGCAATCAAGCCTTTTCATCATCTACAATCAAGATGCTGTCAAATTGATGAAACGAAGATATCAACAGGGTGAAAATCTAACACAACAAGAATAGAAATCTTACGAGAGAGGGCTAGAGGTGTGATTGCTTTGTCGCTCCGAGGATGCCCTAACAAGGGTGCGAAGAAACTTGGATAACAACAAGACCAAGAGTTGCGGCCCTTGCCAGGACGTCACCTAGCCAAGATGGAAGTCACGTCAATGATTTCCCTCTCTCTGACATCGAATACCTATTGCAGCAAGAGCTGTTGTATCTTCACCGATCAATTGCGATGCTAACCTCTCTCTCCCCAAATTACTTTTCCATTTCCCGCAACAATTCATCATCATGCCGGTGGTAACACGTTGTCCATTCAATAGCATCAACAAAGTTGGCCGAGGGATCCGATTGCACAGCTCAAGAACAACACAAGAGCGAATAACCTAGTAAGTAGGGCAAACAACGAAAAAGACAAAGGGAACTGCAGCAGGTGATATCATTCAGTCGATGGAATAGTAACATTGTAACAAAAGATCCCTTTGTAGATATGGAAACCGAAAAAGCGACAGGACGACGGAAATGCGGCTCACGCTTTTTCCCGAGGCACATAAATACAGAAAGTGGAAAAGGCTAAGCTTCCACGTAATGCGTGGAACGTGGAAGTTTCAATCCTCCCCCACGCTTCTTGGCAGTCTTACCTCACAAGACAAAAGCGGATCCATTCCTAAGTACAGATTCGACATGCTTCAACTTCACTTTTCCCCACCCCTCTGTCTCTCTCTCTCTCTCCCTCGTTTATTCATATGCTTTCGTCGTCCCTTCACTTTCTTTCGGCAAGGAAAGTGGACAGCTACGTAATGGGGACGGTGGATCCATGAGAAAAAAGGCTTCAGAGTCACATCGATTCAGCTAACACAGCAGAAGGCTTTAAATTCGCAGTTTTCTTCCGTCAGATCGACGGCTCTTCCGAGAATTGAAACCGTCTGGAAAATGGATCGATCGTATCTTCGCAATATATAAGTAAGCACTCCCTCTCGCATTTAAGATGATCCTTACATCCGCGGAAAACGGTTGTGGACGGAATCTTGTTGACGGGACAACTGGCGGAATAGGAGGACTGAATAACGGGAATATCGAGCGAAAGTAAATTGAGAAGGAGCATCGGGATTTAAGCTCTTGGCCCGTGCTTTGGGACTAGTTAGACAAACCGTGTTTCTAAAAACCTTAAGATATCAAGAAAATGGCCAATAATGATTTTATCACATGTAACTTAACAACCCGGATGGGCCTCATGTCCCTATATCTTGTAATAACTAAGATGTAAAATATGCCGCGTGTGTCATGCTTTACTGATTTAACTTATGAAGTGAATAGTTTTCATGCACATAATTTCAAGTTGATATTAGAATTAGAACTCTCAAGTGCACACCTCTATTTACCCATTTATTATTTTCCATTCATTGATCCCATTCATTGTGCCCATTGAGCTTCAAAATGCTTTGATCATACTACTATTATGCAACTTATTCTTATATATTTCTATTTGCAGAAACTTGAGTTAAAATCTCCTTTTTATTTTATAATACGAAATATTCAAATCTTTTGGGTCGATTAATCCTCACAAATACATGCAAACTGTAATGTCTACTTGCACTGAGCAAGATTTCACTTGCCGGATGACCAGTCCTAAGTAAATGTTGTAAGTTGAACAACAAGGCCACATGGCCCTTAAGCCTACTCCATATGGAAAGTGTTGTAATTTGAGCAAGAGATCCGTTGAATCTTGAGTTATACAGTAATTCCTAAGTAAATCTGAGCGAATATTCAATAGCCCCTGAAGCCAACTTAGCCATTCACAAAAGGCTAAAAAGACAGGTTTGGGTGAAATGCGCTACATCAAAATCCCAGTTAGGCCGGAAACATGTACTCCCTCATGATGGGTGAGCTCGGATTCCATGTTAGACTCGAGGGTCGGCTCGGCCCGACGGTCAATCGGGTCTGGTCTCAGGAATGGAACATGTAAAAGCAAATTTACAGACTTTGAGGGAAAAAAGAAAACTGGATCAGAGATGTGTTCATTAAGCTCCCGCAGATAGCTTTCGTAAGAAGGGATATAACACTAATCTCCCTTTTGTGGAGTGTGAAGGCAGTTTTCCTCGTACCCGCATCTCGCCGATCTTCATGTTGGATGCTTTCCGTGACACTGACTCCTCTCCCGGCAAAAGCATCATTCTTCTCTCTCTCTCTCTCTCTCTCTCTCTCATGGAAGTCACAGCTTTTATGAGGAAGAAGGTGGGTGATGCTGCTCTTTATTCCGTCCCGTCAAAATTAAGATACGCTTAAGATGAGTACTCCTTAAGCTCGCCTCAATATATTCTTCTCTTTTGGGAGAGTTGAATCGGTCATTAGACGAGGATTTTCAGTGCGCTAACGACGGTACGAACCCCGTCTTGTTCGCTACTCTACGCTTTTTCCCTTTGGGGTCCAAAAAAAGACTTGGAAAAGGAGATCTGATACGTGAAATTGAAGCCAGAAGGAGTGCCTGTTATTCTCTCGTCCATGCTGGACGAACCCTTGAAAGTGTATATTGATAAGACGAGTATTATGAACTGGGTTTTTACGGTGGTTTAAGGCAAAGGGTTTTTTTATTATGTTTTTCCATGTTTAGCGTTAAAAAGTCCAATCCAAAAGGATTGACTCAATAAGTGGATGGAAAATGTAGGTATGTGATACATGCTATAATTATGTATCTAAGCAATATGAGATTATACGTCATTAACATGCGGATCGCCTCAACCATGGTGCAATATCAAGTTTTTTTTTCTTTTTACCTAATTGTAGAGAAATTCAGTCTTTCGGCTCCTTTTAAACGTGAGAATAGCTTTGTGGGGGCGGTGACTGTGTGGACATGTGATATTTCGAGATCTTGTAGCCTTAAACAGGCTAGAATGGGGCCGTATGCAATTATTTTTTATTTTTCTATTCGGTAGCGTTGACGTGGAGTGATTATAACGTAGGGTGCGCAAATTAAGTTGGAGGCTGAAGATGAATGGTGGGCCGAACTTATCACTTTAATTATATCGACGTCTGGGGATCGGAGAGGCCTAATAGGTTACATGTCAGTAATTTAATTTGCAAAATACATATATATATACAAATATATCTGTATGTATAGTCAACATGGCGACAATAATTAAAACTAAGAATTTGTCGAAGAAGACAAAGCGTGCCCACGACATCCAGCAGTACACATGGTGTTGCACATTCCATCTAATATCTTTGGCTTATTGAAAGGCTCTCTCTCTCTCTCTCTCTCTCTCTTTCTCCATGGAAAATAAAAATAATAATGATGATTTTTTTATTAAAAATATAATGTGTGGGAATCAATCCCAAAGCCGTGTCCAACACTCAAGCGCTGAATTGTCAAAGGGAATACAGATCAACCATCTTTAACCAACATCTACTAAAATATAATTTGACTGATCCCCCCATCAAACCCCACTCTCTTAATCTTCACATGATCTCACCCCCACCAACTTCATCTACCATATCTATTATTCCAACCCCCCAAAAAAAAAAAAATTAAAGAGATGAAATTTGAATAATTTCATACCTTCCATCTCTCTTTCTATCCACGATGTAATGTGGATGTGCAAATTGCAGAGTGTGATAAATACATTTAACCAATGAATTTTGATGTTTGAACCACCGTACTTCATTCTACAAGGGGCGTCTCCTCTTGGAAACTCTGGCGGCAGAGGCGGCGGTGGCGGCAGCAGCGGCCAGCTCAAAGAAAGCGTCGACCTTACGGTGGTTCACGACATCGAAGAAATCCAGCTCCGACAGCTTCCGCTTGCACGAGGAGTGGGAGAATCTCGGCTTCTTCGGTGCAGGAGGACAGCAGAGGACTGCGGGGATCCTATGTTTCTCGGACCTCGGCGTCCGACAAGATTCATCGTCGCCGCTGGGGCAGTCGTCGACTTGACTTGGCCGGCCTATCGGATCGGAGAATTGCTCATCTCGGGTTTGAGTGTGGATCGACGCTAAGCTTAGGGTTTGGTGGCTGAGGACTTGGAGATCGGTGGACATGATTTTTTGGGGTGGGGGGAGAGAGATCGGACAATGAAGAAATAGGAGGGAAGGGGGTGATGATGATTATGTGATGATTGCTTTTCGGGTTGTATTTATTTGTGGAGGAAATTGACAAAGATGAGAGCCGTGTAAAGGAAGGGAAGAGGGTCGTGGGTCATGCTTCTTCCTTCCATATTGCAATTTTTTTTTATTTTCTTGGTTTCATTTTTTTTTTAATTCCACACAATGAATTTGCTCTCTTTCTTTTGTTGAATTCACCTCCGTGAAAGAATTTGTAGAATTTGAAATTTCAAAATATAGATTTTCTTGCTTACTATATACAATTTAATTACTTATAATAAAGTGTAGTTGGCCTTTGTTCTCCATTTCAAGAGTATAAACGGGTGTGCGGAATAATTAGTCAACCTGAAAGAGGATTTCCTAGAAGCACTTGAATCAAGTGGGACCCGTGTATGTGATAATTGACTCAACCAAACAACAAATTGAAATTTAGACACATCATTTTGTAGACATGTAAGAAGTATTAGTATCTCTAATATATTGGGTGTGATCAATACCAAAAGAAAATAATAATAAATGACTCGATGAGATGAGTTGGGGCTAAATGACCCTAACACCTAACTTCATCAAAGAGATTCGGTTGCAGTAAAAATTTGTAATATATTGAGATATGCCATTTTCACACATAAAAGGTTCATTTGTAAGTGTGCAAGCTATATGCGAACTCTATCTTATCTGGATTCATAATGCTTTAATTCACAAGTTGAAAATTTCATAATACAGGGTATCTAGACCTTCTACTTTTGCTAGTCTTCGCAAATGCACATGATGGTGGGGTTACTAAAGGCGGCACTAGCTTAGACTTGTCGTTGATGGTGGAGAGTGGTGGTTGGGTAATTTGATGTTAGAATTATGATCTCTTTTTTCTTAGGTAAATTCGAATCGTCAAATGTATTGGATGCAATACTATCAACCTTTTAAGATCGTACCTATATTAATCGTAATGCTTTAATTCACAAGTTGAAAATTTCATAATTCAGGGTATCTAGACCTTCTACTTTTGCTAGTCTTCGCAAATGCACATGATGGTGGGGTTACTAAAGGCGGCGCTAGCTTAGACTTGTCGTTGATGGTGGAGAGCGGTGGTTGGGTAATTTGAGGTTAGAATTACGATCTCTTTTTTCTTAGGTAAATTCGAATAATCAAATGTATTGTATGCAATACTATCAACCTTTTAAGATCGTACTTATATTAATCGTAATGCTTTAATTCACAAGTTGAAAATTTCATAATTCGGGGTATCTAGACCTTCTACTTTTGCTAGCCTTCGCAAATGCACATGATGGTGGGGTTACTAAAGGCGGCACTAGCTTAGACTTGTCGTTGATGGTGGAGAGCGGTGGTTGGGTAATTTGAGGTTAGAATTATGATCTCTTTTTTCTTAGGTAAATTCGAATCATCAAATGTATTGGATGCAATACTATCAACCTTTTAAGATCATATCTATATTAATCGCCTAAATTCAAAGTTCACCAAACTTTTTTTTTAGTAGAAGTAACATCTAATAACTTTGCCCTTTTATTATTTCTCTTCTTGGTTGAAAAAGACTTCTTTTTATTAAGATTTGGTGGATTACAAACGTGGATATTGTCAAATTTAATTAATAGGGTTATATTTTCCTACAAATTAGGTTGAACGAAATTCTAGCCTCCTTAAAAATAAGGGAGAATTTCAAAAATCATCTCTATTCTTCATCTCCATCTCAATTTGCTCCTTCAGTTTTGAAACTCTACAATTTTCATCTCAAGAAAAAATTTCCATATGAAAGGACCTATTTGTTACCCCTTAAACACATCTAATCACTACCAAACCCCCACTTCCGGCCCCTCCTCCCCTCCCCTCCCCCTCTCTTCTTTTCTCTCTCAAAAAATGTGCATCTTATCAATATGAAAAAATACACTAAAAGATGGGTAGAATTACCCAAAAAAATTTAATCCTATTGTCTTAATGTCAATACAGTCATAAGTCTCTTAATTTAATCAATTAAATCCTAAAATTTTTGATGATTTGTCAATGTATTTATTTTAATCAATTTTGTATAGAAAACATTGAAATAAACATCAGTCAGTTGATATGGACAATTTTTTTTGCACTTTTAATTTTTCTGAATATTAATAAATTTTATGTGAGGCAAATGGCCAGTGGAATAACAAGGAGAAAAAGAAAGAAAAAATAAAAAGAAAAAAATTCATAAAAATGCAAAAAATTGTTCACAATAGTACCAGTTGTACCATATAAGAGAGTTGGTGTCTACAACAATTTTCAGCTAAATTTAGTTGGAAAGTTTAGAACTGAATTAACATGGGAAAAATATTTAGTATTAAATTGGCAAAATCAAAAAGTTTAAGATTAAATTGACATCTGTAAAGTAGGCTTAAACTTTTTTGGTAATTTTCCTTTAAAACATAGAGCTCGAAACCTTTTAAATGGTGCATTCAAGTCGCTAACCCTTTGAAAAAGTGAAATCAAATTCCTTTGGCCAGCAGTAATGTTTATACATATACATGGATCGAAAAATTGCCATGTGACACTAGAAAATTTCCAATGCCTTGTACCTCGAAATTGCAATTTTCAGTATGAATTTAGAGCTCAATTGCACTTAAATAGATGTCTAGGATTTGATTGCCTCGATTGAAAGGTTAAATAAATAAATATTTAAGACATGATTGTACAAATATAAAAGGCTGAGGTGGGTTAGGTTAATTTCACAAACAAAATGTAGTGGTTGGGTCCCTTATCGTGCTTTGAAGTTGGAGTACGAAGAGTCAATTTTGATATAAATGTAGCTGCACCGTAACTGTCTTGTGTGGTAACTTTGCAGTGAAACGCCGTAAATCACATGTTTCAAAATTACAGCATCTCAAAACTAAGAGAGACAGCTTACAAAAAGCCACATTGTGGGCTCTTGACATATCGAGTGGTTGATCATATTATGGCATTGCATTACGATTCTTAAAATAAACTCTATCTCTACTATGATCAGGCACTCGATATTCGCAAGAAATATATCAAAGATAATTGCTGGGGGTACGCATAAAAAAAATATTATCAAGCTACAGGGATAGATGGCAAGGGTGCATTGATAACAGGCTCATGGTAAAATTGGCGTTAGGGATGATTGCCGTTCTATGCAAAACCCAGTGCATAATTTGATGTTGATGCCATTGTCAGGACCTTAGTATTAATCATAGTTATCATAAGCAGCTCACCATCTGTCAATTGTCTTCTCCCCCAGTCAGAACAAAAATGATTAAAGAAGAGAAAAAAACAGCGCAGACCACCCAAACAAAACAGCCTCGTAAGTACTGTCGACGTGTTCCTTCCACCAAGCCGATGCACATGTTGCTTTTCTTCCTGAATTGTTCAGTGGAGATCAAGCTGGAAACGTGAGATTTACTTGCTCAAAACGAATGGCGAATTCGACATTAAAGCGTGACCAAGATCGAGATAAAGACTCGTTCTGCAGTAGAACTTCACAGCAAAACCAAGATCACGCAGAAACCAAAAGGCAAAGAACAAGAACAATTTGACAATATTGAGATCTTGAACTTTCCTGCACATCGTAAAAACCTAGATCACAGAGAGAGAGAGAGAGAGAGAGAGAGTGACTAGTTTAAGAATCTCTATATTACTTACATTCAGCAACATCTGGTGACGAGATTACACGTTTGATATTCGATATAAACAAAATGAAATCGCAAGTAATAATGACAATTTGCCCGAGAAAACTGCAAGAGAAAGAAGGAGAAAAAAGAAGAAGAAAGAATTCGATCAGAGAATTGCGACCACGACGCCCTTACTCAGGTACCTCCTCTTCACGACCGCCCCGCCAGGCCTGTCCCTCAAGCACAGGGCCAGCTCGCAGCTCCGGAAGAAACCCTCCACCTCGTCGCGGTTCGCCACATCAAAGAATTCGTGCCTCCTCTTCCGGGAGGGCGCAGCTCGGGGCTTCCGCGGCGCCGGGGGGCAGGTCTCGGCGGCCTGGATCCTATGCTCGCTCGACGTCGGGGTCCGGCACTCCTCGCTGCCGCCGTCGCTCGCGATCTGAATTGCACCCGCGTCGCCGCTCAACGACTCATCGTCGTGGACAGCCGCGGCAACCGAAGAAGAAGAAGAAGAAGAGGGTACCCTGATCTTGGGCAGTTCCAGATCTGGATCCATGGTGGAGGGAGATGGAGAGGGAGACGCTTTCATGGTGTTGAGACTCTGCTGTGATCTTGAGGTAGCGTATAAAAAGAAGTCTCCAAGAGAGAGAGGCTTGCTTGACAAGGTTATAGAGAGAGAGAGAGAGAGAGACAGGTGATGACCTGGATTTGTTGTACTAAAAAGGTTGCTTGCTGGGGCACCATTGCTGCCTCCCTCACTTACGTCCCAGATCAGAAATAATTATTGAAAATTCAATACAAGGTTTCCTTCTTTTCAGCTTTTTCTCGAGCTTCTTTATTTCTTTCCAATTAGGGATCGTTCATGATCACGAGGTTGCGATTTGACGTTACATGGTTTTCTCAGCCTTTTTAGTTTCGGGAACTTGGGATTCACCAGCTGAAAAGAAAATTAAAAAAAAAAATGTATTAAGTTTCATTTTTCTGTTTATTTGCATATATCAATGATCTATATATGATTTGCAAGGAAAAATTAAAATTTATACTCTAGAGAGAGAAAAAGAGAGAATTTATGTAAAAATTTCGAGCTATAAATGTGGGTGCCAAGTGAAATTTGCTCTCATATATTCATTGTCGTATATATAATATTAGCCATCTTTTAAGGGTTGGTTCAAAATGCTTTTTGGGAAAAGAAAAAAGATTGGTTTTTGGGCAGCTGTGGGTTTTTGCTTAATATCCTTGGCATGAAGCTAAAGTAGGTAAAATGGTCCGTGCAAGGAAGAAATGCTTTAAGAATTGTTGATTGCCACTTTGGGCACTTAATTAATAGATTGGATATTAATTACACTTATATATGTTGCTAAAAAGGTAGCATATATTCCTCTATCAACACATTTTACTGATAAATTGATCAAGAGATTAATTATGTGATGAATTTCCCGCTCAATTGTAATAATGATTCTTATTCACTCTCCTTATAAAGTCACAAGATATTAATGACCTTCCATCTACCAAAAGGAAAAAAGACTGAATTGATGTTCCTAACTATGCTCGCAACATGTGAAGGAATTAACCATATATGATTTGTCAAAGGGCCGTGATAAATGATGCGTTACAAGTGAATTTCAAATTTTTCGCGCGCCCTCCAAATATGGTAAAAGAAAAATTCAAAATTCCCACGAAAATGGAATTAATGAAAGCATCTCCAAACAAACTTTCTATTTCTTGAAAAGAAACGAGCCCTAAAAAACAAAAGGTTTGCTCATAGCATTTAGCTCTGAATGTGAACAAATCTATCTACTTGGGAAACGTTCGTAAATGCTTTCTTTATATATCTAGCACCAACTAAAACCTGCCCAATAATTAATGACATCTAATTTCATTGCGGTAATTTAACTCTAGGGTCCGAAACTATGCATGAGCTAGGGCGGAAAATCCTGAGTGCGTTCATCCAGTGAAAGTCAATTTGGTGAAAGAAATGATCATGTGCGTTCGATGTAGGTGCGACCTCTAAGGTTAAAAAGAAACAATTTTTCCACTCAACCACTCGCTTCATAGGTCATTTCTACCTAAGGACGAGGATGGCAAGACCCGCAAGGGGTGACAATAAACTAAGCAATGTCTTCACATGTCTTAGATGTATGCGACAAGCAATCATCTCAGTAGTTTATCTATATGAGTAACAAGTCGTACCTTCATATAATTGCCTAAACTATTAGTTTTGTGGAGAACGGCCTCACAAAAATGTTATGTAAACAGCGTGGAGTGACCGGAGTTCTTTAATCACTCAATTGGTCTTCACTTGATGTACTTTGTAATCTTCGAACATGGATGTTGTGTTTAAAAAAAAAGATATGTTTTCATACATGATCAACAATAGAGAATAGCTCGAAATACATAAAATATTTCGTTTAGCCAATTAACTTAATCATTCGGCCGACTAGAATATTGAGATATTAAATCATGTATTCATTTAACAGTTTAAATTTTTAAAAACGTTTACGGTAATCTCATAAAATTTTATATGGTATCAAAGCATGAGTCCCAAGTTTAAATCTTTCTAGGCCTCGATGACCTCATATATCATGCACTTCCACATTTTAGTCTTATACCAAAATCCAATTCATGCATAATGAGAATTGATATTTAAATGTTAAGTAACATATTTATCTAATAGCTTAAAATTTTAAATTAGTTAGTAATGGTCCCAAAAATATTCACACCATATGTGTTTGAAGATGTTGAAGTAGAAAAATATTACATTTAACAAAAATGAACTCTTGAGAGGGGACAACGGGCAGGGGAGGAGGATTAACCCTTTTAGCGTAGAATTTCATGTCGGATCTTTCACAAAGGAAAAAAAAAGCAAAAAAAGAAGAAGAAGATGAGTTTTAGTAAAAGACTTGATATCGGAGGGATAGCTGGACACACGCAACTAGTTCCATTTGGTCAAACAACTTAATTATTCAACCAATTATGTTGCATTCGAAGGTTTCTACATAGTAGAAAAACACTAGATTTGACCAAATTAAAGAGAGAAATGTGGATCAAAATCAATCTCCCTCTCTCTATAGTAGGAGAACACTAGGTTTGACAAAATTAATGAGAAAAATGCAGATTAAAGTCTCTCTCTCTCTCTTTTTCTCTCTCTAGGGAGAGGATTTACAGCTTGAGCATAGGATTCCATGCCCTAGGCCTCCGAATCTTGGCCCTATGGAAAAATCAAATGAGATGAGCAGATCTGAGTGGGTGTGTGGGCGTGGGTTGGGTCATACCAAATATACCAAACCCTCCTCCGATTTGCCATCATTATAATAATCATGATGAGGGGATAGATTTGGGAGACGGATGAATCTTTGCACGTGAAGGGGTTTGTCCGGGTTCTGCCCCTTCTCTTTTGCCACCTTTGCATGGGTTTCACCGCTGGGGGTGTTGTACCCCGTGGGACACGAGACCAGACCAGAAAAAGTGGCGATCCCTAATCCCCACCCCCACCCCCAACCCACCTTCTTTCTTTTTCTCTCCTCATCTCATCTCTATCTCCCCTCCTGCCGGAATGAATGTTTACTTTAACCGTCAACTGCACTGAATACCATGCACTGCCCCCATATTCCCATCTTTTTGACACGTGGACCCTCATTTTATTTTATTTTTCTGAGGGAAAATAAAACAAACTTTGTTTATTATGAAACCTTGGAATTTGTAAAATTTGTTAATTATGTTTGTTGAAAATAAGGGTGTATTGTAAATTCTGATATCTCGACCGTGTTTCCAATATATTGTTTTTATTACATGACCAGCTGATAATATTGACGGTCAATACACTCGATGTATATGCTGACAGATTCTAGGGACTATAAACTTTGTTGAGTGCATTGGCCAATGTCTTGAGCCCATACTCTTATGAAATCATCGATGAAGCAAATAATGGTTTGCAACGCTTCTTCTTTTTTCCGCTTTTTTAGTGATTACTTGCATCCGGTTGACAAATAAATCTTTGCATTTCAAAGCCATTTATGTAAAAGGATATAGTTAAAACTAAACATATAACTCGCGTCATGTTCTTTTTCCTATAAATTAAGTCGCTATTTACTTGCAAAATAGCAAGACCTACAAATGTTATTTTAAGAAGATGAAGTTTGTATTTGTATTTTTCTTTCCTATTCTATAGATAAGCTGTGCAGAGAGTTTGATTTACAGAGAAAACGTATGGAATATGTATCAAAATGCTACTTTTAAAATGTTAGAAGTATTAACTATTCACTTACCCATATTTACTCATCTTACACTCATTTAAGTTAATTTCGATAAAATAAAAAATTTACTTTAAGTTGTTACCCACTTAAAATTCAATAATCTGTTGCGCTGTCGTCTTTGGAAAATCAGAGAAAAATAATGATTCGAATTCGCAAGAAGGACAGAGATGAAAATCTGGTCGTAATCGGCTTCCTTGGCAGTGAGCTAAATCACACAACATTCCAAACCCACTCAGTACCGAATCAAACCAAGCAACTTTATTCCTTGTGTCGAGGCAGGAACCTTTTTCTCGCAACATCGCACTATTTTTTTAGTCTCTTTTTTACTACCTTCCAATGTAAGACGACAGGATAATTATTAATTAAGCAGTTAATTAATTGAATAATCGATTAATTTACAGCAGAAACTGCCAGATCCAAAGATGGGAAGGTAGATTTCGTCACAAGCCATTGTGATGCGTGTCCTGAGGACACTTTACGTAAAGGGTGAAGGATCAGATCATGTTCTGGGGTCATGTTGGGGGAGTTTAGGGTTTTATTAATTGTATTTTTCCACTGAAAAAGTAATGATATTATATTGTTAGAATAGAAAGGAAACGATTAATTGCAATTCAGATTCGTGTTTGGAGTTTCCTAGACAGCTAAGACATTGCCGGTCGGGTTCTGGGCACTTTAGTGTCTGCTCTCGGCCACCTTTCTTTGGTCGTTTCTTTCTTCTTGGAACATCCGATGAACTTCGTAACATGTTTAGTCATTTAATGTTACATTTTCACCACATAACTTATGCAATTCTTAATGGGTCGCCCAAGAAAACTTCTCTTTAATTTTATTTTCTCTAATGTAAGCATTTATATTTGCATTCACATAAGAGGAACAAATTCTATTCCGAGAATGGCGCTTAGTATCGAGACACAGATTTTCCAGAGTTGTGAATTTAGGGATTCAATTTAAAATGTGGACATAAATATTCTATGTGGTAGTAATTCAACTTGTCGGCATTCATCTTTGATCAAAACTAAGCTAATCTCGGCGTATATGTATGGATTTCTTTAGGCTATGTCGATCCATCCCTAATTAGAACAAACTTTCGGACGCCATACTTCTTATTGATGGGTTATCCATACGAACATCACCCACATAGGGGCAACGCATGCAATGTTCATATCTGTAACTCGTCACTCGAACCGAAGATTTAGTGATTTTTTTGTTTGTGACCTGACCACCAATTGGTTATTCATCAGAGGGAGATTCCTTCGCTCATAATCGAAGGAAAACGTGATCTTCTACCCTAATATCTAGTAAGTGCCACTCGAAATTAGATTTATCACCCTAAGTTGCCGAGAATAAGCTTAGAAATTTGCTGACATGGCATCCTAGCCATTTGGATTTGTCTAGGTGATGATGACGGGGCAACTAATTGGCAAAGTGAAGAGCTTATGTAAGTTTGTATGATCTTACCTAGCTATTTGGACGAAAACAGCAATCAAATGTTTCAGGTCAGTAATTACAAGATGATCGGGAGATAATTGGGCCTAAATACTTTAAAGCCCAAATCAAGATGGGCTCGGCCCTGCCTAAGCCCTTCTAGACTCAAATGAGATCCGAAAGCCCATTGGATTTCCAGTACTCGGGAAAAAAGAGTTAAGTGGGATTTGATTACCATGATTTCATTTTCACCGAAATGGAAAATAAATAAACGACTGAAAAACTATTAATTTTGAAAAGTAGAAACCGAAAAAAGAAAAAGAAAAATAGGGACCCCTGCTGAAGAATTTCATTTTCGCACTGTTGATTCTTCGAGCAGTTTTTTACCCCTTTGGCGCGGTTGAGTTGAGTAATTTTGTGTCGATGAGTCCGAGCAAACGCCACACACTTAGCAGTCTTCCAACATGTCGTGTCTATCTTCGTTCGTTCGACTGCAGATCAGGCATGACGGATTCGATCACACCGGCTCGGCAGGTCGATCACTCCCAAGAGGGTAAGTCCCAAAATGAATCGGAGTTCTTATAGAATATGTAGCATGCAGCCGCAGACGCCAGGAACAATCCTAGAAGCATTCCATAGAGTTGCCAATCTGCATATGCAAGATGAATGGTGAAAAATCATGGCTTCGATAAGTACGCAACGATGAGCGCCTGGTTTCGAGAGGCAGACCTTTCCAATCGGCCGGTACGTTAAGCTTCGTCACCAATGCTCCGCATTCGCTGGAAGTACTCAACAAGATCCTGCAGAAGAAATCAGAGAAACAGTGTCAACGCTTCTTGGCAAAGTGGACAGTACTGAAATTCTCCGGCATCTTAGCACCAGGACTAATCACGGGTCTCTGGAATTTTTCACTGGTATGGAGTTTAACGGTAGTCCGGCTCTCAAGGGTCGTTACCGCTCAGTCGGACAAAATTCCAGGGTCGATAGGTTGGTGCCCGAGTGCAGCCTCTTACTCCAATGGCATATCTCCATCTTCTTTAGCTCGGCCACGCAGAAATCGCCATCTCTGCCTCCCCTAAGTTGTTGTTGGAGGGTGCAGACAATTAATCCCTTTTTCGCATTAGAAGGTGAAGGCGAAAGAAACATAGAATTGATTGTCGAAAAGATAGGATTCAAATTCCGAGTGATTACAGCGCGAGATATCTTCCGTCCAGACTGACGGACATAGCTGAAACCGGCTTCCCGAGCAACCTCTTGTGGCCGATTCTGTCCCATGAGCTTATGTTCCAAACTCCTGTCGAGGCCTTATCACCTGCCATTCGAGATACGCAAGCACTGGATGATGATGCAATGATCAAACTTCTACTCTAGTATGCGCAGCTTCGAGAGAAGGGCGTGCCGGAGAATGGACCAACCTTTCTGAACCGTGCAGAGCAAGAACGGTCTCGCCCCATCCCTAGAAAACCGACAGAGCTCGATTCTTTCATCCTGCCGGGGTAGACAAAAATCAAAAGGCTAATGAGAATTCCAATGATCTCCCAAGTCATGCTGATGGCAGCATGTTCCAGTTGTACTTGGGCTTACCGGACCACGTGCCAAGGTAGCCAAGGGAACGCCATCTTCGGCCCTCCATATCCTCGCCGAACCATCAGTCGAGGTTGAGGCCAGGAATTCTGAGTCTAGGCTGCGAAAAATGAGAAGCACCGTAAGTCTTATGGAGAGGCCGCCCGGAATGCGTATCCCCAGGGGGCCAATCAATTTCCCCGAGAAAAGATAGCCCCACGAGTGACCTGAAATCGAGATCCCGATAGGAGCTGCACTCGGCCGGTTCATCCAGCACGACTTGGAAACTCGGCCACTTGAAGATCCTGAGACGACCATCCTGGAGTTTTGCACGAGACAACCATTGAAACACACCAACGTGCTGATTTGCAAATCTCAAGAAAAAACACGACAGCAACAGGGTCATAGGGTGCTCGATCAATCAGTTACCAATCCACCAGCCGCGAGCCTGGATCCGTCGCCACTGAAGGCAATACACTGCTGAGGACCAATGTCTTGAAGAAGTGGTGGCTTCCTGGCTATCAGCTGGAGATTCGATTCTCGACCATACAGCTCCAAGATTCTGGGAAAATCATGGAAAAAAAATGGGATTCTTAAACATGACACAAACGTTGCTAAACTACCTAATTAGAGATGAAACGAAACAGTCTTTCTGACATTAGGAGGAGAAGAAATCGAATTACTTGCATCCACCAGAACTAGTGGAGAACACGACATCATTGCCGCTCGGGTGCACCGCGATTGTCAAGGGATGGCCTTCGCTTGCATCGAGCACATGAGCAGCCTGATGAAACAAGCTATATATAAGAACAGTAGTAGTCCATGTAACAACAGTTTCCAAAATGATATAATGCACAGAAAATAGTCATAAGATCAACAAGTTTTGATGATTGAAGAAGAGAAATCTTGCGAAATTACTATTGAACTTTTTGTCTCATGTTCTGGTATAAAAGAGAAATTCTAGGTACCAGAGGGAGAGAGGGTAGAGAAGTTGTCCTGGGATCAAAAGAAAAAATCTGGATCAAAGATGGCGAAGAAGGGCCGTCGTTCCCGGGCTTGCCCAGCCCTACCAAGTTCGCTTTCCCGGGTCGGCGCCGGATCCACGACCCACATGTCGCCTTTCCCTGACCCGACTTGACTGCCTTCATTACTGTGGAAGCAAAACTAATGGAGAACTTAAACGACGATCGAGAACTAAACTAAGAAGAGGGATGGCAATTTCTGTTAAGAATGCTATATGTGCAATTGGTTTTATTCATTAAAGTGACTCAACAAGTACATAAGAATCACCGTTTTCTTGTGGATGAATTTGCGGTATATTCAGCAGATTATTCCCCCTAGAAAAAAAAATTGGACCGAGGCACATGGTTAATATCTAATTCTTATTCTTTTGGGAAAAGAAAAACAGAGAAATTAAGTTGATATTTGGATTTTTCCTTGTTTTTGAAGTTGTATTCTTCATTCATCTTCTTGTTTGCTTCTTCTGAGGAAGTGGAGCTGTCATTTGTCAACTCGATAATAAAAATAAAAAGAACTTTAAATGTGAGAGATGGTCTTTTGGCCTCACTCACTTTAAGGTGTCGCAATTTCAAAGCATACATTACCAACCATACAAGTTGCAACACTTCACGGTGCAGATACAATTTGTCTATAGGCATACCAAACGGCCTTTAGCCATCACTTACTGCCGATTAAAGGCAAGGGCTCGCCACATTAAGTTTGAATTATGCCCTAATTGCTGCTCGTGCTTGTCATTGGAGATTGGCATGTCTAGTGACCAGTCAAATTTTCCAAGTAGATTGAGTTCAGAATATCCATGCCCGGTAGAGGAATCATTCACTTGTGCAGGCCCACCCACATTTTAATGGGTCTTGCGGCCAGTGGGCAGTATTAGCGTATGCATTACCAGATAGGTCATTAACTTGTTCTACCAGCATTGGTTATCCTATCTTTATAGCATTAACTTATCTTTTATTCAAGATAAAAGCGCCATTATGAGAAAAAGAAAGATCATAAGTATGTTCAGACTATCATTACGTGACAGTCCACTCAATTGATCTTAAAGTACTAGGTGCTAAGAACTTTATTGATCTTTCGAAGGAATAATATTTCGGTAAAATACCACCGGCGGTGGTGGCGTAGGTGGTTGAGCAAGGGACCTCCCACGAAAGGGCCCGAGTTCGATCTACGGCGTCGTCGAGCTTTAGTGCAGCCGTGTCTTACCCGGGGCACGTGGGTGGTGGGTGGGTCTCACGTGCCTCCCGGGGTTTACCGCGCGCGGCGAGCGGGGTTCCTGGGTCACAAAAAAAAAAAAAAAAAAAAAAAAAAAAAATATTTCGGTAAAACGCGATGCTCCATATTAAATAAAAGTTAATTCTTGCGAGGGAGAAAAATAAGTCAGTCTAAATGCATTTTTTTTTTTTTAGGTAAGTTAAATGCATATTGATATCTACTTATTTTTATAAAGCCTCAAAAAGTGAAATTTTAGTCAATATTTCGTCTAATTGATCATTGATGTTGGATGTTATGGATTACATATATATTTGTAAAGTTTTGAGGAAGATTCATCCATGGTAATTGATTAGTGAAATTGCTTGCGATGCTTTGAGAGCACTTGAAAGAGAAAAGAATGGATAGAGGTTGATCCAATCTCACCTTGACTGAGGCTCGGGCCAAGAGGATATATTCTCTCCCTACACTCAATTTTCTTCCTAGAGAAACCCTAGCCTCCACATGAAACTAACCATCACATCTCTAGTAATGCCTTGGGGTCAAGACAAGTAAGGCCTCTCTCTTGCTCTCAACTCGCGCCAACTTTCAATTACATCAGCCCCGCCTCCGCCACCGCTCTGGGCGACGGAAACCGTCGACTCATTGCCGCCACATCGGCAAGGATTGGCGATGCCACCAAACCTCCGCGGCCATACTGTCTGGTTCCTTTGCTTTAGGCCCTCTCGGTTGCCCTAACTATTTGGCCATCGACAATCGACATTGGCGATTTTGTTCCGGGCGGCGTCTTCCAAACCGGCTAAAGCCATAAACGGGCCCCGGTCGAACCGGGCCTCGCTCGGTCCGAGCCAGTCGCCTCGCCCAAAACCGGCACCTAACCAGTTGAACTTCTTCAGTACTTCAGCTAAAACCCAAAACCCTAATCATCTCCTCCGATCACCTCCTCCTGCGGTGCGCTCGCCACCGGCGCAAACGAAAACCGCGCGAAAGATTGGATTCGCCTCAGCTGCTTCCGGCTATTGCATCACCTCGTCGAAGGTGAAGTCGAGCGCTCTTCCGGTGGTGGGTCGGTTGCTGATTGGGTTGCTGTTTACCTGCGCGCGCCAAGCGGCAAGAAGTGCGAAGCAGGAATGATGGAGGAGAAGCAAGAAGCCGGCGCTCCGGACAAGATCAAGCCTCCTACTGAACCGGTTGGTGTTGTGCAAGTTTTCGCGTCGCTTTTCGAACTCCGCGATTGATTCGTGTTAATGCCATAAACCCAATTTTTTTTTTTTTTTGATACTTTTTGGTAATTTCTTGCGTATGTTAGAATGTTCGATGATGTAAGAAACCCGGACGGTATGACATTGTGATCGTCGGCAGTGCGATGATGTTTAAATGTTTGTATATCTTTGATGTATCTAACGTTGGTCTAAGGTGGAGATCATATCTCTCTGTTACTTTCCGGTGCAGGAGGAGTCTGGCGAATTGGAAACGCGAATTAAGAAATATCTGAGAGGTGATGGTGCTAATTTAGAGGTATGCTGGGTTGTGATGGGGTCGTCTTGAGTTTGATACCAAGCTGTCTTTTTTCTGTGTCTTGAAGAATGTCTTTCGTCGCAGGCTTTGCGAGACAAAAAATTGAGGGGCCAGCTTACCGTTAGAGAAAAGTTATATGGGAAATCTGCAGAAGCAGCTGCCAAGGCAGAGAAGGTAAATGTTCTTGTACATGACGACGATTCCCATTCCCAGTTTGCTCATCAAACCACAACCTGCAACCCTCCACCCCAACAGGCAAAGAGAAAAAGAAGAAAAAGAAAAGGAAAAATCCCATTAGTTTGTCTTCTACGTTTAGTCAAAAGGTCTAGCCTGAGCTTCAAGTGTGGCTTGAAGCCAGCCTTAGTTTCATCTTTGTGCTATTCCTTCTATGCAGTACACATGCTTCTCAATTTTCAAGTGATCAACGCTCCTTTGCACTCGTTACTTGTATGCATGGATTTTTTTCAACGTGCTTTTTTTGCTTTTCTACTGTGCGGGATTCCTGTAAGCTTGCCGCCTGCTAGCTTAGTTGGATGTTCGGTATGACTGCTCAACATCACCTGCATCTTTAAAAAGCGATGTTGCAGTTTTTGTAAGCTGTAGGGCAGATACCTCACAGTGCAACACTTTCATAGCTGAATGATGTCAAAGATGCTTCTAGGAAACATATGAGCTACAACACATCATTGCATAGCCACATTAGAGCATTTCTACAAGGCAGTATACCAAACAGCCTCTGAGTCTTAGATGGAAGTATGTCCTATGTAGTCGTTAACATGGTCTGTCTGTTGTTCCAAGTTGTTGACCTTTGGAATAAAACTGAGTGTTGTGGACTTTTTTCCCCTTTTTGATAGAAAATCATAGTTTGATGTTTGTTTCTTGAGAGAAGGTACATGGTTTGTTTCATGTGATAAAATAGCCATGCTGACACTCTTTGTGATGTATTTTTGTTGTGATGAACTTGTTGGCTGGAGCAACTTCCTAGAAATAGCTTTAAGGTGCTGCCTTCTCATGTCATTGGAGCATTGAGATATTTGCCAAAGATGTTGTAAATGCCAAAGCACCTTTTTTTGTAGTTGTAGCTACTAGTTGGAGCATTAAGATATTTGCCAAAAATGTTGTAAAAGTTGAAGCACCTTATTTTGTAGTTGTAGCTACTGTATCAAAGCTTTATCCAACACCATCTTGTTGTGGATAGATGTGATTGACTTACTGGCTTTATCTGATCTGCAGAAGTTTTTGCTGAAATGACTCTTTCGCTGTAATTTTGGGTTTCAATGGAGTATTTGATTGTCCATGCGTCCTTTGAGCATTTCAATAATTGGTTCTCTTTTTTAGTGGCTTATGCCTAGTGAGGGAGGCTATCTGGAGGCTGAAGGTATAGAAAAAACATGGAGAATCAGGCAAGAATCAATTGCTCGTGAAGTTGATATATCTAGCTCAAGAAATCAGTATGACATCGTCTTACCAGGTTGGTTTTAGTTGGCTGATGCTAGATAACAATACTGGTAGAGATTGTTGCCTAGAAAGCACATTTCAAAGGGGAACCTTCTGTAACCCTCAGAAGAATGAACACAGCATTCCTTGATTGCCTGCAAACATAATGTAATGGCACCTTTTTTCTGATCTTGAATGTTAAGTATTCATCCACATGGAGTAGTGGTGTAATGTATTGAATTTAAGCTGGCTCAATTATTTCCAAAGATGAAGATCTCTCTCTCTCTTTCTGTCTCTCGCGCGAGCGTGCCCACGAAGGCACGCACGCAGGCACGCACGCACACAAATCCTTGTTGGGAATGTTCCACGCTAGGAGTTTTAACTAAGTCATTTCCTTTCCCTTTTAAGTTTTGAAGTCGTGTTAAAAAATTATTCTTTGTTTTTCACTTTAAATAATAAATAAATTTGCAGATCTTGGTCCTTACACTTTGGATTTCACCTCAAGTGGTCGGTATATGGCAGCAGCTGGACGCAAGGGCCACTTAGCTATTGTAGACATGAAGAACTTGAGTCTTATTAAAGAAATTCAGGTATGAGGTGTTTTATAAAGACAATAATTTGGGTGGCTTAGAAGGATTTCATTCGAGGTTATGAGAGACGTCATCCTTCCATAACATCTAATTGAGGATAATAATGAGATTAGTTGGCTGGAAAGTAAGCTTGAAAGGCATCTTGAGTGTTTCTGGGTTTCATTTAGAATGTTCATAGAGGAGATCATCTCCACTCAGTTTCAGTTTGAAAATGTTTAAATCGTGATTACATCAGGGAATGATAAGGGAGAGTTGAGCTTGTAGCAGCAACATACGTTTATTGTTGAGAGGACATAATTTACATTATCTTTTGCTGTAGGCAATATTCCCTATTCATTAGATGGATGGGGTGGATAATTGAAGTAGTGACAATAAGATTGAAAGCTAATTAAAAGAAAAGTTGGACTGAAATTTCCAAAAGGATCTATAGTGGGGAAACTTTAGAAACCCTTTTAAATTAGAAATGCTTAATGATGATGATGCCAAGAAGGTAGTTAGCTTTCCCACCTTGTATAATGAACGCTTGGACCTGTTTGATTTGGTATTTTGTGCTTGTTGGATATCCTGAATGTCTTGGGTATTAAGAGCACTTAAATGGTACTGAGAAGTATGGAAGACACCATTTGAGTTTTGAACACACCACCAGTCTTTGAGGCTAAAGTCTTGCAACCAAACTGAGGAGTAATGGACTCCATTTATTTGGCATTTATCTATATTTAGCTTTTGAAATTCAGAAAATTGTTATAAAACTTAAATATCCAGGATTTTGAGGGTAAACCTTTGCTTAGAGAATTGCTGAATAAGTAGCTAAAGTACGGCTTCATTGAAATATCTATGAAGTGTGAACTATATAGAGGGATATGGATGTATCTCATTTCTTGGCATTGGTGTGTAATTCCCCATAGATGGACAACTAAACTGATTTTCGTCGTTCTTGTTACTTAAAAATTGATGGGGACACTTATTAATTTGAATTGTCACAACATGTACTTTGGATTGTGGTGGGACTGATTTGTATAACCATACTTTCCTTTTCAGGTTAGAGAAACTGTACGTGATGTTGTCTTCTTGCATAACGAGTTGTTCTTTGCTGCAGCACAGAAGAAGTAGCTCTCTCTCTCTCTCTCTCTCTCTCTCTCTCTCTCTCTCTCTCTCTCTAAAGTAGATAAGTATCTCTTTGTTGACTAATCTTCAATCATCATCTAGACACTTAGTTCTGAAACTACTTTGCAAAAATGTCTAGGCGCTCATTAAACTCTGGCTCGTTTGAAATCTGACCTCGTGAACTTCTTGCTTTTATGAAATAATTTCCCAGACTATTTAAAATTGGATGTTATCCCATCCATTCATCAACTGTTAGGTTCTCATCAATCTGCTGAACTCTGTACTTTGTATGCAAAACATGATTTGTTCCCTATGCTTAGGAGAAAGTTGGAAGTTGAGTGCTCGTTTGGAAATTTTTGTAAAGTGACTCTTTATATCTTGCTGAAGTTTATTACTAACAGCTAATTGATGAAGTGGGTATGATTGCTCCCACCCAAATAACAGGCAGGGGGTAGAATTACAAATTACGCAATTACAATAAATAAGGACATGTTTCAACCTTTTAATTTGTTATTCAGGTGAACTGCCTAGCATTTTGTTGTTCATACATCTTGAATTGATACAGCAATTTATACTAGATGTATGGTTATCCGAAATGGTAAGCAGACAATTATGTGAATGCGGGGGGTTCATTCTTCTCTTGGATTAAAATGATCTGCTTTCAAGACTCATAATCACATTGTAAAAGAGGCAGTGGAAATTCTAATGATGATTTGTGAATGATTTGAAGTTGCCAATTCACCAGAGTTGCAGTGGTGAAGTTCTAGAATAATCAGAGTAATGTGTCGTCTCTTGTCCATTAAAATAAATAAGTAATCTGTTGCTTAATTGGTTTCAATCAGAAACTTTTTGCAATTTTTGCAGCTTTTGGAAGGCTAAATCATCTTGATGGTTGATCCTCCTATGTATCTTCCTTGAACTTGGCAGGTACCCTTATATATACAACAGGGAAGGTATCGAATTGCACTGTTTAAAGGTTTGTATTTTGTTTTCGAGTAATACCTAATATACATCTATAAACTTTTTGTGGCTTTTATCATTTTAATTAATGAATAAATTAATCTCTTGTCATGTAGCGGATGACTTTCCTCTGTCCTCATGTATTGTTATTTGGGATTCGTTGTTTGCTTATTGACACATTTGAAAGGCTTCATAGAGTTGGTTCTTCATGACACTAGATGAAAGATGTTTTGTGACATCCATGTGGCACTTACAATTTCTGGCTGCCGAGTGTCTCCATTACAATAGCTTTCCTTTCAGTACATGAGATCTTCGAGTATTTCTCCAGGTTCCACTTGTACATGATATTGCCTTTTTGCCCTGTTCTTTTTCCTGTAAATAGTTACATCATTGTCATATGAAACTGGTGAACTGAAAGCAAGAATTTGGAGTTCAAACTTAGTGTAACTAACAATGCACGGTTGATTACCACCAAATACGTAAAGCAACTGAAAGCAGATCAGATCAAATTCTATCTTCTGCTTACCACTTTTCTTTTTCTCTCTACTTCTCTTATTGCCCAGGAGTGGCTCTGCATACCATTTTTTGATATAGGTGTTGCTCTGGCCCTTGTATTCTGGTATTGGCAGCATATTGATCCTCCGGAATCACAAGAATCCTTAATTAGAATGGGATTGATAGTGTCGCATATATCACTTTTGCTTGTTAAAAAGAAGTGAGGCCCTGTCTGCTTTTGATAAACTTAAGCATATGCACACTCAGAAAAATATTACACAAAAATAAAACAATAATAGAAATCTTATCTATGAAATTCACATCCATTGAAATTCATTTTTAGGGGCAACTGATAATTACAATGGGATCCCTTAGAGTACATCCATAAGCAAAATGTTAAGAAATTCTCTTATTCACTGGTTTGGAAGATGCTCTAGGGCATTGGTAAGTAAGTCAATTTTACTTTGAAAATGAGAGGAGAGTTTCTTTTGGTATGTTCTATTGTCTTGTGATACATGGAAACAGTATGCATTTCCAATGCACCTTTTGGTTCATCAATTATAATGTCCTGAGGACGCTCATAAACGCGACCTAGAAAGTAGCTTAAATTTTGAAGTTATGCTCCAGCGGGTGACTCCTCTGTATTACTTAGTAACTTGACTGCTGGCAACTTTCCTCTCGATTTTACTGGCAAGCGTCTGTGCAACTTCATACTCCAGTACATATCTCCTCTTGCTATGTGCCAACAATGTTGAAATCTCTACTTTCACATGAAAAATGTTCTTTTGTAACATTGGACTCTTGACTTTCTCAGAATGATCGTAGCAGTGCTGACATTTTTGGATCTTGGAATAAAACTCTGGTTTTTCATTTTTCTAGTTCATAGATTATACAAATGATAAGCTACTTTTATATGCGTAGATGCAAATAGCAATGGATATATTCATAGATCTGTGAAAGAGCAAAAAAAACCAAGGGGCTTCTTGGAGGGCTTCATATCTTTGTTTTTGTTGCAAATTTATAGAGAAATTATCTAGACTACTGTGAATCAGTTTCATTCTAACTTTTCCATCTTTCAGGAACATGGAGCAGTGCTTAAGCTTCAATTTCTGAAAAACCATTTCCTCTTGGCATCCATAAATAAATCTGGCCAGCTTCATTATCAGGATGTTACGACGGGGGTGATGGTTGGCAACTTCCGGACTGGTTTAGGTCGTACAAATGTAATGCAGGTGAATCCCTTCAATGGGGTTGTTGCTTTAGGTCATTCAGGTGGGACGGTAACTATGTGGAAGCCCACCACTTCAGCTCCTCTTGTCAAGATGCTGTGTCATCGTGGCCCCATATCAGCATTGGCATTCCATCCTAACGGCCATATTATGGCAACTTCTGGCAAGGAAAGGAAAATAAAAATATGGGATTTGAGGAAGTTCGAGGTTCTTCAAACTTTGCCTGGCCATGCGAACACCCTGGATTTTAGTCAGAAGGGTCTGCTTGCTGCTGCAACTGGATCATTTGTGCAGATCTCAGGAAATTTCTCGGAATCTAAGAGCTACAGCAGATACATGACTCATTCCATGGCGAAAGGGTACCAGATAAATAAACTCTCATTCCGTCCATATGAAGATGTCTTGGGCATAGCTCACTCCATGGGATGGTCTTCTATTCTAATTCCGGGATCAGGAGAACCTAACTTTGATTCTTGGGTTGCAAATCCATTTGAAACATCTAAGCAGAGAAGAGAAAAGGAAGTGCGCTCTCTTCTTGACAAACTTCCTCCAGAGACCATCATGTTGGATCCATCAAAGATTGGCACGGTGAAGCCACCAAGTAGAAAACAGAAGCCTACAAAGCAGGAGAGAGAATCGGAGATGGAAGCCGCCGTTGCAGCCGTCAAGGACATGCCGAAAAAGAAGAAAACAAAGGGGAGGAGCAAACCAAGTAAGACTGCGAAGAAGAAGCAAGATATTATTGCGAGAACCAAGAGGCCTTTCTTGGAACAACAGACCAAAGAAGAGGAAGCATTATCTAGAAAGAAGCAAAAGATGAGTGAGGAAGCTGAACTGCCAAAGTCGTTGCAGAGATTTGCTCGGAAAAAAGCAACATGATCCACTTTTCCTCCAATTTTAGAGGTATATGTTCAGTGATGGTGTAGCTCAAAATTTTGTTTTCTTTACCATTGCAATGGTGTCTGGAACAATAGTCCAGTTCTTTCTTTGTTTTTCATAGTCTTCCCTGTTAAGGCCTCGCTGTGCCACAAGGCTCATTGACTCGATCAATTTTGTTGTAGAGTATAATTATTTGCTGTGTCCAGCTGCAATAGGGATTGATTTCAGCAAAATCCCTTGCTATTGACAACTTCAAATGGGTGAAAACGTTGGTATATGCATCATCGGCAAGTGTCTTGCTCGCACTTGTATCGAATCTGTGCAGGTGATGACCTCCAGTACTGGTTACCAATCCTGTAATTCATTGTTGGGCAGTCGATGATTCTTTTCGTATGGCAAATCAATTTGTATAACAATGGTTATTTGATTCTCGTGACTACCCACTCTATATGATGGTTCAGCCAAAGAGCTCCATCCTGTCCATCCAATGGTCATGCCCGAAGAGCTTCTGGTTCATGGATCTGACCAAATACCTCATCAAAAGGTCTAATCAATTTGTGCTCACTCTGGTTGGTCCCCTCTCCAATCTCCAGGAAAGAAATATCATTGTTCCTGAATACTATGAATGTGCAGTGCAATTGAATCATATGGTGGACCACTACCTGGTTATCATAGACCGGTCATCCAGTCTGAGCCCGCGGCATGGACTGGCTGGTCAAAACATGGGGCCTATTTCTACTTGGAACACATCACCATTGCACACGTTATAGCGATATCCAGCTCAAAACATCCCAAATTAGCCTAAACGTGGGAGCATGATTGCTTTACTCGCGTGATCGCGTATCTCACATTGGCTTTTCTATTCTTCCCAAGAAGATACGCAGGAGTGTCATCAGTTGATGTGATGCGTGATGAGACCCATTTCCGAAGCTGCCTAAATAGCGGGCAAATGATTGTTTTTATGCTATCGAGTGTTTCGAAAGACGTCGGCTGATGATGTGACTGCTCCATGCGTGGGAAGTTGTTTTCTTCCTCGGTTACGCCTTGCCTTTTCAGCGATGTTTAGTTTCAACTTGTTGATTTGTACTTGCCATTTTTCTCATTTAATTTTGATCATGTTATAAAAGAATTAATTCTTGTAAAATTACAAAAAAATAAATAAATTATACATAGATGTCAAAATTCGAGTTAAAAAGTAGAAAGCAAATTGTGATCGTTGAAAGATTTGCTATAAATAATAAGAAGTCGTTGTACACAAGCTTCTACCTAGGTTAGGTTCCAAAGTGTAAAATGATTCAAATTACAGAAAATAAATGATTTGAAAAATATTTTTGCAAAAATATCGCTTGTATCACTTAAAATAGTTAATGAAAAACGTTTTCATTACCGACAATAATTTATATTTAAACATTTTTTGTGGATGATGATAAAATTTTCATTCATTTATTTATGCAAGCAATATAAGTGAGCAATTTTAGGAAAACATTTTCTAAATCATTCATTTTCCTTGAAACAAATAAAGTCTTAAGTAAAGAAATCTTTGTTAACAAGTGCCTTGCAACCCTTTGTTTTTTTGTCAAATCCCAAGATGCCCATCGAATGTCAAAGTGAAAAATGTTTATTATCTTTAATGCATTGTCTCTTTCGTGCTATGCGTAATTGGTGTACCAGATATCGATACATTTTCTTCTCAAATAAAGTTAATGAGTACTTCGAAAGTATATGTTAACAAGACTTTTTTAGTATAAATATCCTATTAAGCCAACTTTAAACTGACTACTAGGAGCTTGGAAAGTTTAGAGGGGAGGCTTGGAAATCGCTTGCCCAGCACCTTTCATATCCCAATCAACTCACTAAATTGCAAATTAGTGTGGAAGATCACGTAAAAGCCACTGATTTATCTCCTTCTAAGAAAAAGGATCATATGTTGGGAAAAGGTGGTAAGTTCAGGTCACGTCTCCAAACCCGATGAACTAAAGATTTGAAGTGCTATGATACAGTTGTGCTGTCTAGCTAAAAAGGTGGGCACTGCTGTGCCTTTTCAGTCTATGAACTAGAATCGAGCATCACTTTTCTTCCCCAGGAAGTAATGTTGACTAATTGATATGATTTTCCACCTTACAAATTTAATATTGATATAAGATACGGAGAACCTTGCCGAAGATTATGCCCTAAACGCCAATTTGTTGAGCATCGGATGTGTATCTGATCTCCCATCGTCGATTTCTCGATTTTTGAGCCAATACTATTACGGGATCTCAAATGGCGTGATCCTTTCTAAAGTCATACTGACGTGGGTGAGCCGCAATTGGAGCAGGCAATGTCGTGTTGGCAACAATCAAGAGGGACAAGCTGATTGCTTTAGTAAATTTGAATATGTTTGGCGAATAAGTGCTAAATGGTGTGTAGAATGTGTACTGGTGCCGTAGGAAATTGTACAATTATGCAGAATTATAAACTTCTATTAAACAAAATTGAAAAGTGTCTAAGCGGTAGTAAAAGTGCGAATCAGATATATAGAGGCTCGGCCCTTCCACTTGGCCTACTTCACCCTTTAAGCTCTAACAACCCAACAAGGCAGCTCACTAGATATTCCTCAAGATTTACAAATTGTCCGGAGCATGCTGCTTTTTGAAGTTTCTAGAATCGCTCCTACAAACTCGAGCACTTCCAACAACATTGTAACACTCCCTTTTCAAATTACAAGTATTATAGTGATTTGCAATGCAATATTATGAAAACAAGAAAATCTAATGAATTATTGTCGGAGTTGTTTGTGAGCTTCTCGGATGTCAACAACTACTCTGACATGTATCTAAACAGTACAAACTTCGAAAAATTGGTGAGGATTTATTCAGTTATGTATTGCGATGGTTTGCCCTTCTTTAACAAAAAGAAAGTATTTTTATGGAGCGTTTACAGCTTGCCTGATGTCGCTTTTGTTCATCTTGTCAACACTTCAGTGGGCCGAAGAGTAGTCGCTAAGGCACGAGGACCTGGACAACAAGTGGCTTTTGGTGAAATGGCTTGGAATGAACTGAATCGTACATCAAACATGGACAGAGTGATTCTAGGATGTGTGTGTGCGCATGCCTGTATGTGTGCAAAGATTGGATGCTTTTTGGTATAAGGCAAGCTTTGTTTTGGAACTCCAAAATTGAGTGCTCACGTTAGAGCAGTATCAAGATGGGTGAACTCTTTGAAAAGTGCCTACTTGTACAAGGATAAAACCATGAAGCTTGGTATGAGATGGGCCAAATGCGAACAATTTCTTAAGTGAGTTAATTTTATTGTATCATAGCCGTACATCCTCCAATAGGTGTCTGGTTCGCAGACAAATCACACAGAAACCGACAAGTCTTTAACAACCCAATCCAACGAAGATAGGGGGTGACCATCGAGGCATGAGAACATGAACAAGGAGCCTAGCAAGTTTCTAGGATGGCGAATGGGATAAAAATAAATTAAACTATCCATTGAACAAAGGGAGAGTGATTATGAGATATATATGTAAAAATTAGAATTAGTTTAGGAAAGCGTCTTTCAACGTAACGACAAACTTGCTTTGGAACTCCAAAGTTAAGCATGCTCAAAATAAAATACTACCATAATGGATGACCTCTTAGGAAAGTGACTACATGTACGTCAAATGATAAAACCTTGAGACTTGGAATGGATAGTTCAAGCTAACAATGCATTGACTGAGTTAATCTAGGTGTCACACATCCAATAAGCAAAATCAGTCCGATTCACTTTAGAATACTTATAGTGGATTCCAACACTTGAAGATAAGTGTAAATTATCAACTCAAGCCAAATTCAAATTAATAAAGAGTGAAGTTTTACCATTAGAATCATAGACCTGTTTGTAGAAGCATCCACACCTTTTGCAAATAGGTTTTTTCAAGCACATCGATCTAGATTTTGTGGAACCTGGACTTTAGCCTAAAATCAAGCATTGAAACATGTAATAAGGAAGGCAAATTTTGGCTTGAAAAATATGAACTCAAAACCTCCTATTCTTATACCACGATTTTGTGGGACCATTACATAGTTCAAAAAGTTTAAACTGTTAGATAAATATACGGTTTAATACTTAACTATTTTAACATATATGTCTCACATTCTATGCTCCTCATGTCTACAGTCACTCCGTCGATGGAAATAAGTCTTTCGGGTTATAAGCTATGGGGGCACAGGCAAGCCGCAAATAAAGCAAACCATTTCATGCTAGCCATGTACTCGATGGGGTGGCCCTACACCAGCATCAAAGCTATAGCGTAGGAATGTTGGGCATCGAACATCGTGAATCGCGATCGGGACTGATGCTACCATTCTGGGACGGAGCAGCCTAAATCCCTTGTTTTAAATAGCATAAAGATTTCGGAATGATCCAAGATCGCTCGTGCTTGATGTGAATGAAAACGAACGAACCTCGAAAACTTCACACGACGGTCTTCGCTCATGTGTCCGATGAAGAAGTGATCGTTAGAACCGGCCAACAACAGCCAAACCCTAATTTACCCAGAAAAGATGCAAAAGGTTCTTGTCCTTTTAGCTTTTTCCTCCCCATGCAAATTCACTAGGGAGTGGCAACATAGCCTAGCATTGGACGTGCTCTTCACTGACCGGTTTAATCATCAGATGAGGCGATTGATCGTGAAAATCGACCGCCGACATTACTGACATTACTAGAAAAAGTGCATGCTCGCAATACACATGTATGCTAGAAGACACAACTAAGTCACTAGACAATTGGGATTTCTTGCTTCAATGGCGTCAAAAGTCGAGTGGATTCATTGATCAAGTGCTTCCATCCAAATCTTCCCTTCTCGACTCAGATGGCATGTCAATGATTAGATAGAAAAGATGGGTTTGATCCGATTAAAATCAGATTCGCGAAAAATGAAATTTACTTGTGTGATTTCTTGAATATTTTTCTTGAAAATTCTGTTGGTCTTATTATGATACATTAAGAGAGACGTCTTTTATGATCAAATCTTAGTATTATTACAAGTGGTTGAGAGTGTACAAAGTCCCAGTTTCGTGACAAGAAAGGAATCGAATTTTTTTAAATAATTGTATTTGGTACCGCAGAATAAAATGAGCAAGGCATCGTATGAAAGGAGGATGACATGAGGTTAGAATAAAGATTCGATTTCCTTTATTTTTTGATTGATGGGAAAGTCACGATGTCGGAGGATATAAGAAAGTAATGACAAGATGTTACATATGTCCTCGAAAATAGATTACGAAGAAGACAACACGAAAAGGCAAACATGAAAACTTTACGTGGGAAAGTCGGGTGGAATCGTGACTCCATCACCCATGCAAAGGAGATACTGTTTATTGAGGAATTCAATCAAATACATTGAAAATAAGGGATGATCATAAAATTCATCCCACTTATTTTTTATAAGATTAATACTATGAAAAATTTCAAATTAATACACATGTGACAAATTTATCCCCAATTAATTTTTTGATCACAAAAATCCAAAATTGATATATCCATAACAAATCTACCCAAACTTACTAAAAATCTAAAACCGGTACATTCGTAACAAATTTACCTTCTAATTTGATTGATATCAAGAAAAATCATAAACTAATACACATGTAACAAATAAAGAGTAAAACCTCAAAATTGATACATCTATCAATTGTCACGTGTCATCTAATTCAACAATTTGATAATAAAATTCAACGGAAACTAATGAATGATAAACTCATCACAAGTATACTAGTTTGGAGTTTTTTGTAATTAATAATTTTTTTGGAATAAATTTTTCATAGGTGTATCAATTTAGGGTTCGACAATATTAACCCCTTTACATAAGAAATACTCTCTTTACATATGAATTTTTTTTTTTTTTTTGCATCTTCAACTTAAAAAGGCCTTTCGACCCAAAAAAAAAAAACATTTTAATTTGGAATCTACACTTGAAAAGCGAAATGCAATATTGAGAGTTCGGTAATTTAGAAGAAAATGGCAACTCACTAAAATATCCATAGGCGAGAGATGCCATTGTGAGGTGAGGAGGGTATTTAATTTGAAAAGCAAGGTTGAAGAAAGAATTTGTCATTTTCCCCGAAGATTAATATCCATACATAGGAATGTCCCCTCCTTTCAACCAATTACAATGTTAGAGTGTCCTTAAATAGTGACACCGAGCATAATAGCCTATAGTAAAAACTTCAACTATCTTTCATGATAGTCACAAACTTCAACTATCTTTCATGATGTCACAAGTTTAACCCATTTTGTAAGTGAAGTGGCCAATTGTGCCTAGGAAATTTGCCCCATCCTATAGAAAGACTTACTAATTTACGGAGTATTGAATGGGTTTATAGCGACAGATTTGTCAACTTCGAACATTTAGGTTCTAGATGGACTATAAAATTATGACTTTAAAAGAATATTTTGCAATAAGTGTGACATTCTTATTTTAACGCATAGGGAGTAGTGGAGTTGGTTAGCTTGTCGCCCTTTAAAAGAGATTTGACTAGCGATTAAAATACACTTGCAAAAAGGGCACACTTACGCTTGCATACAATATGAAAAAGCTGTGATAGAGGAGAGGAAAATGTGATTTGATATATGTATGGAAATAGATATAAACTATTGCACGATAACAAAGGTTATTTAAATTCATAATTTTTAATTACTATTTCACTTGTGATTTTTCGATACACAATTATTATTTATTGTCTTAGTTAAAATGAGTTTTTTCTTTTTTCAAATTTGAGGTTGAAGGTTTCTTTCATATTTGTTTATTATATGGAGAGATTAATGGTTATTGAGCCTTGTCTTGCAACTCCCCATGAAATTTTGTTGCAAAATTGTGAATGGCATAACCAATGTCACATATGCTAAGGTATAATACAATTGTATGAAAAAGGAGCGGAATGAAAAAGAATGGAATCGAAAGAGGATTCCAGTTACTTTACTTGGTTTACGTAGTAATGGAATATAATAGATATTAGTTTGTTTGGTTATAAAACACAAATTATGAGAATGGATTTGAAGAATCAAATCAAATTTATACTTTTATTAGTCTAAAATTACATTTGTCAAGGTTTCAAATGGTTTTTTAAATTATAAAATAATTGGCCATACGTTATTCAAAATCACAATATTAATTAGTGTTGAGTATGTCTTGAACTTTTTTATGGGCTTGGGCCAACATTAGGGTTTGGAGGCAATATAAATATTATTTTTCTCAGGTTATTAGGTTAAAAAGTTGAGATAGATAAAGTCTTAGTTTTCAAAGCCACATTTTGTAATCCTTGAAATTCTATAGTGGATTTTGCTTATCTTTCCCCAGTAGTTTTTCCTATAAGAGTTTTGACATAAATCCGGTGTTTTTTTATTCTTCTTAATTTCAATTTCCTTTGAGTTTCTGCATCTGCCATGACCAAGTAGTATCAGAGTTTTAGGGCTTTTTTTTTTTTTCAATCTTTTGGTTATGGCTTTAAGTTCAACAACGAGATTTGATATTTAGAAATTTGATGTGAGTGATAATTCCAAATTATGACAAGTTCGTATGTTGGTTGTTTTTACGCAAAATGGTTTGAAGAAAATTATGTTTGGAAAAGGAAAGAAACCAGAAAGCACGTTAGATGAAACATGAAAAGAATTAGATGAAAGAGCCATGTCTGCTATTCATTTATGCCTTACAAATGAAGTTCTGCAATAGGTACTAGATCAAAAAACAGTTGCAAGTTTATGGAATAAATTAGAGAGCATTTTTTTGACAAAATTCTTCACTAATCGGTTGAGGCTTAAGTAACAACTCTTCACTTTTCGTATGGCTAAAGGTGCTTCTTTTAAATATTATATTTCTTAATTCAATGCTATTATCTCTAAATTAAAAAGTATTGATGTTAAGATTGAAAATGAGCATCGAGCTCTCTTCCTATTAGCTTCACTAAATTTCTTTTATAAGAATTTTAGAGAAACTATTGATGTTGAAGATGTCAAGATTAGTTTTCTAAATAAGTAGAAACTAGATACATAATGGACTTTTGAAGGCAGTAATGATCATGGGACTAGTTTAGTTACTACAGGAAGGTTTGTTGAGAGAAGTAATGGTGATAGGTCCAGATCAAAATCAAAGCATAGAGATTTTATTTGTAATTATTGTAAGTCTAAGGGGTATATTTAGATAAATTCTCTGAAACTAAAGGCAAAACGACAAAGAGAAAATAATAAGAATAAGCAAAATCAAGGAAACACAAATCGAGGAAAACAATCATAATTACCAGATCAGGCAAAATCAAGGAAACGAAAACCCTGCTCAAGCTGGTGTTGTTGAAAAAGAAAATGAAGATTGGTTATTGGTTGTATATGATAAAGACAAATTCAATGATAACTACATTCTTGATTCAGGTTGTTCATACCACATGTGCCATAATCGTAACTGGTTCTCTACATACAAAGAATTTAATGATAGAGTTATTCTAATGAGAAACAATGCTAAATGTAAAATAGTTGGGATTATGGCTGTTAACATTAAGATGTAAGACGGCATCATTAGAACTTTGGATAATGTCAGACATGTTCCTTATTTAAAGAAAAATCTTATCTTTTTGGGTACACTTATACTAATAGTCGTAAGTTTATAGCTGAAGGTGGAGTTATGAAGATTATGAGAGGTTCACTTTTGTTGATGAAATGATTAAAAATTAGCACATTGTATCAGTTGAAGGAACTATAGTTATCGGTTCAGCTTTAGTCTCATCCGCTATGATAGAATCAGACAACATTAAATTATGGCATATGAGATTAGGCCATATGAGTATTAGAGAGATTGAGGTCTTCTGTGTGGTTAGGAAATTAGAAAATTGCATCTATGCGAGCATTGTGCCATTGGAAAACAGAAAATGATCAAATTTAAGAGAGAAATTCACACAACAAATGGCACTTTGGATTATATTCACTATGATCTTAGGGGCCTACAAAAATTCCTTCAAAAGGCCTTGGTTTAAGGTATTTACTTACTTTAATTAATGATTTTTCGAGAAAGGTTTGGGTTTATTTTCTAAAACATAAAAAAAAATGTCTTCGTTACATTCAAACAATGAAAAACATTAATTAAGAAGCAAATTGGTGAAAAGATTACATGGTTGAGAACATATAAATGGCTTGAATTTTGTGGATGCGAGTTTAATGAGTTTTGCAAAGTTGAAAATATTGTGAGGCATCATTTTGCATAATGCATGAACAGAACCTTTTAGAAAGGACTAGGTGCCTATTGTCTAATGCTGGTTTAAGCAAGGAGTTCAGTGAATATAACTGCTTGGTCAATAAATTATTCTCTTTGCACATCTATTGAGTACAAAACACTTGAGGAGGTATGGTTAGGTAAACTTGCTGATTATTCTTCTCTTCAAGTATTTGGATGTTCAGCATATGCACATGTCAGTGAAGGCAAATTAGAGCCTAGAGCAAAAAAATGCATCTTTTTTGGTCATGCTTCTAGTTTAAAATGTTATAGATTTTGGTATGCTAATTCATCTATGATTATTATTAAAAGAGATGTTACTTTTGATGAATATGCTATACTCATCCTAAGAAAGAATTATCTATTTCTTGCGATGAAAATCTGAAAAGTGTTGTAAAGAAAGTAGAGCTTCAAGTAATTTTTTCGCAATTAATTTAGCCATCTACTAATAATATTAAGTTTGAAGAACTTGAAGAGGAACAATATTCTATTGTAAAAAATAGACTAAGAAGGACAGTGAAGCCTCCATAGAAATATGGATTCTCACATATATATTTTTTTTTGGTAAAAAAGATTCTCATATTTTGTTACTTATACTCTTTCAGTTGTAAAGTCAATAAAGTATAGCAAGCTCAAAACCTATAAAGAAGCCGTCTCTTCAAAAGATTCAGCAAAGTGTTTAATTGCTATGAACAAAGAGATGGAATTTCTTGAAAAGAATCAAACTTAGGAGCTTGTTAAGCCGCCAAAAGAACAGAAATTCGTGGAATGTAATTGGGTTTTCAAAAGAAAGGAAGGTATTCTTGGAGTTGAACACATCAAGTTTAAAGCTCATCTAGTTGGTAAAGGCTATAATCAGATTAAATGAGTTGAGTTTAATGACATGTTTTCACCTGGCATTAAACACAGCTCTATTTAGGTTTTTTCTTGTGTTAGTTACTATACATGATTTGAAGTTGGATCAACTCGATGTGAAAGCAACTTTATTAAATGGTGAACTTGAAGAGAAGATCCATATGAGTCAACTAGCATGTTTGTCCATTGAAAAAATTGTATATATGGTTTGAAGCAATCATCTAGATAGTGGTATAGAAAGTTTGATTTGTTTATAATGCAACTTAACTATTGTAGAAGCAAATATGATAGTTGTATATATTTGTGCAAACTTTCTAATGGCTATTTCATTTATTTGTTATTATATGTTGATTGCGACAAAAGATGAATTTGATATAGAAAATTTGAAGGCACAATAGTGTTGAATTTAGGATGAAGGACTTAGAGGCAGTGAAGCAAATTTTAGGCACGTAAATTCAACAAGATCCAAAAAGGGGAAAATTATATATCTCTTAGAAAAGCTACATCGAAAATGTGTTAGATATTTTTGGCATGAAATTTACCAAATTAGTAAGTGCTCCTCTTGCTGTTCATTTCAGATTATCAGCTAGTTTATGTCCACAAACATATGAAGACATAAAATATATGTTACATATTCTATACTCTAGTGTAGCTGGTAGTCTCATGTATGCCATGATTTGTACTCGACCCAACATTTCTCATGTTGTTAGCTAGGTAACTAGATATTTATCATGTTTGGCAATATTCATTGGCAAGCTATGAAATGAATGTCGAAATATTTGAAGAATACTTCTGACTTTAGTTTATAATTTAAGAAAATTGGTGACATTCTAATATGATATGTTGATTCTGATTATGTTGGTGATCTTGATAAGAGGAGGTCTTTGACTGGGTATATCTTTATTACTAGAGATTGTGTAGTCAGTTAGAAAGCTATTTTACAACATATAGTAGCTTTTTCTACTATAGAAACAAAATATATGGCTATTGCAAAAGCAATTCAAGATGCCATATGGTTAAGATGCTTATTTGAAGAGCTCAATATGGATCATAGTGTAACTGTTGTCCATTGCGATAGTCAAAGTGCTATACATTTCACTAAAGATCAGATGTATCATGAGAAGACAAAGCATATTAATATATGTAAAATATCATTTTGTTCGAGACATTCTTGCTGATGGCTACCTCAAGGCCTTGAAAATTGATATAGAAAAATAATGCAGCTGATATGATGACGAATCCTTTGCCTATTGCCAAATTCAAGCATTGCTTGGATTTGGCTAATGTTTGCTATAACTAAGTTTTACTCTAATGGGAGGGGAAAATTGTTTGTCACTTATGTAGAATTCAAGCCAAGATGGAGATTTATTGAGTATGTCTTGAATTTTTTTATGGGCTTGGGCCAATGTTAGGGTTTGGGGACAATATAAATGTTTTTTTTTCTCAAGTTATTAGGCTAAAAAGTTAAGATAGAAAAAATCTTAGTTTTTCAAAGTAATCTTTTGTAATCCTTAAATTTCTATAGTGGATTTTCTTTTTCCCCTTATGGTTTTTCCCGTAAGTGTTTCCACATAAATTCAATGTTCTTTTATTTTTATCAGTTTTAAGTTCATCTTAGTTTCCGCATCTGTTATAACAATTAGAAAAATATCACTCATGCTATGAAAATACATTGTTATATTCTAAGATCTATTTTGATAATAGGTAGGTGTTATGACTTGAAAGAAATATTAATCAATATTAATAGCGATATAATGTAATTAATTGAAAATGACTCATATAAATTTACTAATTTATTTATTGTAGTTACATTCATTATTAGAACTCATACGAGCATTCCATTTCAGCCTGATTCCATCCAATCAAACAAGTTGCAAGAGTATTAACTTTTTGTTTCCATTTTACAAGAAGTTAGCTTAAATGCTTGATTCATAGACTCAAATTCTTCTAAATAACACTTCCTAATTTCAAACAAGGCTCCGATGTAATACCATTTTCTCAATAGAGAGTTAGAGTAAGGTCATGAAGTCATTAACAGTCTTAAATATGACCTAGAAGCCATTTTTCAATCCATGACTAGGGGCAATTTGTTAGGAACATTTTTTTATCATTTTTTTCCCCTTTCTTCTTTTCATCTTCTTCTTTGTTCTTTTCCTTTTCCCACTTTCAATGCTTGTGCTGCTTGATGTCATGAAGTCTCTAGTGAGCTTTGGTAGTATGCACTAGTGTCACCTACAACCGCTCCTCTAGTTAGCACTGGCTCCACAACACTAATGGCTATTTTCTCTCCTCACTTGCGGCCATGGCCATATATTCAAGCTCTTAGCCATGGCCGGAGCCACTAGATCTCCAAGCTAGTGGCCACACCATTCTAGCTTCTAGCTTGTAGTCATGGCCGCTCCTATCTCTCTTCTCCTCTATTACAGAAAGCGAGTTCAATTTTAATGGTGAAACTAAAATGCAAGATGCAGTTCAAACATCCTCACATTTTCGCGTGCTTCTGCCTCCAATCAATCAAACTAAACTTTAGATCATGTTATTTGAGTTCATAAGTGGCTCCAACTTAGGTTCTAACAGAAGAAAAAGAAAGTGACCCTATATTAGCAAGCTAAGTGAATTAAATCAATATCCCTTGCGTGTATTGTACAAAATACAAAATTTTCTCATACGAGTCTAGTGAACATTTCCTACCATGACTTCATGCATAAACATCATAGATTACAACGAAATGAAGAGAGAGCGCCATGGTTGCAAGCTTGAAATTAGAGTGTCGATGGCCACTAGCTCAAAGATCCAACAATCATAATCAAGAGCTCAGAGCTCAAGTGGCTATGAATGTGGCTGAGAGTTTAGAGATATGGCGACTATGGTTGTGATCAAGAAGAGAGAGAATGACCATTGAGCATGTCAAGCCAAAGTTAGATGGAGAAGCTATCGTAGGTGATGCCAATGCAGAGGCTTATTGATGTCTTCATCATGTATAAGGAGACTGTCACCTGAGGTGGAAATGGTGAAAGAAGGAAGAAGAAGATGAACATACTTAAGGGGGAAAAGGGAAAGGAAAAAAGAAAGGGAACAAAAGAAGAGTCTTTAGACGAAAATGCCCTTTGATCTTGACTTGAAACATGTCTTGGGGCTTCATTAAAAATTAAGCTGGCCATTCTAGGATAAGAAAAGGTTCCACCGTAGGTTTTATTTATTTTTTAAACGGCTCTATTTTATATTCTTATATGAAATTCTCTCTCTTCATTTTGCACTTTATATTTAATGTAAGAATCTTTTATTTTGTCAAAATCCTTTATCATAAATGAAACTTTAAATGAACATGGGCACAATAAAGCAGGTTGGTTTTGAAAAAAGTTACAGACAGAGCATAATCTTTTTCCATTGATATGTACTTTCGTCCTCGTGCCATACACATATTCTTTGGGCGATGAACACCAGCATTTCTTCTCCTCTTATTTACCTGCACATATCAGGAATTTTATTTCATTCTCTGAGATTGATTCAATTCTGTTGTCTGCAATTCGCTGGAAGAAACATACTTTCCTGCTTTCTCCAAGTTTTCCTTTTCTCACAGAAAACAAAATTGACATGGCACCTCCTCCTAATCATAGACAGCATCAGCAGCACCATCACTGACCACTTTTCATGCCCTCCCTCCCTTTTTTAGGTGTGCCTAATAATCCGAAGAGAGAGAGAGAGAGAGAGAGAGAGAGAGAGAGTAATAATAATTAAAATGAAAAAAAACTAATCTAGTAAGGGAGGCTGTGTTTGTTTTTGTGCGTTTTTCGTTAAGGGGAATGAATGAAAGGGAGGGAGAGAGAGAGAATAATAATAATTAAAATGGAAAAAACTAATCTAGTAAGGGAGGGCTGTGTGTTTTTTTGTGTGTTTTTCGTTAAGGGGAATGAATGAATGACCTCCATCATTCAATCCCATGTGCTGTTCCCCTTCCCTTCTTCAATCCCCATACCTCTCTTCTCCCCTCTTTCCTCCGTTCTCCTCAAAATCCACATTTCCCCTTTCTCCCTCATCATCATCATCAACCCTTCCTTCCCCCTCACTTTCTGTGTTCTTCCAAAGCAAAAGCTGGTCATCTCTCAGACCCAAAAAAAAAAAAAACCCCTCTTCCCTCCTCAAAAAGATAAACAAAACAAAGACAACCTCATATCATAGACCACACACATAGAACATAAAGGAATCAAATTCATTCACCAGCTTTTCTTCTTTATCAGAGAATCCCACCCAAAATACCAACCTCCCAAGAAAACCCCCCCAAAAAAAGAGACCCCAACACAAAGAAACAATCTCTGATCCAATGCGGGTTTCCCTTTGAACGGTCAAATCTCTCCTCCCCAGATTTCTTGAGGGTGAAAGTTTGTGAAAGTTTCAATCTTTCTCCTTTTTTTCCCCTCTTCCCCAGAGAGAGAAAGAGAGAGAGAGAGGGAGAGAGAGGGAGAGAGGGGTTGTGTTAAAAAGTTGGTTCTTATGTAGGGCAGCAGCTATTTTTGTTCTTTCTAATTGGTTGGTTTGAGGGAGAAATGTTGGCGATGGAGAAGGAATTTGATTCGAAGCTGAAGATTCAGGGGAATAATTCCAGCAATTCGTCTAATGGAGGGAATGCTCAGAGATCTAAGAGCTTCGCGTTCCGAGCTCCGCAGAGAGCTTCACGATTCAGGACTTTGAGCTGGGGAAGATCTATGGCGTTGGCTCTTATTCAAAGGTTCGTTCTTTTCGTTTCGTTTCTTTCTTTCGTTTTTCCCCTCATCTTGAGCTAGTAAGTTTGTCGTTGTTGATTTGGTTGGTGCGCTTTTCGTTGATTGGTTAATTAAGCTGGTTGGTGATTTTGTCTCTTTCGACCTGGAAAATATTGCTCATCCTCCGCCAACAGAATGAGAAAAAAAAATTTGAGAAAATAATTGCGTGAATTGTTCATTGGAAGCTTTCTTGCTAGCTCAGCCACTGGGGCAGTTGATTCTGTGTGAATCTCTCTTCCTTTTTGTTGTGTATGATTCGGTTGGTATATGCACGTTGTGAGGCGCAAAATTATAAGTCAAATATGTTGGCGCGTGAGCTTGCGGGCGTGTTGCCATAGTCAGTAGAATATCATGAACTAGGATTCTAGGATAAAATTTTAGGCAGGAACAGCCCGGAAGAGTACAACCATTGCTCTGCCATGCTATGAGGTGATGATATATTCACAGGGCAAAGTTTGATGAACTAGTAGGAAATCTTCTGTGATTTGCTCTTCCATGCAATTGTGTATAATATGTTTCATTTCAATAGGCTTGTTGGTGTTCAATTGTACGAATTGCTGTCTTTTTTCGAATGTGTCGCAATAGAAAACATTTTATCTTCTGATGAGGTCATAGATTATTCTGGTGTTACTGTTATATGTCTCGCAATATCGCCAGGTTGTGAGGGCAAAAAAGAAGGACACGGGAACGGTGTATGCCTTGAAGATTATGGACAAGAAATTCATCACCAAAGAGAATAAAACAGCTTATGTGAAGCTGGAGAGGATTGTTCTTGATCAGTTGGATCATCCGGGCATTGTGCGGCTATATTTCACATTCCAGGACACATTTTCACTATGTAGGTCCTGTTGGTTCTGTCTGTTCGGAATTCTATTCCTTCTTCAAGTGTTTCACTTTTCATTTATATTTTGGGTGCTTTCTTTTCTTTTCTTCTCCTGGGCTCGACTTTTTTATCATCTAATGATGCTCCATTTACTTTTGTAGATATGGCACTTGAATCATGTGAAGGTGGAGAACTTTTTGATCAGATTACCAGGGTGAGTTCTTGTAAAATGATCTTATGTTGCACAATACTTGTCTGGTATAGTTCTCCTGATATTACTACAATCACCATTTACATGAAATTAGGGTTGCCGTCCTTGTTAGTCTTTTTAGAGTTGACCTGATTATTACATTAGTCGTGACTGCCCTATGGGTAGTTTATGATTATATTGCTTTTATTTTTCTATTTTTAATCTGCAAATTTCAAATTACCCTTAGATTGCAGAATCCATGTCTATTGGAATGCCTTTGACCTTTTTGACATTTTTCTCTCTTTGATTAATAGATGAGGAATATTTCAAAAAGCAACATGGACACCACCATAGTAATATGAGACATTCAGAAATTTTGATAAAACATACTGTAGCAGAACAATTAAAGCATGAATGGGAGCTTTCCTCCCTTTTGGCTTCTTTCAGAATTCATGGCTTTGGGGATGACAATATGTCGTGGCACCCAACTAATATCAAAACATTCAGTGTTAAATTATCTTATTCGATTGCAGGGAATTTCTCCCCTTGTTCATTCCCCTCTAAACAATCTGGCTGCTTCTTATTCCTTATAAAATTGCCTTCTTTTGTTGGACAGTAGCTTGGACCAAGATTCTTACTATTGAGAATCTTAGGAATAGTTCATTTTCACGGACTGGTGTTGCAGGTGTGAGCATTCAAGGGAATCTGTTGATCATCTTTCTCTTCATTCTGAGTTTGCTCTTGAGCTTTGGAATCATATCCTTAGCTCGTCCAAGGTGGCATTGGTTATGCCAATGCATGCTATCAAACTTTTTGGCCATTGCAATGCTTATGGTTTAGAAATTTGGTTGATTCTAAGTGGCATTCTTTCATTTGGCTTTGGGCATCTTGTTCTGACGAAGCATAGTCTTGTGATGTTTTCTTTCGTTTTTTGCTTTTTTTTCTTAATTTCTTTATATATGTATACACACGCACGTGCGCTCGCGCACACATGGAACACAATCAAGAATCCTTGTTTAAACAACTTTAAAGTAGAATTGTGCTACTTCATGATCAATCCTATACAAACAAAGAAAAAAAATCCCAAGATCATTTTTCCGACAAATCAGATATCTACCATGTTTTGCTGTCTTTCGTTTTGCATTATTTGATATTAGTTAGCTTGTTTTTGCAGAAAGGTCGCTTATCAGAAGATGAAGCTCGCTTTTATGCAGCTGAAGTTATTGATGCTCTAGAGTACATACATAATCTCGGTTTGATACATCGGGACATTAAGGTAATCTTGTAATATTCTTTTCTCATCATTCATAATTTGCGAAATGCTAATGGTCACTTAAATTACAGCCAGAGAACTTGCTCCTTACCAACGAAGGTCATATTAAAATTGCTGATTTTGGGAGTGTGAAGCCTATGCAAGATAGCAGTATAACTGTCCTTCCAAATGCGGCATCAGGTGAGAGTTGTTTTCATTTAGACTTGTTCCGACGACACTTTACCTTTTCATTGCATTTGAAGTTCATTCTATTTAACTCCATTTCAGATGATAAGGCCTGTACCTTTGTGGGCACAGCGGCATATGTTCCTCCAGAGGTCCTCAACTCCTCTCCAGCCACTTTTGGGTATGGCACCCTCCACTATTCAATGCTTCACCTCAGTACTAGCAAATTTGGAATAGCAATTTTGGGGCACTAGAGTGAATCTTTTGTTGCTAACCTTGCATTCTTTTAAGGATGATAGTTTGATCTTCTGAACATATATTCAAACAGAAATGATCTCTGGGCGCTGGGCTGCACTTTGTATCAAATGCTTTCAGGAACTTCTCCTTTTAAAGATGCAAGTGAATGGCTTACGTTCCAACGAATTATAGCGAGAGATATAAGATTTCCAGAGTATTTTTCTGATAAAGCTAAGGACCTCATTGACAGGTTGTTGGTAAGCTACTGACTTGATGCTGAAGAAATTGTTTTGTACAACATGCTTCCACTCTGCAAGGATTGAAAGTGATTTCGTAGGTTTATCTAGTTTACTAACTGGAAGTGCCTAGTTTTTCTATGCTGTCATCAGATTTTGATCTGCAATGAAATTACCGGTAGGGTTAATTTGTGGTAGTCATCATGAGTTGATACATTGATTCATGATATGAAGGACTCTGTATTAGGATACACTTGAGCAGCAATGTGAGAGAAAGAGTCCATACTCCCCTTACTAGAAATCCTTCATAGAGTTTGGCGGCTGAAAGGTGGGGAGAGGGGTTGAAGGGGCATGGTTCTGCCAAGATAATGTTGCTTTCTTATTAACTATTATGCAAAGAGCCTCTGTTTCCCCAGCAAGTATGGAGAGGGACCTTTCTGTGTTGACCATTCTTTTGTTTCGGATGCTTCATATGGATTTCATCATATATATGCAGCTAGGATAGAACTGATGCCTTGTTTAGATGACAAGGCTGAGTCTAGTGGGAGGTTTGATGGAAGTACAGTTTTGAGCTCTTTACATGTGCTCTCCATTGGTTTTGCGAGAACAGATAGTGTAATGCATGGAGCTGCATTGACATAAGACTGAGATGACTCTCTAAGCAATAGTAGTCCTTTTCTGGCTGGCTGACATCTTGCATATGCATATAAAATCTCACTGATTTTTGGCATCAATTAGTTTATATTTTTGTTTTTGTATCTCTGCTTCTTTAACTTGTATGTGTGAAGACATGAATTGCATGCAGATCAATCACATTATCCAGTGATCTTCATAAATACTTTGGTCCTTTCTATTCTCACCCAATTTTTTACGAACCCACCCTTAGACATTTTACTGTTTGTTGCTGAACAAGTCTTAACAGAATCTTGTCAGCTCCTCTCAATTGGTTTAGAGGATGAAAAGTAGATCAGATTCATGAACAATGTTTCAGCGCTTTTTCCACATCCATGTGCTGATAATTCTGTGAAAAGCTATGAGGTGCTCTCTTTGTTTTCTGGGAAAGGGTAAATGGACTGATATGTACATCTGAAGCAAGTGGCATCCTTGTATATGAGATCTGAAATCCCCCAGCATGGATTCTGCAACTGGGATTCATCATATACAAGAAAACGGTGCTCATACAATAAGCGTGCGAAAAAGAAAATACCCATGCAAGGAAATAGTGGAGGTATTTGTGGAACAACGTATGCTTGGTGAGCAAGGAAGTTAAGGGGCAGAAAAAAAAGAGATGGCTAGTGGTGGTCGAGGTTGGACGATATCATGTAGACTGTCCTGCTTTTTGATTATGGGTGTTTGGTAGAGCGTGGTTATAAATGGACAACTTGCAAAATGACTTGTCCATACCATATCTATATTAAACCAAAGAAAGGATATCACATAGAATAAAATCATGATAGGGATGGAGGTGGTGGTGTTGTAATTACCCGTTTTCATCACATAGCAGTACTGCACCTCATCCTAAACATTTGTTTAAGGTTCAATAAGACTTGGGGAATGAAACATTTGAAGTTCGAATTGTTTTTTATCGAGATAGCCCTTAGTTATACTTCACAAGAAAATACTAGGAAAAGCCCACATATGGTAAAGATGCTCTAGCACTGCTTCCTAGGCACCAAGGAGGTGCTCCTGTAAAACTTTGAATATTGGAACTTCAAATGCTTTATCATGAATTGTTTGGTCCATAATGGGGAGCAAGTCTTTGAGTTCAATTTCTGGTTGTTACTCTTGAATTTCCTACCGATTTATTTTGAGGGAGCATGGAGTTATTATGTGTGCATGGGTTCAATTACACATACAGTTAATTTGATTACTTATATTTGGAGCTAGAAATGTATGAGGTGTTGTTTTATGATATGAATGAGATCATTCGGAACCTTATTTTTGTTGCTATTAATGCTTTTGGGACTGTCGCATAAAACATCTTGGTTTTATGAATTTTGTAATTCAACGGGCTCAAAGGAATAAATTATAGGTCTATTGATCTCTTTTATTTGGGGGGAAAAAGCATCTCATATTGCTTTACGGAGCATGGCATGTGTAGTTTAATGCCCAAGTAATCTTGCACAGGACATTGAACCTACCCGAAGACCAGGCGCTGGACCTGATGGTTACAAAGCACTCAAAATGCACCCGTTCTTTGCAGGAGTTGACTGGAAAAATTTAAGAAAGCAAGTACCGCCAAAACTAGCTTCGGAGCAAGTGGTACAATTTATTTGGTTTTTGAAGCATATGGACATTCAAACATTTGGGATATCATTTTAAGGGAACTTCTTTTTGTAGGTTCATTCAGGGGATGCTGATGATTCTCAGGACTCTTCATGGAACCCTTCTCATATTGGGGATGGTGCATTGAGGCAAGTTGAGGGAAATAGCGGTCCTGCATCATCTTCAGAATCATCTGCTCATATAACTAGGCTCGCTTCCATTGACTCCTTTGATTCTAAATGGTATCACTTCATCTTCTTGAAATTTGTCTAATTCGGCATTATTTCTGTCTGTTACAAATGAAAAACAGAATTAGCTAGTTGTTTTGGGTCTTTAGTTTCTTCACTGAGGGATATGGGAAAAGCTGTAGGATGCACGGTGTAAATAGTCCAATATGCAAGTAAAAAAGGGCTGTATATGACCAATGGCATCCCATCCTTACCTAAAGATTGTCAGGACTTCTTGTTTGCTTGAAATTGATATTAAGATGGTCTATCAGAAAATAGGTTATACTTGTTGCTCAATTTTGTGGTTAGATGGTGCTTAATGTCCCCTAGTCGTGAAAGATGAAATTACTCGATGCTTGTTTGAGTGTTTGTATATTAGTCTCCTTATTCTATACGCACATTTTGACTTAAGAGGTGATGCCGTCTTTGGAAATGACACTGTTGGACTTAACGGCCAATGGCATTTTCTTATCAGTCTCATATTTTGACCATATCTTGGATTATAGCTTCTGTTTGAGCTCTTAATTTGTTGTGTTGCTATTTCAACCAGGAAGTTGTCTAAGTCGTCATTTTTGGTGGCTTTGGGCTACTATTATGTAGCATGGTTTCTATATTTTTGGGCAATCTGACAACCTTAACATGACAGGCAACAATTTCTGGATCCTGGGGAATCTGTCCTGATGATCTCAACTGTGAAGAAAATAAGGAAGCTAACAAACAAGAAGGTTCAGCTTATTCTTACTAATAAGCCCAAATTAATATACGTGGACCCGGCAAAACTAGTTGTGAAAGGAAATATTATCTGGTCTGACAATCCTAACGACCTCAATGTCCAAGTCGCAAGTCCTTCAAGCTTCAAAATCTGCACGGTTCGTCTCTTTTCTCTGTTATATGTTGAGCTGAGTTATCTCGGCCAAATTCTCTGTCCAAACCCTTTTGCTGATAAAATTAAAATGTCCTTGTGAGTTATGCTGGGACATTTAGCTGCAGAATATGTTTGGGTTTCGAAAGGAATAGCACGTATAAGCATTAATTATCATCAACATTGGCCATCCAGTCAATTTGACCTCGAAAAATGGCCAACTGATGTTTGGTTATCTTAGTCATTCTGTAATACAGAAATTTGTGAATCTGACAGCTCTGATCGGAATGCTGTGTATAGAGACTGTAAGGCATTGTCTATGCATCATACTGTCGGCGACATCTCTTGCTTTATTCCTGAGACTAACTTCAGATGTAGCTCATTTGTGCATTATTTTCCTCGATCTGGCATGCTGTGATCGGTCTATGCTGTTCCCGTCTCTTTAAATGGGATTTTTATGTGTACATAAGCTAGTTATCGGTTCGCCTGATTCAATTTGCTGCTGTTACAGCCAAAGAAGGTAATGTCATTCGAGGATACGAAACAGAGAGCATGGCAATGGAAAAAGGCGATCGAGGGTCTTCAATGCCGGTGAGACTCCTTCGCCTTCAGACGTTTCGATACTGTAGAGGCACGAAGGGGGGGATACTTCAAGCAATCGCCCCCCCAGAAAATTTTTACAAGACGGACAAGCGAAAATTCGAAGTTCAAGATTCAGAATTTAGCTGCACAGTGTATCCCCCTTAAAATCTCCTACCCAACCCTGCTGGTAACTGATGCAAATGACAGGACCAATTTTCTTTCCTTCTCTCTCTCTCTCTTTCTTTTTCCCTTTTTTCCCCTCTTTTCCTTTTTTTTTTCCCTTTTTTTTTTATTATAAATTATTTGATGTAATTCCAAGCTTGTTTGTAAAATGCAAAAATGGTGGTAGGGATTCTGAGGGGGGGTTCTCTTTATTATTTTGTTGTAACTTGTAAGAACACTCATCATCAATTTATTGGAAAAAAACAAGACAGACACAAATTCTCTGTAGACCACTACTTTGCCAACTTGGTCAACCCATTGCTCATTCTCATGTGATAGAAGTCAACCTTGCACGGCTCAGAGCACGCTCAAGCTTTGCCAAATTATATATTTCTTTCTTTTCTCTTTTTTTTTTTTATAATAAATTTTGATTTATTTGAACATTTCTCAGCTCTTCTTACAGGTTTTTCCCAATTTTTATAAAAATCTCCTTCCATATTTACGACATTTTACCATGTCTTGGGCTAATCAAATCACCGAAAAAGTCGATGCTTATCAAATCACCGAAAAAGTTACTATAGTTGTGTAAAAATCGCTAATTGTCAAATTAAGTTAGTTCACATGACCATATTATATCTTATCAATCAAGCGTAATAGTAACTAAGGGCGTGCATGATTGCACTCTTTTTTTTTTTTTTTTTTTCAAGAACAGATTTTTTTTTTTTTGTTCCCTAACAAAAAACAACAAAAACGCGTTTGTTTGCGTTTTTGTTCAAAATTTGTTTTTTTGTTACCGGAACAAAATTGGAACGAAAATAAGAAACAAAAAAAAGTTATTTTTTTGTTCTAGAAACACTTTTGAATAACAATCTTTTCTTTTCTTCTTCCTTTTTTGGCCGGTCGTCGGCCTCGACCATGGCTAGCGACCGACTGTCGAGGGCCAGTGACCTCGCCGGAGGGTCGCCGACCCCGGCGGCCGAGCGTCGCCGGCCCGGCAAAGCTCGGCCTCGCCTTGGCCGGGCAAGCATGAGCTCGGCCTTGCTGGTGCGAGGCGAGGCTTGGTGAGCTCGGGCTCGCCCAGATCCAGCGAGGCCAAGCCTCACCGGTGGCTGGGCGAGCTCGGCCTCGCCGGATTTGGGCAGCCTGAGCTCAGCCAGCCAAGGCGAGGCGAGGCTTGGCCTCGCCAAGGGTCGGTGAGCCTCGCCGTGGTTGGGTGAGGTCATTGACCCTCATTAGCCAGTCGCCGGCCATGGTCGAGGCCGTCCGCCCTAGTCGGTCGGTCACTGGCCATGGCCGAGGTTGGTGACCAGCCAAAAGAAGAAAAAAAAGAAAAAAAGAAAAAGAAAGAAAAAAAGGAAAAACAAAATAAAAATTAAAAGAAATAAAAAAGAATACAAATTTACCAAACGTGTTTTTATTTATTTTTTATTCATTAACAATATCAAACGCGTCTTTTTGATAAAAATTGTTCCTTGGAACAATTTTTGAATATAAATACAAATAAACGCACCCTAAATTACTGATCGATATAAAATATCTGTAATAATTTTCAATGAGGTTTTTAAACTTCTTTAATTGAAAAGGCAATGATACAATTATCTCTACCGCCATGTCTTTATGGATGCACAAAAGGGAAATGCATTAATAAGTAAAAACTGGGCATGAATCGAATTTGAAATCTCGCACTTTATAAAGTGCAAAAATCTCGATAGTTCTATTGGCCGGCCGACTTTTCGGGATTAGAATTTCTGTTTTCTTTTTTACTCCTTTCACTTTTCTAATTTCTGTTTAATAATTTGTAATGAATTCCTCAAAATCCCACTATTTATATTAACACGCGAAATTCGTACTTTGTGAGATTAAAATTAATTATTTTCGATCGACGAAGTGGGAGGTACGACGGAGGTAGTTGGAGAGAGCTCCCGTGGCTTTTTTCGGACAGAGTAGCTCGCCACGCGCGATCTCGGGAAAGCGCCCTCATTTCGGAAGTCAAAATTCGACGTCGAATCCCACCACCACCACCACCATCACCGCCGCCGCCGCCGCCGCCGCCGCCGCCTCCGTCTTCGTCGCCGTCGGAGGGAGAGGCAGGCGGAGCAGCAAGCTTTCGGGCATGGCGCTCTCTCGGCTCCGGAGCCCGGTGATCTCCCGCGCGCCTCTCCTCCTCAGGGCCCGCTCGCTCTCCTCCATCGCCGCCGCCGCCGCCGCCACCTCCCGGTAATCTCATCCTCCGTCGCCGCGACGGATCCTGCGCGTCTGATCGAATGATCGTGTGCGGTGCGATGCGGTGCTAGTTTTTATAGACGGGGGAGCGGAGTGTGTATGGATTTGTTGTTATTTTTCTTTCTTCTCGCGTTCGGAATGCTGCTTCGCCGAGAGAAATATCGGTCGGCTTCGGAATCGGAGCGGACGATCGCGACGTGCGGGTGGTTTCTCGGACTCACGTCTGGGGGAAGGGAAAAGTCCTATGGTTGCGCGTTAGGATGTTTGCCGAGAGAGCCGTTTCTCTGCATTTTGAGGATATTTGCGCTTTAAGTGACGATTCGGCGTGTATTTGAGCGCGTGTAGATGACGCTCGGAAGGATTTGTTGAATTATGTTGAAAGGCTGAATTAAAATGTGGATCCGAGTGGTTTTGATTCAACGCTGTTTTTTGGCCTGGCAGTGATCGAGCATTTTGAGTGGCTAGGTGATTTCTAGCTTGCGTCTGCTGTGGATGATGGCGATACCTTGCGTTTGCGTTTGTAATTGTGTTCTTTTCCTTGAGTCGTTATGTCTAGCCAATGCTTTGTCTCTAATTGTATTTGCCGGGTTTCTTCGCATTTTGATATGAGGGATTAAGGAAGACGTCGCGGGTGTTTTAAGAGTGAGGCAGATTGTAGAGATGCTGTGCTTCTTTATCCGCAAGGACTTGTTGCATCTTGTTCCTAACTTACTTTACCACAGCACCAAAGTTGCTCCTCTATGTATATTAATCTTTAGTTGATCTGACATTAGTGTACATGAACACCGCTTTTTTGAGAAATTGATCATGGGAAACAATTTTCCTTTTTCAAAGTAAGGCTTTACTCCTTTATTGCAGATTTGTGGAGGTTTGCTCTGTATTTTCTATACTATACTCTCTAATAAATTGAAGCTGAAGTAGGATCAGAAGAGTCTGAGGATGCCAATTCATCTATCTGATATGAAAGGAAAATGCATCAGTTAATTACGTACCATTTTCTCTCAGGCTGTATTTCTTTGATTCCTAGGTATTGATGAGAGTGGAGATATGTTACATGAATGGTTTTTATGTGTCTGGGTAGTGTTATGGTTATGATGTCTCATCTGGTTTATGTACTTATGTACATGAATATCTAGTTTAAGCTTTTTCGGGTGTAAATGGATAATCTAACAATTGCAATTATTTTGCCTTTTTTTTTTAAATTTTATAAAAAGCCCTCATAAGGCAGCTCCAGGATGGTGAATTTCTAATGAATTTGTTTAGCTTGTTCGGTAGGATTCATTTGCAAGGATCATGTGCCTTAAACTAACTTGGACTTGTTGATGCAGCTCTTGCAATAGGAGGAACTCTTCTGTGATAGATGAAATAACATTAAGGTCTGTATCTGTTGCATTTCTATTGCTGCCTGCTCACAAGTGATTCTCATTCTCCTTTTGCTACATCGTGGTCTGCAGCTATTAAGTCTTGCTCTGTGAAATAAGTCTTTGTGCAATGCATTCCTCACTTTGTATGCTTAATTTATGGTCCTTAAAGTATTTACTTTGGGAAGGTGGTGGAATGCTGCTTCACAACTGTCTTGTTTGGTTTTATGAGGGTTAGTTTGTTTTGAGTAAGTTTTAACTTGAATTAATTCAAGCTAGGTGTTGTCTGCAACAGAGGAGTAAGTTGAACTGAAGATACGTTAGACATTTAAACTAATCCAAGAGTGTCTCAATAAATCTTTTTGCCCTATTTCTAGCCTATGTACATACAGTCCTTGCATGAATCTGTGAGCAATTTTGTGGACAGACATGCACAAATGACATTTAAACCAAAGTTCTTTGGGTCCATTTCTTTGTCGTGGAACTTCAGTTGATAGTGATTCCATACTATCTGATTAGACCCCTTCCTAGGTTATCTAATCATCACTTTCATTTCTGAAGATTTTTTCCTTTATGTTTCATGCTTGATTATCTCAATCCCTATGCTAGAAGTTGCTCACATTAAAAATTTAACATTATCAGGCCTGCTTCTTTCTCTGCCACTGGGGTTCATGATACTTATATGAAGCATCGGGTAAGTATGCAAATTCCAATGTGCTGGAATTCATTATAAGCTGGTTCTCATTTTTTCCTCAATGGGCAGCTGCAAGTTGGCGTGCGATACTTCTCATCCACAGGTACATAATCCTCTACCTATAATGTATAGTCACCATTGTGCTTAGGATTCATATTATATAATAAAGAAAGTTCTTTTACTTCTTGACCAAGTTCATTGTTAGAGCTGCTGAACAAGCAAAAAGATCTTCACTAAAGCTTCCATGACATTGAGTTAGGAAAGATGTGTCCATGATAGGTTGTGGGAAGGTCATGTTTCCTTCTCTCTTTAATAAGTATCTTGTTGCACTTTATCAAACATTGTGGCTTTAGAGCCCAAGTGCGTAACTAGGGTTGCAATTGGCTTGTGAGTGAGATAAGAAAGCTCATTTTTTCAATTATCAATAGAATTGACTCGTGAATATAAGATTCAATGATGAGTTTTAGGATGGTTTAAAATGCAGCTCACCTTTGTAATTTGGTATTATTTCTGGGATTTGGGTGATAATATGACTATTCGAACTTTTTCTAAAGGTTCCGTATCTCTTTTGGTTGGACTAACCTGACCTATGAAGGTTGATGCTCATTAACTCGTCTCTCTTTTTAAAGAGGCATGACGCCATCAACAATGTATTGAATACTTAGAGGTAAAGGCAACATTCCCTAAACCAATTTCGGCTAGGAATTTCTGGATTTGAAACATTTTTCTTGTCTTCCATACACCACTAATTCCCAATAAGAATCATGCTAATCTAACAAGGAACATGTGAGGAAAGTCTAAATGAACAATTTGAATGAAGGGTTGGATCCAAACATACATACATACATACATATATATTATATATATATATATGGGCTTTGCTTTTGGAAGTTTTTCGATCCTATATAGGCTTCTTTATTGGATCAATCTTTTCTGCTTTTAGCAATTTCTATAGCAGTGAAGGTCCAATAATTTGTTACCATTAAACTTATCTTCTTAAAAGAGCCTCATCCCCTTTACCTGGTATTGTTTCTGCAGATGTTCCTCCACATACCGTTCTCGGGATGCCAGCCTTGTCCCCTACAATGGTGAGATATTCCTCTGGAATTTTTGGAGGGGTTTCCATCTTATGTGTTTTCCATTTCCTTTCTCTATGATTTATGTACGTTCTGCTTGGACAGAACCAAGGCAACATTGCAAAATGGAGGAAGAAAGAAGGAGATAAGGTCAGTATTGGAAGAAAGGGGGTAGTTTTAAAGATTGTCTGCTTACCTGTTAAACAACAATAACCTGCAGTTTTTCTCTTTCATACACTGATGGGAGAAGACTTTTCTTTTGCTAGGGCTACTTTTACTCAGTTTATCTTTCCCTTTAACAGATAGAAGTGGGAGATATATTATGTGAAATAGAGACAGACAAAGCAACTTTGGAATTTGAAAGTCTTGAAGAAGGGTAATTCTACAGCTCTGTGCTATTTCTGTCACCTGGAATGTGGTGTGCCAAAAAATTCAGTCCCTTAGGGTGGAGTTTTTGCTGTGCCCCAATAGTCTTCCTTCCAGTACCCACGAGTCATCTTTATTTTCCTTCCTAGAGAATATTGGATCTCATCTCACATGCAAGTACTATTCTGCAGCTTTTTGGCTAAAATCTTGGTACCTGATGGTTCGAAGGATGTTCCTGTTGGACAACCTATTGCAATAACGGTAGGATTCACCTCGATCCTTTACTCCATTTTAAATCACTAGAGAATTGCTTGGCTTCTATATTTCTTTATATCGTTGGATTTATTTATCTTCTGCTTTTGGGTTCTTACTTGCATTAGTTCAGTTTAACGTCGTAATATAATGCATTGCTTTTTTTGGCTGCAAACCTCCTTTTTCTTCTGGGACTTTTTAAACGAGTGCCCCAGGGAACTTGGTAAACTTCTAATTAAGGAAACTTTACAGTTTCCAATGCATGGACTGAGTTTGAGTTATGCTTAATCGTTGCTTTGAATTGAAGCATTCCAAATTAAGCATGCTTAACAAGTGCTCCAGGGGAAGTTGTTAATGACTCTGCTTTCTTTTCCTTTTCTGATGATTTGTAATGACAAAAAAATCAATTCTCTAAAAATGGCATTTAAAGTACTTCTATGAATACTCTAGGCTCCTTTAGAAAAAGTGATATCGGTGTTGTCATATAAATACTCTAGTTTGTTCTTGTTTGGCAGAACATTTTTCAGTGAATAAAATATTAACTACAAATGTTAGTTCAAATGTAGCCTCAAGCTGCTGGAGAGGGAAATTGACTCCGAGTAGGTTTGTCACCAGCTCCTCACTGGACAACTGACAGCAAAATTATTATGTTGGTACTTCAATAGTACCTTAATTTCTTATATGAGACTTGTTTAGGGGTTTATTATTAGTTCCCGATTATTTGAGGCCATCGACTACTTTTAGACAAATAAAGCAATCCACTGTGGAAGTCCTCGTTTGACTGTATCGCTTGTGTTTTTACTAGCAATATTGAAAAGCTTATAGGGTTGTATCTTTGCTTGACAAAAGTCACACTTGTATCTAGGATTTTAGAAATTCAAGATAGGTTTGGCTCTAACAAACTTTCATAAGGCATCTATTTTCATGAAGTGATTCTGTATTATAGTTTGTCCTCAGTTTTCTTTTAGTTCAAAGATTTCAGGCTCTCCATTTGTTGGTTTAGAAATGTAACATTTGTTCCTTATCATGTTTTTGGAATGACGTTGATATTTGGTAAATGGTTATGTCTAATCATGGTGTCAGTTTTTCCTTGTGGCACTGTTACTGACATAATTGCTCTATGAGATTCTCACTTCTAAAAAATAATGAGAACTTCTGCAGTTACATTTATTTGTGTTGCTTACTTTTGCTTGTTTGTTCTACAAGGTGGAGGAATTAGATGATGTTCAGAAGATACCAGCTTCTGTTGCTGGAGGATCAGAAGCTAAATCTGAAAAGGTTTCTGATGAGAACATAAAAAATGATGGTGGTGTGCAGGAGACAAGTTCTGTTGATATCAACACATCCGAACTTCCTCCTCATGTTGTCCTTGGAATGCCAGCATTATCTCCCACAATGGTAAGGAGAGATTGGAAGTTGGCTTTGAATTGACAAACGAAGTGCAGCTTATTTGGCTGATTTATTTAGGAGCTCATTTTCTGGTTTGCTTGTGCATACGCAGAACCAGGGGAACATTGCTAAGTGGATGAAAAAGGAAGGGGAAAAGGTTGGTGTTATGAATAACTTATTAACTTAAGATTTAGGGTTTTATTTTCCTGATTAGTTCAAATCAACTATTCAAATCAGCGTGTTTTTATTGTATGCTTTTTTCTCAGATAGAAGTGGGTGATGTGATATGTGAGATAGAGACAGATAAAGCCACTCTTGAGTTTGAAAGTCTTGAAGAAGGGTAATATTTCATGGCTAAATAAGTTTGCATATCATATGTTCTGTTTCTCTTTCTGATGTTTCTGTGACTGTGTTGCACGAGTTTGGTCATCTATTGGCTGTTATTGATTGTTCAACTGTTTGCTGTTCCATCTGCGAATGTCCTTTTGACTATCTCTCCAACAATATGGAGGGCCAAAAAGGATGTCTAGGAGATTTTGGCAGAACTTGGAGTGAGATTACTTTGGGAAGTATGAACGAAATTTTTTTTAATGCATATACAAGTCATACCAATTCAGCTATAGGTTTTTGACATAAACCACAGAAAATCTCTTCATCACATCTTTAAAATAGATATGCAGAGTTGCATGATTTGGTTTTGGTGAATAGAGACGGAGGTCTGGGACTGGGAGACAAGATGGGAGAGAAGTGTAACTGGAACTTAGGAATTGAGCAAATGCTTATGTTTAAGTATATTTGGTAGTTTAGGAATTTTGGTTGGTGGTTATATATTGGATTAAGTAGGATTTTGTGAGTCTCTCTGCATGCTCTATACGTAGAGTGCAGAAGTGGCAGAAAAATAATGATGCATGTTGCTCTAGGTAATTGGACTCTTTCAGCTTGACATATAAATTGAAGAGGAGATGATGAAGTTATCATCCTTGTTATTTGTAATATGAAAAGAATCTGTAATCTTAATTTGTATCCCTTTTTATAGCTAGACAATGAAGTCACGGGAACTGTATGTTAAGGGTGTTAGCTGAGTTAATGTAAACTGGAGTTTCCTGAACTGAACTTCAATTTCTCTAATTTCCATGAAGAATAGATGGTTGATAGTAGAAGTTTTCGATTTATTTGGCCTAGTTACAAAAGCAAGCCATTTGCAAGTGTTGGTTTCAAAACTTGGATGGGTGGTAGAAAGTGGTGAGTCTCTCAAAATGAGTTTGTTAAATGGGACTGATTCTCAATGCAGTTTTGATTTTTAGTAGATTGGTGAACTGATCCTTTTTGGGTCGATGCTGCATTGGATTTGCTTGAGATCTCATGCATTTGAAATGGACTGGCATAAATTAAAACCTTGCTCCTTGATAAAGGTAATATTAGGTAGTTGTGCAATGTTTAAGGCACAAATTATTAATAAATGTTGATGGCACATATTGCTCAGTTACTCATCAGAGGAGATAAAATCTGTCTGTCTCCCTCACAAGAGGGTGTGCATGCATGGAAAGTCTAATAAATAATTTCATTGAAGAGTAAAGAACCTGGCAGTGATTATTTTAAGTCTTTCCTTTAACTTCCTGTGTTGCTATGAGCCACAGCTTTTGAGAGGTTATTATTTACATGTTCAAATCTAGAGATTATCTGCATGTTTACTTATAGAAGTTACTAAATGCTGTAGTCTCTTGTTTAATAAGAATGAGCAAGATCTGAAGAACTTGTTGTGTCTTTTGGTTTCACTTGCTTATACTTTTCCTGAAATTATGTTGGTCTTAGTTACTTGGCCAAGATACTAGCACCAGAAGGTTCAAAGGATGTGCCTGTTGGACAACCAATTGCAGTGACTGTAAGTCATGGTTGCAAATACCATTGTATATTTTATCTCCAATTATGTAGGATTATAGATACTTTTCATGTTGATTCCTTCAAACTTTTGTCTATTTACTCCCTAGAATCTTTATCTCGTTGACACACATATAAATGCTAATGCACAATCCTTTTCAAGGTTGAAGATCTAGATGATATCGAGCACGTGAAAAATTCTCTTGGCAGTGGGTTGGTACAGGAAGAAAAGCCCATCCATGAAAAACCGAGAGCTGAAGTTAATCCGGGGAAATCTAATTTTTCAAGGATCAGTCCATCTGCAAAAATGCTTATTACAGAGCATGGACTGGACTTATCTTCACTGAGGGCATCAGGTGCCCACAGCACTTTGCTAAAAGGAGACGTTCTAGCTGCTATTAAGTCTGGAAAAGCATCTCCAAGCATACCCAAAGATAAAAAACCTTTGACTGAGATTCTTCCCAAGTTGACAGCCAAAACAGCAGAGACTAGTGCTCATGTGAAGCAGTCAGATTCTTTTGAAGATCTGCCAAACAGTCAAATTCGCAAGGTTGGATTCTTATCACTGTTATTGGAATTAAGTTAGGTTCTACTGCCAAGTGTGTGTAGGTAGAGAATATTGTGGCTCTTCTATCTTTCTAAAATATACGTACTCTCCTGATCAATATATGTTGGCTATTCTATTACATACTACACTGACAACAAAATAGATAGCTTTCTAGAGTGAATGGAAAGTCGCAAAGACACTCTGATGCCCCTCGACTTGACTTGATTAGTGCTATATAATTCAGTTGTCTATGGAAGATCAAATAACACCCTATTCTGCAGCTTACAATGACATTATTCAAATGGATAACAAGTAATTATTATGCAAACAAATGGAGAACAACTAGTCAAATTGATATCGTGGGCTTTTGGCGTTCAATATGATCGTACGAAAAGAAAGCTTCGACAAGCGACTTGCAAAAGAAGTCATTGTAACATGATATGCCTGCGTTTCATCTTTTGTAGTATACTTTGACTGGTGAAAGAGTGCTCACCAATAAAGCATCCACAAGTTGTGCATCTGTATATACAGGAGAATTTGGAAGAAATAGATTTTATCATCTACATAAAAAAATCAAGAGAATGCAATGCCAAAACCATTAGGCAGAATCATGTGCGAACTTTTCGTAACTAATAATTTCTCCTTCCTTGGAAAATAATCCATTATTTTTCTAATGCCGACCCTACATAACAGAGTAGGCTTTTAAAATGACTGTTGAATACTTGAACAAGCTTTGTTTTTCACTGGTTTTCAGAATAGATGAATAAAATTCTTTACAGAAATTGCCTTCACCCACACCTGTTCAGGAAATCCGAACCTACAGATTAACTTTTTGTGGCATGAAGGAAAAAGACCAAAATCTAGTAGGTTAGCTCTTCTTTTAGCATTCTTGAGTGAGTTTCATGTGCACTGAGAATAGTGATTTCTTATTAGCTAATCAAAACTGAATAGCAGGCTCTTATTCTCTAGAGAGTTTACTGCAATTGGTAAATTTTCCATAACAAGATACATTGGTTTATTCTTTATAAAAAAATTGAGATTGCCAACTTCATGATGAGAGAGACTTCACTATGTTCTGTCCAGTGTGTTGTTATTGACTTGACGGCTTTCTGCAATTGTTCTGGATGTGATAGCTGGGAGTGGGAGCATGGGTGAATAGTAAGAATAGGAGTTAAAGCAAGTTTGCTTTGGACTTGAAAAGAAAATGGGAAGAGATGGTGAGACTTGTTTGATTGTAAAACTAACAATACTTTCCTTATGCTGTCGAATACTTAATTGCCTAGTGCTGGCTTACTTATATGGGTGCCCATGAACGTTGGCATCCATTTGTGTGACCATGAGCATATATGCTGAATTGGATGGTCTACATGCTCAATGCCTTAAGCTACAGTTACTGATTGGAGTGATAGTTACATAGTGAAGTTAGATGACCTCTCAAATAATGGTATCATAAACGAAGTGAGAACTAATGCATACTGGGGCAAAAACTTCTTGTGTTATTTTTTATGAATTAATTTATTGATCTTTGCATGCATTTTGCAATTTATAGATCTAACAACATACAATAGGATAAGAAATTATAGGGCTACTTCCTTAAAATACCCTCAACTTTAGGTCCAGTCCCAATTGTGTCTTGAACCTTTTTAGTCTTGTAAAAAATCCCCAATTTTCACTCGTCTCAAATTTGCTCACGCGTCCAAAAATGGCCACCGATTCCTTCAATGTTGTCAACATCAAGAGGTTGCTATTGTCCCTTACAAGGAGAAGGTGTTGATGAAAACACAGGTCCTAATAATGAACTTCCATTGGATGTCGATAATTTTGAGTAAACTAGAGACAATTTTTGGAGGTGTGGTTAGATAACGGACTAGAGTGAAAGTTGACGATTTTTTATGAGACAAAAAAAAAAAAAGTTTGGGGCAACATTGGGACTACATAAAGTTTAGGGATTTTTAGGGAATTAGGCCATCAATTATTCATAATTAGGGGTGTGTATGGTCTGGGCGGGTGGTTCCCGATCTAGAATTGGGGACTGCTTGCAAAAAACTTGTTATGAAAAATTGGAATCGGGAACCGCCCGCTAGTTGCATGGATCCACTCGGGAACCAGACCGTCGGTCCGGTCCGGTTCTTGGGTGGATCCATAGAATCAGTCCAACCTCCACGCCTTCCCCTTTTCGCCTTCAACCGGTTGCGACCCTCGCTCCACTTCTGTCTCAACCACCACCACCATCTTGGCCACCGCCTCCGTCGTCTCCCGCTTCTCCCTCGAGACCAACAATGAGGAGGACAATGGGGTCGATGAGCCGTTCTTAAACCTAGAGTTCGCCCATCCCCGAAGATGAGGATGATGGGGAGAAGCCTAAGGAGGGGGAGGAGAAAGAGGGGAGGTAGAAGTAGAATGAGCCCAACAACAAAGAAGACGATAGTGACAGTGAATGCGGAGGTGGCGACGACGACGTGCAGAGAGAGTTCAAGTTCGAGGGAGGAAAAGAGAATTAACTCACTGTTTTGCCGAGTTTGGACTAGAACTCAAAGGGAGATAAGTAGATCCAGAGGTGAATCGGAGAGCAAGAGTGAGCTCGAGGAGATTTTGAACTGTAGATGGAGTAAGAAAGTAGTGAATTGAAACAAAATGGTGATTGGAGCCCTAAATTTTAGATTTGCCAATTTCAATTTTTTTTAATATTAAAAATTAATATATTATTATAATATAACCGGTCTGGTCCGAGTGGGCGAGTGGGCGGATCCGCTCATGGAACCGGGAACCGGACCGGTACCCACCGGTTCCATTAAGAACCACCGGTTCCGGGCAGTTCCGATCTGGTTTCGGGCGGGTCCCGGTTCTTTTGCACACCCCTATTCATAATAGTTTCTGTTTCTAGTGTTCTTGTTATTAGTGTTCTAGCTGCGTGTTTTAGTGGCGATTCGACTAATAATGTGTACGAGTCTAACACGAACTAAGATAGGTGTTCTCATGAGAAGACTACTTTTTAGCTGATTATGGTAGCCGTTGGCAATATAAATTTCAATTCATCGTAATAAAGTTTTATTCGTTTCTTTTTCTGTCATTTGTTTTCACCCTTGGGGTGCTCAAAGTAGTAGATTTTTGAGCAGTGCTCTAATAATCTTGTTTTCTTGCAGGTTATCGCAAAAAGATTATTGGAGTCGAAGCAGACTACACCACATTTATACTTGTCTATTGGTTAGATATTTTCTTCTTCCCTTGCATGTTTCCTTTTTTCATTTATCATATTACTGAAATTTCATTGTGCATTTCAGATGTTGCACTGGATCCTCTACTTCAATTTAGGAAAGAGCTGATAGGTTTGAAAAGCTACCTTCATTTTGTTTGTTCAGCTTTTACAGGTTTTTCCATTCTCACTGATTTTTGATATTCCACCTTTCCAGAGCAGCATAATGCGAAGGTCTCAGTGAACGACATTGTCATCAAGGCTGTAGCCATTGCCCTTAGAAATGTACCAGAAGCAAATGGTGAGACACATATAGCACAGTAATAAAATAATTTGGGAAGTGAAAAACTGCTTTTTGATGCATTTTTATAAGTAGTTACTAGTATTCTTCTCAGCCTTTTGGTCGAATGATGGACTGTAGTAGCTTTGGTCTTGTCTATCACCAAGGCATTTTTGACAGCTGATACAAACTAGTTTCTATAAGATGGTAGGATCTTACATAAAACTTGATTCCTCTTGTTCATGTTTGAATACGGAAGATTTTCAATTCTGGGGTATTACGATCATGTACTTTCTCACGGATTATGTAAGCTATTAAAGGGAGAGAATTGGTGTAGACTTTTAAGATGAACTTCCCAATGGATTGAACTAGCGGTAAAATAACAGCATCACTGGTGTTTGTCTTTGAATTTATTTAGTTAGATAGTACCATTGGATTGGCATGTAGTTACATTCAATTTTGTTATGTCTTGTTCTGGGTTGGTTCATGGATTTGTATAAGGTCCATTGCTGGTGTCAAATTCTCATACTTTTCAATCCAACAATGATCGTGTATCTTTTACATCTCTGTGGACTTTATGTTTTGTGAATTCATACGATTTGTGTTTCCCAGATTAACATGAGTGTAAGGAAAAAGATTTTAAAAGTAAATATGATGTCTTCAAGTGCGGAAATGCCTTTTTATGGAGAAAGATGATGGAAATTTTGGGTTACTCAAACATTTTCATTACTTTGAAACCCATCGATGTCCTGTATGTTCAAATTATAGAGAAGAATACCTATTGGCTCAGCCAAAACTGGGGTATAAAACCTTTTTGTTATTCATGTTGCCGCTTTACATCAAGGATAAAATGGGTCTGCATGCGAGGAAGTTCTTAGGTGAAGAAAGGAAACTATCATAAATAAATTAAGTTATGTTTGGTGATTCATGGCAGCCTATTGGGACACTGAGAAGGGGGAGGTGATTCTCTGTGAGTCCGTTGATATATCAATTGCGGTTGCGACTGATAAGGTAATTGAGTGAGAATCCTTTTCTGTAACCTCATTGTAAAACTCTGCATAAAATTTATCCTGTATGGCTCATTTTACAGGGTTTAATGACTCCAATTGTGAGAAATGCAGAGCAGAAGACCATATCTTCAATATCCGCGGAGGTAATTTTTTAGAATAATTGAAAAGTTACATTAATTTCTAGTGATGCCTGTGAACTAGATCATTAGCCATTTAATTGTTACGAACTTATTATCTTCCTTTTAAGCATTGAATATTCATTTTAATGTTGTTAACAATTAATGATGCAACTTCATCATTATCTTAATTGTATTTTTGTTCACACCAGAGTTACAAGTTTCAGTGACTATCTAGATATAGAAATTATGAACTTGATCGGTTGATATAACTGTTGGAATGTTTAGGTTCCTCTTTCATTCTCTTATTTTCTTTCTTGTTGACCTTGATTCTTGTTCAGATCATATCATGTTTGTAGTTTGTTACATTTAGGTGAAGGAATTGGCTGAAAAGGCACGAGCAGGGAAACTAAAGCCAAATGAATTCCAAGGAGGAACTTTCAGGTTTATAAATGTTTATCATTTGCTGTGAAGTTGCATTTCAGTTTTTCACTCATGCTTGACCAACGCGGCAACTGTTTTGCCTTGCAGCATTTCAAATTTGGGAATGTTCCCAGTGGATCACTTTTGTGCGATTATTAACCCCCCACAGGTATTCCTCTTTGCCTTGCACATTTCAGCATATGCACTATACATTCTCACAAGTTCACTCATTCTAATATGCATGGATGCTGACATAACGTGCTAGTAGTTTTGCTGCCCTCGGTAAGTAGCAGACATGCTGGTAGAAATTTTAGGTTTAAAATTAAAACAAAAGTCATGCATGTCCTCCTTTTTTCCCCCCTTTCTTGGAAGGCTTAAGCATTTGGTTCTTTCAAATCTAGAATAAATTTTACAAAACTCCTTTAAGACAGATTATTTACGTAATTAAATCTTTTGAGGAAATCTTTGCTATATAGTTCAATTATGGCTATTGATTTGTGGAAGCATCAAAGCCTACATGACTTTTAAGAATACATAGAAAACCTATATAAATTGGTAAATGGTTCATATTCCAATTCCATCAAGAATGACACAAGCACATATTGGCTGAAAAGCACATAGTTGACTGACCACAATTGATGACAATCTCGAATATATGTGCTTTGTAGGAGAAAGTGCCTGAAAAAGGAGAAATGTTTACAGTTAGTTGAGATATAATACCATGTGATAACGTTTCCCTACACTATTGTTGAACATCTATTATTTAGGGTTATTCAATTCTGCACTTTCACTTGTGTCGGCATGCATTGTCTGTGTTCCATAGTCCGTATATGTAAAAGAAGAAAGGAATGTGTGCTTTGCCTTTTTCTGTTTATTTCACTTTTTTCTCTCCATAACGATGGGACAAAATTCATGCACGACCATGCATTGTGAGAGTGTCAGAGCGGTGACACTCCCTCAGTTTTCAAATACAAAATTAAAAGAGGAAGCAAGAGTAGATTAAATGAGGGGAAAAAATTCATGCACAACCACACCTGGTATGAAAGTGTATACTTCCGAAGGATAATAGCTATTTGCTTAAATTAAAGTGTCAATGAGCAGTGACACTCAGTTTTGCACAAATAAAACACCAATTGGATGAAAAGCTTTATTTCTTCAAATAACTTATGTATTAACAGATTGAAATAGGAAGTAAGAACAACTGGATTATTGATGGAAAAAAATTCATGCATGACCACACCCGCCATGAGAGTGTATACTTTTGAAGGATAGCTACTTGCTCAGATTAAAGTGTCATTGGGTAGTGACACTCTCTCAGTTGTGCATAAATAAAGCGCCAATTGGATGAAAAGCCTTATTCCTTCAAATCATTTAGGAATTAAAATACTGAAAGAGGAAGTAAGAAAAACTAGTACCATAGATTTATTGATTTTGCAGAACCATTTTTTCCTTTGGTATGAGTGCGGTGTGCATGTTTCTGCACTTGTGTGCATCCGTTTATCATATTTGCATGCTGTGGTGAATCTTATGACATTTAGCTCCTGCTTGATCAAAATTAGATGTTATTACCTCTTACAAATTCTTGTGCTTCTTGCCATGCAGTCTGGTATACTTGCAGTCGGGAGAGGAAATAAAGTTGTTGAACCAGTAACTGGAAGTGACGGTGAGATATTATTGACTGCACTGCACTTTTCTATGTACTGTGCATGTTTAAGGTGACTCAGATAAGTAAGCTTACCTACATGCTGCGCAGGGGTCGAGCGTCCTGCAGTTGTCACGAAAATGGCCTTGACATTATCTGCTGATCACCGAATATTTGATGGCAAAGTTGGAGGTACTTTTTGCTGAATGATACAGTGCAATATTCTCATTAATCATAGTGTAATTACTCTTGCATGTATTATTTTTTAACCCTCCCTTGTGTCAAGGGTGAACCGCATGTTTCTACAATTCTTGTAGCTGGTTCCACACTGCTGAATTCACTTTTGTGTCTAGTTAGAAGTTATAGGTAGCAGGTCAATTGGTATGGCTCTTCTATTTTTCTCTCACGCTATTTAGTATATGGGCATATAGAAAGCAATTGTTGCCCCATATGTAGATGCCACTCGTTTGTCTTCTTACATCTTTGCCACGTGCTTTGGAATTCCTGATCATTAATGCTGGAGCAACAAGAAGTACCATTATCCCCATTTTAAAATTGTCAAATTTACTGTTGGCAGTAGAAGATATGATTCTGGAGTTAGCATTCTAGAGTCACACATGTTTGCCTAGTATTCATTTTCGTTTTTCTTTGCTGAAAATTTGCGGGCGTTTTCATTTGGTGCTATTGCGACTGCAGGTGCATTTCTTTCAGCTCTCCGTTTGAACTTCAGCGACATGCGAAGACTCATGTTGTAATAACATGGAAAATATGCCCTAATTATCTGCCGGGCACCTCATCTTCTCACTGAAGCAGTGGCTTCACTTCCTAAATTTTTTAGAATGATTCAGGGTGATCTTGCTACTTTATGTGGGGACCGACGTTCCATTGTACCCCCCTTGCTAGTCCCGTCGAAGGATCAAATTTTTGTCAATTCGCTGCGCTCAACTCACTCGAGAGGAAATTAAGTTAAGGCAAGGGTGATTTGCGGCACCTGACTCTAGCTTTCAAATTTTAGCTCCAGGAATAAAATCTCATTCCCTTGCCTGTTACACGGAAGATAATATGAAATAATATGCTGGAATGTGAATGTCTCTTGGTTCTTCTCCGTTTAAGGATTATTATGTCGTGAAAACATTTTTGTTTTGCGTATTCCGCGTCTGAATATCTGCACGCCACAGCATGTTTGGGTCTTAGTAACTATGTGGGTGCAAACCCTGCCTAGGGTTTTCTTTGATCTTGCGGACCAGTTTGTCGATTTGGCTAATTGTTCATGCAAATGTTAATCAGCTTAAGATCTTTGTTTGGATTTTTATTTTGTGATTAGTAGATATTAATCTTAGACCTTTTAAGCCATTATATGATATGGATTCTTTATGTTACGTGTAAGATGTTTGTTTGATGGCGATAGCTCCTAAGAGGGTCACATTTAAATTATTTTTCCATTAGTATGTCTTATCTTTTCTACTTAACAATATAAATCGATCCTTGACTTAATTTGAAATGTTATTTACTGGGATTTGGGAAGAGGTGACCTCGCCCGTAGCCTTTGGCCGATTGCTGGCCATTGTGGGGGCTGGGTGGCCGACGGAGGATTGAGGAAAAACAAAAGAAAAAAGAAATGATAATATGTTATAAAACTAATAAAACTTGTTTACATCAGCATTAATCATGGCATATAGAATGATAGGTGTTTATGTCAGCGATTTTTTTTTTTTATCAAATTTGATAAAATTTGAAGAAGTTCAGAATTCAATTTATAAAATTAAAAAAAAATTGAGTTTAAATTGGCAAAAAATATAATAGATTTATGAATCTTTGAACAAGTTTCCTTTATCCTCACAAGTAGTAAAAGAATGTCAAATAGCATTATTGAAACATCAAATAGAAATCAATAACGAGTGAGATCTTATTCCTTTTCGGTTCAACCGTCCTCGACTTTCGGAAGAAGGATTTAATTGAACAAGTCGCCAATCTTGAAAGAGAGAAAAGAAAAAAGAAAAAAAAAAAAGGGGGGGGAAACAGCTAACAACGTTGTCAAATTTATGGTAAGTTAGCTACAAGTACTCCAGCCTTCTAGAGAAAAGCTAAAGTAGAGTAGGAAGAGTAGGAAGAGTGCCTTCAAGAAGAATCCCCCCCCTACTTAACCCCTCTCTTCAGTTCCTACAAACCTCTCTCTCTCTCTCTCTCTCTCTATCTCTATCTCTATCTCTCTTTCTCTCTGTTTTATCCGCCTCTGCAACAAGTTTTGAACCCAAAGCAACCAAATTTCTCCTTCCTCTCTCTGTGGGGGGCATTCATGGCTGATAAAGATGGGATCTTGGTGAGCAGTGAAGCCCCCGAGGACCAGAAGAAGAACGCCTTCCCCTTCTTCCCCAACTTCGGTTTCAAGTTCCCATTCCAATTCCCCAAGAAGGACCCCACCCCGGTGAAGGAACCCGAGCTGGCTGGCGCTGGCGGCGTTGGCGGCGAGAGCGAGGGCGAGAAGCCCGACGTCGTGATGTTCCCTCGCAAGCCCTTGGAGCCTCCGCCTGCGTTGAAGCTCGAGGTCGAGGAGGAGGCCGGGAAGACGTCGAACCCCGTGATTTTGTGGCAGGTACGCGGGTGCCGCTGATGGTTTCCGTTCGGTTGCTCGGAAAATGTTTCGATGTCGTTATCGCGTTGATGCATGTTCGACGATGTTTTTGGTGAAGGGGGTTTTGGTTCGATCGTCTCTTTAAACGCGTGATCAGGAATTTTATCGGCACCTCGTGTCGATTATGACACGAATCGAGAGCTTTTTTTGACATTCGGGCGAATCAATTGCCGTGTCGGGAACAATTGTTTGTCGTTGCTTGTGGAATTTACTGATTTATGGGGGGTCTTGGTGAATACTTCGATGAGAACGGCGATGATGAAATGGGAAGACTTTTCTGGGTTGGTTAGAAGATCTATGAAAGATATGTTGTATCCCCATCATAGGCTGTAGACGATGGCGGACAGAGAAATGTCATTTGGAAATTTCTTTTGCACTGGCCAGTGAGGATGTAATTAACCAGATCATACGGCTGAGAGGGATAAGTGTGCCGCTCATTGCCTTCGCGTTAATCCTACGAAGTCACAGATTTGCTTGGATATCTAGTCGTGAGGTTAGATAGTGGTGAGGTTCTTTTGATGGAGACACCGACCGAGAGCATGAAGAGCATGAAGAACTGAGGAAGTGAGTTGACTAGGAGAGGGCCCTGTTAGCATTCAGAAAATTTTCAAAATTCTCTCTTTTTGTTTTCAGTGAGAAGGAATGCACTTGGAGGCTATAACTACGTCTGCTGCCATTTTTTAGACAGTTTTCGTAGGAAAACGCTAGCAAGTGGATGTTTTTGTAGTGCTCACAAAAGAAAACAGGTTTTTTGTGTCTTCAATCTTTCAAATGCGAAATAAATACTAGTCTTTTTATTTAGCGGTTTAGTGTGACAAAGTGCGGTCTTCTTCACTTACAAACTGCCCAAGTGAAGCGTCAGAACAAACAATGGTTCCCAGGCTGACTGAAGCTTGGTCCAGCTTCAACTGTGGCTGGGTGAGGCTTCCCCAGGTTCCATTGAAGCTTTTTGACTAGCCCCAGTCAAGGCTTGTTGAAGCTTCAGTCAAAGCTCCATACAGATTCTATAGCTGACTATGACTGTTATGTATTGGGTACTTGTCAGGGAAAAAAAATTGAAGGAGTCAAAGAAAACATTTGGAAGTATATACTATTATTAGGAGATTTCCTTATTAGATATTTAGCTATTGATTCAGTAACATCTTTTCTATTATCTTTATAAAACATCTACTGTTTTATATATTGTGAATATACTATAATCAAACAACTTTGCCCAAATTTTATTTTTTTTGGAAGATTTCACATAGTCTGCATGTTTTGAAGTACGTATATAAAATGAAAACACAGCAAAGTTGCTTTCGTTTTTTATTGCACTGAGAACGAAACCTGAAAATGTTTGTAGAAACCATACCAAATGCACCTCTCGGCTCTAGGTTCTTGAATGTTGTGATGTTTGTAGCAGTGGTTTTATCATGCTAATTCACTTAGATTTTATGGTCCACTCCAGCTGTATAAAGTTCTATACCGTAATGAAGATTGTTGGAGGCCTACTATTTCTTGTATCTTGTGATAAGTACGATGAGAAGGTAGGAGGGGTTAATTAGTGCTTCTCAAGCATCGTGGACAGTTAAAGAGGGTGTTCAAGTTGGTGATAAATTTATGATCCAACAGATTAGTATGTTAAAGCACAAGCTCTTGATCTATTTTGTTTCGCTGATTGTCGGGCTTGCCCTTGTGTAGTCACATTTTGACGCTGGATTCTTGCTAGCTACGTTTACTAGAAGTAAATGGAACGTGGATTTCTATTTCTTTCTAGTCTTCTGGTTTCATTTGTTTCAGTACTAAATTATTACTTAAGAAAAGAGGTGCATCATGTGCGGTTCTTATTTGTCATGGTTTGACATCATCAGAAGATCCAAAACCCTTCTTTTTTGAAGCTCGTTGCTTTCTTGCATTATTTTATGGAGGAAAATTTAATTGGTGAAATTTGCAGGTCTATGCGCTTGGGGGCTTCCTCATCTTGAAGTGGGTCTGGGGAAGATGGCAAGAGAGGAAGGCCAGGAAGGGTGGCGATGATAAAGCTACCGATGATGATGCCCAAGAGTCTGCACCTGATGATTCCACTTTGCATTAGCAAAAAGATCACTCACTCTTTTCTTCAATATGTTGTGTGGTATAGTGGTTTTGTATACTCTTAACTCTCCCATAACTTGGTTCAGTGTATTAACTCTCCTGATGGTTTAGTCAACTGAAGGGCATTTCTCAGGTCTTGGCTCAACTGTGTACATACCCTCCTGAGACGAACCTGGGTTTTGCCTGCCGTAGGTACTCGTCATCGCCAAGGTTTAGGTCTTTTCAAATGCTTTACGAAGAATGACGTTTGGAAACACGAGTTGATTTTACGAAATCGGTTTCGTCGGGGGCGTTACAACTGGTTTTTCAAATGCTCAGTTTTAGTTTCTTACCGTCGTGCTTTGTATCATTGTTCCTAGACTAACAATAATTCTTGTATGCCTAACGTTAGTTAACGTTAGTCACGAAAGATACAAGAGCTTTTGGGAATCGTTCGAGTACGTGTCGAAACGACCAAGACCATTTGGCAAAAGCGGGGGAATGTTTCGATTTTGCCTGTGATCTTTAGCTTCTGCTCTACAAAAGACCGCCTCCTCCCTTTTCCTTTTGGTCGAGTGACTGAGCGTTGAAAACAGCTTTAGTAAAGCGGACAATTAAGTTCCTTCATTGAAATGCTATCACTTTTGACAGCTTTAGGAGCGTGCGTCTCCCCATTTCGAAAATTGTGGATTTTATTAGAGAATTATGCCGGTCGTTAAGATACGACCGCGCATGACAACATTTCTTAATTGGGAAAAAGTTTTTCTTTTAGAAATAGTTTTTATTTATTTATTTCTATTCCGAAAAATAATTTCTAAGTAAAATAAGGTGCTTGATAACTACAAAAATTTATACTCCAAAAATATAAAAAGAATAGAAATGCGTTTAGTACAAAATAATTTCTTTTTTGTATTTATTTATTTTTTATTCTTGCTTAAGAATCACCGACCGTTGGCCACTACCAGTCGTCGCCAGCTGCCATTGCCATTGCACGATCGTCGGCCACCGACCATCACCGCTGATTGTTGCCACATAGCCCATCGGCTGCCGCCGACTGCTGGAGGTGGACGGGCAGCCATGGGAGGTGGCGGTCGATGGGTTGTGCGGTGGCGGTCGGCGGTGGCGGTCGGTGGGCGGCGATCGTGTAGCGGTGGTGGCAGGTGGTGGCGACGGTGGTTGGCAACAACGATCGGTAGCGGCTGGCGGACGGTTGTGGCAGCGACGAACGGAGGTGGCGGCAGTGGACGACAGCGACAATGGAGGCCGGTGGAGGCGGAGGCCGGTGGCGGCGGTGGCGGCAGTGGCCGGCGGTGATCAGTGATAGCGCCGGGCGGTTGGAGATGGCCGCAACAAGAGAGAGGAACAAAAGAAAATTGACTTATTTTTAGAAATTGTTCCCAAGAACAAGAAACTACTCTTTTTTTTTTTTTTTTTTTTTTATTCCAAAACTGTTCCTATGAACAAAAAAAGAGAAATTGTTCCTAAAAACAAAAATTTTACCAAATGGATTTCTGTTCTTTTTTCTTTTTTTTCAAGAAACAAAAAAACAGAAATTGAGAGAAATAGAAATGTTACCATGTATACCCTAATTTTCCGTTCTGCTGGATTAAAATACTATACTATGACCAAGTGGCGTGTGGGATTTCGTTTGAAATCCAGGAGAATATAGCACACGGCGCAAATTTTGTTGGGTTAACTGGTCCCCATCCTGCGCTTTTTGCTAAAAGGATAAAGAGATAGATGCGAAAATTACAATATTAAAGAATGTAAACAAAGATCGAAGTAGTCAAAGTCATTTTTAACCTGTTTCCTCAATTACAAAGTAAACTAGGAAGGCTAAAATAGCTGAACGAAAGAAGGTAAGTCTATTCTTGATTTAGCAAAGTCCTGTTCAGCAAATCGTAAAGAATATCTATTTATCATTGTTGGCCAAAGAGAACCCAAAAAGTAAAACCATGTGTAGGATGTAAAAGTGCAACTCAAACTGACAATTCTCAACTGCTACTTAAGATCAAGTAAACTGACATTTATACCAAGCATTATGCTTTCATGATAATTCGAAAACCACTATATTGAGCACTGATATATATTTTTTTTGGTAAAAATGAGCACTGATATTTTAGGTTGTTGATATATTGAAAAATCAAATGCTCAAAATTAAATTACTGACCGTTTTAAGTGACAGAAAATGAAAATAATATATTGCTTGATAGTAATTGCATATTGAATACGAAATGTCATTTTTTTCCGCCAATTATGGAAGTCAGAATAGTATGGAGAAATTTTAGGCTTTTAGAAATGCAATAGTCAACATTTTATTTCAGATGTGGATGCTTTTTTTTTTATTAAATGAGTTACATAACTTCATCCTTGCTAAGAGAGAGTTCTTGATTTAGGGTGCGTTTGTTTTATGGAAAACTCAATAATAAAGGAAAATGTTTTTCGGGAAAGCATTTTCCAAGAATACGTTTTGTTTTCCTTTATTTGGTGATATATAATTGAAAATGTTTTCTGCCATTGGGTCCCATTAAAAAATAATTTCACACTTCATCATAGGAATTTTTTTTCTTGGCTAGTTTACAAGGGGTGAGCTCCAGCTATCGCCAGAGGCATCGAGCTTGCTCGCTGGCCGCTAGAGGCTGCGAGGTCACCCAATCTGGCGAGGCTTGAGCCTCATCACTAGAGCCCACGAGCTCACCCGATTTAGCGAGGCTTGAGGCTCATCAGCCTCGGGCAAGCTCAAGCCTTGCTGTCGAAGGCCATGAGATTGCTCGATTTGGTGAGACCAGAGCTCACTAGTCGTCCTTGTGGCTAGTGACAGGTGAAGAAGAAGCAAAAAGAAAAATAAGCAAATTTGAATTTTTATTTTTATTTTAAAAATGTTTTCCCAATTTTAATTTTTTAAAAAATAAAAAAATCAAATTCATTTTTTTAAAAATATATATTTTTATAAGAATAATTGTTTGTAAACCAAGCATCAAATTTAAACTTTGATAGATTTGGAAAACGTTTTCCAGTCCTTTTAAAAGGAAATCATTTTCCCGAATTTAAGCTTTGTTCAGAAAACGTTTTCCGTTGATTAGGAAAATGTTTTCCGTTGACTCATTTTCCTGAGCGACCCAAACACTAAAAATGAGGATAATGTTTTCCTTGAAAATGTATTTCACGAAACAAACGCACCCTTAGGCTCCGTTCATTTTGCCAAAAACAATTTTCAAAAAAACGTTTTTCAAATTTTCCAATGTTTGTTTCACAAAATATGAATTAATTGGAAAAAATATTTTCTAGGAAGGGAAAAAAGTCTTCTAAACTAAGAAAAAATGTTTTCCATTTGGTCTCTCTTATCTCACAACGTCGCAAGCCCCTCACTTCCTCCTCCTCCTTTTTTAATTCGAATTATTTTTTTTTATTTTTCTTTTGTTTGTTTTCCCTCTTCTTCTTTATTGGCCGATTGCTGGCCATAGTAATAGCTTGCGAGTAGCCACAAGCAAGTTTCAAGCTCGCCCCAGGCCGAGGCTTGCCCATCCCTAGCGAGCTCTGGCAAGGCCCCAGGCCGGCAAGCTTGAGACTCGCCAAATTGGTGAGCTCAAGCCTCACCCAAAGCTCGAGCTTGTCAGCCTTGGATCTTGCTAGAGGTGGGCGAGCTTCGTGCGAGCTTCAAGCTTGCCTTTAACTAGTTGTCAATCATCATTGTGGTTAGCCGCCGACTAAAAAGAAGAGGAAAACAAAGAAAAGAAAAAGAAAATTAATTTTAAAAAATGATTAAAAATCGATTTAAAAAAAATCAAAATAATGAAAATTCGATTTTAAAAACTAAAATAAGTGTAAAGAAGTGTACGGAGGACAAGAATTTTCTTACCAAACAACGAAAATATTTTCCACTTATTTTCAGATTTCACTCAAACATCCAAAAATAATTACATTTCCTGGAAAATAGCTTTTTGAAAAATATTTTTTTATATTTTCTGCGAAACGAACAAAGCCTTAATAGATCTTGTAAGTCAAAACTAGTAATAATTATCACGTGGATAATTTTATTTTAAGTATTGAACAAATTAATTTTCAGCACTAACTCAAGTTATCAAACAGGACCCCTTAGAGAGGGAAACTTTTGAGTCTCAAAAAGCTAAAGAGGCAAAATCATACAAGTTCAAATGATTATACACGAAATTATTATAAAACTAAATCACTTAAAGATTAGCTCACAAGGATTACCACGATTTTTTATTACATACATGTAGATAAATATGATCTCTCACGGAAATTTCTGTGGTACAACGTTGTGCTGGACAATTTCAACACTCACTTGATTATGACGAAGCATCGAACGTCATAAATCAATTTTATCATTTTATCATTTTTTTTCCTACTTAATTATGACTCCACGTCCTAATGTTGTAGGGTACAATAGATGTACCCCAATAGTGTCCCTCTCCACGTATTAACAAAGAATGCGATGTTGACAGAAGTTAGACGAAAACACGTCTTTATTATAGGCTTAATGCGCAGCATGTGATGATGCACGAGCAGATGAAGCCACTAAGTAAAATATAAAATTAAGCTCTCAACTATCAAAATTGTTAGCTCCGGGGCTTATACGTTAATTACCTAGGGAAGAAGATGACTTTAGGATCTGTACACAGTCTAATCTTTTATTCTGCTGCGAGACATACGCTAATCTTATTAGGAAGAGGGAAAGAGAGTAAAAACTTAAGCTACTGTTTTTCCAATGGATGCGAATATCAACAACAGTGAATAAACAGCTCACCTCAGTTGAATACGTTAGCCGCTACCTGATTCAACCGGGCATCGCGAGTACTGAAGAGGATGCTGCAAAAGGTGTCCTCTTCAGCAGTAGAGAGTCCCACAACCCATCCACAAACCATAGCCCATACTCTAAGAACTAGGGTCGGCTTCATAGAAGCTCTAGGAGTGAGCAGTCTCTCTTTTCCTTCCAATTCCCAGCACTGAAGCTTCCCTAGTGGTTCCCCGTTGATTAAATACACCCGCTGATCATTACGCTCATTATCTATAGTTTATCCGAGTCAAAGTAGCTGTCGTAAATGGAGAGCCGGTCAAACGCATCAAAGTTCGCCCTCAATCCGACAAACTGGCTGCCCAACTGGGCACAACTGGCATCCGGCCACCGACAACCCCCATCGCGTGTGCGCATCGGGCATAAGCTTTCACAAACACGATTGATTGGGTTATTGGGAACAACTTCATCATCCACTACAGTGATTGATACAGAGAGGTCGGATTTCTCATTGCATTGGATGGGATCATCTGCCTCTCTTTTTGAATAAGAATACAAAGACACTTGCGGGCTCGTTGTGGGATTAGCTTCAATGTCAACTGTGCAATCCCCATTTCCAGAGAAGTGGACCTTGCATCCCAGGGACTGAATCGCACGCTTTATAGCTGCATTTTCTTTACTAGCTTTTTTGGCCAAGTTCACAGCAGAAGCATTCAGTTGCCTCTCCCTCCGTAAATCTGCAGATAAAGATTCCACAGCAGCCGCTACTTCTTTAGCTTTTCTTTCTGCCACTTCCTTTGCCTGTGGATGAAATAGCACGGAATAACTGATAAAGATGACATTGTGGTGTCAGGAAGGACTAGACAGTTTTTTATGATACCCCTGAAACAATAGGCGTATAGTAGCAAAGGAAGAATCTCTAGTTCACAAGGCAAGACATGACGGTCCTATGAAATTGAACCTCAAAATTCTGAGCCATTCCGAAAGCTGTGATTTCCATAAATCTATAGGACATGAAAGCACAACCCACATATGTATTCAGAATATGCAGTCAACTAAATCCAATAAAATGTCACCGAAAACCCTAAAGACGCAGTCCATGATGTATCCACATTCATTAGTTAGGGAATTCATAGTTACTCAATCTATTGTTGTTCTGTCCAGTGTCTGAGATTACATTATGCATGCATAACATAACGGGCTTCAATCACTAAGGTCCACACTAAGTTCTATATAGGTAGGAAAGGTGCATCATAGACGCAAAATTGTTTTTCCACATGGCGAGACCACGAGAGTTTACCTAATTTCATCTCCATCGATCTACTTATGTTGCATTCTAACTCAAACATTCTATGGTCTAATCTTTAATCTGTTTTACTCTAAATAAACTGATTATTTACTTATTTTGTCCAAAATTAAATTAAACTTGAGGAAAAATATCAGATTTTAGGACGTGATCACACTAAAAGTTAATTCTCCAAGAAAACTGAGAAGTGATGTTTTAATTATTCAATCATCTGAGTAGTATCAACATGGATATAAAAGGGAATTAGGTTGTGTTACCTAATCGCCTCCAATGCTTATTTTGTTTTATAAATAGGCTTTTGATTGCCCCTAAACAAATATTACCAACAGTATAACTACCACATAACAGCAGAGTGAAAATCACCACTTATAATGATTTTGTGGTGACAAAAATGACAAAGATGTCGCACTAACATTGAAAATAAAAACTATAAGTGGCTACGAAATTTCCCACATCACTAATTTATGGGGTTTCAATTGGTCTTATGTTCATAGTTTCCTTCCATCAATCAGTTCTAATATGGTGTCAGAGCTAGGTTTCATCCCGGATTTATTCTGCGTGTTAGCCTCCCCATTCTTCAATTCCACGTGCCGTTCTTGGTTCAGTTTGCATGTGAGGGGGTGCTTAAATATCCTTACCACTTGCCGATGGGGTCTAAATGGACCTTATACTCATGTAGTCTCCCTCGAACAATCAGTTTAAGCCTTTGGATTCAACTTCCTAATGGTGTTTATCAGTTTCATTGAAAATAAGTGCTAAAATTGCACAGATGAAGTGCAGATCAATGTATTCCATCATCAAAGGGAACTTGTCACAGAGAATGAATCACCAGAAATAATTTAAGGATATAAAAGCAGATGCTGACAGCAGAGGAGATAAACAAACCTTCTGCAATTCAGAAAATTTCATAGCCATGTTGCGGCATTGAGCTTCAAGTTCCCCTGCTTGGGCTTCAGAGGGGCAAGCCCAACGAAGGTGAAACTGTGGCCAAAGTGTTGGGGCTAAAGCAGCAGCTGGAGGCAACAGTGGACCATTATGTTTTGATTTATCATAAAAGAGGTTATAGTGCACATGAGATTTCCCCTCCGAATTGCGTAAATCCTCCAAATAAGCCCACAAACATCCACAAGCCTCAGAGGCGCTGCACTGCTGCCTCTCCTTCTCACTGAATTAGTTACAATGAATTAGAAGGTAGAAGACAGTAAGCACTCCTTAATCTACCATAGACAATCACACAGGAAATACTTATTACAACATATAAGAAAACAATAAGTGAAATGGGAAGTTTTTTTTTTTTTGGTAAAAGTGAAATGGGAAGTTTGTCTCCCATGAGAAGCCATTTTTCACAAAAATTTCCAAAATTTTAAGCAACCTAACTGAAAAAAATTGTTGCTTCAATTGAATTGCTGACCCGTTATATCTTGAACTACTTAATTTAATTCATTAAATTATCGTGAATTTTCAATTAATAGCTAGATCAGAATTGAGTTTCAACATGAAGTAGCTGTGATTTAATAAACCCAACGGTGTTTTTGGAGTGTTTACCTGTTGCATAAGAAGTTCCCAAAGCGAGAAGAAAGCACGCAGTCCAAGAAGTCAACCAGAAATGTCTGAAATGCCAATACAAAATTAGTGAAGCGGACGTTATAGAGAAGAGGTGCTCTATGATCAGGAAAAAAAGACAAGCTGCAGGAAAAACAAATGACAATAGGCTTGTATAGATGAAAAGTATGTACCGAGGAAAACTCAAAAGCAAATGGATACATCCTCAATAGTTGCGAGATGCAGTCAACCCACTGCATAATAAAGAATATACAGTCATTGGTTACATAATAAGCCCAATATCAACTAGTGCTAAAGATTTAAGGAAATAAGAAAGTAAAAAGTCCATGCGACAGGAATCTAAATGAAGTATCAAAAGAAAAAAGTCACCCCAGGTAGTGAAACAGACAATTACGAGACTTGAGATGTGTCTGGATTGGTTATTGCTTTTAAGATTTTTGCTTGGTCTGAATCTTGCGAAGCACATACTTTCATCCGAAACACCTGAAGCTTTCAAAACATATAAATGTGGGCACGTGGATTTGCATACTACTTTTTCCATTATTTCTTGAACCCTCGATAAGATTATATACTTAAAAAGGAAAGCACAGACGCACTTCTTGCTTATTCTTAATCTTAAACAACAAGGATTGGCATCTTCAATATTCAGATGGATACCTCCAAGAAACAACTTGAAAAATTATAAACCTTGATAATTACATAGTTCAACCTTGATAAATACGTAGCTCAACATTCACGTCAATGACCTAATTCTCATGAGCGTCTGAATCAAGTGAACCTAAAAGCACAACTATGGGTAGCAGGATCAAAGGATGTGTGACAAAACTGAGATGTTATGGTTCCCCAATATATATCGACCCAGCCGTCATCAAACTTAATAAACTGGACACATTAAAAGGACCATAACAAACACATGAGGCACCCATAGATACTTTTTCCTGACATAAGATGCTCAAGAAAGTATTGTCAACAATAAAAAGCAGGCAGAAAACGCAAAAGTTTTGATTAATTATAAAAGCAGTGAAGAATCTGCCATACAGCCATCATACCATGGTACCCACCTGCAAAAATATGGGAGAACAATTATTCGAGGCCTGACTATGAGACGAGCCGGGTGCTTGAGTTGGGAATGATCCTGATGACTGGCGCATTGGTGATGATGAGTAACTCCCAGTCGAAGATTGCCTAGATAACTCAAAGGTTGTGTTGTCACCTCCAGATGTAGTTGGCAGTCCAAAACGATCTGAAAATGGATGGCCAAATGCTAGCCAGTCTTTTTCCACAAGTGCCTAAATCAAATTACAACCAAATCATCTAAATTGGCAAAAGAAGTCCACAAATCCAAGTAACAATAAGACTGAACAGAAGCTTAAAGGATGCAACAAGCAAAGTGCTTGATGATTCAATCACATGATAGCCTTAAAGGAAAGGGAAAATACAAAAAGGAAAATAGCTAACCTCTCACCCAATAACCAGTTACGTATCTCTACTTTTGGAATAACCAGATACATAATTGAGTTCTGCCTTTTGAAGACACTTTGAAACTTCACATCAATTATTTGTGTCTCCCTATTTATGAAAAGCCATTTTCTTCCCAAAAATGGCCATCCCAAATCCTAAATTATCATATTCCCTAAAACACTCAAAACCAACTAAAAAACCAAACCACTTAAATTGTAAGTAAGATACTAAAATGAGTTTGTAAGGACGGGTAATTTGTTCTTTTCTATGTGGGTTTTTCCGTAGTGGTAAGGTATTAGTATTTGCAAAAATTAAGGTATGTAAGTGGCCATTGGATCCAAAGTGAGGTATGTTTTCGGTAGCCCTAAGAAGATCCAACCATATGATAGAAGTCAGCTCCAAATTTAAGATATAGGGATGCAATATACTATAGGGTAAACACTTCTGGCCCTTGCCAAAAGGAAGAAAATCTTATTCTCAAGCAGTGTGCTTAAGATTAAGCAATCTCATTATTACCTGGAACCCAGCAAAAGTCCGATAGTATGGATCAAGCAACAAGCTTGCAAGTGAAACCAACTGAGTCGTTCTATCCCACCCATCACTGCCAAAAAATGAATACAAATGATATATATGATTGGAATGGGTTCTTTTACTACTAAAAAAGGCATTCGATCATGTCTATGACATCTGTTAAGGCAGAGACGGACAAAAGAAAGAACTGGAAACTGATATCAACATATTCAATCCCACAGAAATTACTCAGGCGGAAATTGAAAATCGATAAACAACAAAGAGCAACAAGACAAGATTAACATGCATATCAAGTATCATTATGAGGCATATAAGATCCTGAAAGAACATCTCTCCCCCACCCCCACCCCACCCCACCCCAAAAAAACTCTCACACACGCACGCATGCGCAAGATCTTGAAAGAACCATCTTCCATCATCCCCATATATATATTTTATCCCTCTCTCTCTCACACACAAGATCCTGAAAGAACCATCTTCCATCATCGCCATATATATTTTTATTTTTCTCTCTCTCTCTCTCTCTCTCTCTCTCTCTCTCTCTCTCTGTCATGCATGCACAAGATCCTGAAAGAACCATCTTCCATCATCCCCATATATATATTATCTCTCTCTCTCTCTCTCACGTGCACGCACGTGCAAGATCCTGAAAGAACCATCTTCCATCATCCCCATATATATATTTTATCTCGCTCGCTCGCGCACACAAGGTCCTGGAAGAACCATCTTCCATCATCCCCATATATATATTTTATCTCGCTTGCTAGCCCACTCACGCACGCACACACAAGATCCTGAAAGAACTATCTTCCATCATCCCCATATAAATATATATATATATATATTTTATCTCATCAATTATGCATCTCTACCTGCAGTGGACAAGTACCGAAGCCTTCTCTAAAGCAACACGTGCTGCAATCCAAGCTGAACCAGCCAAAACACTCTGGACGTGTATTAGCCAACCACTGTCTCCAAGTGTAGATACTGAAGCGGACATACTACTAAGATTGCCCCCACCCCAAGTCCAGCCACCATGTCTCTGCTCATTTAATTTTTGCATAAGTCAACAGTGAACACCATATAAAAATAACGGAATGATGATGACTGACAGAGAACCCTTCAAACAATCTGGAGAATGAATAAGAGAAGGAACCGACTCTCAATCACTAGTTCATGCAATGACTGTGCTGAACTCCTAAAGAAAGTAACTTATGTTCCCTATTCTATAAAGCAAGAATAGATAATCTAGATTCTTGAGACTGATAAACGCTGTAAAAGCTGTATTTATGCATGAACATAATACCACAAGCAAGAAACTCTCAACAGCCACACACAAATACTGCATATTGCATTTTCTACACTTTTCTTTGATCGAAAAGCTTCAATTTTGGACCGTGGATTGAGAAAGACTTTTTAGATTCCTCAATAAATTTTTTTCAGGAAAAAAACTCCATAGTTATGATTCACCGAAACTACTCATGAATGTCAACAATGGAAATAATGACTACAAGAGACCAACTAATGACGGGAACAGACCATCAAAAGCAAGTAAAGCGTTTGTAGAAACAGTTAGAAAGATCTAACTCTATATAACTAGCAACTATTTATAAAGCATTAGAGATCAAAACACCAACCAAGAATGAGGACAATCCATCTGATGAGGTTGCCCCATGAGTATCCAGATACTCCCTGAGCCGAGCTAGACTTTCCCTCATTGCATGGATGTTGTCTATCCCAAAGAAAACTATCTGAATTGCAGTGAGGAAGATTGGCTTAGCAAACTAGTGACACGGATATCATATATTAAAAAGGAAAAACTTTAAGAGACCTCAGACTGCAGATAATTGGAAGATGACTCGGAACCTCCCCCCATGGCACCATTAGCCAAAGCATTTTTTCTTGGTCTTGCATCAGCAATGTAAAGCTTCCTAACCAAAAGTGAGGATAAAATCAGCAAATATCGACTTACATTCATAATATTAATAACCCTATACTCATAACATGATAAAAGGATTCGCCTTCCTAAAGAGACGACACATCAATATTTACACATCAACTAACCGACCAATGATTCTCAAATAACCAAAGAAAATAAATTAACTTCTTAATTAAGTTCCACAATGGACAATATCATGTTCAGAAGAAAAATTAATGGGCTGTGTGAAGTTCAGCTGAAGTTGGTGAAATGGTTGGATTCCAATAGTGAATTGCTGCAACTGCTCATAATAATTAACTTTTATCCAACAACGCAGTCACTAGTCACATAAAGTGGTGAGTGAGTGACATGGTGTCACAAAAGGGTGTCGCATATGTCACAATGGTTGCAGGGACCAGAAATGTGTACTATCTAAAATCTTACACATGCTTTATATAAACAAAAGTATTTTGTTTTCTTTAGTTAGATGTTTAGTTTTCGAATACAGCCTATCTGCATAATCCAACCAAAATCATCTTTTCCACTATATACATGTGGATCTTGACTTCTTAAAATATCAAATTCCATTATTATCACTATGAGCTTTATGCTACTTACTATCTCATCAATATTATGGCTTTTCATTTTTTTTTTTTTTTCACAGGGCACTTCTTGGGACCCATATGAGAAAAACAGTACCCCATTTTCGAGTACAAAAATTGCCCAGCTATAGTGGATCATTTGTAATTAACAGCAGTCATTCAGTAATTTATGGAGCCAAAAAAAATTTACAACCTCTAAGATAATATTTGTATGCATGCATATCTAAAAACTTAAAGGTAACTTAAGATGCTGACACTTCGTTTACAAAGACAGTATATAATTTACAAGAAGTAATGTCATTACGATCCGATTTTGGTAGCAATCAACTAAGGACAAGTATAATTACAATCATCAAGAATTAGCACTCGCTCAATTTACTAATTACAAAGGAAATTACAACTTTTAAGGTGAAGAATATCTTCTAAGGTAAATTGCCATCCCAGAAAGTAAATTATTTTGTCTTAACAAATGTCACTACCTTGAGGTAAATTACTCCTATTGAGGATTAAAGTAGAAGTAATTTACCACTTAAGAAAGATATTACTTTGTGAAGTTCTCCTAGAATCAAAACTAACACAAATTTTGAATCCCTAATCCTTACAAGATCAATCATGTTACACTTCATAACCTGAGGATGTTGTTGTCACTAGTAATTATCCAATAATAATTTAATCCTCCTCAAATAGTTTGGTAGTACATGGTGGCTTGCAATTTTTCATCCTCAATAGTAACTTCCCTTTATATTCAGTAACTTCATGGTAAAATCACTTAGTAATTATCCTAACATATGGTAATTTTGCTCAGTTCCTTTTATTAGTAATTATACCTCCTATAACTGTAATTTGCCTGAAAGTTGTTGTAATCTCTATTGCACCTAAAGCTAATATTATTCCTGTAGACATAGTAACATAAAGTTCCTAATCCTCAGTGACCCACGGCCTACTAATGTACCTTAAATTGTAATAAAAGACAGAACTTATAATCAGTAATTGCCCTCCATAATTGTAAGTTACCTATAAGTCCATGTAAATGATAATTAGTAATCTACCTTCAGATATAGTAAATTATGTTAAAGTCTCAAAAGCTCTAAGTCTCAATAGTAAGCAACCTAAAATTATTGTATCTTTCTCTTTCCCTATTCTTAGTAAATTTACCTGAATAATTGTGATGTTCCTTTCATGTTTGTAAGTCAATGGAGCCTATCCATAAGTAATAATCCTTAGTTGTCATCCTTCACAAATTGTAACATCTACAATCCTCCTCCAGTAAACTTTCCTTAAAATGTAAGTAACTTACTGCTTTAACAAGTAATAAATTAAATTTTTTTAATTGATCTGAGGATGAGAAATTTTGGCTTTAAATCCAATGGCCTATATTCTATATGGACTGGTCCCAAAAACACCCTGCTGCACTATAGATTTTTCCCTTTTTTATAAGATCCTAGCTTTCTAATTCAAAAGAAAATAAAAAAGAATCCTGCTTCTCAATCAACAAAGTGTCATCTATCGAGGTGGATGTAGGAAATGGAAGTCTGCCTATGCAACTAGTGCTTGCCCTAGTTGCTTCCATTCTCTCACGAGAAAAGAGAGGTGGGAGTTGGTCATCATTGAGGCCAAGCCAAGCTCAACCAATCCAACGACTTTCGGAGATATAGTCCACATTGTAGTCTGATTAGCAACTAACATTTAGTTTCCCCGGGATCTTCTTCATGTTCGACTGGAAAGACTTCTTTACCTCTTTCTCTAAGCCTTCTTCTTATGCTTTAAATTGGTTATTCCCAACCACCAACCTAGCCCTTTTCTCCCCCAAACTTCAGTGCCTATGCAGGTGAGTAACTGGAGAACTTGCCCACCACAGCCACTGCAGTAGCTGGAATGGTCGTTACATAATGTCATAACAGCCATTACCAGAGAGATTTTAACTATCAAAGCAACAGCAGTCCAGAGCAGAACCTGCTGCTGGTATTGTTAAGCACTGCTACAGCCATAACAGACTCTGATTTAAAACAGTAGTGATGGCACAATCAAGCAGTTGCTGGCAATGCTTGCATCATCTGAGCGGAAAATTAGAGTGCCTACCTCCGCTTCTCCTTCACACCAGAAAGGTTTGAACAAAGTGCAGCTACAAGCTTTTCATCTGTGTTGCTGCAAAAAATGTCAGGTGCAAGACGTTTAGAATGGTACAAAGAAAATGGGACATAACCAATTTGAGGTTGTGAACAAATGATTTACACCAAAAATCCAACCAAAAAAAAAAAAGAAAAGGGTTCAGCCCCAGAGTGCTGTTGCAAATGTATCTATTCCTGCAAACAAGGTCTTCAAATATATATCCCTTTAGAAGCCACTAGTGTAAGAAGTTAACATTACCTCCTCATATTCATCATGAGACCAACCAAAGGCTGGGAAGAACGTGCAAGCACTGCACCCGTCCCTGTACATAAAAAGTATAGCAGGTCAAATCAGACAATCACCAAAAAGTGTCAACAGATAGGATGCCCAGTATATACCTGGATGACACCAGGTGACTACAGGCAATCGACCCCTCGCTCGGAAATTTGAGGCCTGAAGAATTTCTTCATCACTAAAAGAGCAACCATGGAAACTTAAGTCATTCGTTTTATAACATCGATGCACAATATAGAGAATCTAAGAATTTAAAATATAATTTTCAACCGCACCTAATGCATTTTGGAACAATTAAGGCAAACGGGTAAGTCTGGCACAGTGTATAGTTTGCATTCACACTACTTATTCTCCAAAACTCATTAGCCACTGTGAACGAACAATCTTCGAGCATACTCATTGAAGAATGGTGAGGTCTTCTTCCAATAAGCCGAAAATACTCAACCAACAAACGCAACTTAGGATTAGTGTTTCTGTACTTGGATGGTCCTGAGACAAAAGCATAAAGATCCCGTAGTCCAGCTGGCTTGGTACATCTCAGCAGTGCTTCATAAATCTTACGTCTCTGGAAAATTTGGAAATTTAGCCACGTTAGAATTTTCCACAAGCTCATTTACTCTGACCATGGTTGACGTATATGTGATTGATACATAAAAAAGCATCTATCTTCTCTAAAGAATAGCTTCCTAAATCTCCATCATGGATGATCAAACAATACAATGACAACGTTTACAAGAATTATCACCTGTTAAAAGAGAAAGCGCTCTTATTAAGGATTACTTATTCCCAAGAACAGTAGAGAAGTTAGCGTGGACATTAGAGTTTGACATTTGTCTTTCTTATGCATGCATTACAGCAATCCTACTCTTCAGTCTTTGTTAGTTTACAGCTTTCACGGGATTCATATCTAGTCTCACTTAGCACTAGCTTCGCTTGGTTTTGTTTGTCTGTTCTTTTCATTTTTGTCCTTGTATTTTCCTGATGTACTAAAACAGTTGCTCTTTCAATAACAAAGCTAATTACTCATATGAGAAATCGAGCTACACATCTGTATTCAAGGATCCTAACTACTCAATCTCATTAGCAGGTCGATGAACATCAAAAGGAGAAGAGAAGTCCATCTTTATTCTGAAAATCGAAACACAACAAAAAGCTACAACGAGCATTTAACAGGGAAAAGTATGAACAAATAGAGGATGTAGAAACATAAAGAGAAGAATGAGAGATCCCAGGACAAAAGACAATGAAATGATCACAAGAGCTCAATATGAATCTGTCTTGATAAAGAAAAGTATCCTCAATTAGCTCAACTCACATTTGAAGCTACTGCATTCAATTGAAGTAAAAGATTTAGGAAGTGTACAATTCTTTCAAGCCACACAGTAAATGTCACATCATGCTTTTACCAGAATTTCCCCCATCTAGAAAGAAGGTCTGTGACCACTTAACATCAGTGCTTAGTGTCATGATTCTCATGCAGTAGCATTAAGGAGATGGCAAACACATTCAGAAAGAAAGTCTGACTACTTCCATCACAAGATAAAACCATCAAAAGACTCTGAAACTTAAGACAAGTAGAGAATCCATTAAGATTAATAAAGATTGGGATGTATGTCAATCATTTATTTCAAGTTCTCTTCAGATACAAAATAGAAGAACACCGACAGTGCGGACAGAAGATTCTAACCTCCTTAGTCCGAGGGCGAAAGCCAAATACAATAATTCTCATATCTTTACCTGAGAAAGCAAGAATATACCAGAAGAAATATTCATGAAGCTGTGAAAGTAGAACGTTCAATTTTATGCAACAAAAAAGTACATCAGCCAATCAGCACTTCTAGAACAAGCCAATGCAATCATAATCATGTAACAATTCATACCAACATCAAAACAAACCAACACAAACCAAATTGAATACAATAAAGCTAAATAAACAAGGCTTTTCATGGGGAAAACTCTGTCTTCCATCAGAAAAAGAGGGACTCGATGATAAAAAGAATCAATAAAGCAATAAAATAAACAATGCTATCCATCTGAAGCGAATCACATTATAGACGAAAAAATTAGTAAAAGAATAAAAGAATCAAACCTCCCAACAATAAATATGGACTATCAACCAATCACTCAACCAAGTAAGAAGGCGAGGGTTTATCTTTCTTCAGAACTCTAATTAATTCATCTTTGGATCATTTAAATTGATGACCATTGATTTTAAACTCTGAAATAGGTTCAAGGACAGGCAAATATGCTGGAAGATCAAGCCATAATCAATTCACAGCTGAAAAAGTATGGGCTTGAATTTCACATCCTTGTTAAAGATCACTATATCTTGTCAAGGCATTATAGTGATCCTGGATACAGGACTGGATTTTGACAGAGCTAATAAACTTGGACTTATACTAAATAACAAATTGACATTAATGATACATAGTTCATTCAAAATGACCTGTAACTTTATGCACTTCATGTTCACTTTCATCCTATGTGTGAAAGCAATAAATTCCAAGAACACATAGTGGCATGACTTGATCAAGATATCAAATCAACGAATTTGGGTCTGCGGTCATGCATTCTTATCAGGTTGCTTGAGAGAAATGGATAGACAATTCATCCCTGAGTTCAACCATTGTAACACATTGATTGCATTTAGTTAAATGGACATCAAATGGTCATGAATCTTATTAACTGGAAGATTCTTTTTTTTTTTTTTTTTTTTTTTTTGGCGAAGACATTTAATTTGTTTATTCATATTTGCACTCAATTTATACTAATTTGGTCATTTCATAGTTGTCTATTTATAAAACATTTCAAACTTAAGGTTTTTGCATATCAATCAGGTTAATATATCAGTCCAATAAAATGAATACAGCTAGAGTATGGAGGTACTTTGAAATGCCACATACTTCCCACAAAAGATGATGAACACAGCAAAAGGTGAAAGCATTCAGTATAAGAAAGCCCTACTAGCACTGTTTCATGAATTTCTATCTCAGAATGGAAAGAAAAAGTAAAGTCAAAAACATAAAAGGCCAAAAGCAGCATGAGCTTAAACCATGCACCTTCATTCAATACTCCAGACGACAATTCTCCAGTTTAAATAGAATTTCAAAGCAAAACTCTCAAAAACTTTGACCCAGCAGAGCAAGAAAGTTCGAGGAACATAATTATCTATGCATTGCTTCTTTCTTTAAATCAGAGAAGTTAACGCCCTTGCCCAGTATCCTCCAAATCACTAGAAGAAATCTACCATTACTAAGGAACTACCACTTTTCAAATATAGAAGTCTACACCAGGTCCACACTACCACACTCCAAGAAAAGACTAGTGAAATCATACTTTAAAAAAAAAAAAATAAGCATCCAAGTTCCAGCATTAATGAATGATACCAATGACTTGAAGTAGCCGTTGAGAAGGGTTCTTTTCAGGCTGACGTGGCGCCGATTGACCTTTTACAGCCTATGATTCCTCAAAATAATCAGCATAAATGAGTTAGTAATTCATGCTTGATGATAATCGAAATAACATTATCATCACCAATAGGACACAGCTGAATACATGTAAATAACAACCATACACGAAAGGTGAGCTTGGGAAAACTTTTGAAATGGTATATATTTGTTTTCCCGCCAAGAAGAAAAACAGCTTAAGGCCCCATTTCTTTATTTTTGTTTCTTTTCATCGAAACAAAAATTTCTATTCTTCCGTTCCAGGGAACAAAAAAAGAACAGAGGCGTTTGGTAAAATTTTTGTTCCCAAGAACAAAAAAAATTATTTATTGTTCCTGAGAATAGATTTGGAACAAAAACAAGAAGTAGAAAAAAGTTATTTCTTGTTCCCGGAACAATTCTGATAAACAATTTTTCTCTCCTCTTTTTTTCTTTTCTTTCTTTTCTTCTTTTCTTCTTCTTCCTTTTGCTGGTCACCAGCCTTGGCCATGGCGCTGGTGATCGGCCAAATGAGGGCCGATGACCTCGCCGGCCCTCAGAGACACCGAGCCTTGCCGGTGGCTGGGCGAGCTCGGCCTCACCAAATCTGGGCGAGCTCAAGCTCGCCCAACCAGGCAAGGCCAAGCCTCGCCGGCCGGCATGAGGCTCGCCTGGCCACCGAGGCCATCATGAGGCTCAGCCTCACCAGAGCTTGCCCAGCCAGTCACCGACTGCTACTGTGGCCGGCGACCGGCCACAAGGAGAAAGAAGGAAAAGAAAGAAAAAAGAAAAAGAAAAATATAATAAAAAATATTGAAAAACTAAAAGAAACAACAAAATTATACAAGTTTACTAAATGCATTTCTATTCCTAGAGTATAAATTTTTTATAGTTACCAAGAGCGTTTTTATACTCAGAAATTGTTCCGAGGAACAGAAACAAAAAAAATTATTTTTCTTCAAAAATTGTTCGTCGGAACAAAAACGTTACCAAACGCTAAAGTGCAATTTTCAAATGCTAACAAAAAAGGCACTAGCAAAAAGTTGAGCAGGTTTCCTCCCAGACAACACTAAACATGCATTTGGCAAAAAGAAACAATGTATGGTTAATATTATTGGGCCAGCTTTTGGGAGATGCATTGCATAGCATTTCCAAAGTCCTCCATGAGCATTTTTCTCAATGCAAGTCCTAACCAACTTTCAGCTTTGAGCTTTTCCAAAATGCTAATGCATAGTTTTTGGGCTAATACAACAAAAAACCCCAAACCGGTACACCCGTGCCACATTTACCCCAAAAAATCCTAAATTACCATAATTTTGGGTAAATGCACCACCAGTGTACCCGTTTAGGAATTTTTGTGACACACAAATTAGTTTAGAGTAAATATGGCATGGGTGTACCAATTGGAGAGTTTTTGTGACACAAAAATTGGCTTGAGGTGAATGTGACGTGAATGTACCAATTTAGGGTTCTTTGTGATATTAACACCTTTGTTTTCTTCTAACTTTGCCCTCACTAAACTTTCAAAAATCCAATTTTACCCTCACCACACAAGGTGACAACGAGGTCAAATCTGACCACGCGTGAGCCAGATTTGACTGCCGGCGCCGGCCGGCGGGCAACCTTAGGCGAGGGCTGCCTGTGATCAGCTTGGGGCCGTGCTGGCTTGCCAGCATTTGGACATCAGGCTGCCGGTCGCTGAACTTCAATATTGTTTTATTTAAAAAATCCAGCTTAATTCCTTTAAAAATGTAGTTTTTTCCAAATAACAATTAAAACTGAGTTGCTTCCCAATGCACTTTTTTTAATTACAGTTTACCAAACACTATTTGCATTTAAAAAAAAACCCATGAATCTAAAATCCTTTGCATTTCCCCAAAGGCTTTAACTTGAAGCAAACACAGCCTAAGCAATCAGAAAATTCCAGAAACACAAAAATAAGAGGAACTTACAATCTTGCTAATCTTCTCAATAGTTGCAAGTGGTATAGTACCCAGTGGAATGATATTCCTCGTTCCTTCGCTCTTGGGAAAAAAGAAATGTCAATAAAGCACGAAACATGTAAAAGTGATTTATAAAGATTTGATATGTGGATTAATAGCTTGAATTTTGTGAGAGAAGATGAGCTTGTGTCCCTTCATGCTTCGAACATCTTAGATGTGACATTCTAGGATTTCAACATAGATATCTTTATTTGCAGTCAGCAGCAACAACTCCAAACTTTGCATAGAAATGTAGTAGGAAAATGGAATGCAGAAAAAGTCACTCAGGGCATGTTCATCTAGTACAAACATCACAAAAAACAATTCCATAAGCCATATGGGAATTTGCTAGGAGACAAACGAGATTTTTTCACCAAATACTAATGCAGAAATGAGATTCCAAAGAAGATGTTTACAAATGCATACTCACCAAAAAGAGAATACGATAATTTGTCACTAACACAGTACCCGCTTCATCAGTGTTAACAAGGACTACGCCATACCCCTGTAAGATAGTAACCATACATCAACTGTCTGTTATGAAAATAAATAGTAAAAGTTATTAGTCATGATGCAAGAAATCAGAAACCATTATTCTGATGGTACACCTAACAACCTAATTTATGTAACTCTTTCAAGAGTTCTTAGCTCTGTCTTGTAAGTCATTATTTAATACATGGATTATCTGCCTTAATGCATTCATCTCAATATAAAGGAGTTCAATCAAAACGAAAGATATGAAAGGAACAGAAAGAACTACCAGTAATGGCTGGACACAGAAGAAAAGGGCATCTAATTTCCCAATAGACCGAGTGAAGGAAGAATAAGAGTACAACAAACGTTGATTGATTTTTGAAGCATTATCTTCAATCCAGACGCTCTGATATCTATCAAGTAAAAGAAGTGACAGCAAAGAAGCCATCCAATCGTCATCATATCTAAGTTCCAACGCTATGCAGTTCTTTCTTCTTTTACCACCTAAAATGCTGCTGAACTATTCCATATATGGTCCCTGTGGAAGTACTATACCACCCAGCCAACCAATCCCCAAAAAGAACAACAAAAGACAGAAGAGAAACAATAATATCAATTCAAAACGGAAAATAATAATAATAATAATAATAATAATAATAATAATAATAATAATAATAATTAAAAGCAATCCAACTGTAGGCAGCCACCAAGGTCAATTGATTTTTAAAACCTAATATCACCCACAACTCAACAAAGATACTTCAAAAATTCAACTCCATCACTCTATTAGGTAGCCCAAGCCCTTAGACTAACTACCAGCATACAATAATCTAATAAGTGATATTTCAAGTGAGCAGTTACAGAATCTTCCTTGTCCAAAGAAAGGCTTCCAATCCATAATTTTCAGAGTAATAGTAATATCCACAACTCTTTCTCCACTATAGCACTGTAATGTTTCATCCTCCTTCGTCACTACGCACCAGCGGAACTGAACAACTGGAACAACTACACCATTGAAGGTCCCTAGTAGAAGTCTTAAATTATGTCAATGAGAAGTTGATCGACAATATGGTGGCAAGAAGGTACATAACATAGGCAGTGAAAAACCTCAAAATTTTCTCAGAAATCAGCTCAAAGCCACGAAGATTCTCTTTTATTTCAACACTGGCTCAGGTCCCCAAATGATGAAAAAAAATAAAATTTGTCCAGATAAAAATATTAAGATTACAAACTCCTTTAGCAGCAAATGTGACCAGCTAATCTCTTATCCACTTCAGAGGAGGTGGCCAACTTAAAGAAGAGATCATCGAACGTGAAATTTTATGTGAATTTCAAATGCGACAATGCAGAAGTGCTGATTCCCACATCCTATAAGCTATTCAAATGGGGATAGCCCTTCACAGCAGGATGGTAACATTCTGCATCTCGTGCATCAGTGAGCTAATGATAGTAAACCAAACAGAGAGTAACCTATGGTGCTTCTCAGTTCAGCAGAGAGATGGAACCATCCGACTCCCTCTGACCACATCATAACTGTTGTCCAATTGAATGGGAATGAAGAATCAATAGCCCAAAAATGTGGCGATCGATAGAAAAAGACCCCTACCCAAATAATCTGCCATCACGTGGGATATTAAAAGACCGACCTCAGCAACTACATATATAAGCGGGGCCTCATTTAGATCAACGATGTTTGGCAAGTGAAATCCAGCAAGAAAGAGCCACCCGAAATCCTCTCTTTATGAATTTCAAGCGGCGTGCGGACCAGGTAAAGCATCTTTCGCGTTTATTATCGATCTAGGCAGGACGCACCGACAAGTCCCCAGCAAAATTCCAGCCCCGGCGCCCCGAACCAGACCCCCAATTCGACGCAAAAACGATGCTAAAAAAGGAACCCCTACGATCATCATCAAGTCCTTCATCGCGGAGAACGAAATTGACCTACCTGCGCAGCGACTTCTTCGGCCTCGAGCAGGAAATCGCACTTCAAGAGGGAACCGGACATCGAAAGTGGCTGCCCAAAAAAAAAAAAAAAAATCCCAAAAAACCGGCAATTCAATCAATCCCAAGCACGCACCACCAAATTCAAATGGAAAATCAACAGCAACAGAATCAAGAAGAAGGAAAGGGGAAGAAGAAGCGGACCTCGATCTGGGTCCATTCGAGGACGTCCCAGCTGCCGGCGCCCTCCATCTTCTCCGGCTCGGGGGATCCTCCGCCGAGCGGCGCCGCTCGCGACGGCCGATGCATGCGGCGGAACGGGTCGCGCCCCCTACGCCTCCGGCGAAAACTGTCTGCTCTCTTTGCTTCTGGAGAGAGAGAGAGAAACGGGTAGAGAGAGAAAACAGCTACCGTTCAAACGAAGTCTTTCCTTCTCTCTTCCTTCCTTCCTTCTTTATTATCTTTTGAGAATTATTATAGTGAGCGGCGTCGTTTAAATTCGCTTGCCGTATCCTCTAAATAATCCGCAGTTGACTAGTCCAATTTATTGCAAAGACCGCGTGTGGTTGAGCCACATGGACAGGAAGGAATCCGCCCCCCGGTCAACGTGCCGGGACAGCTCGATTCCCAGCTTATTTTAGTAAAAATAAAAATAACCTAAAAGTGATAAATTTATCTTCTATTAATCTCAGTAAAATCAAATTAATATTAACAAAAACTACAAGCTAATACATTTGTAAGTTGTAACAAATAAAAAATAAAATATCAAATTAATATACCTATCAACTATCACACGTCATCTAATTTAGTAATTTTAATGGTAAAATTAAACAAAAATTAACATAAGATAAATTGTCATAAGTGTATTAGTTTGAGGATTTTTTTATCAAAAAATTAATTTTAAGTAAATTTACTATAAATGTACTAATTTGAAATTTTTCGTGGTATTAAATCTTAGTTAAAATTCCCAATATTTCTAAAGACTTTCGTTCTTATTTATTTATTATTTAGTTTATTGATAAAGAGTGTGTTTTATAGGAGGTTTGGACATAATAATACCGGTCTAATTTCTTTTCATTGTCGGCTGATTCTATACGAGGCAATAGCCATTTCTTTATTGTCTTCGCAGACTTCTCTACATTTGATTTGTGCAGTTTTAGTCTACAAGATTCCTTTTCTCTTTAATTTAATGATTTTAGATATCATCTTTTGGATATGTTTTTGAAAGAAAGACCTGAAACTTCTCTTCTCGAGCATTTGGGATATGTAGTATTAGAAATTTCAATCCTTATCCGTATAGGCTTATAGTATTAGAAATTTCAATCCTTATCCATATATATCTTTATAATGCATTCACGAATAATTAGTGATTTGAAAGATATTTTTTTCAGGTATTTTTTACAAAAATGAATAACCAAAAAATATTTTCATCATTTAAAAAAACATTTAAACATAAATTATTATCGATATTGAAAATAGTTTTCATTATTCAACAAGCGATGGAAGCAATATTTTTAAAAAGGATTTTTTCAACAATTTATTTTTTCAACGATGAGTTTCATAAAAATTCGTAATGAGTAAGTAATAAGCGATGTTTTGCATAAAAGAGAAGGAATGAAACTTCCTGGAGCTAGTAATTAATTTATGGAAGTTTATTTCACATATCATTAGTATAAAGTTTATGATGAAAACGATTCTAAGTCTCCTCCACATTTTTATATTTACAAAAAGGTTTCAACTAAGTTGGCATGTATTTCACCCTCTATTATATTCCGTCTGAAGCACAAATGAAACATTAAGGCCTGTTTGTTTGCATTTTTTTTGAACACTTTTTTTGTTTTTTTGTTCCTAAGAACAAAAAAGGAATAAAAACGTGTTTGGGTGCGTTTCTATTTCTTTTTCGTTTTTTTATTTTCAGAAATAAAAATAAGAAATAACAAGTTTGCGTTTCTTATTTCTAAAACATATTTGAAGAACAAAAAAGGAACAAAATTGTGTTCCTTTTTCTATTTCTTGCTCAGCCCTTCGAACACCGCCTCTCCTCCTGCGAGCCTCGTCTCCAACCAGGCTTTGGTCGGCCGGCGCCGATCGTCCGGCTTCGGAAGCCGGTCTCCCGCCTCGGCTCGGCTTTGTTGACTCGCCGCTCTAGTCGTCGTCGTCGTCGTCGTCGCCGTCGTCGCTTCAAGGAGAACGAAGCACCCCACCTTCGACGCTCGAGATTCGCCATCAAAGCCTTCTCAGAAATCCTCAAGCTCCTCTTGCTAGCTCGGCCATGTTCGGTGCTCGCGACACCTTCGCCGCGTGATCTTCAGCTGCTACGGCGGTTTCCCCCGCCGGCTCCGGAGAGACGATGGTGGCAAGTTCCTCTGCGACTTCCGGTGGTTCCTCCTCCTCGCCGCGGCGGTGGCGTTGATCCACATCCAGGTGATTCCTTGGTCCCGATTCTCACGCGATCTAGAATTTTTGCGGTTTTGTGTGACCGATCCACGTGCATATGTGCTCGCGGCTGCTTTTGTGTGGTTTTGTAGGTTTTTGTTGTTCGCTTCTTTCTTAAACGCCATTTCGCGTGTAAAATGTAAGACCGATGCGAATAAATGGAACAAAAGTTGTTTCGTCTGCTGAATTTTCAGTTTGCTAATGCTGATGGACTGAAAATGCGGGCGAATTCAATTGCACCTTTATCTTAGCTTATGTATTTTGACCAGAGATTCTGTTCCTTTTGCGCGTGCTTGCATCGGCCGAACTAAAGTAATTTACAAAATCATGCGAGACAGAAGGACTAAGGCTTCTTTCCTAACATGTGAAAGAAGTGTTGATGTAGAACAAATGAGAAGGGGTTGATAGCACTAGATTGTCTACTCCTAGTAAAGATGTAGAAAATTATAGTGTTTGTGGGCCGTCTATTAATTGCGAAAGTCTCGTAACTATAGAATAGCGTGATTTTAGATGTTCGTTGCCTTCTGTGCTCTGTTGTGGGGTTACTTTGTAGGAATTTTGCTTTGATGACCATGGACATGTGGTACTTTAGGAATTTCAGCAGGAAAATTAAGAGATGCTTTGATTCAAGAGGCAAAATATGGGTCCATTAACTCAGGTATTTGATGCTTTGTAGCCTGTAGTATTTTTGATGAAACTCGTTTTTCTTTCCTCTCGCTGGTCTGGGTTTCTAGTAAATGACAGGACATCTTATGATTGAGTACAGAATTGTATGGCCTTGTGCCCCATTCATAAATTTTAACTCATCAAGTTACCATCAAGAATTATAGTAATCCAATCCTAAAACATACTAATTTTCTATAACCACACTTAAACTATCTTTTTTTGTCAGATTCACCTTCAATTGCTGCCTTTTTAGCCCTTTAGCTCTCCAATTTCATGTATAAACTGTTGTTCGATGGTTAGGGAGATGCTTATCTTATGATTATCACAAACAGATATCCAAAACGGTTCTTGGCCAGGAAAAAGGATTTGTGCTAAACTTTTCTTTTCTCCAGTTTCAGTTAAATCTTTTAGTTCAGTTTCTTCCCCAACATTATCGTCTTTTTTTTGGCTTTAAAGAGATGCTCCAAAGCATCAAGCAATGTACATATGTATGTAGCAGTCATGTTGGCTTCCGTGATCAATTCTTCTTGCGTTGGTATGTTTATCCAATGGTTGTCCTTACTTCATTTGTTTATCCACCAAAATTATATGTTTCCTCGTTTGACTTTTATCTTTTGTTTTTTTCCCTCTCTCCCGCAGATGTGTCTTTTCACGACACAATTGGAACATGCCGATCAACTTGCTGCTGCTGGAAGTCTCGATCCTATTACCTCATCCCGGTATCTACTGGATCGATGGCCATTTGAACCTCTAGCTTTGTTCCAAGAGATACACATTCAGTTATTAAGATATGTACTCGGTAAATTTGTTATTATCATGTGCAGCCAGAATCTAGACTTTTAAGTTATGTAATTATAAGCTTAGGTGAATTTAGATCTGCAACTCACTCCGCCTAGTGAATTTGAAAAAGAAATTTGAGTGTGTGGTGGAACCCTTTCCTTGCTGTGTGGGAGGAACCTTTCTGAATTTGTCATATTGAGCAAAATTTTTGAAAACGCTGAGTGCTGAATCTCTCTTTCATCCAACGTTTAGTAAATTTACTGTCTTGCTTGAAATGTCAATTGGGAAGAGTCAATCCGTTCAAGTGAGAATATTATACCCCATCAAATGATGGTAGTAATTCTCATATATTGTGTTTTTCTGGTTAGTCAAGAAGTACTAATGGTGGATCCATTACATTATTTGGTTAGTTTTGTCTTCGGATGGTTTTATTGTCTTTGCTGTCCTTCGGGAGGAGTAGCTTCGAGAGGATTCACACATTAAATGATGCTAGTAATTCCCATGTATTGTGTTTAATGATTGATCCAAGAAGTTTTAATGGGGGACCTGTTTAGACAAAGGGATGCTATAGTTCATTTTATTTCAAGTTTGAAGCTTCTTTTATTCATCTTCACAGCCTTATCAACCTTTTCTTGTCGAAGATATGTGTTTCCTTCTCCATCTCTCTTTTCTTGTAATCTTTAAATACATTTTGCGGAAATCCTTTATCGATCTCGATTTCTTTCTGGATCGGGATGGTTGTTGACAGATCTACATGGAAGGAATTATCCCCAAAGTGGCCTAAGGCATATCCTTATTGGTTTGATATATTGGTTTTAGATCACATATGTTTATAGCTCATGTGTCTCCCGAAATTTTCTTTGACAACACTAACTTTCTAGGATGACTGGTTGAGGCTACAGGAGAACCACCAAGGTCGACAATTTATTCGGCCAAAACACGTATACTCGATGTGTGGTCACTTGGTCTTGTGCGTTACTTTGCAAGTTTTGCATGTATAATATAGTATGTAAATTTATAACGATTATTCACGGCCATGCTCATGGTAGAGGGCTTATAACGGCTCCCTTACACATTGTCCTTGCTTGTATTAATGATTCTAGAGTTGGATACTCTCTTTCTCTCTTACTCGCACAAAAGATATGATGCTTTCTCCCACGTGCGGGATGGTGTACCAAGGACAGCATATGAAGGAGCAAGTAATCTCCCGGTACTCACCACCACGGCATGTGTTTCTAGTGGGTCCGGATTCTTTCAGTCGCTTGGGATCAAACGTGTTTGATGCATTGAGGTGAGGTTCCACGGCGCTGGTAAATCATGGTGCCTGACCACTGAGCTTCCTTTTTCCTCCTCAACGCCTAGTGTAACGGTACACTATCGAGGAACCACCGGGAGCATAGCAACCGGAGCTCGCCGATGAGCGAAGTGTAGAGGGCCGACGATTCCTTTTGCGATTTTGATTGAGGAGAGGGAGGATTCTTCCGAACGGCGGTGTCCAGTCCATACATATGCCTTTAAATGGCCGAAGCAAGCCGTCATTCATTGGAAGAGAGCCATAGGTCATGTTAGCTTACTTTTACACTTAATAGCACGTAACCTCAACAAATTTTGTTGCTCCCGAAGAAACATACATCTGTCTCTCGCCATGTTTCCCCGCTCTTTTGCCCCCGCTTTGGCGGGTTGGAGCGCGGAGGACTAAAATGTAAGAGACCCACACAGTCGAAAGTGGGAGTTCATGCCTGTCTTTGTATGCAAAACACGAGGAACTTCTAGTCATGTGTGTTGTGAACAAAATGGTGAGAAAAATTTGGTACAAAGTTTATTTATAAAATTTTCTTCAAAGTATGCATAACCATGTTCAGAATGTTTGACTTTACTCAAAATTAAATTGATGAGCATTTTATGATAATGAGAATTCAAAACTAAGTTTACACTTTATTTTAAAAAAAAAAAAAACAATAGGGAAAATTTTGGTACAAACTTAAAAAAATTTCTTCAGAGTAAGCAAATATGATCAAGTTTAGAATTTTTGTTTTCACTTAATATGAACAAAATTAAATTGATGAGCATTTCATGAGAATGATAATTCAATACCAAGTTTCCACTTTATTAAAAAAAAAAAGAACAATTGAAAAAAAAATTGGAACATAAATTTTATACATTACCAAACGTGTTTCGTTCTTTTTCTATTCCGTAAAACAGAAATTTTATACGATTACCAAACCCGTTTTTTGTTCATAAATTATTCCCTGGAATAGAAACACTTTTTTCTATTTTTGTTTCCTGAAACAATTTTTAAACAGAATCGTTGCCAAACGCACCATTAATTACCCATTGGGCGAGCTTATCATTGCAATCTCACTGGGTACGAATGGGAGGCCCATAAGTTCAAGCCCATCATTCACAGACAAATCGAGGTTCTAGAGATGAATGATCAAATTTTTAACCTTTGACTTACAAATCAATTCTTGGATCACTTAATTTATCGGGTTGGCTATGTGGCCTAAAATTTCTGGCCAAAAGCAAAAAATGCCTTCCCTCTCTCCATATATACGTAAATGACCACCTACATCAAGGATGGTGCGTTTGGGAAGACTTTTGGGGAAAGTTTTTAGAAAAATGCAAAGAGCATGTTTTTCAAAATGCAAAGTGTGTTTGGTAAATTGTAATTTGAAAGCCCTTTGTGAAGTATTTTTGAGCAAAATATTGTTTGGAGAACAAATGACTTTTATGATAAAAAAATTATCAAAAGAAAAATAAAAAAATTTGACCGGTAAGGGCAGGCGGTCGCCGACAACCCCGGATTTGGTCTGGCGAGGTGGCACGACGCCGTCGCGACCTCCGACGACCCGGGATATGAGGCGACGAGGCCAGCGGGGGTTGCGCGATGCCGCCTCGACCTTCGGCAACCCCGAATCTAGGGCGGTGAGGTCGCGCAACGCTGCCTTGACCTTCGACGACCTATGTGACATCCCAATTTTCCAATTCTATTTTCAATAATTTGAGACGGGCATTTCGTTGGCACGCATATAGTTCATTTCCTTGAGATGGCCACTCAGGTGAAAACTAGTCTATCGGGTGAAGCTGTTAAGAGTTTCTAATGCATCAGACTCGAGAATTTGACTAGGAAGCGACATTTCGACCGAGCTAATCTGCAAGGGTCATTACGGCACGATTAAAATCGATTAGAGATCGGAGATGGGTCGACTCGACAGAGGCATGTGATCAGGTGTGGGTGATTCCACCAGATCACACAATTATTGTCGATCGGCACTAGACCGACTTTTCTATCGATTGGGTACCCTGTGTTCGTATTTGAAACCTTGAAATTACCCCGACAACCGAAAGTCGCCAATGTTTCAAAGATGTACATTGTGGCTTGAGATGATCAACCACAGGTCAAATGCGTGAAAATTTCTAAAGGCTACCCGGTAGGTTGGGCCGCGCTAGTATCGTGCCAAAGTGAAATTAACCATGGAATTGAGATCGAATTCATAAATTGGAAGTCTGGGTGTGTCACGAATCATTTTAGGAATATTGACTCATCTTTGGGAAGATTTTTCATGCAAGCCGAGCTTTTTAGCAAATTAATCAGAGAATGGCTAATTTGGCTCGAGAAATTAGTAGGCCGCTTTTGGTCCCGCTTTTAGGACTTAAGTTGGTTCTACGGACAAGTGAAGGTGTGAATTAAAGTGTGGTGACATTGAATTTATTTTATGGACTTCAATTTGATTCAATTGGAAGAGTATTAATGAGAATTGAAGAAATGGGACGTACAAGAATTGGACCCCGGGCGGAAAATGGAAATGGACCCATTGGAGTATGGTTGTGAGTGAGTGGAGTATGACACCATGTGATGTCATGGTGGTGGGCCACCTTGGTTGGATGAAAGAAAAAGAAAAGAAAAAGAAAAGAGGGAAAAATGAAGTGGTTTCTCTCTCCTCCTTCCTTCTCTCCCATCGGCTCCCTCTCTCTCCTCCATCTTTTGCATCTTCTTCTTCGACGCCCGGCAGAGATCGACCAGCACCGTCGCCTCCGCCCGTCGCCGGAGCTCGCCGCCACCGCGTGTCGTCCCGCAAGGGCGCCGCCCGCGCGCACCTTCGCCTCTCTCTCTCCCTCCTGCTGCCATCGACTTCCTCTTCTCCTTCTTGGTGCTGCTCGACGCCTTGACAGAGATCGAGAAGACGCTGGAGCAGCCCCCGTCCGAAGCCGCACGCCGCCGGAGGAGCTTCTGCCGCCGCTCGTCGCCGCCCTTGCGCGCCGTTGCTGCCGCACGCCTCCGCCTCCCTCTCGTCCAGCAGCCATTCCAGATCTAAGGAAGCTCAGCGGGAGCCGTCCAGCCCATCTCTCCGCCACCGTGAGGCCCGCCCGCCGCCGCCTCGCCCGTCCGAGCGACCGCCGAGCTGCGGCCGCCGGTTCCGCGCCCGAACCGCCGCCGTCTCCCCCTCCCTCGGCCCCAAACCAAGGCCTGGAAAATGGGTATTCCAGCTCGGTTTTGGCCCGTTTCGGCCGCCTTCCCGAGCCCGGATGCTCGGCCCGCTTTGAGGAAAGTTGATCCTCGCATCGTCCCCGTCGTTTTGGTCCGCTCGGCTCGCTAATCCGGTGAGTTTAACCCACTAAATCTTGATTAGAGGGTTAATGATGCCCTAAGTGTGCTTAGTCTAAGTTAAGTAAGATTAGGTTGGTAGATTAGTTTATTTAAATGTTGATTAGATTAAGTTGTTTAATTAAAATTAAACATGTTTAGTTTAAGGGTTAAGTAGGTTTATTTTTAAAATAAACCTTGATGTGACTTAAAGGGATTTATTTATGATTTAAATAAATGTTTCGAAATTGTTGGATTATTTAATAATAAATCATATTCCGAAATTATTAAAAAAATTATTATTAAAAAAAAAAAACGAAAAAATTATTTTTGACCCGGTTGCTCAGAATTTCGTGCGATCGCTGCCGTGTAGTCGGATTGTGAAATTGATGAATGGATATCATAAATTGAGCGTGAATCGTGAAAAATATGGATATTATTATTATATTAATTTTCGGAATAAATTTAATTATTTAATAAATTCGAAAATTTATTTAGGAACCCTAAATTCTCAGAATTTCGTGCTGATCGCTGCTGTGCATTTAGAATTTGAATTTGATGAATGGATGTGACAAATTGGGTGTTGATTGTGATAAATATGGATTTCCTTCATAAAAACCAAAGTGTTGGGTTTTGATGCAAAAATTGGATTTTAATAATTATATTAAATAGTGGGATTTGAAAAAGTGAGATATTGGTCTTTTGATTCGAAATTAGCGTGTCCCCACACACGGGAGTAATTTCTGGAACGTTTTTAATATGAAGAAAAATGGCTGGGATCACTATTTTAAATGGAAGCATTGAGTGAAATGCAAAGTGTCCTGGGGCCGATTATGCTTTGGTTGTGTGATAACTAAGAGGAATCGTCCTGGGCTGTTGAGCCGGACTTGCCCCTATATGGGATGCCCACGCATGGTTGCGGGTCGCAGATTGATTCGGGGGCCCATGCTCCTTCGGGAACGCCGTCGATGTACCGACGAAGCCGCGCTCCAAGGTGGGGGAGACGATGCGGCTATGTGCCGTAGATAGCCGAATGAGTAAGCTATGCCCTTGTGTGGCAAGTGAATAATAATTGGAACGCATGTTGAATATTGTTGATGGGCCGGATTATGGGATTGAATTGTGTGGCATGGAATGGGACGTGTCATAACGATTTAGTCTTATAATCAGGACCCCCGTGATTGTTGGTTATATGAAAGTGAATGCGTTCCGGTTGTTTAAGTTCCTATTATTATCGTGATTGAGTGATTTGATCCGTGCTAACCCGTAGGAAGGAATTGAGGCGAGGTAAGTTCTCTGCGTGATGTGGCTAGGCCACCCGGGGTGTATTTTCTTTCTAATAGGGGTTTAGGGGGTTGAACTTGCTGAGACATTGTCTCATCCCGGTTTGGGGAATCAAAATTTCAGGTCCCTAGATGGAGGTCGTGGAGGACCGAAGCCCTAAGTCTGGAAAGGAGGAGACTGAAGTATTGGTGAACGTGTCCTGCTAGTTGGTGTTAAGATAGTTCCCCTTTTGTCGGCTTTTGTTTGTAATCCTATTGAATTATGAAAGTCTTATGTTGTGGTTTTGTTTCCTACTTTTCTATCCCGTATTTTGTTGTCAGGGGATTTGTTTCGCTTCCGCATGTGCAATAAAAATGAATGGGTCGGCGACTCGTCCTGGGAAGTCGCAATTGTATCGACCAGAGTGGGATGTTCGCGTGCTCGGAGGATCGGGGCGTGACAACCTAGACCCGGGGCGTCGAGGTCGCGGGAGGACCTCGCCGCCCTGAATCTGGGTCACAGCCAGGTCGTGGGAGGATTTGGGTCGCGGCGTGGTCGAGCAGCGAGGTCGCGCGACCTCCCAACGTCGGTCGTCTGGGAGACAGTCCTCGGCGACTGCCTACCCTTTGCCAACGACCGCTTGCAGAAGAAGAAGAAGATGACGACAATGAATAGTAGTGAGGGCAAAACCGAAAAACGAAAAATCAATGAGGGTAATTTGGGGAGAAATTTTTTTTTTTAAACCCTTGGCTCAATATTCCGAGAATGCTGAAAGCCCCAACTTGCCTTGAGCTTTTAGCCTTCACAAGGTTGACATTTTGCAAAGGGGCTTTGAAATTTTTTTGCCAAACACCCCGAAACACACTTGCATTTGCCCAAGGACCAAAGGGTTTTGTAAAGTGGTTGCCAAACGCAGCCATAACGGGAATAAAAGGATGTGTTCGTTCTAAAGTTCCTTAATTTTGTAGGGAGGAGACGATTGGGGAGAGAGAATGGAAAATCCATTGTGATGAAAAAAGGGAGGGTCTTTACACTTTTTTCAATAGATCTTTTATACAGGTTAAATTTGGAACTCTATAAAAGCGAGATAATTGATGTTTAGATTTGGTTTGCTTCATAATCTTGATTTTCGTTTTTATTTTTTTGTGATTGACTCGCGCAACACGCATAAGATTTTATATAAATATAAATTAAGAAGAAAAACCTGCTTTGCCAGCTACTCTCATGATGAAGAATTCCCTTATTATTCTACATCCGCCTTTTTGGACTGGACTACCGACAAGAACAAGAAAAGATGTAATGGATATGTTATTTTAATTCCGTCTGTTTTTTTTTTCTTTTGTCAGAGGCCCATATAGTTTGACGAGTCCATTTCTATTTACTTGAAACGATTTTGACCTTCTCTTTCCCCGAAAATTTGTCGGAAAATATTTTCTTTATTTTGCGGGGTCATTTTCTAGTGTTTGGATAGTTTAGGAAAAACAATCATAATCAATAGAAAACATATGCTTTTAATACAAGAAAATGAGTTTTTTTTAAGGGTTTGTTTGTTTCGCAGAAGATGGACCATTTCTGGAAAATATTTTCTCGTAAGTCATTTTCTAGGAAAATGATAATATTTTTTGGTGTTCGGTTAAAACCTGAATATGTTTCGGAAAATATTTTCCAGTGTTCAGTAAGGAAAATATTTTCTGCTCACTAGATTAGCGAGCGCGAGCGTCAAGCTCAAGGCTCGCCAGATCGACGTGCGTGAGTTTGAGATCGACGAGCTTGAGGTTCACTTGGTCTGATGACTAGTTAAGAAAGAAGAATATGGGAAACAAAGAAAAGAAAAAGGAAATTAAAAATAATTTCAATTAAAAAAATAAAATTAAAAATATTTCAAATAAAAAAAGAAAAGAAGAAAAAGAAACGGACGGAGGAAATGAGGATTTGTAAAGGTGTGAGATAAAAAAGATCAAGTCAGGAAAATATTTTCCACTTTTCAAAAGTGGAAAACATTTTCATCTACTTTAGAAGACTTTTTTCCTTTGATAGAAAACATTTTCCCTAATGAATTTATTTTCCGTTAAACGAACGCTGAAAAATCCGAAAAACATTTTCCTGGAAATTATTTTCCGCGAAACGAACAGAACCTAAATTATAATTAATTTTCTAAAATACCGTTAGACATCGGTGCTTGAACTAGAGATCTCGACACTTGAGCATGAGAATCTTGATGCTCACGCTTGGTCCTCCGCAATCCGCCTCAAGCCCTTAGAAGTCGACTTAGGATCCTTAGTGTCCATGCTCGGATCCTCATGACTAATGGCTAGGTACCTAGCTTCCGTGCCCTTTTTACTAGCGGCCGAGCCCTGTCCATCAGGTTGGCCCCCATTCCTTGGCGGTCGAGGCTAGATCCCTCGAGGAAGAGCACAGCATCTCAGGGTCTATGTGGCCGTGCCAAGGTACCCGACTCTCGCGCTCGAGTCACAGCATGGAGTCGTCGGCATGGCATCCAAGGCGACCAATATTGCGCCCAAGCCGAACTGCCCCTCCGTCGTCATTATGGTCGGCTTTTTTGTCTTCCTTTGTTTTTCTTCGTCTCTCAATCTGGATCAATGGCGGTGTCGGCTTCGCATCCAACCTTGCGATTGGCTATCTAGATCTAGTTGTCCATCGCCGAACGCATTCACGCGTCATTATCGTCACTTTTCCGTGCATGTCGCCGGCGCCGCTCGTCCATGGCCACGAGCAATCGGTGTTGGCCTTCCACGTTTGCGTGATCCAAATTTTGAAGTGGAAAAGAATGAGTTCACGGTGATAGAATATTTAAATATTAAATCAAATTTTCCTCTAACAATTTAAGTTGTTGAACAACTAGCTATGATTTTACAAAATCTCACATTGTATTAAAGTAGGAAATCCCAAGTTCAAATTTTTCCATGCCTTCATTTGTCTCTCAAATGAAATATTTCTACGCTTAATATTAGGCAAAAAGGCTAGACTAAGTGCAAGAAAAATGATAAATTATTTAAAAATTAAACCATATATCTATCTAAAATATTAAAATTTTAAAACAATTTGCAATGGGTGAAGAAGGTTATGTTGATTTTCATGCTAAATGATAAAATAAACGATGATCTCATAAAATCTCACAATTTGGTAGAGGGGCAAAGAAGGTTAGGGAGATCTTCACATGCTTAAAGTTGTGCAGATAGATCTCGATGGCCAATGAAGAGCTCCATCGCCATAGAAATGAGGAAGAAAGAAAAAAATTGGTCAAATTTTTAATTTTTTATTTAATTCAATATCAATAACATGTGACTATACCCACCCCGTTGTGGGCGAGTTGGTTCTGGCATACGTTACCCCCCTACTGGGCAAGGTTCGATTCCCCAGCTTGTTCCGTTGCGTGACTTAAGTGGGACGCCGTGGGAGATGGGTCCTTGCGCTAGTACTCCCGTGGTTTATGTTGAGTGCTGTCGAGTGTGAGGCGGTTCCGCGATCACCAAAAAAAAAAAACATGACTACTTTTAATTGGACTCGAATACAAAATACTTGTCACATCGGCTATTGACATGGTGCAATGAAGCCACTAAATATTTCTCAAAACTAAGAGAGAAGGAGAAAAAGGTCATACATAAGACATGCTTTTTTATATCTCTTTCAAAAATATTGCTTCTATTTTTATTTCTATGGTGGTGGTTACTAAGGGCCTGTTTGTTAATGTTCTTTGTTTCTATTTATGAACAAAATTTCTGTTTTTTTGTTCCAGGGAACAAAAAAAAAACAGAAATGCATTTGTTTGTGTTTTTGTTCCCAGGAACATATTTGGAACAAAAACAAGAAACAAGAAAAATGTGTTTATTGTTTCTGGAACAATTTTTAAGAATAAATTTTTCTCTCTCTCTTTTTCTTCTGTTTTTTTTTTCTTCTTTTCTTTTTCTTTTTTCTTTGGCCGGTTGCTAGCCTCGGCCATGGCCGGCGACCGGCTATCAAGAGCCGGCGACGCTGTCGAGGGCCGGTGACCTCGCCGGAGCGTTGCCAGCCCCTGGCGAGGCCGAGTGTCGTCGGCCCCCGGCGAGGCTCGGCCTCGTCGGCGCGGAGCAAGGCTGGGCGAGGCCGTTGGCCCTCTTCGGCCGGTCGCCGGCCATGGCTGAGGCCAGTGACCAGCCAAAAGAAGAAAAAATTAAAAGAAACAAAAAAAGAACACAAATTTACCAAACGTGTTTCTGTTCATTTTTTATTTCCGGAACAAGTTTACCAAATGCATTTTTTTTATTCAAAAATTGTTCCTCGAAACAGAAACACTTTTTTTTTTTTTTATTTATGTTTCCTAGAACAATTTTTAAACAGAAATGTTATCAAACGAGTCCTAATTTTTTTTATAACATCTCTTCAAGAAACAACTCTCAATGCAACATTTTCCATTCTCTCCAATGGGTATACCCCTTTCTCCTTCATAGCGTCCCATGTCGGAAGACCACATCACTCTTTGCATTATGCTAATGTAGTTAAGGGTGTCATCGGTTCAGTTCGAATTAGGTCTCCACAATACCCAACTCAAACTGGACCTATACCACATAAAACCTAAAAAGAAAAAAATGGTTCAATTCGAGTTCTTGACTTTTTCCTTTTTCAAGAATATTTTTGGCACCCACTAGTGGGCAGCTGCGCTAGTTGAGAACATCTCCTTCATCGCTGAGGTCGAGGGTTCGAAACCCGTAGTTGCTAGCATATGAAGTGGGGGGCTATGGTAATAGGGTCCTGTGCTAGTCTCCCCCTTGAGGTATAGTCGCTGTAGGTCTCTCCATCACAAGGGACAGTGAGACCCGAATGGCGTAAGCAAAAGGGCATACTTTGACGGATCCTTGGTTACCAAAAAAACAAATTAAAGAATATTTTTGGGCCTACTTTTTCTTCTCCCCTCATCACATACCTCTATTATAGCAAGTCAACAAACGTCAAGAGTCCTTCTATTATAGTAAGTTAGCAGGTTGGGAGTTATCCCACATTGATTGTAAAAAGGAGTAGGTGGTCAATTTATAAAGATGAGAAAAAGTCTTATCCTTTAAACTAGCTTTTGGAGCAAGAGAAATTTAAAATCACCCAACACTAATATTAGAACCAAGTTTACCAATAAGTCCAAACCCAACAATCACTCGAAGAGAGCTGCTAGGGCTCCAAAATAAGTATGATGTGTGAGGATGGAGGTTATTGGGATTTATTCCACGTCGGTTGTGAAAAGGACATGTGATCATTTTTAAAAGTGTAAGAAAAATCTCATTCTTTGAGCTGACTTTTGGAGTAAGCGAAGCCCAAAACCACCTAAAACAAAGCCATGAACAAATCTTGATATCATGACAATCCTTAGTGACAATGTGTCTCCTAGAGATTTAGAGATGATGAGGCTCTATGATCGTTTGATCTCATCAACATTGTCGATCTCATCGAGATCTAGACGACCATGGAGGAGAGAATGGACAACCATGGATGCAATTTTAGAAATCTGGAAGTCAATGGCAAGCTGTTAACATGGAATTGGAGGAGGTGCCCTCAACTATGAAGGTCAGATAGAGTTGGATGAATATGATTGGGAGAACTAACCTATAGATGGGATTTGATGGAGGTCAGGCACTTGCTTTCTCTTCTTAGTCACCTTTCTCTTGTTCCTTTTTTCTATTCCACTACAAACACTCCCTCTATTGAGAAACTCTCTCAGTCGAGGAAGGCTACATTTTCTCCACCTGAATTGAGATTTTCTCTCTCTATTTGATTCGGGAGTATTTTTTTTTTCGCTTGTTGCTAATGGTCTTCGCTGTTTACTGGACGTATTTTCTACTTCCATCATTAGGAATAAGCTAGTTGCTTCGGATCTTCCTAACCAAGTCCAATAGAATCAAGGAGGAACACTATGACTTTTAGAAGCGATTATACGACTTCTTTGAGTTTTAGAAGCTTTAATCTCCCAATCTAGATTTAAATTTGTGAGTTCTTTAGAGGCATTTTCATATTAAATCTAGATTTAAATTTGTGAGTTCTTTAGAGGCATTTTCATAGTTGCTCAATCTCTTTGAATCCAGATTTAAATTTGAGAATCTTTTTTTTTTTTTGGATCTCTTGTATAGTGATGGTGTTGAGAATGCTGAACTTGATTACAGTGACTGCCCATGACAAATGATGATGCAAGATTTGATGATCGGCCGTTGTTCGTTCTGTTTTGATATGTAGATCTATTCTCGTGGGATGATAATGTGCTTTCTTTCTTATTGTACTTTGTTGTTTGGGATTTGTCTTATTTTGAATCTCTCATTGTTCATTTTGAGATCTTAATATAGGAATGAAATATTTAATTTGACTGAAAAAAAAATGGAGGACTATAGGTGCTCGAATTTGATTTCTGTTTAATCTTGTGTTGACACATTACGCACAAAGAAGGAGAGGATAATGGAAGGAAAGTGATTCATAAATTGTTGTTTCAAGTCGGGTTGGTTGTATAACCTGAGCCGAACTGTCAAAATACCTAAATTTTTCTACTCATTACCTGAACCGAATGAGACCCGAAATTCTCGGGTAATGAAGAAATTCTCGATTCGATTTGGGTCAAGCATTTTTGACACCCCTAAAATGCAGCAAAGGGGCCTCGTCATACATGGGTCCTCACTAGCTCTACATCCATGACTTTGAGTGATAGAAAAGGGGTGATCACATCTCCATGAGCTAAAATCATAACGCAAGTCAGAAGCTGACAGTCTCAACCGATTTCAATTTCGTGCTCGGCTTACACATTCCGAATCCTTTTTTCCCCTCGGACGGATCGATGTTACAAGAATTTTCCGTACAGTGAAAGTGTAGCAGACATTCAAATACAGAATACAAAAAGACAATATATGCAAGGACAATGATCAAATTTGTATGGGCTTCCGGAATCAAAGTCAGAACATGTCAAAATGTTGGGAGAAAATAGGGTCTTATTTTGTATACGTTTTTTGCCCAAAGGAAAAGATTTGGAATACGTGTTTAAGATAAAGGTCAAAATGTCCGCATCAAAGGGTAGACATCAAATAGTTGATAGCTAGCAACAAGCCTGATTTGGCCAAAACCTGGGATCAGGAGAGGCAAATGGTACATATACAAATTGTCACCACCATACGTTTGCCAACAAATATACACCTGGGAAATCACAGACTTCTACTAAAACCCAACTGTAAAGATTACTTCTTACGAGGAAAGCAGACCGCAGAGCCAAAATTTTCTGGCTGGTGAGATATCACATCTGCCGTCGAGCCAAAAAGGCAGGGTTGCGAAACTCCCGACTAAAGCTTCACCTATAAGCATCTGGGTATTATACTATCCGTATTGTATTGCAGGTAAAGGTCAAACTTTTACCTCTACAGTACATTTAAATTGGAATCCTACATGGCACGACAGAAACTTGATCGATTCAGCAGGGGATAGAACCTTTGTTCCACCGAGGGAAAAGGGTGATTTGATTTGGAGTGACTTGCCGGTTTGGCGGAGAGTAAAGTACCGCTCACTCTTTCAAATCCAAGTACTCGTCGAATATTCGACTACTTGCACACTCCACCAAGGCTTTCGCATTGAGTTCTCTACCGAACCTCCATATGTAGTTCAGACCCACGAGGAGCTCTGTGATGATGGCCTCCGTCTTCTCCTGATTTGCGAAATAAAGGGTCTGTACAAGGAGCATGTTCGTCCTCGAGACTAGGTTCTGTTGTTCGAAGCTCCGCTCGGACTGCCACCTTATCATGTTATGAGCAAGAGGGGCCAACCATTCCAGTATCCGTGATATTGCCTCGCTCCACTCATCTGCAAGAGCTGGGTCGTTAACCATTGAGGACAAGCTCTTGGCACATGGCTTTAGGCTCGATTTTAAAGTGGTCCTAACGCTTGCAGGTAACATATTGTACAGATCATCCCTGGCATCAAGACCAATCAAATGAGGAGCTTCAGCTAGCTTCTGGATTACAATAATGACATTTGCGTAGTGCAGCGCTAAACCAGCAGCACCGAGACTCTCTGGTGGGGCATTCAGCAATCTGGACTTAGAACTGAATCTTGATAAATTACCGTCAACCTTGTATCCATTAACATCTTCAAGCTTACTGTCTATGCTGCTGGCATGGATTCTGGTAGGTACTCCATCTTTATCTACGTAACAATCAGTTACAGGTGAATTGTTCCTGTCCATCATGCAACCTTTCAGAGGTCCCATTGAAGCCAACTGGTTCTGCTTGGAATTTGACTTCCTTCCTTGGAATACAGAAGAATGACCAAGACCCCGCCATATCCCTCGCCGAATCTTATTTGCACTAATTAATGGGCCAGATTTTGTCGACTTATCCGGAGGACCAGGATGGAAGCTGACACTGTTAGCATTATGTCCAGAAGCAGGGCTAGCTTTCGCACTGGAGCCTCCAAGAGGACCAGAATAGAAGCTAATGTTCTTGGGGTTAACTATTTCCGAAGCAGTGCTCGCTTTCATGTTGGAGCTGCCAAGAGGACCTGAATAAAAATTCTTGGCTTTACTTGCCTTTAGAATGGAAGCTGGTTTTTCAGTCGACCTTCCAAGGGCACCTGAGAAGAATCTTGCATGGTTGTTCTCAGAGGGATGAACAGAAGATTGTAATAATGCAGACAGTGGCTGGCTGCGAGACACATGATTTGAACCCAAGGCCTTTGGGTCCTTGATATCACCGACATCAGCAAGCTGTTGAATCCCAAAGACATGTTTTATCCGTGCAAACACTGTAAATAATGACCTTGCCAATAGCCGAACTACATAGTCATAATTTTTGTTCCAGAGAGACATCTCCTGCAATGTCTTAACCTCGTGCCGCTTCCACACGACCTTTTTTTGGTATTCCAGCAAATTGGCTGGATCGCCATCATTACTCTTCATTCTTTTAAGAGTCTGCTCAAGGTCAGCAAGAACTTCCATCTCTTGATACAAGTTTGCATTAACCGCAACAAATCTTTCCATCTTCTTGATTTTCCTCTCCATCTTCTTCCATGTGAGTTTCCAACCACATGGGTCAACACCAATCTCCATCAAATTTTCAAAGAAAGCCTCAAAACTCTTCAAACCAGGGTCAGTGCATTTCTTCCCCAGCCTGCCCACAGCTTTCGCAATGTTTCTCATATTCTCAATCATCTCGGAACATATCAGCCGCACAATGACCTCATCATCATCCGAAATGAGCTTCTTTATACCAGCCGAATCCGTGATCTCCTCTCTCAGCCGTTTAACGTTCTTGTCGCTCAGAGACTGCCAGAGATGTACCGCCTTCGACATCAAGCTTGCAGACTCGAACGCTAATACACCGATCACTGCCTTTTGGGATCCGGCCGAATTCTTCCGCGGCGTTCCCCAAAGACCACGAAACCAAGATTCAGCAACCATCTTTCCCGAAAATCAAGCCTAACAAAAGTCTTTATGGGGCGAACTCACCATCAAGTCCCTCAATTCTGCAACGTTGAACGATGAGTATACTAAAAACTTAATGAAGCGAGATACTATATTAAGCAAAAGAATCAATGATAACCAAAAAAAAAAAAAAATTCAGAAATCTCCAAGTTCTATAGAAAGGAATGAATAGCCAAGGGACCTTAAAGTGCACTGCATGTGAAGTAACAAGGATAAAAAAGGAACTAATTCAGCTGACAAATATCAACTTGAGAATTTCAGAAATCAAAAGCCCAAGAAGATCAACAGAAGAGCACTCACCGAAACACTCAAAAAGGGCTAAAATAAAATTCCTCCCTTCACCAAAAATTACAAACAGATCATGCGAAAAAAAAAAAAAAGCTCACTTTCAGAAACACAAGCGGCAAAAAAGTCAAACCAATATTCATAGAACAACAAACAGATTTCAAACGAAAAAAAGAACCTCAAGCAGCCCAAGTTCTCTTCCCCTCTCTTTCACGAAATTCGCGTTAACAGCAGGAACGAAGCCGCGACACGAAATCGAAAATAATCCCAACGTCAAGAATCTCCCCTCGAACTTTCACGGCAATCAAAAAGCACACGCAAAAGGAGCAAAAAAAAAAAAAAAAAAATAAGACCTCAACAGCTACTTTCCACATCTACTTTCCGCAGGGCAACGAGCAGCTCTCACTCATCTCAGCGCGACGAGATCAAGAACACGACCGAGCGAACACCTAGAAATCCAGGCTCTACTACGCCACGGAATTCCACCGACCACTCTCGAAATCGAAAGGCGAGAAAAAGGTCGAGCCCGCCGAACCGAGCACACCACCGCCGCATTCACACAAGCAACGAAAAGCTCGGAAACTGAGCAATCAAGAGAGCGACTTTACCAGCTGCGCGAGCGCTGCAGGGTCTTCTCTTCACTGTCCACCGCTAGAGAGAGAGAGAGAAGGAGAGAGAAGGGGGAAGGCAGGAGGGAGGAGGGAAGGTGCAGAGAAGGTGCAGAGATGAGAGAGAGAGAGAGAGAGTGAGGGCACATGGGAGAGAGCCGAAATTTTAGAAAGGGCAAAGGAGGGAGTGAATTAAAGAAATTTCAGTGCCTTCTTTTTGCATCCCAGTCCTTATTCTTTCTCTTATTTCGCCGGCGGCCCCCCTGTCCAAAAGTAATCATTTTTCTAGATTGACCCACAAAAAGGAACTCGGAAGTCTCTTTTTGCTCCTCCACTTCATTGGAGGGGTGGCAACTGGCAAAGGACGAGGAGGGGGAGATGATGGACAGCGGGAGAGCAAAGCCATCTTTTTCCTCGACCTGGTAAAATTTGACCCAATTATTTGGTCAAACTAATGATTAATTATGATTCTCAAACAGGGTTTTCTTTCCTTCATCATTCAAATTTTATGATCCACATGTCTCTCGCATGATCTTTTTTTTTTTTTTTTTTTTTTAAGAATACACAAATATTTACATGTACAAATATTTATTGTTCTTTCGAATATTTTTATTAAAATTTGACTTACTTTTTAGTTCTTGAATTTCGAATAGATAGTTGAATGCAAAAAAAAAAAATGATTTTAGCTTTTCCGGCAAGCCCTAACACAAACTGTGGATCGACTCAAGTCAAAACTCATTGCTCAGTTCATGTGTGGTCTCAATCATTAGCGTAGGATGATAAAGCAACTTTGGACAATTAATTGGTGGGACATTGACATATTATCTTGGGCAGCAAAAAAGAATCTTATAGGGAGAAATATTAGGCCGAACTGAAAATGAGAGGTTTCTACTACTCCAATGTGTTCAAAGAAAGGTAGACCAAAAGAAAAGGCAAAAAAGAATTATGCATTTGTGCATTTACTTATGTGTATCAAGAAATATATGAAAAAATGTAATCTAAAAAGTAACCATAAAATAAAGTACAATCCTTTTAAAAAATATATTAGTTGTTTGCATAGTGAATTAACTTGTGCACCGTTCATGTATAAAGAGTGTATGTCCTAAACAAATTGTTAATGGGAATTTGATTTATTTTATTTTTCTCTCGATCATATCAATGACTGATGTTCAAAAGTCCCACGTCAGGTATATGCTATCTGTTTTTGTGGTTCCGCCATACACGTGAATAAACTATAGCCATGAGGTTGTTTAGTCAACATAGGTCTACTAAAATCGTAGGTTTTTTTTTATAAAAAAAAAGAAAACCAACCCCTCATTTTTCATGCCAAAAATATGTAAAATTAATGTATAAATAAATATAAACTGCCACGAGTGTGGAAATTTTAGGGAAAAAGCCACTGTGGCCGTCGAGATTGTGGGGCCCCCGCCGATTTAGACCATTCAAAGAAAGCAGGGGGGAGAGACCGAGTCGTCTTGGCCGATGAAATCATGACCGCTCATCTCGGGCGTTTGTTTCCTCCCGGCATCGCGAGTGGGGCTGGAGTAGGGGGACTAATGTGAACAGATCGGGGATGTCTCCGGGGACCGGAACGTGGATTTGTCGAAAGAGGTGTCCCCGGAACGGAATTAAGCGAAAGTCGAGGGGGCCCACACGGGAAAAGATAAGAGGGAGAGGAGAGCAGTCGCCATCATTAATGGCTACCACGCGGAAACGAGCCGCTTTTACCGATTTGACCCCCCCGGCGTCTAGTATGGATCTGCGGAGTCGCCGTCGCCGGGGGCAAAAAAGGAGAGGCGGACGCTGCTTTTTCTCTTTATTGAAAAAGGAGAATTTCATATTTGTTCAAAAAAAAAAAGAAAAAGGGGAATTTCATATTATTGAATCATTTTCTCTTCCTTTCTTGACTTGGGTGGTTAAAGGAATAATAACACAAATATTTTTTAAACTTTCACCAGTTGTACAAAGTAGTCTATGAATTTTTAATTAGATTAATATGATGAATTATCCCAAATTGATACATTCGTGACAAATTTATCTTAAATGACCACAAAAATCATAAATTGGTACACTTGTAATAAATTTACCTCAAATTAATTTTTTGACCACTAAAACTCTTAAACTGTTACATTTGTGATAAATATATCAAATTGGATTAATACACAAAAAATACATAATCGGTACAATTGTCATAAACGAAGAGTAAAATCTCGAATTGGTACACTAGTCAACTATTGCATGTTATCCAACTAAACAATTTGAGTAAAATTTAACGAAAATTAACATGGGGTAAATTTGTCACAAAAATACCAGTTTGGGTAAATTTATCAAAAGTGTATCGATTTTGGGTTTTTAATAGTAAAAAAATTAATTTGGAGTAAATTTATCGTGAGTATACTAGTTTGAGAATTTTTTTGTGGTTTTAATTATTTTTAATTTGTTTAATATGATATCGAAATTTTCAGTATATAAATGTTCAACATTATCCTTCTATCAATTCAAGTTCAAAGACAAAATTTGACATTTTATATATTATATTGACTGTATTGAACACATATTAAAATTTCAAGGACCACATTTTATATTGAATCAAAATTTAAGGACTATTTGTGCCATTTTTCTTTGGTCAAAAGGGGCAACTATTCCTTTAGCTATTACCATAAGGATATTAGAATGTGCTTGTTGACTTTCTCTCCAAACCAAAGATTTCAGCTGAAATCAATATGTACATTTTGAGGCATCCTTTTCCATGGGAAGAAAAATAATGTTAATCCCTGCCTGTTGCTTTGCAAGGCAATCCTATATTGCTTGGGAGAAATCCTCTTGCCTTCTTGATAATTGCTTTGGCTCCCCTCACCTCACAAGACATCTTTTGAGCTGAGTTCCCCCAAATTATTCAATTTGAGAGATTTCGACTCAATCCACTTATGGATGTGTGAGCCCCACAAGGCTCAAGTAACAAAAGTTCTAAGGATAGAGGTTCGCTCGTGACCACATAGAAGATGACATGCCATTTATCATTAGGCCGACATACTCAACATTCTGATTTTAGTTTTCAATTTCTTAGTTTTCTTAAAACGTACTTAGTTTATTGTTGTACTTAATCAGTACGTCCATGATGGAGGTGCAATGAGAACGCGCCGTTTCATCTTGATACGATACAATGGAAAGACACATTTGAAAATGTGTGAATGAGTCATATAAAAGGTTTCTAAAGACAACCGTTGGCACGGTTGGCAAAACATATAATCAAAAAGTCCTCTCATTTGTTTATTCCCTTTCCATCAAAGAAAAAAGAAGGCGTTCCATTTTTTCTTTACAAGAACAATAGGTATTTACGCTTTGAAAATCGAATGTTTTCCTCGTGATTACATTCAGACTAACATGAGGTAATATTGTTCATGATTCATCCGCAATTCAACGATCGTTCTGGGGTTAATTGTTGACCGTGCATTTGAAATGGGTAAGTCGTTTTCTGCCGACTTGAATTTTAACATTTATTATGTGTAGAGATCAAAGATTTTAACTAAAAAATGTGACAGTTGAAACTATTGAAAGTTTGTGCCTCGGTGAGTTATGTCTTGACGCCCTTTGTCAGAGGCTGATTGAATGACGAAAGCCCTAACGAGTCTGGCCCTAACGCACGTGAATTTGTCGGATGGACTTTGGAATGAACGTCCCACTAAGGGGCTTAGTGCGTTTAGGAAGATTTCTTGTAAGGATCACATATAGGAGTGCAATCGAGTCGACACAATTTAATATTGAGGTTGATTTAGGTCAAATATCCAAGGCTCCATACTTGACTCGAAATTTGAGGAGCTTGATATATCAAGCTCAAACTTGATTCGATTACGTTTTCATTAACCTCGAGCTCACTCAACTCAATTTAGTAGATAAATAATCTATTCAAAACTTGAATTTGAGCTCACATTGAAGCTCGACTTCAGGGATCAAATTACGGCTAAAGAATTAATAATTTTTGTCAATTGATTTATACTTATAAATTATCGTTATTGAAGTATATAAAAGTATAATTGCTCAACCACCGGTCGTTGCTGCGTGAATGGTAGATCATTTATCCTCCACCGAGGAGGCCAAGGTTCGAAAGCCCCTGCAAAGCATGGAGGCTGAAACGCTGTGTGGTGACTTAAGCGTGGTGTCGGGGTGGTGGTTTTCCTGCTAGCGACACCTGGGGGTTTACATGGCGGCCGTTGGCCAAAGCGGTTCCTCAAAACCAAAAAAAAAAAAAAAAGGTATAATTGCTCAAGTAGACTTGCAAGTTACTCGAGTTGAACATTATCAAACTTAACTCATATGAACTAGAGTAGCTCGTGAGTAGCTTTACTTATTCACGTCCCAAATCATCCCAAATCATGATTGTTCCGCTTCGACTAATCTTAAGGGTCTGCATCAATCATCTCGTTACTGTTACCTTACTCAATGCACTTAGTGTAAAAGTATTTGTGTGGAACCATTGAAAGTAATCAAGCTGAAAGTTTAAATACTCATCTTATAAGAGTACGCAACTAATGAGAAATTCTCCATGCAAGAAAGTCTAAAATAAATTCTATTGCGATCCAAGATTGTATCATGTATCTTTGAAATTATTTTGACAGGTTAACGGGAATAATATCCAACCTAATTTTCACGGGATATTGCGAATATTGCATTGCACAGCATATGCTGGCTGTCCAAGAAGCAATTAATAAGACAAGCAATTAAGTAATTAATGAGTAAATTAGTCGTAGAAAATTGCGATTATGCATGTACTGGCTGTCCAAGCCTTATGTTAAGACAAAGCAACATTAAAATAAGTTCCAGTCGGTGTCCGGACTTTAAGACCCGGGAACTCAGGGTTATTTTGGCACTTTGTGCGTGTGGAATTTGAACAGCATCTTGCCTTTGCATGCATGACATTCTCTTATATTATAAGGCAAGCAATTTGTCTCTACTATAATCTGCAAAAAGAAGGAAGATTTAACATTTATTATTGACCTTGGGAAGTGACCACATGACCCATCATTCATTTCTAATTACATAGTTTAAGCTATAGGTTGATCACTTTTTTTTTTTTTTTCCTGTTGGGATCAATACCTCTAGATGGCCATCCTTAGAGAAGCCAACCTACCACTTGTGAAAGTGAAATTTTTGTATTCCCAACCGATTAGCTGTTGTTACAGAGATAATTATCTTGATCATTCCATCTAAATTCTGTCAGCACATGGGTTAAACCAATCTCATTGGTCGCTCTTTTGACCAAAACTTCATCTCAGTCAATTTGATCCCCAAGTCGGGCGAGTCAACTAAGCGTGGCCGCTCGACAGGATCTAGTGAAGCTCACCGTGCGCCATTAACACTAAGCATACCGATTGTGAATGTAAAACCCTAATGATGAGCATGAAAGACTAAGGTCAATGAATTCCCTTTTATCTATCTAAGCATATTTGGAACCAAATCATGATGCATTTTCCAGGTAAGTGGAAATCAAAAAGTCTCACGGCCAATGCGAAAGGGATTAGCTTTCACTACTTAGTGGATCCTTTTAGTGTTGATGAAATGACGGGTAAAAGATGCTTTTCCCATATTCCAAGTGTGGGAATCGACTGGGGGGGAGTTTTCAATGCGACAAGAGGAGCCGCGAATGATTCCAAAGGAGATAGGGCTCTTTTGACTTGCGATCGGCAATCATTCACATTACTGTTGGGCAAAGCCAGCAATTTGCTTGAAGATCGTTGGCCTATTTGTCACTTTAACACCCACCTCTGATTAGGCAAAGAGCAAGAAAATCTAGTGTTGTGTTGTGTCACGACACTAAAACAACTGATGCGTTAATTTCACTGAAAATTTCAAAATAACGACAAATATTTTTTATGAAAATCATTTTAAAAGATGGTTAATTTTTATTTAATTTGGTGATTTAGAGAAAGTGATTTCGCTCTTAACCAAAGAGGAAGCCGTTTCTTCTGGAGCTAAGTTTATTGTTTTTAGTCCATGAATGATGTATTCAGTAGATCGATTTAGCTTTCGTCATTTAAACATTGGAAATTCAAAAAATAATTTCTCAAAAATAATATTCCTTCAAATAAATGGACCGATAATTACTGTTTCAAAGTCGCCATCAAGTGGTGGACTTTTCTTGTATTATCTTTGACAGAAGAAACATTCACGGCAGTTCCACTCTCTGAAAACACAAACTTGCTTTTATTTTATTTTATTCTTTCTTTAAATAATTGGACTAACTGGATTTGAGTTAGGAATACCGTTTATATTCGATGTAGCAATAAGGGCGTAAAATCTCATTTGCGGCAACACTTGGGCCGTATTTGGAATTGGATCGCTGAACTTTGATTCGGACTATCAAATATACTAAAAATATTATTTTCATTTTGTTTTTTATTTTATTTTTAGCAATCAATGCACTTTGATTACTGTTTGACCATTTTCCCGGCAAAACCCTAACATGGTAGCCACGTGCAACAAAATAACTATAGAAGAAAAATAAAAAAATCAAAACCAACAAAATACTAACAAAATATAATTAAAAGGGAAAAGACCACCAAAAACCTTAAATTTTGCCTAAAGTGACAAATTTATCCTAAATTTATTTTTTGTGACATGAAAAACCTCAAACTTTGCTAATCGTGACACATTTATCTCAAACTTTTTTTTCTTGACATAAAAAATCATGAACTTGTATCCGTGTGATACATTTACCTTAAATTATAGGGCCATTTTCATCTTTTACTTTTTAAAATTTTTTTCTCTTTCTTTTTTCTTCTTCTTCTCTCTTGCCTCCGCCGACCATGGCGGAGGGAAGTCGGACTCAGATGAGGGTTGCCCTCGTTGGCGTTGGGCGACCCTCGCTTGACGCCGGTGAGGGCCACCCTTGCTTGAGTTTGGTTTCCCTCCGCCATGGCCGATGGAGGGAAGAGAGAAGAAGAAAAAAGGAAAAACAAAAAAAATAAGACGAAAATGCCTTTGGTGGGGTAAATATGTCACGGTTAGCAAAATTTGGGGTTTCTCATATCATGAAAAAAAGTTTGTGGCAAATTTGTCACTTTGGGTAAAGTTTGAGGTTTTTGGTGGTTTTTTCCCTAATTAAAAAGATAAGGAAAAAGAAAAGGTGAAACGTAAAGAGTCATCGATCTCCACCACATTTAGCAAAGGGTTGGCGATCATTTATTGCAGCAAAGAATCACTGGCCCTCTACCGCCATCGCAAAAGGTCGTGCAATACTTTTCAACTCAAGGCTGGGAGGGGGAGGAAGAAAGTCCCAACCCTATCAATTTGTATCAATTTAGTTTAAACCTTTCAATTTGATTAGTTGAGTTATAAACATTTTGACAATTTATCAAAGAAATTCATCAAATCCATTTTTCCCGGAAACCGTTGATGTGAATAATTTTTTTAATTTTTACATAATTTTTTTGATTTTTTTGATTTTTATATTTTTCCCTCTCTATTTTCCTTTTGCCAATGATCGTTGCCAGCCACGGTCACGTTGATGGCTAGCGATGGTTGGGGCGAAGGTAAGCACTTGAAAGGGCCCCCTCGCTAGATCTGGCGAGGTTGACTCTTGCCCAGGCTATGGTGACCTCGTCGAATGTTGATTGCACAAGGGTGAAGATTGCTTGGCCTCATTGGTGAGGGTGGCCCTTGCCCTTACTCGCCACTTAAGTAGTATCAACATTGATGTGTGACACGTGACACGACAAGACAAGACATGACATGATGTGTTGACATGTAGTTTCTCAAAAATAAGAATTCGATATGTTGGGACATATTATATATTATATGTATATTTTTAATTATCATTTTTCAAATCGATTTGATTCAAATTCACAAATAGATAAATAACCAAAAAATAGATTAGAATGAATTTATATTAAAAACATTAATGCATTATTTGTTAATATCATTCATTATTTCAATTTGACAAATTCAATTGTATTCCAATAATTCATAAAATTTGGAGGAAAAAAAAATGTGCAATCCAAATTTTGGACTTGCTTATTAGAAAAAAAAGAGAAAAAAACAAACTTAAGGAATAAATTATGTGTCATGGAAAGTAAAAGTCATAAGAGAAGAGAAGATTATGTCTTTTTCTTTCAACATTTATTATTATTATTATTATTATTATTATTATTATTATTATTATTATTATTATTATTATTATTATTATTTTACATATTTATATTTTGACCTCTCATTTATTGAAATTTTTTAAAATTGATCCAATATGTGTTGGAATTACATGTCAAAATTTTGAACTCATATATTCGAATTCTGGACTCGCGTGTTGGAGAGTGTTGGGAGAGTTGACTAGTTGTTGAAGAGTGTTCAAGAGTGTCGACCACTTATCGGAGTGTCTGACACGACACTAAAGCTCCTATATAGTGTCAGTGCTTCTTAGTTGCTTTATGCGAGAGTCCATCTCGCCGAGCCTCGCCTTGGCAAGGGTGAGTGTCTGAAAGGGCCTCCTCACCAAATTTGGCAAGGGCGATCCTTGCCTAGTCCAGGGTGGCCTTGTTGGGCGAGCAAGAGCAAGGATCGCTAAACCTTGTTGGCGAGGGTGGCCCTTGCCCTTCCTCAGACGAGGCCATCCCCTACTGGCCAATGTCGATGGTTGACGATTGGCCATCGGTAAACAAAAAAAGAAGAGAAAAATAAATAAACAAAGAATGGAAAAAAGAAAAAAAGACCAGTAAAATTATAATAAATATCCAAAAAAATTAGTCACATCAGTGTAAGCTATGCTACATAGGATGACTAGTGTTTATGTTAGCGATTTTCCATCAAAACTGACCAAATGCACTTCATTGGCAAATTTCAAAAGATTTAGGAGTTAATAGGCCAACTTGAAAAGTTTATGGTTCAATTAGATCAAATATAATAGGTTTAGCACTTTCTTGATAATTTCCCCTGCAAAACACACATGACCCTTGTCTTTGCTAGCAAAAGAAAAAAGCAAAAGAAAAATGAAAAAAATATTAAAACTTAATATCCACGTTAGCATTGATCTCATCATGTAAGAAGATCGGCATTCACGTCAACAATTTCTAGTCAAAATTGGTCGAATAGATTCAATTAATAAAACATGAAAATATTTAGGACCTAATTGGCATTATTAAAAGGTAAGTTCAATAGGTTTAGAATTTTTTGGACAATTTTCCCATGATTGAGTTGTATCTGTAGAGGTGATGCGCTGGTCTCAATTTTTTACTCTAGAAGTTGTCTCATACTACGTGCGACTATCATAATCCAAAAAAGCACGATACTACGGAAAACAACTTGGAGAGGCAAATACATTGCGACTGGCTAAGATTTGTAGTGTTCCGTATCAAACTTGGTCTCTTCTTTCGGCCACGAGTCCAATATCATAACTCAATCGACTTTATATCGCGCGGACAAAACTATCATAAACAAATCAGTCAACCTTCTGGAGGACAGAGAGCACAAGAGCTTGAAGGAACTCTCGGCCTAATTCTTTCATTGCGTGCGGACCAAAAAAGAGCACCTATCAATTTTCTTTATTTATTGTTTTATTTTCTAATTAGAATTGGACGATTCTAGGGTCCAGTCTAAGGGAAAATCTGGATAATCTCCTATGGTTGATAGATTTCTGAAGTTTGGTAAGTTTTTAATACTGTTGGCGACAAAAAAAAGTTTGGCTAGTAACTTGACAATAATATTAGAAATTTATGAACTTTCAAGTTACTCATAGATTATGAACTCATCTTAAATTTTTCGGGCGTCAAAGTAAATTACTAACACTATAATGAATTGACCAACTTTCCAATAGACTACTGACTTCTTTCAAATGTTAGCAAGATACCAATCCTTTTAGCAATTTACTAAAATCCTATTATATTACTAACTTACTTTTTTTTTTTTTTAAATTTTAGAAGTGTGATTAGTAAACTACCAATACTATAGAGAATTTACCAACATTTAAATAAATTAGTAGATCAAAAAATTCTTTCACTTGCTACAAGTGTGGTTAACGAATTTACCAACATCCCAGCAAATTGGTAAGTTACCAACTTCTTTGAAATTTTTTAAGTGTGGTTCGTAAATCACCAGCACTATAGATGTGGTAATTTCATAGGTGTGGTTAGTAAAAATACCGGCTTTGTAATATATTTATCAACGTCGCAATAAATTAACGAGTTACCATCTTCTTTCACATTTTACAAGTGTGGTTGGTCTTCCCATGATGAACCTACCAACATGCAGGACAATTAGTATATTACAACCTTTGTATGCGCGGTTAGTGATTTAAACAATATTATGACGAATTAAGTAATGTTTAATTGGTGAGTGCTAAACTGTTTCTTACCATGTAGATAAGTTATTTGCCGACCGCATGTATTTTTACAAGTATCATGATTGCATCAATGTCTTTGAGACTATACAAAAGTCGTTAACAAGGTTCAATCATTAAACGAATCATCTCGACAATCGATTGACATAGGGTAAAAGGATCAATATGATGGTTGCTTTTAAAAGTTGCAGTAGCTGAAAGCATTCATGGTGCAGATTAACATCACACTGTGGGCAGCGGTAGAAATTGAACTCGCAAGTATCTCCACAATCCTTGCATTGAAAGTATGGGATTTCCAGCAAGAAGTCTGGGGTTCGCTCAAAATAAGGAAGACTATGCTCATGTAATGGATGATCCGGAGTTGTTCTTTGAGAGCAGGAAGCATGCAATCTAACTTCACATCTTGTGCACGAGAACAGGAGGTAGATAACACTCTTACAGACATATGTCACGGTCCGTGAATCCTCCCATAGTGGGGGTTATTGAGTGAAGAGTGAGGAGGCAGAAGGGATGAATACAAATGGTCCGTGGGAGTGGCGTCAGAATGGTTTGTACTAGGGGTTCTAGAATAGAATGATTATATCACTTAGGAGCTCTAAATGCGGGGTTGACCTCTCGTGCACAAACCAGTCGGGAGCTGATGTCGCTCTTCTGACGAGGCCATGGTAGGCCGAAACCAGTTGTTGAGCCTAAAGAGATCTGCTATCTCACTCGATGGACTAGACACCTGAGCAAAGCTGGGTGTGGTATGATTTCGTACGAAGAAGCATTCATCGGATTGTTCATGGAAACAGCTAAAGAAGAAAGGCTAGCTTGGCGAATTCCGCTTGTCAAACGCCGCACGGGCCCTTCCGCGGCCAAGGAAACTGTCGGCCCGTGACACATGGCAAGCAAGATATCCATCGATTTCCTCAAAGATAAGGGTGATGGATAAGCCGGGTGGGAGGAATGCCGGGTCTCTGATTGCAGTTGATCTGCCCATGACTTAAAACCCATTTAACTTATAAAGGTTATTAGTTGGGTCAACTGATTAATTAGATATCATCCTCTTGAGAAGTTTTTATAATATTTATTTTTATAATTCTTGATTTTTTAATATTTTTGTCTTATTTTATTTTTTCTTTTATTTCTTTCTTTAATTTTCCCCCTACAAAGTTTGGCGGCCGAGGGTTACGAAGCCCTCGCCGAGTCGCCAATTGCATTGGTGAGCCTTGAGCTTGCCGATCGGGTAAAGCCGATGCCTCGCCGGCCTTGGGCGAGCTCGAGTTTACCAAATCCGTTGAAGCCAAGCTTGCCAGCCTCGTCAACCTTGATGCTGACAAGATTCTCACCTCCCTAATCTAGCAAGGCTCGAGCTTGCGATCAAGCGAGACTTGTGCTCGCAAGCATTGGGGCGAGCTTGACTTCGTTAATTGTGGGGATGTGGAGTCTTGTTGGCCTATGGCGAGGTCCGAGCTTGGTTGTTGCTAGCCACGGCCACTATGACTGTTCGGGAGATCCTTTACTCGAACCCATACGAGTTTCCGTAGCGACCGAGAGAAGAAGGATGAAAAAGAAAAAGAAAAAAGTTCTTAAAAAAAATACTTAAAAGGAGTGCACGGAAAATCAAATCAGATTTTCTATACGAAGCGAAAACTATCTTCTAATTCATTTTCAAATTTTAACTAAACATCAGAAAATATTATCATTTTTTAAAATATAACATATATATGGAGCCTCAATTTTTTTTAAATTATAAAATTTACTCATTAAATTTGTAATTTGATGGAAGTGTTTTAACAATCTATTTTTTTTTAATCATAAGAAACTAGTTTTTCTAAATTTAATTATATATAAAAATGTTTTACAATTTGGGTCGAGTATGGGTCGAATGTGGGTTGGTAAAATTAACATTGCTAACAAATGGGTCAATTTAGATCGAACCATTTATGACCTGACCTAAACTAGATCTGACCCACCTGTATGATAGGTTTAGGCATGAAACATTAAGATTTCATTTGGATGATCGTTAACGAGGTGGAAAAATATTCACGTCCATTAATATCTACATAAGTATTTCTTTTTTGTAGGACATTGCATTGGGGAAATTGTCCAAAATTATTGTACGACGGTCAATTCAATCCTAAATCTTTCAATTGGGTGAATTTAGTCATAAACCTTTTAACTATTTGCTAATTTAGTCATTCCGGCTTATTTTGATTAGAAATTGCCGACGTGATGATCTAGTTAGCATTGATCGTCTTTTGTGGTACAATCGGCGCTAACATGAATAATTTTTATAATATTATGAATTATTTATTTATTTTTCCTTTACTTTTCTTATCCTTGTCTTTTCTTTTTCCTTTTCTCTTCTTCGTTTTCCCCTTTGTCAGCTATCATCGGGCCTCGTTGATTACTAGCGAAGGTCGCTAGCCTTAGGCGAGGGTTGCCATTGCTTGTCTTGGGTGTGGGTCACCCTCATTTAGGCTGTTGAGGGCCACCCTTGCCAGATTGGGCAACGGTGAGGGCAACCCTTGCTAGAGGCCGGTGAGGGTTGCCCTTGCTTGATTCGGTGAGGGTGGCCCTCACTAGCCCAGGTGTAGGCGTCCTTCGCCCATAGCCAGGGAGGGTAGCCTTCTCTTGAGATTGGCAACCTTTGTTAGCCATTGATTAGTCCCAACAATAGCCGATAGAGGGAAAAAGAAATAAGAAAAAAAAAAAAAAAAAAACAAAAGAAGCAAAGAGAAGAAAAGGAAAAAAATTCAGAAAATTTAAAAAAATTAAAAATATATCCACATTAGTACCAATCATGCTATGTAGGACGGTTGGCACTGGCTAGACCATTACACCAGTAATTTCCAACCAAAATTGATTGAAAAGACTAAGTTGGTAAATCGTTACAAGGTTTATGACTAAATTGGCTAATTATCAAAATATTTAAGATTAAATTGCCATCATTTAAAGGTTTATGTTATAATGCATGTGTGAATTCTGTTAAAGAAATCTTGTATCAGAGAATTAGTGTGGTATATAGCATGTAATATATCTTAGTTGACTCATAATTAATTGACTCAAACTTTTGAGTGAAGGTAAGTTTAGTTAGATATGTTAACAAGCTTGAACTTAAGCCTCCTCTTAGCGAACTCTAGATTTAGGAATTTTCGGATTTTTTTTTTTGTTTTCATTTTTATTTTATAATCTAATTTAGTAAGTATTTGTTATTATTTTTAAAAAATTTTCTGATGTGGTGCTTGATGGCGTCACTTCATTTAAGAAAATAATAAAATAAGACACGTTAGCATTTTCCTTTAGCCTAATTGGAAGGAATTAATGGAAGGATTTCATTGAACCAATTTGACAAGTTTTATGATTTAATTGTACTTTTTAAAAGTTTTACGACTTGATTGCATTTTTGTGATGAGTTTAGAATTTTCAATACATTTATCTCTAAAAACTACCAACATTTTTTTTATAATTTCAAGACTACCAACTACCTTGATGATTGCCTTTGAAGTTATTAACTTTTATTCAAAATTACCAATCTTAATTTGAGCAATGCACCAACGTTTGTCTCTTACTAATGTCCTACTAAAAGGCTTTCCTAGAAGGCCGGATCATTGGCGTGCCGCTCTATAGATAGCAGGTCATTTTCATCCCAAAGAGCTTGTACCATTATACATATCAGACTCTGACAGCTTGAATTTTTGTGGGATCTCAATTTCATTGAAGAATCCCATACCCTCAAGCGAATCCTACCTAGACTGTCCAGCCCTTGTATGGCTGTTAAATTCTCTCCGTAGGATCGAATCAAGCCATAAACTTTTTGATTGGTTGAATTAAGCTCTAAATCTTTTTCAAAAACTACAAGAAAATCTTTTCAATGAATGATCCTAAAATCACCTATGTGTTAGGGGTGAACGGTTTTAGGTTCCATACAAGTTCCTCTAGAACTTGAACCTACCCGTTAGAATATATCTCATTTTATGGAATGTGAAACCTATCCTACATATCTTGAAGCACGGAATCCACCCTGCATAGGTTTCAAAGTTTACCCAAGTTCCACATTTATTATTAATTGAATAAATGTTGGGAATTATCACCTTTAATAACCACCATTTGCTACTACAATTCATTGACCATAATTTTATATTTGGATACACAAAAAGTATTGTACATTAACAAAATAAAAGTCTTAGTCATAAAATATAAATTTGGACTAGTAGTTTTATATTGTACACTAATCAACAAACGCTATAAAATATTGTAGGATCGTATGGACGCATAGACTAAGAAAACCACAAAAAACTCATTACATATTTTACCTATAACCTATAATCTTCCCATCAAAACAAGTTTCCCAATTTTGGAACCTAGAACCTACTTTGGATAACTTGGAGAGAATCGGATTGGTGGAAATTTGTCCGGTTTTGGGTTCTACCTTAGAACCATGCTCACTTCTACTACGTGTCAGTTAAAAACTACCTTCCTTAAATTGCAAAAGTTTTTTAGCCTCAATTGAACCAACCAAAGAAATTTATGATTTGATCTATTCTTGTTTGCATGGTACTAGAAATGTAAATTTAATATCATGAGAAATTTTGTGGAATCAATGTTGATTGATTTAAAAGCTTGAATTGTTAAATAAAAGCATGATTTATTATTTAAATATTCTAACAATTTTCTCTCAATCAAATGGAGGTGACTAATTTTGAAAGTTGGGTTTGCTACTTCGAATATGAAGCTTACCTAAATGACGGATGACACCAGGCAGTAACAGTTTCGGGTAATTCAAGGTATTAAAGGTTGTCTTGCCGTTCATGGCCGAACTTCTCTTTGCTTCCTTCCCGTAGACTTTCTCTAATTATATCACTAAACAAACTTCGATGCGAGTCACGTGCTTCGGTACCGAGACGTGCGCCGATAGAAAAGCGGATCGTGTCAAGGTAAAACTTATGCTTATGCAGAGACATTCGAAATAAGATAACCATTTTTTTATTCTTTTGTCATTTGAAATTACGTGCTGGAGTAGTTTTTCAATATATTATGTTAGTATTTAATTTAGGATTCAATATATATTCTTGAATGAAAAGAACATCTCTTATTTATTTATTTATTATTATTATTATGGATCTACTACTGAAAATTTGATATGTAATGTTAGTACTCGATATATATTCTCGAATAATCTCCGCATTTCTTTCAAGACTGGGACTTTTCCTCGTGATTTTTGCTTGTTGCGTACCTTGATCATCTGTTGTCTGAATAGCATTTCCTACCGTAGTTTGAGCAGCAAATGACGACCCTCGTCTTATACCATTAAATCCACAAGTCACCAGCAGAGGACCAGGAATTACTTGACCCCGTAGATCTATAACAGTCACAAAGGTATTGTCGGAACTTACAGAATTTGGTGATTGCAATTGCATTAACAGCCACTTACGAATCTTCTTTGAATTACATATATCATCTCAAGTTCTTGGATCGAACGAGTACATTGGAATAACATTAGTTTTTGGGCCCTAGAGGATTGCCAGGGCGAACAGCTAATTTTGTTGGCCATTAGCAAAGATAGAATTGATGATGGTGGGGTAGTGATTAAATAATATATATTAGTATTGTGGAGCGCAGCATTTTTAATTTCGATGTCGTTTAAATTAGAACATTATATTTAGAATAAAATCGATAGAGTGTTGAGGATAGAATTGGAAGTTGAAGTGTCTTAGCTTAGATGTGTTTCGGTTAAAATCGGAAATTTAGAATGTCTAGAAACATGCTGATTTTTTGTACTTTCAGAAAGGGTGTGGAGAATTATATGAATATTAAACTACAATTGGAATACAAGATCACAGAATCGACTGTTTTGTGTGAAAAAAAGAAAAAAACTAATAATACAAAGCTCTAATAGTAAACGTAAATGTAGAACAACATTTTGCTTGAAGATTAGAGTCTCTTACAAGAAGACCCACTCCAAATTCAGGCTCTACGAACAACGTCATGGCTGGAGAATGTCTATAATTGGGAGATATTGACAAGGAAAAGTTGGAAATTATGAGGGCAAGGAGAAGTTTCAGTTTGGCCATCGTGAAGCTCTGCCCCAGACATGTCCGAGGCCCGACCCTTTTGGGACTTGGATGTTCCCAAGCTTCATGAAGGCCATGTACGACAAAACATAGTCCCGGATATTTGGAGCTTGATCACGCGCCGTTCAAGAACAATATACCTATTTGCGAACCGCTAGCAATATCGAATGGAACAGGTCGAAGAACAAGGGACAATTGCCTTACCCAAATCTTGTGACAAAGTCATGGCCCCAAGATCTCAAAATGGGGTAGGTTTGGTGGAGGAAAGTTAGCAAGGAAATGGCCAGTTCAAGGGAATCAAAGAGAAAAGGGAAGGGCTGATCCAAAAAGAGAAGCCTCATCTTTGGAAGACTTGGATGTTCTCGATCAACGGAACCCAAGCAAAGAGAAGAAGAAGAGCAGCGAGAAAAGGAGAAAGAAGATGAAGAAGAAGAAGAGCAGAGAGAGAAAGAAAAAGAAGATGACGAAGAAGGAGAAGAAGAGAAAGAAAAGTCTGCTGCTGAATCTGGAGAGAAGGAAACTGAAGAGCATGATCATCACTCCTCCCATCGTGATGTCTTAGAGACAGGGGAGTTGGCGAGCAAGATTTTGATGTCTTAGAGACAGGGGGAGTTGAGGAGCAAGAAAATCCTCACCTCATGCTGCTCTAGAAGAGGTTCATGCTTCTTCAATTGCCTCGAAGAAGAATATGATACATCATCAAATCTGCAAGGTTATACGTAAGCGCCATCGTCTCGCATTCACTCCATCCGAGAAAGTAAATGCTAGTATGCGACAGACAATTCAGCAGATTTTCATCGTATTCTTGATATTCTTTCGAAATGCGGGACCAAATCTATGCTCGGACTATGAGATTCAAGCGATCAAGAATGCTGGACAAGCATCTTCGCCACCCCGGAGGACAGAATGAAAGACCTCGCTCTACGGCTTCAAGCAAATGCCAAAGGAGAGGAGGTAGCTCAATTAAGGGAAGACTTGAAGAGGCTCGAAGGAATAGTACACGATCCATGGGAGATTTCCAGATCGTGCGCATTCCCAAGCGGATTCGACTCTTTTCTCACCTTTTACCGATGACAAAAAGGGGGAGAAGAAATTTGAACCAACCAACAACCAACTTTTTCAAACCTTGATTTTAAATTTGTTTTTGTGGTTGTGAGGTTTTAAGTTTTTAAGTATGTTTTGAGTATGACTTGTGTGAACTTGAGTATGGACTGATTTTGGCTGTGGATTGTGATGCTTGACTGTTGGCATTTATATCGAGTGTTGTTATATGGTATTACTCATGAAAGTCTAACCAATTTTCTGTGGATGCAGAGTCTGGTTGTTTTATTAATCTTTATGAGATAGCCATATTGTTTGAGAAATGTTTTTGCAGGTCAAGGTTGTTCAAATCTACAAGAAAGTTTTGTCATCATCAAAAAGGGGGAGATTGTTGGAGAAATCGTTCTAGAAGATTTTGAAGCCGACAAAACGTTTCTATTAGTCTAGTCGGATATTTGCAGCATTGTCCGAAGACTTTCCGATCACCGGCACTCGCACCCGCACTCGCACTCAAGACTCGAACTCAAGACTCAAGAATCAAGACTCAAGACTTAAGACTCAAAATTATTCTCATTGACAAATCTATCTCGATTCAAAGTGTCGAAGGAAATCCAAATCAAGAAAATGATTAAGGATTTCATCCTCTGGAGAAGATCTTTTGGCTGGATAAATATAATGGATTCTTTGATTCGTATCTAGATCAATTGAAGATCCGATGATCGACGAAGTATTCTTGGAATGTTCTATTCATGGAAACCTAGATCCCGATTGTATGGGCGAACAGATTGATGGGCTATCGTCGATTCCTTTAATAGCTCGAATGATCTTCTTGATTGATTCCGTCCAACGGTAGATTGGAGGAATTCCTTTGGTAAGTGCCAACGGGTATGATGGCATAAAGGAGTATAAAAGGAAGACGTTCTAGTTGTTTTAGTAGTGTGATCGATAGAGAAATTCCAGAGTCTCAAGCACCTTGATTATTAGTCGATACATCCGAGCGAAATTGTATACACAGAGAGTGTCTATACTTGGTGATACCTTGAGTGAGTGTGGTAGTTCATCTACACCCGAAATCAAGGAAGATCAACGCCGTAACATCTCTTTGTTCATAGTGGAATCCAGCCGATTGGTGTCGGTCTTGCGTAAGAGTGGACGTAGGCTTGAATCAAGCCGAACCACTATAAACCGCGTGTTTAATTTCTCTTTCATTCACTGAGTTTTACGGTTGATTGTTATTTGTTGCAATTCCTTAACTGTCTAAGTATTGTGCGTCTATCAAGAAAAATCGTTTATATACCTATTCACCCCCCTCTAGGTACTAGCACTAGCAATATCACCTCTCTTGAGAGAGGGGCCGGCGGTGGGTGGAGACGAAATGACTCGTTGATTACCATCGTCAACTGCAATCAGCACCAAGAATTTGGACTAGTTAATCAATTGTTGTTGATAATGGAAAAGAAAATTGTAATAAAGGTTTTCCTTTTCCTTGTTTCTTTTCCAATCAAGAAACTCATTCCATATGTGCATTGTGAATATTTCATGGAAGGTTTGCGTTCACTAACCGTTTCCATCTTCTGAATCATGTCAGCATCGGGAGCTGGCCACCGTGCAATGCTTGCACTACCTCCTCGCATACTTTGGCTTGCCATCCAGGATTCGAGGCCAACAGCATCAATGTCCAGGCGGCTGCGACGATGGTTGTCTTGTACCCGGCCAAGATGTTCTTGCAGTTGTCCATGATGAAATGGGCCGCTCCATCTCCGCTTCCCAACACACGGACATTTTCTGTGCCTTCGAGTATCATCCGAAGCAGGTCCTTCTCCGAGGTTGCTTCCTTTCGTTCCTCGACTACCTTCAGGATCAAGGACTGAACCTCTCTCTCCAGCTTCCTTACTTCCCTGTTGGTCTTGGTTCGCAAGTATCTGGAAGGAATTACGATGTTTTAATTAATTATTCTCATCCTTTGGAATAATTAATTCAGGTCAGAAATAATATATTCATTTGCTGTGTTACGAACTCTCACTGAATAAGATGATGTACAACCAGTTAAAGATAGCCAAATCACTTAATAAGAGAGTTTTAATAGGTGAAAAACCAATCCAGTAATTTATTTGAATATAAATTACCCAAATCCAGGGACCGCAGAGGTGAAGGCTATCTTGGAGATTGCTTCTTGGAGGGCCCCTAGCTTCGAGAAAATCTCCTGTCACTGGTCGTAGTTGCTCCCGGGCATGCCTTTGCAATCAAATCCCCAGAAAAGCTCCTCAAGTGGCTGTCAATGTTGATCTTAGCAACTCATCCTTCCTTCTCAGTCTTTTCACTCCATGTTGAAGACTCCACCATCAAGTTTATCACACCCTACGCAAGAGATTAGTTATCATCACTCAAAGGGTGTCGAGATTACTTAATGGAGAGGGACATTTCGCGCTTCGACATAGTAGAACATTAGAAGTTAAAATCCTTTGAACTTCAAATTGAATATCTCATTTCATAAGATATATATTCCCTTTTTCCTTAAGTACTCTGCCATCCGCTTGATTCATTAAGTACAAAGTGAGAGAGGAGGAGGAGTGAGGGAAGGGAAGGGGGAGGGGGAAGGTGTTCAAGATCACCTTAACTTTATCGACGTACAACTCAGGGGCAAGAATCTATCTCTGGGAAGCCCATTTGGCACCGTTGTAGTTCGCAATTCCTTGGCCAAGCAAAGGAGCCAGCAGCTTCCGCTCGTAAGAAGGCTTTCCAAAGTGCGACGGAAGTGCACGGACTTATCTCCTTCACCGCCTCCACATCGTACAAGTACGGGATCTGCATTTTCCCCATCGAGGCCATAAACAGTCCCTAAATACCCAGAAAAACGAAAAAGTAAACAATACATTAACCATTTGACTAACCAAAAATAGATCCCATTACAAATGAGTGTAAGCGATAATGAAATTTTTTTATGCGAAAATACAAAACACAAGATTTTTTTATTGTTATGATTTTCATGATGAGAAAGATAAAGACATACTTTTATCCGTAGCGATATCCTGAAGATAATTGTTGCAAAAAAATCGAAAAAGCATAAAAATCTGATTTCTTTTCCTTAACCCACTTTTTTTTAATGTATTCTATCTGATGGAGGACAGAGTACTACATTCTTTTCACATCGTGGGAAGAGAAAGAACCAGACTCTTATTTATACATGCTGTCAAAGGGTGATTTCCATCAAAAGCGCCTTTTAACTTTTGTGATAGTCGCACTTCTTCGGAAGAACAATAACTTTTCAATGAGGATTGTACAATTTTATTAGAGTCATGGCTTCTGGTAACCAATATATTTTAGTATTAAATATTTATTAAACCATCAATTAATAATATCATGTGGGCAACACAATAATTCTTACACTAAGTGCCATATGATTAATTAATTTAATTACCATATTGTTGTCTCTAGCGATCTAGGAATGAGAAGAGCTTGGAGGAGCAGTTGTGCGTTATGGCCTGTTGATCTCCTTGTGATCGTGATTTCGAGGGTGTGGTGGAGTGTGACCGAATCTTTCTCGTGGAGGTTGCCGATGAGAAAAGAACCGGAAGGCCCTCGGATGCGTTGTTCCTGGAGGTTCGATCGTAGCCTCTGCGGCCTCCATATCAAGACGTCAAGAGTTCGAAACACGGCGCTCAGGAACGCCACCGTGAAGGCTGTCAAGATGAGTTTCAATGCTTGCAGCACTCTCTCTCTGTCTCTCTGTGGAGGGTGAGCTTATTCGGCATTGAGCTTGTATGGCTTTTGATGAGAGAGAGAGAGAGAGAGAGAGAGAGTTGTGATTACACATAAAGCCCTGAAATTTTTCATTTTTAACCTGGGACCATGTAGTACACATGAATTGATGCAAAAAAAAAAAAAAAAAAAATTGAGCAAATTAATGGGAAAAACGATGCAACCCAAAATTCTGAAGGAGACGATTAGTTAGCGAAGTGTGATGTTGACCGGCAAGTGCAACCTTAGATTCTCAAAACGAGACTAGTACAATTACAAATTCAATCAACGTTGAACCAACGCCGCAAGACCAACCAAAGAACAAGGTGCAACCTTAGATTCTTAAACCGAGACCAGCATGCATGTATGGATTTCCATCATCTACTGCACAATTTAGATTCATATGATTAATAGTTTACCTTACATAATGAATTTCGAAAAATAGACCATCTCAAACTTATAATATATACAAACATAGATGGAACATCAGTATATCTGTCCATTCAAGTTCTTAAGTGAAAATAAATGTAACTGAATAAGATGTATCGGTAGGACGACTCGTTTTGCATATAACCACGACCTCTTAGCTTCTCGAGGTTACTTTTGCACGTTTGCCCTGCGAGACCTCCAATCCCGTCGTCAGTTTGCTGTACTTCTGCCTCAACTTCCTTCCGTTATGCGCATCGCGTCGACTTCTTTCTTTCACGTTGAATTTCTTCATCTAGCTCGGTCCCGCCAGGTTCTTCTTCCACTTGCTCCAATTTCACCTGGAAAGGTCGCCCACATAGTGTCAACAACTACTGGGATTTCGGTATTTCGTACAATCACTTTAGCATTTCATTCGACTTCGTCGATGGCAGAATTTGGCCAAACTTACCCCATCATTCAAAGAATGTGATGATTCAGAGGAATCATTGACTCCTGGAAGAAGAATCTATCATTCTTACCAGCGGAAAAGCAAGATTTGGAAGCAGCTTTTGGTGGAAACGGTGAAACCCACAACCCTCCCAAGTAGTTAGCAGACACAAGAAACTTAACTGAAGCAGTTTGCTTTTATGAAGAAAGCGGCTTTGTAATGTTCAGTTATCAGATTTCTGCGGGTGGGACCAACCCCAGATCTCTCATTGCAGTCGATTGGCGCATGATTTCTGGAGCTCAAATTTTGCAGTTGGCTAAAAGGCATGATAGCCTGACCTTTTCATTTTCACCAAACAGCAACGTGAGACCCCATTAAAGTTTCAACTCTTGCTTGCGTGAGAACTGTCCAACGGTTGCAGTTGCTCCTTCCTCGAGATGTGCAAGTGTCTGAAGAGGACATTATCTGTCAAGATGGAGTTGACGTTTTTTGCAGCTGTATGCGAAACCATGAACGTAATGTTTCATGACTCATACATTTGATTCCGTCATTTGTGGAGTCAGAAATGAGAGCGAGGGTGAGAGGGTGCTCAGGTTGGAGATCAGTGCTGAATCTCGGTGGGTAAAAAGGCCACATGATTCGCGGAGAAAGAAAGAGCAACGAAGACAACCATGGAATTAATTGCAAAGGTTTCTCTCCTCGCAAACTGTCCAAGGGATGCGGATCTCCATGTCTGTGTGGAAGGATGAAAGTTTGTATTTACGAGAGAGGTGATTAATCATTGAAAGTCTCCCAATCTCCCCTCCTGATCTTCCAGAGGCAGGATCAGAGCACATACAATGTAGGTCGGCATTCAAGTTGCATTCACCACAGCGGTCATTACCTGATTCATTGACAGGGGGCGCGAGGGGGTGGTGAGAGTGAAAGGGGTGGCATTGGATCTCTCGGGGCGACTCCACATGTCTTGTGGAGAAAGAACCAGCACGCAGAGCAGTATAACTCCCCTGTGATTGGACACCCGCATCCATCGCACTCAATGTCACTTCTGTCACAATCTCTTTTTTTCCGCCCGGGGGAAAAAGGAAGAAGGTTTAGGGGTATTTGACTAAAGAGACGGACCAACGGCCCTAAATTAGGCACGAGCTCTCCCAAACCTATACCTCGCGCGACATTGGATTTTGAATTTTAATTCTTAACAACTTATGTATTTCTAGGAGTCGCCATTAACCTATTGGGGTCGGCTAGAAACCAATCAAGACGTAGGAGTGTTGTCCCGATTCCTACGCAACCAAAGATTTCTAGGACCGGGGACTTGTTTACGCCAATGTTTCTATTAGTACCCTTGCAGTACCATTAATTTGGAAGGTTGTTTATCTAAATGGCCATATAATCTTGATTACCAATTATAATCCTTATAAAACCGCTAAGCATCCATGCAAATGTTTTCGTAGGTTTGTTTTCCTTAATGTTTAGACTAATCCTAACTTAATTTAGAAGAGAAATTTACGCTTAAATTAATGAAAAGCGGTGCTGTAAGTAAACATTCAAGAAATTAAAATGACTTGAAAATAAATGCGGAAAAGGAAAACCCGATGCAAGTCGGGCAAATAATATTATATGACCTTGTTATCACGCTCCGGGATAGGACCCCCGTGAGCAAAATGAGAATTTAAATGTTCATGAAATTATCCTAAATGTATAAAATTACTCTAAATAATTTAATCTACCCAACATGGATTATTTACAAAAAGGATTATAAAATACCAAAATAGCATTAAATTAGGAAAATTTCACAGATGTCATTTCTAACATAATTTGATACCATCCATCATTTTTATCATTTTTTGAAATATTCATATATATATATATATATTAATTTTTATAATTTTTATTTAAAAATAATTCCCTAAACCGATGTATTCTGATTTACACTAATATGGAACTGCATGGTACATGAATATAACAAGAACCGAGCTCAAATCGTCCATTTTAAGATTGAAACTTGGTTTGCGCATTTCGTCAAACACTTGGTGTGCATCAAATCACCCAAAACCAACTTCCTCGGGCCATGTTTGCGGCCTTCAGTCTCAACCTATAAGCAATCTCACATGAAACTAAAATATCAAGGTTATACTACCACATGCAAAGAACAAGAATAGATAGAAATCATAGCTTAAAATACACTAGAACTAAGCTAAAATCGTCCTCAAATACGTGGATTTGAGCTGATTTTGTAAATTTGGGTTTGAACCCAAGTCAAGTAAACATGTTATATGTCCATATTTAAGCATCACATGCAAGATCTAAGGGAAACATTACTTAATCAGAGTGAAAGTATGTAACATGGGCTTTCAAATGCAAGAAACATTACAGAAAATGATCAACCGGACACCTCGAAACGATATATGCATGATCTATGTTGGTCAACCATGTCTCAATGTGGGTTGACTTGTTTTTTGGCCCAAGTTTTAGACGATCTCATAGTTCACACAGAGATTTAAAGACTAAAACGGGCTGACCTATGCGTCATTTGTACTTCCATATAACATTAATTGAAGTCACAAAGACAAGTAATGCACGGAAATGAGATATAGTAAATCAAACATGCAAGACTTTTGAAGAGATTTCAATACTTAAAAAAAATTCCAGCCTCAAAATTAGTTTTTTGGACTAGTTTTCCTCTTGATTTTTCACTATTAAATATATGTTTAAGCTCGAGCAAAAATACTTCTAGGATGCTTACCTTGCTTCCTAGTTTCTTTTGCAAGTGGTTCTTGGCCAAGGAAACCAAGAAATTATCCTCGCGGGGGCACGTGGAAGTTGGCTCATTCAAACTAGAAATGAGATCTGCAAAAAAAAGAACTGATAACGAAGGTTTTCATTAACCTCTAAAATTAGACTTCAAGATCTCTTTTGTTAGAAAACTTAATACCAAACCAAACTATATGTATTATATTTTGGGGGTAAAAGTCAATTTTTTCCTCATTTTCTCTCAACTTTCTTAAAAACACTCGCTTTCCCTCATTCGTGACTAACCGGGCTCAACATAGAAAATTTCCAATGTTTCTTAGCCCACCAAGAGGGTGTTTTTCGGGGGGCTTTAGGTGCGACCTATGGATGGAAAGATATTTGAGTGAAGTTTCACTCTTTAGTTGAAGGTTTTGGCTAATTTTGGCTGCAAGTTTGTGAAAATTTCATTTTTTTCTCTGAAAGTTAATATGGAATTTATGGGTTTTTTCTTTCTTAAGTTGCTTCTGGAGGAGTTTTTGGAAAATGACCGTGAGCTCCATCTTCTCCTTCTCGTCTCCTCCCTTTCATGCCCTCAAAGAGATTTCTTCATAGATCTTATCCCATGAATTAAGAGATTTTTGGTCGGTCTTTTGTCCACCTACCAAGCCTGCCAACTAAGTTAGTTCACCCACTTTCTGACTTAGCCAAATTTCAACTTTTGCAGCTGTTGAGTGTGCGGATTTGGTGCGATTTTCCCATGCCTTCAGCAACTTATCCCTGACCAATGTTTGTCCACTTGTAGTACCAATAATGATCTTCCATTACATGCAGAGATCGAGCTGGTTGGGCAGTTGAGGAGGATATGGTGGGGCCACCAAGTTGCTTACTCAGCAATTCCAAATTGAGACTAATTCGTGGACTGAATTTTGGCTATTGATTTGAATGCTTTAATCCATCAATTTGGCTGCTGTTTTTGATTAATTAGTAAGCTCATGTATATTATTTTAATATATTGACCATTTTTCGCAATTGTCTCTACCCAATTTTGCAAGGGAGTCCCTCAAAGTTGGCTAATTTATTGCTCGAGAATGCCCAATTCAATGAAATTTGGTCATTTTTGCATGATTCGATTAATTAGACTTGACTCAAGTTCAATTTCAATTCAATTGGGGGCCGAGACGATAATTAAGGGCTTGGACGCAAATTTTTCAAAATTTGCAAATTGGTCCCTCAACTTTTGGAAATTACATTTTGGCCCCAACTTGCCATTTGAATTCCAATTTGACCTCCTGGGCTTGGTTAGTTACATTTAGATCATTGGCCCCAACTTGCTCTTTTTTTTTTTTTTTTTTTTTTTTCGATTTTAGAATTTTTAAAAAATTTGTTTTTTTTAAAGGAAAAACATCTTCCATTCTAAAAAAAGAATATACTAAACACCTAGATAATTTATATGCAAGAATTTGACATGAAATATTTTTTTTTTGGAAAAACAAGTTCCCATTTTTCGGAAATGATTTTCGGGCAAAAATATATGTGTCAACAACTTCCCACTCTCATTAAAGGAGGTGAATGAATGTTTGTGAGCAAAAGGTTGAAACTCCCCCTTTGCAGGTCAATCTTGGTCAGGCAAAGTTCCTATTGCATAGCCCGCATCCAGAAGGAATCCACACGAATAGCAGTAGTATGTCAAGCTACATTCTCGAAAGCAAGCATGACATTGGACAGAGTCTTTGTGTATCTGGAGAGTAACGTGGTTTCCTGGATGAGAAGAATGTTGTATCTGGGTGGTATACTTTAAGACACATAGCTTGTGTAGAACGATTTTGTACTCTTTTCAGTAATGGATGCAAGCGAAGTGCGGATTGTATGTTTGCAAGCGTCTCACCATTGCAGTGTTCGCTCTACTCTCTTAGCTTTTGGGGATGAGGATAACAGGAATGCAGAAGATCATCCATTCCAAAGTCACCAAAGGAGAACGAGGACAAAAGAGGGATTGAGAAGTCGAAACATTGACTTACAAGACTAGGGCTGACACTTCGATCTGTCCAAAAGTTTTCACCTTTTTCGAGCAAGTTGGTGAATTCATCCCTTGAAGCGACAATGTCTTCAAGAAAGTATTCAAGGATTGCAAGCAAGGGACCACGACATACGCCCAAGAGTCCTACGCATTTTGACTTGACCGAGGAAGAAGATTCTTCTCCACCATTGCGTCCGAGTCAGCAACAACCTTCTTAGCAACGTCAACCTTCTCTATTGACTCAACCAGACGATGAAGTTATAGAGGAGGCTGAACCTGTAAGAACACTAACTCCCAAGGTTGCTTTCAAACTTTACTCTAATTTGAAGAATGGAGGAACGCCGATGTCTTTAATCGATGAATTTTTAAGAGATAGAGGATACAAGAATGAAACCATGTTCTTGTGGGAGTTCGAAATGTTAGGAGTTGTAGAGAAAATAACGGCTGAAAGAACTTTTGTGAATTTTCCGAGTGACCCATTCTATGGCACTGCAAATCAACCACAAGTCCTGGACGACGATGAATGGATATTTACTCATTTTCAGCTTAGAACGGGAGTGGCTGCAAATGTTGCTGATGGTTCTAATCTGTTTAGATCGAAGAATCACAAGAAGGTTTATACGAACCTTATGAAGAGAAGGGTTATGAACCCTAGGACTGTTGATTTTGATTTCCTTGATTCGATAAAGGTCAATCTGCGAGAGAAATTTGCTTTACTGTAATTGGAACCTTCTATTCTGAATCCACTGCTGCTTATCCAAAGCTTACTGCGTACTTTTACTTGAAATTATTTTTCCTGGATGCAAACAGTTTTACTTTCACAGTGAAGGACAAGGAATTTTTGGTAGATACAGACACGTTGGCTAACATAATTGGGGTGGAAAGAACGAGTTTCCAACCAATTAGCGTGTCTATTGCTCATGCTACTTTGTCGTTGGTGAAAGATAGAGATGTAGAAGGCAAGCTTTCCTACTCAAGGATGAGTGCCTCTAACATCTTGCTACACAAGATTGTGATCAACTGCATTCGTCCAAAGTCGACATCCAAGACTGATGTCTCTCGATCTGAAGCTAAATTGATGTGTGCCATCAATACTAGATTTAAATTCTCTCTACCTCACACCATCTTGTTTCATATGTACCGAATTGTGGTGAAAGATAAGGGATAACTCCCTTATTATGCTCTTATCATGCGTCTCTTTAGATACTTTAAAATTCATATTTCTGCACCATTATGCTTGACAACCATCTCTCCAATGGTGATTGGTTTCAAAATGGTCACAAAGATGCGCTTGAAAGAGCTAAATAAGGTGTTGGAGCGTATGAAGTCTCCCATCAAAGCAAAACAAGACTCTGCTGCTACGAAAAGGAAAGGCAAGGAGCCCATGGTTGCTCTAGTAAAGAAGAGAAGAACTCTCACCTTGCAAGATGAAGAAGATGAGGATGCACTAACTCTTTCAGCCTTAAGAAACTTAAAGAGTTTTGTTAGCTTTCGTGAGACAAGAGAAGAGCCAGAAGAAGGAAGAACAGAGAGAGAAGACACAGAGAAGGAAGATGATGAATAGATGAGGATAGTGGAAGAAAGAAGAGAAGAGGAAGAAGAAGAGGAAGAAGAAGAGAGAGAAGGAGAATAGGATCAGGGTCAAGAAGACTCTTTCGAGCCAACCTTGGCTGTCTCCCTATCTAGTGATTCTGAGAAAGGAGGAACTAGAATTGTTGACGCTCATTACTCTGAAGCTGAGGTTTAACAAGAAGAAACCTTACCCACTCCACCTGAGGGCAACAAAACAGGGGGAGCTGTTGGATCAAAAGATATTTCTTTACCTTTATTTGCTAGTGATGTAAGTCGATCTGCAGTAGACCTAGAGGATGTGTATGCCTCGCATTACCCTGAAGACAGTCATGGTGGACGATCTGCTGAAGTTCCATCTATTCTCAAAATCCATGGAATTGACTCGGCTGGTCTTAGTGATGCAACATCTCAAAAAGCAGACTTTTCAAGACTGTTAGAGATTATATTGGACATCAGGAAATAACAATATGCTTTGGGATATGAGATGCAGGATCTCAAGAATGCTTTTAAGGCCACTTCAGTGTCTCTGCACGACCGGTTAAACGCCCTGAAGATTCAAGTACAGTCTACTGTGTAGGGTGAAGATTTTCAATCATTGAAGCAGAGTTTTGAAAGGCTTGAGAAGACAATGCATTCTATGGGAGAATTCAAGCTTGTTCGCCTTCCCAAACAGCCGTGATTTTGACTCCATTTTCAACCAATTCTTTTTCATTTGTTCTCCACTTTTTGCTGTTGACAAAAGGGGGGAGAGGTTTTATGATGCAGATTTGATGACTGTTTGTATGACTTTTTGTTTGATGACTTTCTGTTTGGACTTATCTTTTGTCTGGTGTGGTTGTGATTTGGACTGGTTTGGATTGTTGTTGCTTGCAAGTAACTTAAGCTATGTTATGATAATGATAGTTGCTTTTATACAGGACTAACATGTTTTCTGTGATTGCAAAATCGCTACTATCCTTATCATAATCTCTAATTATCTTTTATAAGAAATTTTGGTTTGCTTAAGTGTTGTCTTGCTAGTCAAAATATCCAAATCTGCGGAAAAGTTTTGTCACCATCAAAAAAGGGAAGATTATTGGATAAAACTTTCTTATCTATTTTGAAGTTGACAAAACGTTTCCATCAGTCTAGTCTGAAGACTTGCAGATTCTATTGTTAAAGTCTGAAGACCTTTAGACTCAAGATTTAAAGTCTGCCCTCATTGATAGTTTATAGATTGACGAAGAAAAGTTTTATTCGATGAAGAAGACTTATCCAGATACAAATATATCTTTAAGAATTTGGTTTGTACGGTTGAAGAATATCTCGCGGCTGGAGATAGCATCTCTTGATCAACTATTCTTATTGAAATCAATTTGAATATTTAGATCAATTGATTGGCGAAGTATACTTGGAAGGTTCTACTTATGAAAACCTAGATCCCGATTGTATGGGCGAGCATGATTGGTGAGCTATCATCGCATTCCTTAAATAACTCAAAGATCTTCCGAATTGATTTTGTCCAATGGGAAGATTAGAAGAACTCATTTGAAAGGTGACAACGGTTATGATGGCATGGAGGAGTATATAAGGAGGTCGCTCAAATTATTCAAGGAAGTGCGTGAAAGAAAAATTCCAAAGTTTGAAACTCTTAGTTCTTTGCTGTTATATTTTATCAAGCCTAAACTGTACACAAAAGAGAGATCAAATACTTGTGAGACCTCTTTACCAAAAAAAAAAAAAATACTTGTGAGACCTTGAGGAAGTGTAGTAGAGTCTCTACAGTGTGAAATCAAGGACGTGATATTGTATAATCTCTTTTGATTCTTAGTGGAATCCAGTCAGTGGGCTGTTAGTGCGGGAGAGTGGACGTAGGCTTGATCTAAGTCGAACCACTATAAACCTTGTGTTTAAATTCTCTTTCCCTAATCTCTTTACTTAATTCGCAGTCTTATTTACAAGTTTACAGTCTTTCATTTCTTCAATTTACTATTTTCATATAAGTCGAATTAAGTTATTAAGTCTTGCAAAAACTTCTTAAACACCTATTCACTCCCCTCTAGGTGCTTATACTAGCTCTATCATGATGTTCCCTATGATATCAGCAAATATGAGATATTAGGCTTTGACATTAGGAGAAAAAGTGTGAATATGACATGTGGCTCCTGGTGACTTGGAGATACTAAAGTCAATCTAGTGTACCTTTCTTTTTATTTATTTATTTATTTGGGTCGAATCTAGTGTACTTGACAATCGCATGTTATTTTATTTAAGATCATCACCCGCCTAGCTAATAATCTGCACATGCTGACAGCAAGTTTCAAATCGTACTCATATCTAGTTGCAAGTGATAATGGTGATATTTCATTTGAATATGATTGTTGACTTAGTGTTCCCATACCTGCACAACCTTAGAAAACTTTTAAGTCAGCCTTAGTCACCACCTAGGAAACATTGATACTCTCCAAAAACTTATATGTCATGTCGGATACTTTGACACATGTCTAATATTTTCCGACACTCTTTAACACTTTTTGACATCGACACTTGATTAAAAGATGTTGGATAAATTTAATACCTGGTTAACTCTCTTGACACTCGAGTTGGAATTCCGGTATGCACGTTTGGAATTTCGACACATAATGTCGATACACACGGAGTCAATTTTAAATTTTTTTAATAAATGATGGGCCGAGTTATAAATATGTAAAAAAAGATAATAAAAATAATAAAGGGGAAAGAAGAAAAAAACCTAATCTTCTTTTCTTTTCTAACTCTAATTTTTCATGATACACAATTCATTATTTTTCTCCTCTTCTTTTCCGACACACTTGACATGTGAGTCCAGAATATGAATTTTTTTTTTCCTCCAAATTTTATGGATTATTAGAATGGAGTTGAATTTATCAAATTGAAATAATGACTGATATTAATAAATGGTGAATTAATATTTTAAGTATAAATTCATTATAGGTTCTTTTTATTATTTATTTATTTATGAATTTGAATGAAATTAATTTGATAAATGTATATATAAAAAAATATTTCAACATGTTGAAATTATCTATTTTTTTAGAAATGACGTGTCGGCTTATAATGTCATGTGTCACGTGTCGGTATTGGCACATTCACAAGGATTCTAGAGAAAGAAATTCGTAGAGATAAAAGCTCTAGATTTTAAATGATACAAATGAGAGGGAGGTGACTCTTATTTATATATCAACCCCTCTAATCATAACCGGATTTCCTCTTAATCTAATGGTGGAAAGTCCATTCCCCATTTACTAGCTCTAGAATACTCTTGGCACTTAGAGACCTCAAGCCTTGCCCGATCATCTTAAATAGTTCGTCAATTCATTAGATCTTGAAAACCTCTAAACCATGACATATGCATATCGGAGTTACAATAGTCGCCCATCGATATTCTCCCGATCATTTTGGGTAAGTGAACAAGACCGAATTAGCAAATGAGGTCCAACGTCGACATGCATGCATATCAAAGTCATGTGCTTCGGTGCAGACAAGCGTGCCAAAGGAGTAAAGGATCGCACCAAAGTAAAGTTACGCTTATGCACATAAGACTCGGCCACTAGATCTCCAGATCTAAAATGCATCAGTGTTCTAGGCATTAGCTGAACAAGAAAATTTAATCACAAATCCTTTGATCCACCCGTCAAACCTAAATTTCTCGATCCCGTACGTATCTTTAACAATGTCTTTTCTTGAGATTTGCATTTGTAAAATATTTGTATCGAGTAGCATGCAAGGACGACGCCAATACATGTTCAGTGGGGCAAGTGTCCCTGCTTCACTTCAAGACCTCTTCTCCAAATGGAAATTTGGTATTGTTCTCGTGTCTGTTTTAATCTTCGACTCCATTCTAGACACTCACGTTGACTCAAAATTATGGATTATTACCAATTAACAAGATTGAGTTACAACAAAAAGAAAAATTCAGAGTACAAACAAACAAAAGACATGTTATCTTACATAGAGTGGGATTGAATATGTTGCGGAAAGTGAACGATCAAATAATAAAATAGATAGAATAAAGAAAATATATCGAATACCAAATTTACATGGTTCGGTCGTAGTGACCTATATTCATGAGGAAAGTAACAACAAATTTCATTATAAATCAGATGATATATAGATATTACAACCTAAGAAGCTTTGACATTTTCCAAGAGCCTTAATATCGTGTCAGACACTCTCACACACTCTTCGATACTCTCCGACACTTGGTCAATAAATGTTAAAAAATTCAATATTTGGTCAACTTTTCTGACATTATTCAACACATGAGTAGAGAATTCCGATATGTGAATTTAGAATTCCAACACGCATGAGATCAATTTTGAAATTTTTTAATAAGTAAGGAGTCAAAATGTAAATATTAAAGAATGATAAAATAATAAAAATAATAAATGGGAAAAATAAGAAAAACCTAATTTTCTCTTCTTTTTAAACTCACTTCCCATGATGCAAAATTCATCTCTCAAGTTTGTTTTTTTTCTTTCTCTTCTCTTCTAATACGCTTGACATGTGAGTCCAAAATGTGGATTGTTTTTTTTTTCCCTCCAAATTTTGTAAATTATTGGAATGGAGTTTAATTTGTCAAATTGAAACAATAAATAATATTAACATATGATGGATTAATGTTTTTACTATAAATTCATTATAAGCTCTTTTTATTATTATTTATTTATTTGTGAATTTGTATCAAATTAATTTGATTGAATTAATCATAAAAAATGATAGTTTATTATGTATATATAAAAATATACATTTAATATACAACATGTTGGTGTGGTGTGTCGTGTCACTTATTGCGTGTCGGTGTTAATACTACTTAGATTATAACTATACTTGAGTTACTTAAGTACTTTTAGTGTCTCCCAAGCCCCAATATGCATGGGGTCAATAATGAATGCAATGTTTAGCCCCAAAATTTATCGCAAATATAACTTCTCAATCTAATGAAAGCATTATACACGAATTCTTACCACAAAAATTTAGTCGGCTATCTCACATGCAAAGATATAACTGACGAGAAGACGTGCGGCACCAGGATGAAAATTTCCACGAATTTTAATCCAAATAAATAGATGTGCCATCACTAGTGCCTTCTGCTTCACGCTCACCTCCTAGACAAAAAAAATTATATATATGCATGAAGTATGGAATCAATATCCCTCTTATTCCCGCCAGCCAACATTGGAAACTAACAACAACTTGTAAACGGAAAGCTACGTCTCTTGCTTTGCTGATGTTGTCCAGAATATCTTATACTTTTACTCTTATAATTTCCTTCGATGATCGCATGAGCCAACGTTGGCAACCGACAACTTGTAAATGGAAAGCTACGTCTCTTGCTTTGCTGATGTTGTCCGGAATATATTTTACGTTTATTCAAAAGTCATCACATGAGCTTTCCTCTTTTATTTTCCTTCCATATGCGAAATTGAAGTTTGAAACTTGTCCAACTTGAGACATTTTAACATGATCTACCAATCGTCTTATGGTACTGTGCAGTATTCTAGTTTGGCACTGTTTTAATAATCTTTTAATTTTTAAATTGAACCCAAGAAGCAATTCTTCATATTAATTCAGGTCAACAAAGGCGGGCGCAAAGAAAATATCTCGTCATTATTTATTTTTTGGTCATATGTCTACACATTAATTTAGCAAGCATCATTTTTCCAATCTAACTTTCACAGCCTTCACGGTCGTGTTCCTTGGCGCCGCAATTTGGGTTCTCAACATCATGATATGGAGGCCACAGAGGCTGAGATAGAACCTCCGGAACACGATAGGGGAGAAGTATGTCAGAAATGTCAAAAATTGTGTACAATTCTTGCTTTAATGCCAAAAATTTTCATTAGATCACCTAAATATCAAATCTAAGAAAAACGATCACTTAAGTATTTCTGATGATAAATTCCGGTCAAATTTAGAATTGATAGTTAAGATTTTAATATGAGTTGGCATTTAAAAACAAAAGGTCCACGTGGCGTTTCCATGGATACATTTCTCCTCCTCTCCCTCCACGTAATTTTGTTCTTCTCTTTTCCCCTTTTTACTACGGTTCGGATTACTCTTCATACTACTCGTGTTCCGTGTGGGTGACGCCTGGTTTTTACCGGCCGTGTTAATCGAAGGGAACGAAACCGCCAATGCTCAAAAAGTTCAGATGCCATCTCATCCTCTTCACAGCTTCTTTGTATAAATTCTCATATTCTGTTCATTGAACTTGCTCTCAAGCGACTTGAGCATGTTCTGTGTGATCTGCAACGCGATCAGAAAGTAAATCAAGTGAACTATACGAGGATAGCTCTGACTCTTCACTGCTAAACGCTATCTAAAGGCATCAACTTCGGAAGGAGCCTAGCATCCCAACAGTCCAAACTTCGCATTTACATCAACAGATAAAACGTATGATTTTTACAGGAGCCTTGCTTCCCCACCGCCCAATTCAATCCGACAGGCCGAATACAAGAGTCTACTGCAACAATTTGCGCTGTTGCTTCCTACTTGTTGACATGTATTTTGCTTCTGTACCGACCAGAGGAGGTCCAGTGTCGGGTCCAGTTGAGATGGTGTTTCTTCGCGACCACCCGATTCAATCTTTTTGTTTGATTGAGTTTGTCGGAGGGGCAGGACCAATGGTTCGATCGGCCTAGTAAGGGATGGTAGCATTTTGTGCAGAAAAATAAACAGCGAGAGAATCAATCATCGTTTGACTAGGAAAAAATGCGGGCGGCGCAGCGTGCATTTTACGAACGAATCTGAATAGTATTGTTCTTGCAGATAATTGATAATTAATAGCATACTCCGATTCACAGCTTCCACTTCCGCGTTTATTGGTGTTTCTCATTAGTTTCCCCTATTTCTTCCCTCCATCATCGATGATATTGGTGCGCAACCAAAAGACAAAAACCAACCATCCCTTCATCTCAGCGGATTAGATTTCCGTTTCATTCATTTTACTCATTAAGAGAAGGGTTAATACCCTGAAAAACCTAAACTAGTATACTTATGACAAATTTATCCAAATTTTTTTTTTTTTACTATGAAAAACCCCAAATTGATATACATGTGACAAATTTACTTTGATTGACTATAAAAAAACCATAAACGGATACATTTACGACGAATTTACCCCAAACTAATTTATTCAACCGCCAAAAACCTCAAACTGGTACATTTGCGACAAATAAACCCTTCTTTAAATTAGATTAATACTACAAAAAATCACAAAAATTGTAAACTATGACAAACGGAGAGTAAAATTCCAAATTGGTATACTAGTTAATGGTTACATGTTATTCAATTTAATAATTTGACAGTAAAATTTAACGGAAACTAACATGTGGTAAATTTGTCAAAAATGTACAAGTTTGGGATTTTTGGTAGTCAAAAAATTAGTTTGGGATAAATTTGTCACATGTGTACCGGTTTGAGGTTTTTTATGATATTAATTCTTAAGGGAATGTCTTTTGTAAAGGGTATAATGACAGTTCGGGAGTGGATTACCAAATTCAAGCTTTTGCTTTGATATCCTCTGCTCCATGCTGTCTGCACTTCAAATAGCTTTTTACACATCTTAAAATTTAAATGATCCAAAATAGCCTTCATTGAAGAGAAATGAAGTTCGTATACTATCAAACGGAAAAACACATTAGATGATAGAATAAAACGTCATTCTTTTGATTAATGTGGACGGTCTTATATTTTTTAATAATAGCAACCTTCACCATCTCCATTTATGATTGTGATTAATTAATTCTTTTGAGGTTATTTTTAACAACTCGGTAATAGGAAATGTTATAGCCATTTGAAAGGTGGAAATAGCACGAGTGTAGATGTCACATTATTGAAATTGAATAATCCAGCATTAATTATCACACTGATTATTACAAGTTATTAAACTATGTTCATAACCAAAATGATTTACCTATCATAAAACAATTGTGGGAAATCCTTATGGATATTGCACTAATAAATTTCATTAATTTTAATAAGATAACTAGTGTCATTTGTAATATTATCAATTTGTTAGTCATGATTTAAAACAATGCATGGCTAATTGATTTGTAATTCAATTAAAAAGTCTAATGAACCTACTAGATGAAACTATCTCGTACAATCTGTCCAAAATTCAATGAAATCTTTATCCCATTCAATTCCTTAAAAAGGATCTGCATTCTTTCAATTTATATACCAAATAAGTGAGATTAGAATACCAATATTACATTCTTTTTCTATTTCATTCACTCATTTCTATCAAAGACCAATGAAATCAGCTTCCATATCATAGAACAGCATTACCACAGAAAGGAATGAAGCACCATCATCGGAACATGTAAATCTATTCACCTTTACAATGATACCCTCAATTTATTCACTGCCAAATAGGATTGTCTCTAATCAATGACAACATTCGCCCTGAATAGTTTGTCAGCTCGACCGTCCTCAAGGAGGCATTACAACAATATACAACCACTAGCTAAAATGCTACAACAACAAGCACATGATTTTGTTACAGAGACATGACTTTGCTCACCCCAAATTAGAGTCAAACCAAGACTCTCGAGATCAGCAGCGGCGACGATAGGAGCACTTTCAATCAAAGGACTCGCTGTCTGTAGAATGATATCACCTCCATCAACATAACGGCCAACAGGAAGTCAGTCAGGACAAAATCTCGATCTTCTGTTACTCTCGTGGCCTTGCGAGCCATAGAGAACTGAGAGCCCGGAGTCTCGAAAAGTAATTGTGTATTGCGAGGAGAGCACGTGCTGACTGCCGAGTTGTCAGTATACGTTGCGTTTGTAGTAGTGTTTGCTGACGCAGATTATTGGCCTGGTAAAAAGACACGAGCAAATGGCCTCCCTTAAGAAAATAAGCACAGCAATAAGTCAAACTGTCCTACTCCTTTGATTGTTCTATGAAGGATTCAAGGCACGAAGAGTCCATCCAAGTCAGAAAAGTCTGACGAGAATAAGGAAATGAAGAGCGACAAACCGGAAGAGAAGATGAATCATTAGTTGGAGGAAGGAAAAATAATTATGTAAGTTGAGACCAGATCAAAATCCAAAACAGCCTTTGACAAATTGCGTAGTGACAGAAATATAGCTACTTCTTTGTTTTCACCATTAAATAAAGAGAATTCTATACTACTTTCCTCAGGCACTTCTTCCGTCCTAAAAGTACCACGTGCAAATGAATAACATAAAAGAGAAGGCATCCAACAGTACACAAAAAGCAGGTAAGATGCTGCCAGGCTCATGCGGTGGTTCCAGATGAACTTGACATCAATGAGACTTGAGAATGAAGAAACGTAAACAGCCAACTGAAATTTTCCAGTTCGAAGTTGAGTTTTTTTTTCTCAACATGACTGACCAACAATCAATTGGAGAATGTTGGATGTATGCCCTAAAGCTACTATGTAATAGTTACATGTTAGGGATTTCAGTTTTACTATCATTATTATTATTATTATTATTATTATTATTATTATTATTATTATTTAATGGCAATGACGTATTCATTCATTTGTCCAATTATTTTATATTAATGAATGATTCCATAAGATCAATTGCAATTAGACCTATTCTTGAAACGTTAAGAATATATGTGACGGGTTCATAGTTAGATTGAATTTAAATCGTTTCCGGTCGATGGATTATTGAGTGGATATTAGTAATTCTATTGAGATTGGTGTGTTCATAACTTCACTATTAAGTATTGGATACTTAAGGGAATGATGAGTCACAAGTCATTAGGTATTGTGATGCCTGAGTTAAGAACACAAGTATTTGTATTAGATAAGTTCACTGAACGTGATGCATATGGAACGATTAGCGACATATAAACTTTTAGCGTGATCAATGTTTAATTGTTCATGCTTTGGTCTGTGTAAATAATCCTTAGACTTGAGGCACGGTGTTAACTTGTGTGTCGAACAACTATGGTTCATAGGTGCAAATAATGTTGGGTTGTTGATCCGTCTTTATACCTGATGGTCATAGTTTGTTTATATACGAAGTTGCACATGTGCGCAATATGGAATCTGTCTCCTTGTTACATGCAAGGTATAATAATTATGTCCTATGCGATTTAATTATGACACTGCATTGAAATTCTCGGCCGGGGTTGTAACTGAGAATAAATTATTTATGTCTCGAATAAAATGCATGTCAATTAGATTTGTACATATGATCGAATTGGTGACTTGACAAATATTCAATAGTCTTTGTTTGATCAGGATATAGTAAGACAAAGGGATTGAATTACACTATAGCAAAAACTGACAAGTTCATTATGTTCTTAAAACATTCACACTATCTGGGTAGCTATTGAAAATGCTAGTATGAACACCTAGAGGGGATGAATAGATGTGAAGAAAATTTTTCACAAAAGAACAGTAGAAATATTTTTCTTTTGAAACTGAGTTTGATGAACAACAGATTTTGAGCGAAATCAGACTTTAGCAACTACAAACAAATAAAGGAGTTTAGGGAAGAGAATAAGAACACAAGATTTATAGTGGTTTGGCTTAGATCAAGCTTACGTCCACTCTCCCATGCTAACAGCCTTCTAGTTGGATTCCACTATGTAATCAACAAGAGATTACAACTTTGAGTGCAAACACTTAGAGGTAGATCACACTATCACTTAGAGGTAGATCACACTATCTCACTAAGTCACTCTTTTGGTATTTCTCTCAAGATCACAAACGTTTAAGCTCACAAGAGACAAGTGTATGATCGAAGGTCGCTCAGACTTTGGAATTATAAATTCTATACTCCGTCTCTTACTTGCTCATCGGTTCTTGATCTCTTTAAATACTCCTCCACTTCCAAACTAGTCGTTGGACAGTATCTTGAGGATCATCTTCCAATCTACCCATTGGATAGATCTGTATCTAGAAGATTTGGTAGCCGTTGAGTGACAAAACAGAATCTTGGTTTCCATAAGTAGAGCTTCTTTGTATAGAAAGTTCTTGTCTTCAAGATTCAATTGTCAATCAAATCAATCTTAATGTATAATCCAAACCAGATCACTAGCCGTTATATGATTGGAGCTTGTGTTACGATCTGTCAAGTTGTTTCGTTTTGAATCTGCTTCGTTCTAAATTTGATACGTTTTGTCTGAAGTAGAGTCTGAGTGCAATAGACTTTACAATCTGAGTTTAAGTGCAATAAACTTACAATTTGCACGTAAGTCTGAACATATTCTGTTTCTGAACATATATATCCTTAAGGTCTGAATACAGTCTGAATAAGTTCAGCTTCAGCATAGAATCTGTCTTTTAGTTCTTCATTTACGTTTATTTTGGAATTTGTCAGAGTTGATAGACTTCTGATGTAGAACAGACTTTGACACTAAAGTCTGGCAGTCTTCAGATTTTGACACAGAAGTTTGGAAATCTTTTGAATAGACTTTGGACATATGTTACGTTCAGTTTTCTGGTTCTTCCAAGTATAGACTTTGATAATAGCATTTACATGTTCTATCATATGCATAGTCTATTACTTAACAATGCATTTGATTTATTTTGTCATCTTCAAAACATCATAATGGATTTCCCTAACAGCCATGACATATTGTTAGATGTCAATCATGGTTGTAGGAACCAAAGATTAATCGAGACAATTAATTCTTTTGGGAGTATTAATGTGTTAGTACAAGTCTTACTACCAGCTTAATGATGAACCTAGTGATGTCATACACCATAAACAATTAGGATAACGTGGAACAAGAGAGAAATAATGTTGCAAATGCACACGCATGCCTAAAGTGAATATATGTTAATGTCTTCCAAATGCACACATAAAGATTATGTCCTTTATATATATATATATATATATATATATGGATTGATTAATTATTTTTTATTTAGTTAATTAATCAATGTGCACATGGTCAGCAATTGTTGCCGACCACTTGCGTTTCTTTTAATAATATATATAAGGGGGGGACTTCATGCACATGCATCGTGCATGATGGTCAACAATTGCTAACCAACCGCTCATGCTCGATCATGCATGAGCAACGCAAATTGTCCCTCGATCAGCAACCGGAAACGTGTGTTTTGTGTCTTGAGACATGAGAAAGAAGATTGATTCTCCCTAAAAATATCAAGGATACGGCAGATTGTCTCCATGAGATTGCTAGCACGATCATAGTGGTAATTATCCAACCATTGTTGATTCAAGAATATATATATTTTTTAAAATGCTGTATAATTGATTTTTTGGAACAACGCATTCAAAGAATCATGTATAGAAATATATCATCTTTGTTTCCACTATGTTTTATTAATATTACCTTTCACATGATTCATGAAACCTCAATAGTGATATCAAAGCCAACCTTAGGTGTTTTTCGTGCGTTTAATTGATTTATAGTTCAAAGATATTTTTGCGTCTAATAACCAATTTATTTTTTTGTTAAGAGAATCTCTTGCTCTTATGTGGCCTATAGAAGTTGATTAATTTATGTGATAAATTTAATCAACTAAGCAAAAATTAGAATTAAATCAATTTTAAATAAAAAATCCCTAACTTGTTATACTTTGTGTTTATATTCTACGAATGATTTGCGATTGTGAATTTAAAGTTGACAACGCAACTTCCATTTGGAATCACACTCATGAAATTTGCTTCATCGATTTCGATTTCTTGACGTGGTTTGCGTCATTCGGCTTTAAATTTAATTAAATGCAGAATTTTATTTATACCTTCCGGATCTTTAAATTTTGAATTATGGCTCGCAAGGAAGGGTGGTGATCATGGAAAAATTCCTAATCATTATAATTGTTGTATGGATGAATGTATGATGATTACATGTATTCTTTTTGGGGTTGTAATTATTAAATGGACGTTACGTCCTTCCTTTTATATTTATTTTTATGAAATGTAATTTTAGCATAGTTTAGTATATCAATTGTTGATGTAAATGCTACAAGAGAGGAGGAGCTATTGGAGGAGCCATTAAGCTGGTGAGCTCTATGGGCTTGGTCTTTGAAGAGTACAAAGATTCAAGAAGAAATGAAGGGCATGTCTCTATTATTAAAATATTAAAATGACTAAATGGGTCTTTTTGGCTTGAGACCCATTGAACCATAATTCCATGATCACCACGTAAGATAAATGTTTATGTGATATCTATTTATTTATTGTGTTTATGTTATCATGCGTATTAAACCGGTTAATGTACAAAGTGAAACCGTTAATAACGACCCAAATCTCCTTATTAATAATATTGTAACGGGTTTCGAACTCGTGGCCTTCCATTGTTGTGGTTTGATCCAATATTATAGTGGTTAACTAACCGGCTATTAATACATAGGAGTTAATTACCATTCATAATATTGGACCACTCCATTATGCATGTGATGCTATGGGGTTGGAGCTAAATGATTTCTAATAATTGTCAGGTGAGGGAATTGTTTGTCCTTTAATACTTACATGAGACGATAGGCTAAACTTAACTATGATTATGATGCCAATAATTGTTAAGTGAGGCTTTCATGGTCTAGAGGCCGAAGTTATGAGTGGGACTCACATATGATGTGTTGAACAAGTTGGTTCATTCACTAAGTTCATAGAACACCAATAATTGCTAGGTGAGGTGGGCTTTAGTTTAGTGGGACTCCAATCTCCACTAGTAATCTTTACCTAACAAAAATTACCACTTCCCATCTTAAGGAGTATGCGATTCAAATATAAATTTAGTGGGAGGATCTATTTCATTTAAAGGTCAAAATGAAATAGTTATTTGAAAGATACAACGGCTAACAATTTATTTTTCTGCAACAGATATATTATTATTATGAAAATGGTGACCACAAACCCACTCGCTTCTACACTTGACAAGAATTGTTTGACTGGACCCAATTTTACTGACTGGGTGAAGAATTTGAGAATTGTTCTCAATTTAGAAAAAATTGGGTATGTGCTTGATGAAAAGATGCCAACCTCCTTTCTTGAAGGTGGGACCCAAGAGGAGTGTGTCACTTATGATAAGTGGCGTGACAATGACTTAAAAGTTATGTCATATATGCTAGCTTCAATGAATAATGAATTATAGAAGAAATATGAAGCTATGGAAGATGCTAGGCTGATCATTTTGCACTTAAATGAAAACTTTGATGAGAATTGTCGAATCTCTAGATATAAGATATTTAAGACATTGTACCGTATTTGGATGGCTGAAAGATCATTAGTTAATGACTATGCTTTGAAAATGATCTGGCACATTGAAGAATTGGTTAGGCTGAATCTCGTTATAGACAGCAAGTTAGTTGTGGATTTGATCATCCAATTTTACCCGATTCCTTATCTGGTTTTGTCCAAAACTTTCACATGCATAAGATGGAGAAAACTCTCGCTGAGTTACATAGCATGCTGGTAGTTTATGAGAAGGAAATGCACAACATGAGACCAAATGTAGTGGCTTTGGCTGAGGCTTCTTCTTCAAGGGGTAAGACTATTTTAAAGAAAAACAAATGGAAGAGGCCTATCAAACCTGTTGTGCAACCAAAACCTAAGATTGATAAAGGGAAATGTCATTATTATGGTGTTAAGGGGACCTGGAGGAGGAACTGTAAGAAATACCTCGCAAGCTTGAAGGTCAAGCCCAATGACCAATCTTATGAATGTATGATGTCTATGCTTATTGAAACTAATCTTATGGTTAACAGCTGAATCCAGCTCATGGGTTCTAGATTCTTATGCAACTTCACATATTTGTATGTCTTTATAGAATCTGAAAACAAACAGGATGCTAGGGTAAAATGAGTTTGTCTTGACATTTGCCAATAGAGCAAGAGTTGCTGAGTTATCTATAGGGACTTTTCATTTATGTTTGCCTTCTAGACATGTATTGGTTTTAAAGAACTGTTTGCCTTATAAGAATGCTGTTAGGAAGACCATCTCTATACCTCATTTGGGTAAAGAGAATTATGGATTTTCTTTTGCTGATGATGTATGTTCTATTTATCATAATAGAAGATGTGTTGGTTCTAGCTTATTAACCAATAATCTTAATACCATTACAATGTCCGGTAATGTGATTACTAATGTCAATAAGCAAAATAGAATTGATATAAATGCCATAACTAATAAACGCCCTAAAGACAGTCCAAATAAAAAGTATGTTTGGCATCTCTGATTAGGTCATATTGGAGAAGATAGAATTAACAAATTGAGTAATGATGGGTACATTGATCCTTTAAATTTTGAGTCATACTCGACTTGTGAGGCATGTCTTCTAGGAAAAATGACCAAAGCGCCCTTTGTGGGACATAGTGCGCGAGCTACTGACATATTAGGATTTATACATACAAATGCATGTGAACCAATTAATGAAACTGCTAGAGGTGGTTATAATTACTTCATTACCTTCACCGATGATAAGTCACGGTATGGTTATCTATACCTAATGAAGTATAAATTTGAATCATTTGAAAAGTTCAAGGAATTCAAGGCCGAAGTTGAGAAACAAATAGGAAAATGTATTAAGGCTCTTCGATCATATTGAGGAAGTGAATAATGAGATAGCTAGTATAAGCACCTAGAGGGGGTGAATAGGTGTAAAAATAGTTTTTTGAGATAAGAGAGCAATACTAGGCAGACAATAGAAATGAAGTTCTCCTTTTCTTAACAAAATGAATTATGATCAAAGTAAAGTAGAGAGTAGGGAAGAGAAAATGAACACATAAATTATAGTGGTTCGGCTTATTTCAAGCCTACGTCCACTCTTCCGCATTGATAGCCCACCGGCTGGATTTCACTATGAACAAAAGAGTTGTTACAACAAGGCTCTCCCTTGATTCCATAGTGTAGATACTTTACCACACTTCCTCAAGATTTCTCAAGAATATAGACTCTCTTTTGCGTACAAGATTTCGCTCAGTAAATGAATTGACTAAGAACAAAGAGCTTCAAACTTTGGAATTCTTCTATCGCGCACACACTTGAACAACTGGAACGTCTTTCTTATATACTCATTTATGCCAGCATACTCGTTGGCACTTACCAAAAGAATTCTTCCAATCTTTCCGTTGGACATAATCAATTAGGAAGATCATTCGAGCTATTTAAGGATTATGTCGATAGCCCATCAATCCTGCTCGCCCATACAATCAAGATCTCGGTTTCCATAAGTAGAACCTTCCAAGTATACTTCGCCAATCATCGGATCCTCAATCTCTAAATCAATAAAGTATTCCGTTATGTCATATCCAGCCAAGAGATCTTCTCTAGTTGATAAGGTTAAATCCTTAACGAAACATCCAGTCCTGGATAGCCCTTCTTCGATGAATTAGAAACTGTCAATGAGAATAGACTTTTAGTCTTGAGTCTAACAGTCCGAAGGTCTTCAGACTTTAAATAGTAGAGTTTGCAAGTCTTCAGACTAGACTGATGGAAATGTTTTGTCAGCTTCAAAACACTCCAAGAAGATTTCTCTAACAATCTCCCTCTTTTTTATGGTAACAAAACTTTCCTACAGATTTGGATAACTTTGACCTGCAAAACATTACTCAAGCAAATATGGATATCTCATAAAGATAAATGGCTTAATGATAACACTAGAATCTGCAACCATAGAAAATAGGTTAGTCTTACAGATGAGTAAAGCCATCCATAAGATATCAATAGTACTTAATATAAACAGTCAATCCCAAATCCTAAATCCAGTTCATAGCCAGACACAAAAGTCAAGTCAAACATAAAAACAAATCAAAAGTTCAAGTTCAAAAAAGTTCAAGGTTCAAAGTTCAAATCACATCTCTCCCCCTTTTTGTTATCATAAAAAAGGTTGAGATGGAAAGAGAATGGAATCAAGAATGCTTGGGAACACGAACAAGCTGGAAATCTCCCATTGACTGGACAATGCCTTCCAACTTTTTCAACTCTTCCTTCAGTTGAGCCACATCTTCACCCTTAGCATTTGCTTGAATCTGAAGAACAAGTGCTTGGATTTGATCATTTAAAGAAACTGAAGAAGCTTGACCTGTAGTATGCAAATTATGTACTTCGCATCCCAGAGCATATATTTGACCCCGCATTTCTAAGAGAACATCAAGAATTCTGCGAAAATCTGCTGAATTATCAGTCTGCGTACTGGCTTTTGCACGATCAAATGGAGTAAATGCAGACGATGGCAAATCAGCATAGTCACGCAGATTGGGCGATGAAACATCATGTCCCTCCTCAGGAAATTGAGAGGCATAGATGTCCTCTGGATCTGCTGAAGAGCGGCTGACTCCTTCACTGGTAGCAGGATATGAGGACATTCTTTTTCTCACGATCTCCCATTATTTCCATGCCTTCAGGTGGAGAAGAGTGTTCCTCATGCTTTACTTCTTCTTGATCTCCTATTTCCTCTTCTTCTTCTTCTTCTTCTTCTTCTTCAATTCTTTCCTCCTCTGCATCTCTTTCTTCAGCTTCTCTCTCCTCTGTTTCTTTCTCCTCTACTTCTTTCTCTTCTGCTTCCAAACTGTTCTGTGTCTTTCTCTTGTTGTTCCGTTGATTTTGGAACAGAACGACTCAGGTTTTTCGATGCCATTGCAGAAATGGTGATGTCTTCCTCATCTTCTTCATCCTCAACGATGAGAGCTCTTCTTTTCTTGGATGAAGCAACCATGGGCTCCTTCCCTTTTCTTTTTGCTGCCAAAGAGATTTGATGAGTTTTAATAGGGGTTTTCTCCTTGAATTTCTCCAACACCTTGTTGAGTTCCTTTAGACGCATTTTAGACACCATTTTCAGTCCCACTACCATTTGATCACAAGTTCGAACATAGAGAATCCGGGGAGGCTGAACATTCAAATGTCTGAAGAACTTTGTCACAAGAGTTGGATAAGGAAGTTGACCCTTATCCTTCACCACTGCTCTATACATGTGGAACATAATAGTGTGAGGAAGAGAGAACTTTTTTCCAGCATTGATGGCATACATCAGCTTTGCCTTTGAGTTTGAAACATCAGTCTTTGAAGTAGATTTTGGTCAAGGCAATTAATCACAATCTTGTGAAGCAGAATGTTGAACGCACTCATCCTCGAGTAGGAAATCTTTCCCTCTGTCCTTCTATCCTTAACAAGTTCCAACGTAGCACGAGTAATAGAGACATTGATAGGTTGATATCTCCCTCTTTCAACCCAAATCACATCAGCCAACATATCTACATCCACCACATAGTCCTGATCTCGGACACTAAAAGAGAATCTATTCGCATCCAAGAAACTGAGATTCGAATAGAAGTATGCAGTGAGTTCAGCATAGGCTTCTGTAGATTTAGAACAGAACTGTTCAAGTTGAAGAAGACTGAATTTTTCCCTTAGATTAATGTTCACAGCGTCAAGGAAATCAAAATCCACACTTCTAGGGTTTATCACCCCACGCTTCAACAACTTTAAGATGCTTGTGTTCCTTCGATCGAAACAAGTCTGTCCTTTTGCTCCGAATTTTTGCCGCAACACCCATTCTCGGTTGAAAATGACTATACTACTTGTCATCATCATTCCCATATGGCGATCCAGCCTTCCAACACGTGGATCGATTGGAATATTCGCCATTGCCTCTTCTGCCGACCCAGCAGGGGCAATTCCCAACCATTCCATTGTGCGTAAAAAGAAGGTTTCATTTTTGTACCCTTTGTCTTTCAGAAATTCGTCAATGTAGTTCAAAGGAGTTCCACCCCTTTTTAAAACACGATAGAGCTTGTAGGTAAAAGAAGGCTTAAAAGTTCTTACGGGTTCTGCATTTTCGATTATTTCTTCCTCTTCTCGACAAGCAACATCTTGTGGTCTAGATGGAGAAGATGGACGCTGCTGAGAATGTTTTGGGCTCTGCTGCTGACTAGTAGACTCTTCTTCCTCGGTGAGATCAAAGTGCGTAGGCCACTCACGCATTTGCTGCGGTCCCCTGTCCGCGATCCTCGAAGACTTCCTTTGAGACGACATCTTTCACAGTCTTTGAAAGATTCCAAACTTGACTTTCCCAAGAAAGATGTCAACTTTTCAAAGATTAAACAAAAGAAGAAGACAGAAGTGGAAGATCGATGCTTTTTAGGATTTTTGGAGTTAAACGAAGAGGAACCGCAGTATATAGGTCGAGTCGAAGAGAGGCATACAAAATGTCGTAATGGAAAGTAAAAAGATGCCATTTTAAAAAATAACTGCCTTTTTTTTTTAAAAAAAAATTAGATAACTGTCATTTAAAAATTAACTCCATTTTCAAAAAAGAAAGATTGCATTAATCACGGAAATTGAAAGTAGCAAGAATCAATTATGGACAAATGATCGTACCTTTTCGAGATTTAATCTGAGAGAGAATAAAATAACTTACAGTCAAAAATCTTGATTGTCTAAGTCTGAGAGTCTCTAGACTTTTACTTCTTCAAACCTCAAGATATTGAGTCTGGAACGAATGATTTCAAATTGATTTTTCTCCAAAGGCTTTGTAAATATATCCGCCAGTTGGTTCTTTGAGTCAACAAACTGAATCGAAACTTCTCCATTTTGAACATGATCTCTAATGAAGTGATGTCGAATCTCTATATGCTTTGCTCTTGAGTGAAGAATTGGATTCTTGGTGAGATTGATTCTTATTTGGTGTTGTCACAATTAATCTCCGTGCATGAATCTTCAATTCCAAAGTCTCTTAGCTGTTGTTTTATCCTTAGAATTTGTGAACAACAACTTCCAAGAGCTACATACTCTGCTTCTGCTGTAGAAAGAGCTACTATATTTTGCTTCCTTGAAAACCAAGACATTGTCCTGCTTCCAAGTAGTTGACAAGTACCCGAAGTAGTCTTTCTATCAACTCTGCATCCAGCTAGATCTGCGTCTGAGTATCCAAGAAGAGTAAAGTCTCCCTTTTTAGGATACCAAAGACTAAGGCTTGAAGTTGATGCAATGTATTTGATAATACGCTTTGCAGCACTTAGATGAGATTCTTTAGGGTCTGCTTGAAATCTAGCACAAATGCAAACATTAAACAAAATGTCAGGTCTAGAAGCAGTAAGATAAAGAAGTGAACCAATGATACTCCTGTATAGCTTTTTGTCAACTTTCTTTCCTCATTTATCTTTGTCTATCTTCAAAGAACTTGACATTGGTATATCAATCTTTTTATAATTTTCCAGTCTAAACTTTTTGACAAGATCATTAGCATATTTTTCTTGATGAATAAAAGTTCATTCTTTCAATTGTTTCACTTGAAGTCCAAGAAAGAAGGTTAGTTCACCCATCATGTTGCACAGACTTTCATTAGAGGATCAAAAAATAATATCATCAACATATATTTGAACAAGCAGAAAAATTTTGCTTTCTCTTTTGATAAACAGTGTAATGTCTACTTTATCTTTGACAAAGCCGTTTTGAATTAAAAACTTACTTAGCCTGTCGTACCAAGCTCGAGGTGCTTGCTTTAAACCATGTAAAGCCTTTTTCAGTCTGAATACTGAGTCTAGTTTCCTTGGGTCTTCAAACCCAGGTGGTTGTTCCACATAGACTTTCTCATGGATAAATCCATTCAGGAAATCACTTTTGATGTCCATTTGGAATAACTTGAAATTCTTATAACAAGCAAAAGCAAGTAATAATCTAATTGCTTCTAACCTCGCTATTGGTGCGTAAGTCTCATCATAGTCTATCCCTTCTTCTTGCGTATATTCCTTGGCCACGAGTCTTGCTTTGTTTCTTACGACATTTCCTTTCTTGTCCATCTTATTCCTGAAAACCCATTTAGCTCCAATAATAGATTTACCTTTCGATTTAGGAGTCAATTCCCAGACATCATTAATACTGAATTGGCTGAGTTCTTCTTGCAAGGCTTCAATCTAGCTTTCATCAGATAAAGCTTCTTCTATGCTTTTGGGTTCTATTTCAGAAATAAGAGCCACAACACTAGACTCTTCGCGCCTTTTGGATCTTGTGCGAATTCCTTCATTAATGTCGCCAATAATAAGATCTTTGGGATGACTGGACTTATGCTTCTAGTTACTAGTTGATTTGTCAGGTTGATGATCACTTCCTTCATTTGAATCTTCAACAATCATTTGTTGCTGGTCTTTCGAAGTCTGAGCTGCTTCTTGAGATTTGGACTTTGTAGAGTCTGGAGTAGGTTCAGATTCTTCAAGATGAGTCTAAATAGATTCATTTTGCATAGAATCTTGGAATTTGACATTCATTGATTCCTCAACAGATTGAGTCTTCTTGTTGTGGACTCTGTAGGCTTTGCTTGAGGTAGAATATCCAAGGAAGATGCCTTCATCTGATTTTTCTCCAATGCTCTGAGTTCTGCTTCCCCAATACACATGGTGTACATAGATCAGACTTTTGGTATGACAGATTGGGTAGACCACGAACTAGCTTCTTTGCTGAAATTTTGGCTATTTGCTTCATATTGATGTGCCCAAGTTTTTCGTGCCATAAGTTGCTTCGTCTTGAATTGAGATTAGACATTGCGATTCATCTAGTTTCACGTCCAAGAGGTAGATATTTCCATGTCTTCGACCCATGAATGACTAAGTAGAATCTTTACTGGTTCCTGAACATATTCCCTTTGGAAAGTTGATTTTGAAACCGGTATCGTACAGCTGGCTGATAGTAAGCAGATTGTAGTTGAGCCCTTCCACTAAGGAAACATTGCTGATTGTGAGGTTTCCAATCTTTACAGTTCCGAATCCCACAATTCTTCCTTTGCTGTTTCCTCAAAATGAGACTTTTCTACCATTTACTTGAATGAGCTTTATGAAGCAATTTGAATCTCCTGTCATATGTCTTGAGCATCCACTATCCAGATACCATTTTACCTTCTTCTTGATAGTGACCTGCATTTAAAAAAGAGACTCAAACTTTCTTTGGTACCCATATTTTCTTGGGTCCATTGGTGTTAGTATGATATGCGGTTTTTGCCCATACTTTCTTAACATGTTTCTAAACCATAGGACATTCTTTTTCAAAATGATCTGAACTATTGCACTTAGAACATTTGAGAGCATTGCGACCTACTGATTTTACAAAGACCTTTTTAAAATGATTTTTGTAAGCATCTCTTGTGGGTCTTTGCTTAATTCTTTCCTTCACTTTAGGAAAATCAATTAAAGGAATGGTTTCCACAGTCATTCCCAAACCAGATTTATTGAAATAATGTCTTTGTCTTTGAAAGAGTTTTCTCAAGTTTCTCGGATCCTATTGAAAATCTTTTGGAAATATTTGATATGTCATTTTTTAAAAATACATTTTCTTTCGAAAGATTATCTTCACTTTCTTTAAGAGTATAAACATTAATGTCTAAACATTTCACCTTTTCTTTCAAAACATTTTCCTGTTATTTTAGTGCTGAGTTTTCTTTTTTAAGTTTGGAAATCCTTTTAAGAGAAGTCTTAAGACTAAAACACAATCCATCAATGTATTTAGAAACTTTAATAGGAATTTTAAAGTTACTTACCTCAAATTCACTATGTTTGAATCGAGTTTGTCTCGGAATTTGAATCGAATCCGATTATGCCATCGGACATATATTGGCATAATCATCATCACTTTCTTCATATTACAGTATCACTCCGGGTTTCGATTTAAGAGCCTTTTCAAAAATTTTCAGCTTTTCATTTCTTCTTCCTCAGAAGAGGACAGTTGGGTTTGATGTGTCCCTTTTTCTTACATTCAAAGCAGACTACATCTCTATTGGATTCATCATTCTCAACAGACTTAGTCTGTTACTTTTGAAAACTCTGTTTCTTTGGATTGAATCTTCTTCCTTTTCTGTTCAACTTTCTGAATCTTCTTATCATGAAAGCAAGCTCCTCATCATCTATATCGTCTTCAGAATCTGTAACATTAGAATGTTGTTGGAGAAATCGCTCTAGAAGATTTTGAAGGCGACAAAACGTTTCCATCGGTCTAGTCGGTTATTTGCGTCGAAGACTTTCGACCACCCAGACTCATAACTCAAGACTCAAGATTCAAGACTCAAGACTTAAGACTCAAAATTATTCTCATTGTGTCTATCGATCCGGTGTCGAAGAAATCCAAATCGAGGATTATGATTAAGGATTACATCTTGATCTTTGGAGAAGATCTTTTGGCTAGACAAATACAACGGATTCTTTGATTCGTATCTAGATCAATTGAAGATCCGATTATCGACGAAGTATTCTTGGAAGGTTCTATTCATGGAAACCAAGATCACGATTGTATGGGCGAACATGATTGATGGGCTATCGTCGAGATTCCTTTAATAGATCGGATGATCTTCTTGATTGATTCCGTCCAACGGGTAGATTGGAGGAATTCCTTTGGTAAGTGCCAAGGGTTATGATGGCATAAAGGAGTATAAAGGAAGACGTTCCAGTTGTTCAAGGGGTGTGATAGATAGAAATTCCAGTGAAGCACCTTGATTATTAGTCGATACAATCGAGGCGAAATTGTATACGAGTGTCTATACTTGGTGATACCTTGAGTGAGTGTGGTAGTTCATCTACACCCAGAAATCAAGGAAGATCAACGACTGTAACATCTCTTTGTTCATAGTGGAATCAGTAGATTGGCATCGGTGCGAAAAAAGAGTGGACGTAGGCTTGAATCAAGCCGAACCACTATAAACCGCGTGTTTAATTCTCTCTTTCATTCTTTGAGTCTTACGATTGAATGTTATTTGTTGCAATTCCTTAATTGTCTAAGTATTGTGCGAAAAATCGTTTATATACCTATTCACCCCCTCTAGTACTGGCACTAGCTATATCAATTGGTATCGAGCTCGTGTTCTTACTTTATTTGAAGTGTTTTACTTCACAGTAAAAGATCCATGGCTAGTATCTTTGGCACCGGGGGCTGATGGAAGGGCAAAGCAATACCAGACCTCCCTACTTTGATGGAAAGGATTACAACATACGGAAGAACAAGATGAAAGCCTTTACGCGATCAAGGATCCTGGAATGGGGCGTTGTGGAAAAAGGGATCACTCCTCTGCTGCATCGAGTTTACGAAAGAGGAAAAGAAACAATTGAGACCGGTGGAATGACTCGGGAAGAAATCAATAAGAGACAAGCACTCGATGCAAAAGCAATTTACTCTTTATATTGTGCTTTGTCACCAACTGAATATAACGAGAATATCTTGTGTTACGGCAAAGAAGTATGGGACAGATTACACATCACCTATGAAGGAACGGTCAGTGAAGGAGACCAGAATCAACATTCTTCTTGGTCAATATGAATCCTTCAAAATGAAACCGGAGAACCTATAAGCGACATGTTTAGTCGCTTCTGAGATATTGTCAATGGTCTTGAGAACCAATGACAAAGATCTCGATCCCATGAAAGTGAACAAGCTCTTTGCGTGGACTTTCTAAGGATTGGAATCATATAAAGACTTCAATAAGAGAGACGCAAAGAATTATGCCACTATCGTTGATGAGGCTGATTGGAACTCTTGGTCTTATGAAGTGGAACGAATCAATGAAGACGAAGATCCAAGAGGTAAGAAATCTATTGCATTGAAATCAAATGATGATTCGATGATGCAGATTACGAAGATGATACGGACGATGAGGAGCTTGCTCTTATGATAAGAAGGTTCGAAAACTGAATAGAAAAGGAAGAAGGTTCAACTCCAAGAAACAAAATTTTCAAAGACAGCAATCCAGTACATTTGATGATGAGGAACCAAACAAGGATGTAGTTTGTTTCGAATGTAAAAAAAGGGACACATAAGACCCAATTTGTCCTCTTCGAAGAAGAAGAAGAAAGGAAAAGCTGAAAAGTTTCGAAAAGCACTCAAAGCCGAAACTTGGGTGATGCGAGTGTGAAGAAAGTGAGGATGAATATGCCAATCGTATGCGATGGCACAATTAGACTCGGACTCGGATTATGGATCGGACTCGAAAGTGAATTTGAGGTAAGTGATTTTAAAATTCTGTCAAAGTCTCTAAGTATATTGATGAAGCTGTGTTTTAGTCTTAAGACTTCTCTCAAAAGAGTTTCCGAACTAAAAGGAAAACTTAGCTTTAAAACAAAAAGAAAACATTTTAGAAGAAAGAATCAAAAGTTTAGATTTGAATGTTTCGACTCTTAAAGAAAAGAAGATAATCTTTTAAAAGAAAATACTTTTCTAAAAAGCTGACTTATCAAATATTTCAAGGAAATTTTCTATAGGATCGAAAAACTTGAAAAAGTTCTTTCGGTTCAAAGACCTTACTTCAATAAATCTGGTCTAGGTATGACGGCGAAACAATTCCCTTGATTGATTTTCCTAAAGTAAAAGAAAGAATTAAAAAGAGACAATCGAAAGAGGCTTACAAAAATCATTTCAAGAAAGTTTTGTAAAATCGGTAGGTCGAAATGCTCTAAGATGTTCAAAGTGTGATGAAGGATCACTTTGGAAAAGAGTGTCCTATGATTTGGAAGCACTGTTAAGAAAGCATGGCCTTATAATGATTATTCTGCTAACACCAAAGGACCCAAGAAAATTTGGGTACCAAAGAAAGTTTGAGATTTTCATTTGAATGCGGGTCTCCGTCAAGAAAAGGTAAAATGGTATCTTGACGGCGGATGTTCAAGACACATGACGGGAGACTCAAATAGCTTCATAAAGCTTATTCAAGTGAACGGAGGAAAAGTTTCATTTGGAGGAAACAGACAAAGGAAATATTGTGGGATTTGGAAGCTGTCAAAATTGGAAATCTCACAATAAACAATGTTTCTCTAGTAGAAGGACTCAATTACAATCTTCTCGGCATCGATCAACTATGTGATCTTTGGATTCAAGATTTTCTTCCAAGAAGGAACATGTTCGGAATCGTAAAAGACTCTACTCAGTCTTTCAAAGGTCGAAGGCATGGAAATATCTATCTCCTAGATGTGAAACCAGAAGATTCGCAATGTTTAATTTCAATTCAAGACGAAGCAAGTCTGTGGCACAGAAAGCTTGGGCATATTAATATGAAGCAATTAGCCAAAATCTCGTCAAAGCGGCTTGTTCGTGGTCTACCCAGATTGCCTTATCAAAAGAGGCGGAAGCTGTGTACTCCTTGCATTGCAGGAAAGCGGGTAAAAAATTCATACAAGTCTATAAATCATGTCTCTACTAATCATGTACTGCGATTTGCTGCATATGGATCTCTTCGGACCAACGAGAACCCAGTATTGGAGGTAAGAAATATTGCTTAGTTATTGTAGATGATTACTCCCGTTTTACTTGGGTATATTTTCTTGCAAATAAGTCTGAAACATTCTCGTATTTTGAAAAATTTGCTAAAAGATTCAAAATGAAATTGGATGTGTTATATCAAGTATAAGAACTGATCATGGAAGTGAATTTGAAAATCAAAATTTTACAAAGTTTTGTGATGACTACGGATTTAAACATGTATTCTCCTCTCCATATACTCCTCGGCGGAATGGAGTGGTGGAAAGGAAGAATCGATCTCTTCAAGAAATGGCTAGAACTTTTTAATTGAAAGCAAAATTCCTTCTCGATTTTGGGCTGAAAACATTTCAACGGCATGCTATATAATTAATAGAGTCTTTTTAAGACCTATTTTAAAGAAAACCCCCTATGAGTTATTCAATGGAAAGAAGCCTATTGTTTCATACTTTCATGTATTCGGATGCAAATGTTTTATATTGAAAAATGCAAAGATCAAGTTGGTAAGTTCGAAGAAAGATCGGATGAAGGCATCTTCCTTGGATATTCTACATCAAGCAAAGCCTACGAGTCTATAATAAGAAGAGCCGATCGTGGAGGAGTCAATGAATGTCAAATTCCAAGACTCTACGCAAAATGAATCGATCGGACTCGGCATGAAGAGTACGAACTGCTCCAGACCCTCAAAAGATTACAACTCAAGAAGCTTCTCGGACTACGGAAGATCGGCATCAAGCTACTCGAAGACTCGAGATAAAGAAAGAGATCTTCAACCAGCCAAATCAACCGATGAATGGAAGCATAAATCCGGTCATCCTAAAGATCTCATTATTGGAGAAATTAATGAAGGAATCCGCACCAGATCCAAAAGGCGTGAAGAGTCTAGTGCTATAGCTCTTATTTCTGAAATTGAACCAAAAAGCATAGAAGAAGCTCTATCGGATGAAAGCTGGATTGAAGCCATGCAAGAAGAACTCGGGCAGTTCAACATTAATGACGTGCGGGATCGACATCTAAACCAAAAGGTAAAAAGCATTATCGGAACCAAATGGGTGTTCGAAACAAGATGAATGAAAAAGGAAAAGTCGTACGAAACAAAGCAAGACTCGTGGCAAAAGGATATACACAAGAAGAAGGAATAGACTATGATGAGACTTACGCTCTGTGGCAAGGTTAGAAGCTATTCGTCTATTACTTGCGTTTGCTTGCTATAAAAATTTCAGGTTATTCCAAATGGACGTCAAAAAGCGCTTTCCTAAATGGATTTATCCATGAGGAAGTTTACGTGGAACAACCTCCGGGGTTTGAAGACCCAAAGAAGCCGGACTCGAGTCTTCGGGCGAAAAGGCTGTATGGTTTAAAGCGGGCACCTCGAGCTTGGTACGACGGACTAAGTAAGTTTCTATTAAAGAATGGTTTTGCCAAAGGTAAAGTTGATACTACTTTATTTATTAAAAAGGAAAACAAAAGTTTTTACTTGTTCAAATATATGTTGATGATATCATATTTGGATCCCCAAATGAAAGTACTGTGCAAGAAATTTTCAAAGTCTATGCGGGATGAATTTGAAATGAGTATGATGGGAGAATTAACATTCTTTCTTGGTCTTCAAGTAAAGCAATTGAAGGAAGGAACTTTCATTTGTCAAGAAAAATATGCTAATGATCTTGTCAAAAGGTTTGGATTGGAAAATTGCAAAAAGACTGATATACCAATGTCAAGTTCGATGAAAATAGACAAAGATGAAGAAGGGAAGAAAGTTGATCAAAAGCATGCGAAGCATCATCGGTTCACTTCTTTATCTTACGCCTCTAGACGACATTTTGTTGAGTGTTTGCATCTGTGCTAGGTTTCAATCGGATCTAGAGAATCTCATCTCAAGGCTGCAAAACGTGTTATTAAATACGTCGCCTCGTCTTCAAGTATCGGTCTATGGTATCCTAAGGAGGGAGACTTTAATCTTAAGGATATTCGACGGCGATCGGCCGGTTGCGAGTCGATAGAAAGAGTACTTCGGGAACTGCCGGTTGCTTGGAACGGGACGGTGTCTTGGTTTTCAAGGAAATAGAGCAACTTTGTAGCTCTCTCTACAACGAAGCGAGTATGTAGCACTTGGAAGCTGCTTTGTTCGCAAATTCTATGGATAAAACAACGGCTACAAGACTTTGGGATTGAAGACTCATGCACGAGATCGAGATGTGACAACACCGGCGCAATCAATCTCACCAAAAATCCAATCCTTCATTCAAGAGCAAAGCATATAGAGATTCGACATCATTTTATTAGAGATCATATTCAAAATGGAGAAATCTCAATTCAATTTGTTGATTCAAAAAAGTCAACTAGCGGATATATTCACAAAGCCATTGGAGAAAAATCAATTCGATTTCATCGTACCGGACTCAACATTTTGAAGCTTGAAGAAGTTAAAGTCGATGAATTTCCATCAATCGGACTCTATCTTTCGAGACTCGAATTCTCGGACTCGAGACCTTCATTGTATAGGCGTAAGTTATTCTTTTAATCTCGAAAAGGTACGATCTTTCGTTATATTTGATTGATATAATCTTTAATTTCGAAAACATGCCTTTTTCAAAAAGGGATAATCTCTTTTAAAATGGCAGTTATTATTTTTTAAAGAAAGACGACTGTTCACTTCTCTTCGTAACGATTGCTCTTTCCTTTTCAAAACTAAGTTATATATACACAGTTTTCTCTTTTTACTCGATTCTCAAAACCCTAAAAGGCATTCTTCTCTCAACCTGTTTTCTACTTCGTATTCATACTCGAGAAAGTTGTCGTTTTCCTTGGGAAAGCAAGTGAAGGAATCTTCCATTGACAAGAAAAGATGTCTTCTTCGAGAAAGTTGTCAAGGATCGCAAGCGCGGGGTCCACAAAGAATGAAGGAGGGACCGACGCACTTCGATCTCAGGAAGATGATTTGTCGAGACGACAACGAGTCTGTTCCTTCTCCACCTCATCACTCACCATCTACCCCACAAGGTGCGGGTCATCATCGGGAGGAAGTCATTCTAGAGGACGTTGAACTGTGAGAGCACAAAAACCCTCATTTATTTACATGCTCTATCGTGCGTTGAAAGTTTCTGGTTCTCCTCGAATTATATAGATGCCTTCCTTAAAGAAAGAATTATGGGAATGAGTACAGATTTTGAAGCGAATGGAGGAATTGGGAATTGCTCCCAAAGGTAAGGCTGAAGAGTCACTTGCGAACATTCCAAGTGACCCTCGTGTTTGAGGACCGATTCTAATGAGGGGATCGAAGATGATAAAATGTTTAGTGATTTTCAACCGAGAATGGGCATTCTTTGCAAAGGTGAAGGGAAAGAAGATGGAGTTGTTTAGATCGAATGAACAGGAGAAGTTTGTTCTTGATGCGTTGAAACGAGGAGTGATAAACCCCGAGTGTTGATTTTGATTTCTGGATGCAATTAATGTGAACTTAAGGGAAAAGTTGAATTGCTTCAACTTGCGCAGTTTTGCACCGATACCACTTGATGGTTATGCACACTTGATTTGCATATTTCTATTCGAATCTAAGTTTTCTTGATGCGAATAGAATATCATTCGTGTTCGAGATTAGGATTATGTGATAGATGTGGACATGCTGGCGGACATAATTGGTGTTGAACGAGGACGTTATCAACCAATCAAAGTCTCGATTGCTCGTGCTACTCTCGGATCTTGTCAAAACAGAGATACGAGGCGAAGATTACCTACTCGAAGATGAGTGCCATCAATATTGTGCTACACAAAATTGTGATTAATTGCATCAGGCCAAAGTCTACATCAAAGACTAATGTATCCAATTCGGAAGCCAAATTGATGCATGCAATCAACTCTGGGAAGAAGTTCTCTCTGCCTCATACTATTCTATTCCATATGTACAGAGCAATGTCGAAGAACAAGGGACAATTGCCTTACCCAAATCTTGTGACAAAAATCTTCAGACACATGAATATCGAACTGCCACACACTCTCTGTGTTAGACCGTGCGATAAAATGGTGGTAGGTTTGAATATGTTGACGAAGATGCGTATGAAAGAACTTAGCAAGGAAATGGCAAAGTTCAAGGTGAAAACTCCGCTCTCTTACGCATCAAAAGAAAAGGGAAGGAGCCCATTGGTACTCCATCCAAAAAGAAGAACTCTCATCTTGGAGGATGAAGAAGACGATGAAGATCTTTCTATTCTGCCTTTGGTAAGGACTAGACGTTACGTATCTCGATCAACGGAGAACTTGAAGTCGAAGCAAAGAGAAGAAGAGCAGCGAGAAAAGGAAAAAGAAGATGAAGAAGAAAAAGAGCCGAGAGAGAAAGAAAAAGAAGAAGAAGAGAAAGAAAAGTCTGCGTGAATGGAGAAAAAGAATCTGAAGAGCATGATAATCACTCCACCCATCTTGATGTCTTAGAGACGGGGAGTTGGCGAGCAAGATTTTGATGTCTTAGAGACGAGGGGGAGTTGGGGAGCAAGAAAAATCCTCACCTCATGCTGCTCGGAAGAGTCTCCATTGATTGTAGAACATCATGATACATCATCAAATCTGCAAGGTCATACGAAGCGCCATCGTACGCTTTTACTCCATCGAGAAAGTAAATGCTAGTATGCGGACAGACAATTCAGCGGATTTTCATCGTATTCTTGATATTCTTATGGAAATGCGGGGCCAAATCTATGCTCGGACTATGAAATTCAAGCCATCAAGAATGCTGGCCAAGCATCTTGATTACTGGAAGACGAGAATGAAAGACCTCGCTCTGCAGATTCAAGCCAATGTCAAAGGAGAAGAGGTAGCAAAATTAAGGGAAGACTTGAAGAGGCTCGAAGGCATAGTACGAGTCCATGGGAGAATTCCCAGATCGTGCGCATTCCCAGCGAGACATGACTCTTTTCTCACCTTTTTTGATGACAAAAAAGGGGAGAAGAAATTTGAACCAACCATCTTTTTCAAACATTGATTTTAAATTTGTTTTTTGTGGTTGTGAGTTTTTTTTTTTTAAGTTTTTTGAGTATGACTTGTGTGAACTTGAGTTGGGACTGAATTTGGTTGTGGATTGTGATGCTTGGTTGTTGGCAATTTATATCGAGTTTGTTATATGGTATTACTCATGAAAGTCTAACCAATTTTCTGTGGATGCGAGTGGTTGTTTTATTAAATCTTTATGAGATAGCCATATTACTTGAGAAGTGTTTTTGCAGGTCAAGGTTGTTCAAATCTACGGGAAAGTTTTGTCATCATCAAAAAGGGAGATTGTTGGAGAAATCGCTCTAGAAGATTTTGAAGGCGACAAAACGTTTCCATCGGTCTAGTGCGGTTATTTGCGTGCGAAGACTTTCGACCACCGGACTCATAACTCAAGACTCAAGATTCAAGACTCAAGACTTAAGACTCAAAATTATTCTCATTGACAGTCTATCGATCCGGTGTCGAAGGAAATCCAAATCGAGGATTATGATTAAGGATTACATCTTGATCTCGGAGAAGATCTTTTGGCTGGACAAATACAACGGATTCTTTGATTCGTATCTAGATCAATTGAAGATCCGATTATCGACGAAGTATTCTTGGAAGGTTCTATTCATGGAAACCAAGATCACGATTGTATGGGCGAACGAGATTGATGGGCTATCGTCGAGATTCCTTTAATAGCTCGGATGATCTTCTTGATTGATTCTGTCCAACGGGTAGATTGGAGGAATTCCTTTGGTAAGTGCCAACGGTTATGATGGCATAAAGGAGTATAAAGGAAGACGTTCCGGTTGTTCAAGGGATGTGATAGATAGAGAAATTCAGTCGAAGCACCTTGATTATTAGTCGATACGATCGAGCGAAATTGTATACGAGAGTGTCTATACTTGGTGATACCTTGAGTGAGTGTGGTAGTTCATCTACACCTAGAAATCAAGGAAGATCAACGGCTGTAACATCTCTTTGTTCATAGTGGAATCCAGCCGATTGGCTGTCGGTGCGAAAGAGTGGACGTAGGCTTGAATCAAGCCGAACCACTATAAACCGCGTGTTTAATTCTCTCTTTCATTCACTGAGTCTTACGATTGAATGTTATTTGTTGCAATTCCTTAATTGTCTAAGTATTGTGCGAAAAATCGTTTATATACCTATTCACCCCCCTCTAGGTACTAGCACTAGCTATATCAGAATCATCATTGTATTTTAATGCAATGGATTTCTTATCCTTAGGATCTTCGTCTTCATTGATTCGTTTCACTTCATAAGACTGAAGAGTCCCAACCAACTCATCAACAGATAGTGGCATAATTCATTGTGTCTCCCTTATTGAGGTCTTTATGTGATTCCAATTCTTAGAGAGTCCACGTAGTAGCTTGTTTACTTTCATGGGATCAGAAATTGGTTGACCTTGATTTTCAAGACCATTCACAATTTCTGTAAAATGACTAAACTATCAGTTATAGATTCTCCTGATTTCATTTTGAAGGCTTCGTATTGACCGAGGAGAATGTTGATTCTGGTTTCTTTCACTGTAATATGTAATATGTAATTTATCTCAAACTTCTTTCGCTGTAACACAAGAAGATATTCTGTTATATTCAGTAGGTGACAAAGCACAATATAAAGAATAAATTACTTTTGCATCAAGAGCTTGTCTCTTTGTTATCTTTTCCTTAGTCATTTCACTAGACTCAACAGCTTCTTTTTCTCTCTCTGAAACAGGTGCAGCTTTAGGAATGATTCCTTTGTCTACAACGTCCCATTCCAGAGGATCCTTTGATCTTAAGAATGCCTTCATCTTGTTTTTCCATATGTTGTATTCCTTTCCATCAAAGTAAGGCGGTCTGGTATTGCTTTGCCCTTCTACCAACCCTGAAGCTAACATACTAGCCATGGATCTTTAACTCTGAAGTAAAACACTTCAAACAAAGTGAGTACACAAGCTTTGATACCAATTGAGATAGCTAGTATAAGCACCTAGAGGGGGGTGAATAGGTGTAAAAATAGTTTTTCGAGATAAGAGAGCAATACTAGGTAGACAATAGAAAGGAAGTCCTCCTTTTGTTAACAAAACAAATTATGATCAAAGTAAAGCAGAGAGTAGGGAAGAGAAAATGAACACAGAAATTATAGTGGTTCGGCTTATTTCAAGCCTACGTCCACTCTTCCGCACTGACAGCCCATCGGTTGGATTTCACTATGAACAAAAGAGTTGTTACAGCAAGGCTCTCCCTTGATTCCACAGTGTAGATACTCTACCACACTTCCTCAAGGTTTCTCAAGAATATAGACTCTCTTTTGCGTACAAGATTTCGCTCAGTAAATGAATTGATTAAGAACAACGAGCTTTAGACTTTGGAATTCTTCTATCTCACACACACTTGAACAACTGGAACGTCTTCCTTATATACTCATTTATGCCATCATACCCATTGGCACTTACCAAAAGAATTCTTGCAATCTTCCCGTTGGACAGAATTAATTAGGAAGATCATTCGAGCTATTTAAGGAACATGTCGATAGCCCATCAATCCTGCTCGCCCATACAATTAGGATATCGGTTTCCATAAGTAGAACCTTCCAAGTATACTTCGCCAATCATCGGATCCTCAATCTCTAAATCAATAAAGGATTTCATTATGTCATATCCAACCAAGAGATCTTCTCAAGTCGATAAGGTCAAATCCTTAACGAAACATCCAGTCCTAGATAACCCTTCTTCGATGGATTAGAAACTATCAATGAGAATAGACTTTGAGTCTTGAGTCTGGCAGTCCGTAGGTCTTCAGACTTTAAATAGTAGAGTCTGCAAATCTTCAGACTAGACTGATGGAAACGTTTTGTCAGCTTCAAAACATTCCAGGAAGATTTCTCCAACAAATACCTTAGTATTGAATTCCTGTACTATCTTAAAATGAATGACATTTTATCACAATGGACACCTTCTGGAACTCCAGAACATAATGGTGTATTTGAACAAAGAAATCGTACTTTATTAGATATTGTGCGATCTAATGAGTTACACCGATTTGCCAATATCCCTTTGGGGATATGCCCTTGAGACAACTGTATATATACTGAACAGAGTACCATCCAAATCTGTTCCAACTACGCCCTATGAGATATGGCATAGTAGGAAACCTAGTCTTAATCATATTAAGATTTGGGATTATCCAACTTTCGTCAAAAAGCTGAAAATGGAAAAATTGGAGGCAAGATCCGAACAAGGTCATTTAATTGGATATCCAAAAGAAACTCTTGGATAATATTTCTATTTTCATTTAGACCAAAGAATTTTGGTTAGCAAGCACGCTTCTTTTCTGGAGAATCAGTTTGCCCAAAAAAGTGGTGATGGGCGGAAAATAGTCTTACAAGAAGAAAACAATGAAGTAAACAATCGAGTTTAGATATCAATATCTGATTTAGTGGGAGCTTCTGATATACAACCTCTTAGGAGAAGTGCGAGAACATCTCGCCCACCTACTCATTATAGACACTTGGTTGATCATATTGAACCATTATTCATTGTGAATGATAGTGATCAACTTGGTGATCCTAAAACCTATGAGGAGGCGATGTCGAACATCGATTTTGGTAAATGGCTAGAAGCCATGAAATCTAAAATGGATTCAATGTATTCCCATAATGTTTGGACCTTAGTTGACCTGCCTGATGGTATTGTACCAATTGGTTGTAAATGGATATTTAAGAGGAAGATGAATGCTGAAGGTCAAATTGGAACTTACAAAGCACGGTTGGTGGCGAAAGGATATCGTCAGAAAGAAAGAATCGATTATGACAAAACTTTCTCACCTGTGGCTATGCTAAAATATATTCGAGTTATGTTGGCTATAGCTATATACCTTGATTATGAGATATTCCAAATGGATGTTAAAGTGGCTTTTCTAAATGGTTTTCTCGAGGAGGACATCTATATGGAACAACCACAGGGTTTTGAATCCAATGGTGAAAATCGGAAGGTGTGTTGGCTTAAGAGATCTATTTATGAACTCAAACAAGCCTTCAGAAGTTGGAACATCCGTTTTGATGAGGTAGTGAAATCGTTTGACTTCATAAAAAATCTAGATGAACCTTGTGTATACAAGAAGATCAATAGGAGTACAATTGCATTTCTAGTTTTGTATGTTGATGATATACTTTTGATTAGGAATGATGTACCGATGATATCATCGATAAAACTATTCTTGTCACAGAAATTCTCACGAAAGATTTAGGAGAGGCAACCTACATTTTAGGTATCAAGATCTATAGAGATAAATTAAGACGATTGATTGGCCTCTCATAGTCTACGTACATAGACAAAGTGTTAACACGTTTTAACATGCAATGTTCGAAGAGAGGATTATTGCCTTTTAGGCAAGGGATCCGTCTTTCTAAGGAGATGTGTCCCAACACTCCTGAAGAAAGAGAACGGATGGCGAAGATACCATATGCATCTGCTATTAGAAGCATAATGTATGCAATGCTATGTACTAGACATAATATTGAGCATGCTGTAAGTATTACTAGCAGATATCGATCTGATCCAGGACAAGAGCATTGGATAGCAATCAAGAATATTCTTAAGTACTTGCGAAGGACTAAGGATTTATTCTTGATATATGGAGAAGGAGAATTTAAAGTTATAGCTTATATAGATTCCGATTTTCAGTCGGATCCTAATAATTATAAGTCTATGTCTGGGTTTGTCTTTACATTCAATGGTGGCGCAGTTAGTTGGAAAAGTTCCAAACAAAGCATAATTGCCTATTCCACCACTGAGGCATAGTATGTAGCCACTTTTGAAACAGCAAAGGAAACCGCTTGGATGAAGAAGTTTATTTCTGAACTTGGAGTCGTTCCTTCAATTGAGCAATCGATTATATTGTTTTGTGACACCAATGGGCCGATAGCTCAAGCTAAGGAACCAAGGTCTTACCAGAAGTCCAAGCATATTGAGAGACGCTTTCATCTCATCAGAGAAATTGTTGGGAGAGGTGATATCGCCTTGCAGAAAATTGCCTTAGCAGAAAACGTGGCAGATCTCTTCACTAAGGCCTTACCTCAGTCTTCTTTTGAAAGACATATTGACAAAATGGGTTCGAGGTACCAGATAAGTTGGCTTTAATGCAAGTGGGAGATTGTTGGATGTAAGCCCTAAAGCTATTATGTAATAGTTACATGTTAGGGATTTTAGTTATACTATCATTATTATTATTTATTTAATGGTAATGATGTATTCATTCATTTGTCAATCATTTTATATTTGTGAATGATTCCATAAGATCAGTTGCAACTAGACATATTCTTGAGATGTTAAGAATATATGTGACGGGTTCATAGTTAGATTGAATCTTTATATCATTTTCGGTCGAGGGATTATTGAGTGGATATTAGTAATCCTGTTGAGACTAGTGTGTTCATAATTTTACCATTAAGTATTAGATACTCAAGGGAATGATGAGTCACAAGTTATTGGGTATTGTGATACTTGAGTTAAGAACATGAGTGTTTGTATTAGACAAGTTCATTAACCGTGATGCATATGGAATGATTAGCGACATGGAAGCTTTTAGCGTGGTCAATGTCTAATTGTTCATGTTTTGGTCTTATGTAAATAATCCTTAGACCTGAGGCACAATATGAACTTATGTGTCGAACAACTATGGTTCACAGGTGCACGTAATACCGGGTCATTGATCCATCTTTATACTTGATGGTCATTGTTTGTTCATATACGAAGTTGCACCTATGCACAATATGGAATATGTCTCTTTGTTATATGCAAGGTATAATAATGATGTCATATGCGATCTAATTATGACACTGCATTGAAATCCTCGGCCGGGGTTGTAACCAAGAATAAATTGTTTATGTCTCGAATAAAAGACATGTCAATTAGATTCGTACTTATGATTGAATTGATGACTTGACAAATATTCCATGGTCTTTGTTTGATTGGGACATAGTAAGACAGAGGGATTACATTACACTTTAGCAAAAACTGACAGGTTCATTATGTTCTTAAAGCATTCACACTATTTGGGTAGCCATTGCATATTGCTAGATGTCAATCATGACTTGTAGAACTCAAAGATTAATCGGGACAATTAATTCTTTTGGGAGTACTAATGTGTTAGTACAAGTCTTACTACTAGCTTAATGATGAACCTAGGGATGTCACACACCATAAACAATTAGGATAACATGGAACAAGAAAGAAATAATGTTGCAAATGTGTTTGCAATTACTACAATCAAATTGTGTCGATTTGAAATTAAATTATATAAGATTTAATTTAATTTGCATTATAGTCATGAGCATACGTGCATATGATGCACACGCATACCCAAAGTGAATATATGTTAATGTATTCCAAATGCACACATAAAGATTATGTCATTTTTCTATATATATAAATAAATGGATTGATTAATTATTTTTTATTTAGTTAATTAATCAATGTGCACATGGTCAGCGATTGTTGCTGACCATGGGCACTTCTTTTAATAATAATAATAAAATATAAGGGGGAGGGGGACTTCATGCACATGCATCGTGCATGAACGGTCAGCAATTGCCGACCAACGGCTCATGCACGATGATCTTGCATGAACGGTCAGCAATTGCCGACCAACGGCTCATTCAAGAATAGCAATGATCATGCATGAGCAAACGATTAGCAATGGTTGCTGATCGAGGGACAATCAACAACCGTTGCTGATTCAAGAATATATATATATTTTTTAAATGCTATATAATTGAGGACATAGAAACGGTTTGCGTGTCGGACAACCATAGCAACAGGCGACTTCAGCATGGGTGGGGTTTTGACCCTTCTGTTTTTGACAAAACCAACACTCATTTTACCTAGTTAGGTGGTTTGTTGTGTTCTTTCTCTGCCTTGTGGCGTTTATCCTAGGCTTCTGTTGCTGTTTGTTCAGCTGTGTTTTTTGTTCCTGTGTTCTCTTTCTTTTACTTCGGCTCCCTTCCACTCATCCTGCATGTTTGCATTATGAGTGAAAGTTCTTGGCGCCAATTTCTTTGTATATTGGCTTTCCCTATTTATATAATGACCTTTACAAAAAAAAAAAAAAAAAAAAAAAAAAAAAGGGGTTTGCCAAAAAATAGAGAAACGTGTGTGTTTTGTGTCTTCAAGACTGGAGAAATTTAGAGGGATTCTCTCTCGCTTGGGCCGTGGCTAAAAACATCAAGGATACGGCGGATTGTCTCCACGAGATTGCTAGCACAATCATAATGGTGATTATCTAAAAGTTCTCTTTTTCATTCGACGTCCATTGTTGGTGTGTCTGAACTAGAGGTCCGACGTTTGTGGAACTCGAACTGAAAAACATCCGAACCAATTTGTTTAAAGCGTGCTATGAGAGATAATTCGTTTAACTACCTTTTTATATTCAGATTTTTTGATTAAAATGCACGAACAACGCCTTTAGCAAATCATGTATAGAAATATATCATATTTGTTTCCAATGTGTTTTATTAATTTTACTAATACATGATTCATGAAACTCCAACAGAGAATCCAGCACGAGTAGTTGGTGCTGAAATAAAATCATGTTTAACTGGTGAAGGAAGCCCTCCAAGGTTCCCAGCTTCCCCATTGCCATGCCCATTTGTCCCTTGTAATTTGCCACATTACTAGAAGATTCAGTTGAACCAGGTAGAAGGTTTGCTATAGGTTGTAGAGGCCCATCATTTGTTGGTCTATCAGAGGCTCCAACTAATTCATAAGAACTTGCAATAAAGAAGTGGCAACTGGAGTTTCATTTGTTCAATTAAAAGTTTAGGAATGGCGTTATATATTGGTCTAAAAATTTAAGGATCACAATGAACGAACTTAAAGTTCGTGGATCACAGTACACATTGAGTCAAATTTCATTGTACATTTTGATATAATTAAAAGATTAAATTGAACATATATCAAAAGTTCAAAAATCACATTGAATAAATTAAAAGTTTAAGGGCGGCTTTGTATATTGAGCTAAAAATTCAAGGATCACAGTGAATAAATTTAAAGTTCAGAGTCACATTATATATTTGACCAAAATTCAGAAATCACGTATACATTAAAAAAATAAAAAAGAGAGCGATGTCGGGAAGGCGCACCTTGGCACCCAGACAGGAGGAACGCGAGGCACGTGGCGGGATGTAGTGGGACAGGCGAGAACGGCGTCTTGACGAGTGAATGGTCTCCGTATCGGATTTGTAAGTATTCGAGTATTCGCTCGGTGAGTCGGTCGAGATACCGGATGTGGCGTGCAGACTGTGTAGTAATGATTTGTATTCGAATTGTCAACTTCTCAAAGCCGTAGCAATTCGTCCCGAGGGGGTAAACGGTCAATGAGCTCAAAATTCATAAATTTATCAATCATAAAAAATCACGATCTCTTAGTATTTTCTTTTCTTACACAAAATCAATTTGGATATTCGGCTGATCGATGAAGTTTTTACTTCTCACGTGGCAGAAAATTGTATAATAAAATTAATTGCACAGACTTCATATGCTGTAGACACTCTTGAAATGAATCCTCAATATTTTCTCAATTCTACTAATTCTCTCCTTGAGAACATGATGATATTCGATTTCCAAACATTACAAGCGTACAAGCAAAGATATTAACCATTTCTTGGATGGACAATAAAAGGTTCGATAATCAATTATGTTTTATAGGAATTGTGTACAAAAACTTTGCACATGCAGTTTTACTTCTAACAAGCAATTAGTTACTTGAGTGGTTAATCGAGAAGGCGGGAGGTATCGATAAAAATTAAAAGATTTACACTGCTCAATGGATTTTTTTTTTTAAATTTAATGATAACATCACATCAGAAGTAGAATAAAAAGATTCCAGCTATTTTAGAAAATTATTCACTTTCTTTTTGGGAAATGAAAAATTTATCTAACTCTTAAATCTCTTAATCCCCCAAAATGTCGATTCTCAAAAAGATTATCGGCCTAAAATTTATATTTATGCGAAATCCGGAATTATTTATTAGTGGAGTAGGAGCTTTACTGCTCTCGGTTTACTCCGTTCTTAATTTATATTGTCGTCCCCCCCATCCACACATACACCCAAGCACTGTCGAATTCGAGGAAAATAAACTGGGTCGCTTTCAGAGCTAACTCATTAAACCCAACCACCCTCCGTCCATCTCCGTTGCATAATCTCCGATCAGTTTCTTCTATCCCCTCTTCGGTTCATCTTCTTCCTCCTTCATCCGGGCGTTTCGCCCCCTCCCTCTCAAGGCTTTTCAAGCCAGTCATGTAGAGAGAGAGAGAGAGAGAGAGAGAGATGGGGGAAAACCAACGAAGAGAAAAGCACACAACTTTGCAGGGGCCCCTCTTCAGAGGAGGCGGCGGTGGCGGCAATTGACGAGAAGACATGCAGCACTAGGATGAAAATCTCAACAAATTTTAATCCAAACAAATAAATGTGCCGTCACTAATGCCTTCTGCTTCATGCTTACCTCCAAGACAACCTAATTATAAAATCTATATGGAGCATGGAATCAGTATCCCTTTGATTTCTGTAGGTCAACGTTGGAAATCGACAACAACTTGTAAAAGGAAGACAAAACAATTATATATTTATATGGAGCATGGAATCAATATCCATCTGATTTCTACAGGCCAACATTGGAAACCGACAACAATTTCTGAAAGGAAAGCCACGTCTCTTGCTTTGCTGATGTTGTCCAGAATATCTTTTATTTTTTATTCGAAAGTCATCACATGAACTTTCCTCCTGTAGTTTCTTTCAATGATCCCACGGGATAGGGATATTTCATATCCTAGAGTTACCAAAATTGAAGTTCGAAACTTGTCCGAAGTGCATTTTAAAAATCAACTTCACACTTCCCTACGACTCATGTCAAGACTTTCATATATAAGCTTAAACTCAAGACATATTCTACTAGGCTTTATCAATCGTCACATGTCACTTTGCAGTATTCTAGTTTTATGGATTATTTGGATGAAGTTGAATTTGTCAAATTGAAACTACAAATGACATTAACAAACGGCATATTAATATTTTTAATATAAATTCATTTTCTATTATTTATTTATTTATTTATGAATTTGAATCAAATTAATTTGGTTAAAATAATCATAAAAATGATAAGTTATTACATAAATAAATATACATTTAATATACAATGTGTCCCAATGTATCCTAACGTGTCCCGACATGTTAGAATTCTCTACTTTCTGATAAACATCGTGTCATTGTGTTGTATCCTATTGTATCGCGTCATGCTGCATGTCGATATTGGTGTTAGTTAGATTACAACTACAATCGAGTCACTCAAGTACTTTTAGTATTTCTCAAGCCCCAATTACACTAAATAAAACACGCAGTATTTAGCCCCACAATTTATCCCGAAATAATTTCTCAATCTCATGAAAATATTATACACGAATTCTTCCTACAAAAATTTGATTGGCTTTCTCACGTATGCAATGACGTAATTGCCGAGAAGACGTGCGGCACTAGGATGAAAATCTCATAAATTTTAATCCAAACAAATAGATGTACCGTCACCAATACCTTTTGCTTCACGCTCACCTCCAAGACAAAATAATTATATATTTATATGGGGCATGGAATCAATATCCCTCTAATTTTCGCAGGCCAACTTAGGAAACCGACAACGACTTGTAAAAGAAACCTACGTCTCTTGCTTTGCTAATGTTGTCCAGAATATTTTTTACTTTTATTCAAAAGTCATCACATGAACTTTCCTCTTATAGTGTTCAAAAATTGAAGTTCGAAACTTGTTAGTGGATAGGTAAAAGTCGATCAAACCTGCCTGACAAAAATATTTTCTCTTAAAATGAACAAGATTAAGTACCGAAATGGCACTAATTGGTTAATTAGTGTAATCAAGTCCCCGACCCTAGATTATCTGGTTGTGTAGGAAGTGAGGTATACTCCCATACCTCACTTGATTTCTAGCCAACCTCAATAGGCTAGTAGCGACTCCTTTTCGAATTTCTTTAGAATACCCCAATGTCACGTGAGGTATGGGCTTGGGAGAGCCCTTGCCTAATCATGGGCCATGGCTCCGTTCTTTAGGCAATACCCCTAAACCTGTTCCCCCCCCCCCCTGAGGTTAGGTTGCAACAAGGGTTATTTGATTGTTTGCTTAGAATGGCATGTATACCGGCTCGGTGACTCTATATGTCATCGTGAGACAGTGCGGTATGATAAATTGCATGTATACCGGCTCGGTGACTCTATATATCATCTTGAGACAGTACGGTATGATAAATTGTGTGTATACCGACTCGGTGACTCTATATGTCATCTTGAGACAGTACGGTAAAATAAATTGCATATATACCAGCTCGGTGACTCTATATGTCATCTTGAGATAATACGGTATGATAAATTGTGTGTATATCGACTTGGTGACTCTATATGTCATCTTGAGATAGGACGGTATGATTTACCGGCTCGATGATTCTACAGATTATCTTAAGACAGTACGGTATGATATACCGACTAGATAATTCTATAGATCATTTTGAGACTGTACGGTATGATATTGATATAATGGCTCGATGGCTCTATATGTCATCTGGAGAAAAAATAATACACTAGTTATTGGCCTCTGGGGCAAGCTGCTGTCTATATATCACCTTAGGGTGAATAGTCTTGGATGTTTATCAGACTTATAGATAGTATGAAATGGGCCGACCAAGAAATGGTCGTGATGATATGTAATCGATTAGGTCGATTGATCGATGATTCTATCTGATTGATGTGATGTAATGTGTGTGACATCCCGATTTTCCAATTCTATTTTCAATAAATTGAGACGGGCATTTCGTTGGCACGCATATAGTTATTTTCCTTGAGTCGGCCACTCATATGAAAACTAGTCTATCGGGTGAAGCTGTTAAGAGTTTCTAATGCATCAGACTCGAGAATTTGACCAGGAAGCGACCTTTCGGCCGAGCTAATCTGCAAGGGTCATTACGGCACGATTAAAATCGATTAGAGATCGAGATAGGTCGACTCAACGAGAGGCATGTGATCGGGTGTGGGTGATTCCACCAGATCACACAATTCTTGTCGATCGGCACTTGGACTGACTTTTCTATCGATTGGGTACCCTGTGTTCGTATTTGAAACCTTGAGATTACCCGACAACCGAAAGTCGCCAATGTTTCAAAGATGTACATTGTGGCTTGAGATGATCAACCACGGGTCAAATGCGTGAAAATTTCTAAAAGGCTACCGGTAGGTTGGGCTGCGCTAGTATCGTGCCAAAGTGAAATTAACCGTGGAATTGAGATCGAATTCAGAAATTGGAAGTCGTGGGTGTCACAAATCATTTTAGGATCATTGACTTATCTTTGGAAGATTTTTCATGCAATCGAGTTTTTCAGCAATTAAATCGAGAGAATGGCTAATTTGGCCCGAGAAATTAGTAGGCTCGTCTTTGGTCGCGCTTTTGGGACTTAAGTTGGTTCTATGGACAAGTGAAGGTGTAAATTGAAGTGTGGTGACATTGGATTAATTTTATGAACTTCAATTGGACTCAATTGGAAGATGATTGAATGAAATTGGAAAAATTAGCGTACAAGAATTGGACCCCGGCGGAAAAATAAAATGGACCCATTGGAAGATGTTGTGGAGGATTGGGTGAGTGGGTTGTGAGGTCATCCTAGGTCATGGTGGGCCACCTTGATTGGATGAGGGAAAAAGAGAAAAAGAAAAAGGGAAAAGAAAAGGAAATGGCTCCTCTCTCTCTCTCCTCCCTTTCTTCTTCCTCCCCTCTCTCCTCCATCGACGGAACCGCATCTTCCTTCTTGGGCTGCTTGGTTCCATGGAGACCGAAGACCAGAGGAAGCAGCAGCCGCCGTCGCACGCCCCCCTCCGCCGCTCGTCGCCGCCGTTTGTGCCGCCGTTCGCCCGCACCACCGGCCGCGCCACCGTCGCCCTCTCTCCTCTCTTCTCCGGCTCGGTTTTACGCTTGAAAACCCAGCGAGATCTAAGGAGGTGTCGGCCGGCTGCAGCCTAGCCGGATTGCCGTCCGCCGCCGTCGCCGGCTCGCCGCTACCGCCGTCGTCCGCGCGAAGCCCGCGCCGCGCCCGCGCGTCGCTCGCCCGCTTCGCCCGGCTCGTCGTCCCGAGCTGCTTTGTTCCTTCGCGCAAGAGCTGCCGGAGCCCGTTCGTCGCCGCCGTGCACCACCGGTCGCCGCCCGAGCTGCCGCCGCCCCTCTCCGCCGTCCCTCCGCCCGAACCGGCGCCGGATCCGCCTCCTCCAGCCCCAAATCAGCGATTGCAGAAAATGGGTATGGCAGCCCCTTCTTGGCCCGTTTCGGCCGCCTTCCCAAGCCCGGATGCTCGGCCCGCTTTGAGGAAAGTCGATCCTCTCGTCGTCCCCGTCATTTTGGTCCGCTTGGTTTGCTAATCCGGTGAGTTTAACTCACTAAACCTCGCTTAGAGGGTTAATGATGCTTTAGGTGTGTTTAGTTTATGTTAAGTGTGATTAGGTGGTTAGTTTAATTTATTTAAGTGTAGATTATATTAATGTGCTTGATTAACTTAAAGTGTGATTAAATTAAGGTTAAGTGAATGTTTACATTAATATAAACATTGATGTGACATAAAGGAATTTACTTTTGATTTATTTAAACATTTCGAAATTATTGAATAATTAAATAATATTTTAATATTCGAAATTATTAAAATATTATTATTTAATTATTTTCGAATAAATTAAATTATTTATTAAATTCCGAAAATTTTGTCGAGACCCTAAATTCTCATAATTTCGTCTTTGGTCGTTTTTATGTAGTCGGATTTTGAAATTGATGATTGGATATTATAAATTGAGCGTGGATTGTGAAAAATATGGATATTATTATTATATTAATTTACGGAATAAATTTAATTATTTAATAAATTCCGAAAATTTCGTCGGGACCTTATTCTCTCGGAATTTCGTCGTGCCGCGCTTTCTTTGTGTATTTAGAATTTGAATTTGATGATTGATTGTGGCAAATTGAGTGTGATTGTGATGAATGGGGATTCTTTTTATAAAGTCCCAAGTGTCGAAATTGATGGGAGATTGGCGTGATTAACCACCTATTAGAGGTCGTGCCCGGTGAGGCCGTGATAAACCACCTATTAGAGGTCGTGCCCGGTAAGGCCGTGATAAACCACCTATTAAAGGTCGTGCTTTGATGAGGCCGTGAATACCACCTATTAGAGGTCGTGCCCCGGGAGGCGTGATGAACCACCTATTAGAGGTCGTGCACGATGAGGCCGTGAATACCACCTATTAGAGGTCGTGCTCGATGAGGCGTGAATTACCACCTGATTACAGGTCGTGCCGAGTGGGGCCGTGATTGCCACTGGTTATTAAATCTTCCTATCAGGTTGAGATGGGTAGTAGTAATTGAATTGTTAGAATGACATGTAATCGGCCGAGTCGATTGATCGCTGAGACGATCCAAGTGGTTGAATTGTGATAATGATGTGATTGTGCCTTCATTGTTGAGTTACTAAAATTGCACGTGGTTGAGTTATATAAATTGTGTTAACCTGCGAGATGAAGGCTAATGCGAGGTAAGTCTTACGTGTGATGTGGCTAGGCCACCGGGCGTATTTTCTTTCTAATAGGGGTTTAGGGGTTGAACTTGCTGAGACATTGTCTCATCCCGGTTTGGGGATTAAAATTTCAGGTCCCACAGTGGACGGAGCGGCGAGATAGCTTTGGTTGGCCTTGAGGAGTTGCAGAGGTGAAGTCATAAGATTGGAGAACGTGTCCGACTTGTAGGTCGTAGGACAATTCCTTTTTAAGAGCTGGTCTTTAGTAGACTTTTGGCCGTAGACCTCTGTTTGTAATTTTGTTGAATTATGAAAGTGATATGTTGTGGTTTGCTTCCTGCTTTTCTATCCCCAAGTGAAATGTTGTCGGGGATTTGTTTCGCTTCCGCATGCGTAAATAAATGAATGGGTCGGCGACGTAACCTGGGAACGTCGCATTTGATCGACCGCAGTGGGATGTGCGCGCGCCTGGGGTTCGGGGCGTGACAATGTGATCCTGTATATTTGATATATACTGACTTGCATGAAGGAACCGAGGTCAAGGTAAGTCCTCTAACTCATGTTGTACTTAGGTAGCCTAAGGTGTATTAGCTTCCTAATCGGGTCTTAAGGAGTAGAACTTGCTGAGACATTGTCTCACTGGTTATTGAATAACCATTTCAGGTCCCTAGATGGCGGTCACGAGGATCGAAAGCCCTGGAGTCTGGGAAGGTGGAGATCGAAGGATCGGCAATGTGTTTGACTAGTGGGTCGTAGAACCATTACCTTTTTGTGGAGCCAATAGATTTTGTAAACAGCCCGCTATTGTAAATAATCAAGTTTGTTTATAAAAGGTTTATTCGGGTTGTGAAATTCGGAGTCCTACTTTCCTATCACATTGTTTTATTGTCTGGAGATTATTTATATGCTTCTGCATGCGCATATTAAATGAATGGGTTGGCGATGCGTCCTAGGACATCGCTATTAATCGACTAAGGTGAGGGATGGGTGCGTGCCTGAGGATCGGGGCGTGACAGCACTAGGATGAGAATCTCATGAATTTTAATTTAAACAAATAGATGTACCGTCACCAATGCCTTCGGCTTCACGCTCACCTCCAAGACAAAATAATTATATACTTATATGGAGCATGGAATCAATATCCCTCTGATTTCTATAGGCCAACGTTGGAAATCAACAACAACTTGTAAAAGGAAAGCTACGTCTCTTGTTTTGCTGATGTTGTCCAGAATATCTTTTACTTTTATTCAAAAGTCATCATATGAACTTTCCTCCTGTTGTTTCCTTCGATGATCCAACGGGATATCCCATATCCTAGAGTTACTGAAAAATTGAAGTTTCAACCTTGTCCGAAGTGCATCTCAAAAATTGACTCAGCGCTTCCTTACAATTCATGTTAGAACTTTTATTTACGGGCTTAAACTTGAGACATCTTTTAACGGGATTTACAAATCGTCACATGTCACTTTGCTATAATTTTATGGATTATTGGAAAGAAGTTGAATTTGTCGAATTGAAATAATGAATGATATTAACAAATGGCAAATTAATATTTTTAGTGTAAATTCATTTTAGGCTCTTTCTTATTATTTATTTATTTATGAATTTGAATCAAATTAATTTGATTAAAATAATCATAAAAATGATAATTTATTATACATAAATGTATATCTAATATACAACATGTCCTAATATGTTAGAATTCTCTATGTTTTTATAAACATTGTGTCGGTTTGGTGCTACTTAGATTATTACAATCACACTTGAGTCACTCAAGCACCTTCAATTTTACCCCAAGCTATAATTACACCAAATAACGCAAGCAGTGTTTAGCCCCAGAATTTCTCGCGAAATAATTTCTCAATCTCACAAAAGTATTATACATGAATTCTTACCACAAAAAATTAATTTGCTATCCCACATATGTAAAGATGTAATTGGCGAGAAGACGTGCGGCACTAGGATGAAAATCTCACGAATTTTAATCCAAACAAATAGATGTACCGCCACCAATGCCTTTTGCTTCACGCTCACCTCCAAGACAAAATAATTATATACTTATATGGAGCATGGGATCAATATCCCTCTGAATTCTGCAGGCCAATGTCGGAAACGAACGACGACTTGTAATAGGAAAGCTACATCTCCTGCTTTACTGAATTCTTACCACAAAAATCTAATTTGTTATCTCACATATGTAAAGATGTAATTGGCGAGAAGAAATGCGGCACGAGGATGAAAATCTCAAATTTTAATCCAAACAAATAGATGTATCACCACCAATGCCTTTCGCTTCACGCTCACCTCCAAGACAAAATAATTATATATTTATATGGAGCATGGGATCAATATCCCTCTGAATTTTGCAGGCCAACGTTGGAAACGAACAAGGACTTGTAAAAGGAAAGCTACGTCTCCTACTTTGCTGATGTTTTCTAGAATATCTTTTATTTTTATACGGGAAAATCTCAAATAAAGACCCAAAGTGAGCCTACTTTCTCAAATAAGGACCCAAAGTGACCATTGTTCCAAATAAGGACCCGAAGTGGCTAACAAGTCTCAAATAAAGACCTGAACCCACCAGCTGGCCAAAATGTTCACCGGCCGGCAAGCGTGTGACATTTCCAGTGGCCGGAATATGGGCAATTTTGTCCCAAAAAATTATAGATAGAAATTAACAAACCCTAAGAACAAAACCCCCAAACTCTTCACATTCTTCTTCTTCCGCTCTTCATCTTTTAAGTCCTTTGTCCCCTCTCGTTTGGAGAACCCAAATTCTCTGTTGATGGAGCAAGATCCCTGTCTCCCTGAGTTCCCAACGTACGTGCCCTTCCTCCCTCCCTCCCTCCCTCTCTCCCTCTCTCTCTCTCTCTCAATTTGAACAAAACTGACCTCGGTTGAATAGGAGTGTGAATCAAAGTGTGTGGCGAACCTAAGAAAAAATAATGAAGAATCGAGGCCCTCGTGTTACACATGAGTGTCTCAATAATGAAAAGGTGGCTTTACTCAAGATTTGTTTTCTTCGTTGTAAAAAAACGAAGATAGAATACAAAAAAGAAGAAGATGTGAAGAAACGAAGGTAGGGGTTTCTTGTTGTGTTTCAATTCGTGTTCCATTAACAGAAAATTTCCGTGCTCCAAGCGAGGGAGGACAAAGAACAGCAAAGATGAAGAGCAGAAGAAGAAAAATATGAGAACATAAAGAGATTTTCTTTTTAGGTCAAAAGAACGTGAAGAGTTTAGGGGTGGTTTTTAGGATTTGTTAATTTCTATAATTATTTTTTTTGGACAAAATTGCCCATATTCCGGCCATCGGAAACGTCACACTCTCACCGGCCGGTGAGCATTTTGGCCAGCCGACAAGTTTAGGTCCTTATTTGAGACTTGTTAGCCACTTCAGGTCTTTATTTGGGACAACAGTCATTTCGGGTCATTATTTGAGAAAACAGGCTCACTTTGGGTCATTATTGAGATTTTCCCTTTTTATTCAAAAGTCATCATATGAACTTTCCTCTTATAGTTTCCTCCGATGATCCAATGGGATATTCCATTTCCTAAAGTTACTAAAATTGAAGTTCGTATCTTGTCCGAAGTGCATCTAAAAAATTTAACAGAATTTACTAATCGTCACATCTCACTTTTGCAGTATTATAGTTTTATGGATTATTAGAATGAAGCTGAATTTATTAAATTAAAAAATTGAATGATATTAATAAATAGTGGATCAATATTTTCAGTGTAAATTCATTCTAGGATCCATTTTATTAATACTTTTTTGTGAATTTGAATCAAATTAATTTGATTCAAATAATCATAAAAATGATAATTTATCATGTGTGTGTGTGTGTGTGTGTGTACATTTACTATACAATGTGTTTCAACATGTCCCAATGTGTCGAAATTCTCTATTTTTTTATAAACGACATATTGGCATATCATATCGTATCGTGTTGCATGTCGATATTGGTGTTACTTAGCTCACCATATTCACAAGGATTCTAGTGAAAAAAGTTCATAGAGATAAAACCTCTAGATTTTAAGTGATACAAATGAGAGGAAGGTGAGTCTTATTTATATATCAACCCCTCTAAACAAACAGTGGAGATTCCATCCCCTATTTACCAATTATTCACATTAATTACAAGAATACTCTAGAATAATGTATATTTTTCATGTTGCGCTTGAGCTAGATCTTCGGATCTACAATGCATCAGTATTCTAGAAATTAACTGAACAAGAAAATTTAATCACAAATCCTTTGATCCACCCGTCGAACCTAAATTTTTCGATCCGGCACGTATCTTTAATAATGCCTTTTCTTGAGATTTGCATTTGTAAAATATTTGTATCCAGTAGCATGCAAGGACGACGCCAATACATGTTCAGTGGGGCAAGTGCCTCTGCTTCACTTCAAGAATTCTCCTAGTGGAAATTTGGTTTTGTTTCCGTATCTGTTTTAGTCTTCGATCCCATTCCATAATTTAGACACTCGCGTTGACCCTAAAATTGTGGATTATTACTAATTAACAAGATTGAGTTACAACAATAAGAAAAATTCAGAGTAAAAGAAAACAAAAGACATGTTATCTTACATAAAGTGAGATTGGATCTGTTGTGGCAAAATATCGCTTCAAGTGCCAAAAGTTGGCACAAATGGACACTTAAGTGCCAAAAGTTACGAAAGTGACACTTAAGTGCCAAAATCAGAGTAAAATGAATCATTTAAATGCTAATCCGGCCAAAATCTAGCCAAATACTGACGTGCGCAATTTTCGGCGAAGTGCAAAATTGCGTCATTTTGCACGCTGACATGGTTAGACAATGCAAAAATGACGTCATTTTGCTGCTAACGTGGAAAAAAATAATATAAAAATTAATTAAATAAAATTTAAAACTAAATTTATTTAAAACATTTAAAATTAAAAATATTAATATTAAAAAATTAAAAATATATATTTAAAAAAATTGGAGGCGGTTGAGGGCTAAGCTCTCATCGCGCCACCAGAAGGGATAGTGACGGAGGGGAGAGGATCCGCGGCGAGGGCTCGCAGCCCTCACCGCAGTCGGCCGAGGTTGCCGGCCCCTAGCTAGGGCCTGATGATTCTGGCGGACCCTCTCCCTCTCGTCGTTGGCCCTTCCCGATGGCGACAAGGAGGCGGTGGCGGTGAGGGCTTAGCCCCCGCCGCCTCCCCCTTTTTTTATAATTTTTCTTAAAATTTTTTGTATTTTTGTTTTAAATAAATTTAGTTTTGAAATTTCATTTAATTAATTTTTATATTAATTTTTTATCACGTTAGCACCAAGACGACACCGATTTGCACTTACTTCGCCGGAAAATCACCACGTCAGCATTTTGGCCGAATTTGCACTTAAGTGATCCATTTTACTCTGATTTTGGCACTTTAGTGTCACTTTCGTAACTTTTGACACTTAAGTGTCCCTTTGTGCCAACTTTTAGCACTTTAGGGGTCCGGGTGTTGATCTGTTGCAGAAAACGAGTGATCAAATTATAAAATAGCCAAAATAAGGAAAATAGATCAAATACCATATTTACATGGTTCAGTCGTAGTAACTTATATCCACGGGAAGAGCAATAACAAATTCCACTATACCACATTCAAGTCACTTCAGCACTTTTAGTGTTTCCTAAGCCCCAATTACACTCAATAACATGGGAATTTGGTATAAGAATGATTTGAAGTGAAGAGTTGCCAACATTCAACTCTTCTTTAGTGTAAAATCGTTGGTATTCCCCGCTTGGTTGGAGAAAACCTTACCAATAAAATAAAAAGAAAATTACACTCAATAACACACATGCAGTGTTTAGCTCCACAATTCTTTGCGAAATAATTTATCAATCTCATGAAAGAATTATACACAAATTTTTACCACAGGAATTTAATTGGCTATCTCACATATGCAAAGATGAAACACATTCAATGACCTCTAGAGGGAATTTGGTATAAGAATGATTTGAAGTGAAGAGTTGTCAACGTTCAACTCTTCTTTAGTGTAAAATCATTGGTATTCCCTGCTTGGTTGGAGAAGAAAAATATTCACAACTAATTAGGGGTGTGAGGCGTGTAGGTATTGGCACGTCAAAATAAGGAAAATAGTTCTGCTTGGTGCCTCATTAGGAGATTACTGGGGACAGCCCTCACAGGTAGCTTGCTACCTTGGTTTTCACCTACGATCACTCAACCGACCGTTGACAAGAAGAGGTGCAGCGCCAAGATGAAAATCTCAACGAATTTTAATCCAAACAAATAGATGTGCCATCACCAATGCCTTCTACTTCACTTTCACCTCCTAGCCAAAATAATTATATATTTATATAGAGCATGGAATCAATATCCCCCTAATTCCTGTAAACCAACGTTGGAAACCGACAACTTGTAAAAGGAAAGCTATGTATCTAGCTTTGCTCCAGAATATCTTTTACTTTTTCAAAAGTCATCGCATGAACTTTCCTATTATATTTTCCTTCGATGATCTCACCAGATATTCCATATCCCAGAATTACCAAAATTGATGTTCGAAACTTGTCCGAAGTGCAAATGAAAATTTGACTTGGCATTCATGTCAAGACTTTCATTTATGTACTTAAACTCAAGACATATTTTAATAGGATCTACCAATTGTCTCAAGTTACTTTTTTAGTACTATAATTTGGCACCGTTTTACTAATCTTTTAACTTTTGAATCAAACCCAAGAAGCAAGTCTTTACATTAATTTAGGTCAACAAACGCGGTTACGCTTTGCCGATGTTGTCTAGAATACCTTCGATGATCTCACGGGATATTCCATATCGGAGAGTTACCGAAATTGAAATTGGAAACTTGTCCGAAGTGCATCCCAAAAAAATTAACTTAACGTACTTATGATTCATGTTAGCAACTTTCAACGGATCTACCAATCATCTCATGTCACTCTTATTCTAATTTGGCACTGTTTGAATAATCTTTTTAACTTTTAAATCGAACCCAACAAGCAGTTCTTTATATTAATTCTAGTCGACAAAGGCAGGCGCAAAGAAAAGGTCTGCTCATTATTTATTTCTTGGTCAGACATCTTCCCATTGGTTAGCTAGCATCATTCTTACCATCTAATTTACTAACTTTGTCTTTTCTTTTTCTTTTCAATTTATGTATATCTAAGAAAAAGATCAGGTCGTTATAAATTCAGGTCTCGCGCGCTCAATCATAAAGCATCCGAACTCCACCCCACTTAACTCACCCGAGAGAGAGAGAGAGAGAGAGAGAGAGAGAGAGAGAGAGATGGAGCTGCAAGTGTTGAAGCTCGTCTTCACAGCCTTCACGGTCGTGTTCCTCGGCGCCGTGATTCGGGTTCTCGACATCATGATACGGAGGCCACAGAGGCTACGATCGAAGCTCCGGGAACAAGGCGTCCGAGGTCCTCCGGGTTCTTTCCTCATTGGGAACCTCCGTGACATAAAGATAAAGATGCTTCGATCGCATTCCACCACACCCTCGAAACCACCATCACAAGAAGATGAGCAAGCCTTAACGCACGACTGCTCCTCCGAGCTCTTCCCATCCCTAGATTGCTGGAGACAAAAATACGGTAATTTAGTCTCATTCCTGATAAAGTACAACAAGAGTACCAAAACTTGGCATAGATGAACACTTTAATGCAAAAAGTTTCAAAATGTACACTTAAGTACCACTTTTTTTTTAAAAGTGAGACATTTCAATGCCTAATCCAGCAAAAGTAGTTTAAGATCCAACATGGCATTTTTAATAATATATGGTGTACGTGGCTCACCGGAAGTCAACTCAGCGATGATTTGGCAAAAAACAAAGTCATTTTGTCCCAAAATTAAATTTTAATATAAATATCAATTAAATAAAAAAAAATTAAATGAGAGTTCGCTCACAGCCCAAACAATCCTCCTACTCCTGACATTGGTCTTGAACTACGTCACATGGAAGAACAGATTACACATCATAGCTTAGATAGTTCAAACTATGACTATAACTCCGGATGGAGATAGGCTTGTAACAAAGTTACTGTAGCACCAGTTGCTATAGCATTACGCAAATCACTATTCATAGTCATTATTTATATCACCTAAAATAATTGCCAACCGGGATTCCTAGAGCTCGTGTTTATCTCAAGACTCGTGAGCATGGTCATTATTTTATGTGACGTTTTGGAGCTTATAAAAGGTAAGGAGGATGCAATGTTTTTAGATAGAGTCTCTTGAAGTAAAGTGTGTGCTTGTCCAAAATTCTCTCTAAAAACTTCTTCTTATCTAGCTTGGTATGATCCTTTGAGAAATGCAGCTCAGTTAGTTAGAAATGTTATCATCTTGACATCATTGAGAGTCTCTATACTTTGAACTAAATTTCTAGGTAGTCTGCAGCCAAAAGGTAGTCCCTAAAGGGCTTGAACATGAGGTTCGCCTACGGTGGGATAGAATACCTATTGCAACTGACCTGGTTTTCCCTAGTTCTAAGCATAGATCCCCTCTCTGGTATCTAAGCCTGGTTTCATTTATAACTTGATCTGTTCCATGCGCTTAGATGGTAAATCCAGTATTAAGAAGATACCCTTTTCGTTATGGTTGATTTGGATATTACTCTAGTAACTCTCAATACTCCCGTTATTTTTTCTCCATCTTCATCTTCTTCCTCTTTATCTGACTTTGTGTATCAAATTCTTCTAAGATTGACTATCTTTATGAAGTCTCTATTAGTGATGATAATAAAATCTCTAAAATCGAGCTTCCACTTATGAACCCCTACATAGCTTTTGCTAAACCTTCTTCTTCATTTTCTCCCATCCGCTTTGTATGACATCTTATATGCCATACTCCAAAAGAGGTGAAAAAGTAAGTGTAGTTTTCTAAGTTTGATCAGCATCCTACTCCAATTACTAAAAAAGAGCACTTTGTTACTTTCCAAATTTCCACAGAATTTCCCAAACGAGGGACCCAAAAGAGATATTCGCATTTTCATTACGGAACTATGCATCTTGCACTCACCTTTCATGGTGGGAAAGATTTGCCAATTATGACTAGAATGGCCTTGTTAGATCTACAACAAGCATCAACGAGGGCTTGTATAGCCCGCGCCGTCGCCACCACCCCACCGTTGTCGGGAAAGGCCATTGACAGTGGGCCAAGGGTCAAGTGGGGTTCCCAACCCTTGGACAGTCACCGAGGACCCTAGCCCACTGCTAGCGATGACCTAGGTCGGCAATAGTGGGGTGGCGGTGGCAAGGGTTGAGGCCCTCGCCAAACATGCTCCATGTTCTTTTTTTAAAAGTTTTTATTTTATTTTAATTAATGTTTATATTAAAATTCAATTTTGGGGCCACATTAGATGCAAAATGATATCTACCCACATCGGCAAAAAATACGACATCGTTTTGCACTTATCTCGTCATAAAAATGCCACATCAGCAATTTGACAAAAATTTCTTGTCGTTGGCACATAAGCGTTTCATTTTTCTCCAATTTTGATACTTAAGTATATCTTGTGAAACTTTTGGCACTAAAGTATTTCTCCGTACCAAGTTTTGGCACACCAAGTGTTCGCACCTCGTTTCATTCCTACTCCTCCACGCTATAAAAAGTCATGGTTTTCCTATTAAGTCTATCTTTTTTGGGCATTTAGGGAGTGTGTTCATGTTCTCGGTGGGGAACATACAGATTCTGTACGTGTACGATGTGGAGGCAGTGAGGGAGATGAGCACGTGCACCTCGCTGGACTTTGGCAAGTCTTCTCTCCAGCTGAAGGTGACGGGTCCTTTGATTGGCCAAGGCATTTCGAGCTCCAATGGTGCCCATTGGGCTCACCAGAGAAAGATTCTTGCTCCAGAGTTATACGTCGACAAAGTTAAGGTGATCTCAAAAGCGCATACTCTCTCTCTCTCTCTCTCTCTCTCTCTCTCTCTATTTGCACATGAACTCCCTTTATTCTCTTGTGCAGGGTATGATAAAATTGATGGTGGAGTCTTCAATCACTTTGGTGAATTCATGGAGTGAAAAGATCGAGAAGGAAGGAGGAGTTGCTGAGATCGAGGTTGACAGCCACTTGAGGAGCTTTTCTGGGGATGTGATCGCAAAGGCATGCTTCGGGAGCAATTTTGCCAAGGGACAAGAGGTTTTTCAGAAGCTTAGAGATCTCGAAGAAGAGATCTCCAAGACAGCCTTCTTCTTTGCAATCCCTGGATTTAGGTAAATTATGGGAATGAATTGCTGAATAAAAAAAAGAAAAACTCTCTTTTATGGGAATGAAAAGGATCTTTTATTTGTGCACAAGTTGAAAGGAAATATAATATTGTGAGTATTGAATTATGGTAATTCCTTCCAGATACTTGCCAACCAAGAGCAACAGGGAAATATGGAAGCTTGAGAGGGAAATTCGGTCCATAATCCTAAAGGTGGCGAAGGAACGAAAGGAGACAGCCTCAGAGAACGACCTGCTTCAGATGATACTGGAAGGTGCTGAGAAAAGCGGCAAGCTGGGACGTGGCGACCTGATGGACCGTTTCATCGTGGACAACTGCAAGATCTTCTACTTGGCCGGCTACCAGACGACTGCCGTCGCAGCCTCTTGGGCGCTGATGCTATTGGCCTCGAACCCGGAATGGCAAGCCAAAGTACGCGAGGAGGTCGTGCAAGTGTTGCGTGGCGGCCAATTTCCTGATGCCGATGCCCTTCGGAAGATGAAAACGGTTAGTGAGAACGTACATAACCCGAACTGTTCGCAATGCATATGCGGAATGAGTTTCTTTTTTTTTTAAAAGAGAAGGAATTCATTCAAATAGGACATTTATATATCAACACATACAATGTTACAATTTCGAAATTTACTGCAATTAACTATTCCAACATTTAGAATTTGGAGTTTCAGGTATATGGCGTATCTCAATTTTGAGATTTCCGCACACAATGTAGAATCCAAAACAAATTGCTGTACTCTTAATCACAGATTTATAGTTATGTATGTGAGAGGAGAACTTACATAGTCAAAACAAACAAATGCTCCTAACAAATAAATAATCTTTTCATCATCAACAACCATTGACAAATTAGTCCGACTTCATGTTATTGATTGCAGTTGACGATGGTGATTTATGAGACACTACGTCTTTACCCACCTGTGGCCCTTTTTGCAAGAGAGACGCTTGAAGACATGAAGTTTAAGAACATCCAAGTCCCAAAAGGTGTCAACATTTGGATCCTCACCGTGACCCTCCACCAAGACCCTGAGATCTGGGGGCCCGACGCTGGCCGCTTCAACCCAGAGCGGTTCGCCAATGGTGTCTCCAAAGCGTAAGCTCCCGCACACGTACTTGCCCTTTGGGGCCGGGCCTCGCTCGTGTCTAGGGCAGAACTTCGCGATGATGCAGCTGAAAGTCCTCCTTGCGCTCATAATTTCCAACTTCTCCTTAGAAATCTCGCCCAAGTACAGACACTCTCCGGCTCTTACTTTGGTCATAGAGCCTGAATTTGGAGTGGATCTTATTGTACGGAGACTCTGACCTTCAAAGACAATGCTCTAGATGTACTCTTATTAGTGTTCTACTTGTCTTTTCTTGAGCTTGGGTAACTAGTTTTATTTTCTCCCCGAAATGGTCAATTCTGTGTTCTTGTATTCCTTTGTAGTTTGATATTCGTATAAATTCTGCACACCTTTTTTAATAAGGACGTCTAGTTGGTTGGTTAGTTATATGTCATATTGTTAAGATCCGGCGTGTGAGGGTGTTAGCCTATTAAGCAAAAGTAGATATAATCAGGAGCATTTAAATGTAATCATAAGTTGGAAACCAAGATGTAAAAGATACAAAATTCAGATAAATGAAGGATCATATTGTCCTTTCAACGGATGAAATTAGTTCCACCATAGGGATTGATTTGCAATCTTGACTAAGTGCGAGCACTTAATGCATTCATTGTTTCCGTCTCAATGAGAATAATACCTTAAGTGGTACACCCGCACCACATTTATCCCAAATTAATTTTTGTGTCACAAAAAACCTCAAACCGGTACTTCAATCCCACATTTACCCCAAATTGATATATTCATGTCACATTTACACTAACTTGTGGTAAATTTGGGATATTTAGGAGGTTAATGTGGCTTGACTTGAGTGCACTAATTTTGGGAGTAGATGTGATGTGAGTGTATTAATTTTTGAGTTTTTGTGACATAAACTTTATTTGGGTAAATGTGGCACAGGTGCACAAGTTTGGGTTAAATATGGCAAAAGTGTACCTATTCGGGAGTTTTTGTGACGCAAAAAATAGTTTAAGATAAATATGACACGGATGTACCACTTTAAAGTTTCCTTACCCATGTGACCTTAGGAAACTCTTCTAAAGTCAGCCTAACTCAGCATATTCACAAGGATTCTAGAGAAAGAAATCGTAGAGAAATAGGCTTTGATTTCTATTATTTGTGAGATGATACAAATGAGAGGGAGGTGACCCCTACTTATACAAGAACCCCTCCTATTACAACCATAGATTTCCTCTTAATCTAATGGTTGAGATTCCATCACTCTATCTACCAACTATCCGCATTAATTACAAAAATACTGTAGAATAGTGTACATTTCTTAAGAGTGTTCTACAGTACTCAAGAAATTTAGGCACTTAGAGACTTCAAGACTCGGCCAGTCACCTTAGATAGTTCCTTAATTCATTAGGTCTTGAAAACTTCTGGCCGTGACATATGCATATCAGAGATACAATAGTTGCCCGTCGATTATCTTCCGAACATTTGTTGTAAGTGAACACGACCGAATTAGCAAATAAGGTCCAACATCGATATGCATGAATATCAAAGTCACGTGCTTTGGTGCGGAAAGTGTGCCGAAAGAGTAAAGGATCATATCAAAGTGAACTTGTGTTTATGCGCATAATACTCAGCCACTAGATCTTCAGATCTACAATGCATCAGCGTTCTAGGCATTGATTGAATAAGAAAATCTAAATCACAAATCCTTTGATCCACTCGTCAAACCTAAATTGATTCATCCGGCATGTATCTTTAATAATGCCTTTTCTTGAGATTTGCATTTGCAAATATCTGTATCGAGGAACATGCAAGGACCACGCCAATACATGTTCAGTGGGGGAAGTGCCCCTGCTGAATCTGTTTCAATCTTTGACACTATTCAATGATTTATACACTCAAGTTGACCCTAAAATTATGGAATTTTACTAATTAACAAGATTGACTTACAACAACAAGAAAATTTCAGATACAATAGGAAAAAAAAGACATGAAGAATAATCAAAGTGCTGTCTTACAAAGTGGAATTGGATTTACAAACTGTCTCATGTCATTTTGCTGTACTCTAGTTTGAAAACAATAAATAAATGATAAAATTTTATAAACTTATTAGACTTGGTTCAACTTATTTAACATAGATAGATATTACATGACGCATGAATTCTCAACCAGTTACTTTGTTCTGAAAATGGTGAAGTTATGAAAAATCAATTTGGGAGGAATTGGATGTCACTTTGGGAGTAGATGTGGTGGAAATTTGAAAGATACTTGTTTCGATGGTCACTTGGAGTGGGTGTAATGAGTAATTTTAATCTTGGATGGTATTATAGGTCGAAGAAATGAAATGCATCATTTTCCAGTTAAAGCTTTAACTCTCATGAATGAATACTGGGGAATATTCATACGCATCTCTCTTTTCCTCGTTACTGCCACTAACAAAAATTCCTAACTCCGTGCTAGAAATGCGGAAAAAGTGTAAAAAAAAGCCTTAAACCTATTGCATTTGTCTCAATTTAATTTTAAACATTTTAATCATGTCAATTAAGTTATAAACTTTTGACCTAGTGCCAATTTGATCCTTTCGGTTAATTTTGACCGAATATTACTAACGTGGATACCGACTAGCCTACGTAGCACTATTGGCACTGATGTGGATAAATTTCAATAATGATTTATTATTTTTTGAAATTTTTTATTATTTTTCTTTTTACTTTTCTTCTTACTTTTGTCAATGATGGCTACAGGCAATGGCCAACCACTAGCCAACCACTAGCCTCGCCTGGGCAAGGATCATCGTCACCCACCAACGAGGGCTCCCCTTGCCTCGGCCAAGGTAGCCTTATTAGGTGCCACGCAAGAGAAGGCGAAGCCCACCGAGGGGAGCCCTGGCTGGCACTAGCCCTCACTTGGCCGGACCTCGCCTGTGGTGAGTGACAACGACCCTCGTCTAGGCAAGGCTACCTCAGGCAAGGCTACCTCACCTTGCCATGGTATTGGCCATAGGCAAAAGGAAGAATAAACCCTCATCTAGGCAAGTGTAACCCACCCGCCATGGTATTGGCCATAGTCAAAAGGAACAATAAACCCTCGTCTAGGCAAGTGTAGCTCACCCCTCCATGGTATCGGCCATAGTCAAAAGGAAGAGAGAGAGAGAGAGAGAGAGTGCCGGGGGGTGGTGGGTGAAGCCCTTGTCGGCACTAGGGCACTAGCCCTCGCTTGGCTGGACCTTGCCTGTGGTGAGTGAAAACGACCCTTGTCTAGGCCAGGCCACCTCACCTTGCCATGGTATTGGCCATAGGCAAAAGGAAGAATAAACCCTCATCTAGGCAAGTGTAGCTCACCTTGCCATGGCATTGGCCATAGTCCAGAGGGAGGGACTAAAAATAATGAAAAAAATCCAAAAATATTAAAATATAATTAAAAATTGTCAACGTCAGCGCCTGCAGTGTCATGTATGTTGGTTAGTGTCCACATCAATAATATTCAGTCAAAAATACCAACACCCGCGGTGACACAACTGGCTTTGGATTCTTTCCCCCTCACAAAGGGGATGAGTTCGAATTCCAGAAGCATCGCATTCGCGCGACTCACCCACGGCTGGGCCTGTGGTGGTGACTCAGTCCACCCCGAGTTTATACCGCTGGTTGCCGGCTGTACGATGGTTCCCAGGTCACCAAATAATAATAATATTCGGTCAAAATTAGCTAAAATGACTAAATTTGGATTAGGTCAAAAGGTGTTGAATTAAATTTGTACAATTAAAAGGTTTAACACTAATTGACACAAATTTCTTACACTTTTCCCATGAAAACGCAACTCTATTGTGATAAAATGTCTCATTAAATATCATAATAAGAACTTATTGCAATCTCAACACACTTACTGTCCTTGCGATATTCACAGTCAATACTTTAAAAATCAAACATTTTCTCAAGAAAAACATATTTATGAGACACTGCATTAATCTAGTGGCCTTATGCACCTTGCTTTTTGTTAATATATACATGTATGGATAGGGTTATGTATGAATGCGTTGCTGGATGTAGACTAGTAAGCAACATATAGACGTCACGGTTATCAACTTTTATTTCTTATTTGTTTATAGCTTCAACTTTATAATAATAATAATAATAATAAATAAAAACGGAATCAAATATTTCCAAACATTGACCTCAATTTGCTCGGCCCTTGATGGCAAAATAAACTTTTCCTCAATTTGCCACTGCATTAATAATCTTTTAATTTTTAAATCGAACCCAATAAGCAAGTCTTTATATTAATTCAGGTCAACAAAGCTGTGCGGAAAGAAATTATCGATTCATTAATTTAGCTAGCATCGTTTTTCCCATCCAATTTACTAACTTTTTCTCTTCAATTCATCTAAATATGACCATCGATATTAAATATAGGGTTAGTACCCTAAAAAATCCAAAATTGATATATTTATGATAAAATACCATCCATTAAATTAGAATAATATCAAAAAAATCACAAAAATTATACAACTATAACAAATAGAATAAATTTTCAAATTTGTACACCAATCAATTGTCACGTATCATTCAATTTAGTAATTTAATAATAAATTTTAACAAAAATTAATAGAGAATAAATTTGTTGTAAGTATATTAGTTTGAGGTAAATTTGTCAAAATTGTATCAATTTTGAGTTTTTGTGATTAAAAAATTAATTTGAGATAAATTTATCATCAGTATATTAATTTGAGATTTTTAGAATATTAGTACTAATATAAAATAAGTCGTTACAAGCTTGGAACCCTAGCAAAAAACTAGAAAATAATCCAAAAAGCGACTGTACCTTTCTGTGTGACACCAAACATCAACGAGGTGACAGTTGCAGCAGGCTTTGATATCGGAAACGTGCAAATATCGAAAGAAAACGATCGTATAAGCAATGAGATTCCGGCAAGAGTCTCCACGTATTTTCGAACAGCTATCTTGATCTTCTTCAGAGTCTCCAGTAGGTTGTTTGAAGACTTCTATGTAAAGAGGATCAACGAAGGTTGAAAGGATTGGATGAGAAAAAAAAAACAAGAATACTTTTGTTGCACTTCGTCATAATTATCTAAAATAAGAAAGCTTCATTGTTCGTTATATGATATTTCTTGCAATTGTATTGCTTTACAATTACAAATATATGAGCAGTAGTTGTACTCCGATAATGTAATCTATCATCATAAAGAAGCAACATTTCGCTATTGTAACTTGCATTATAGATTACTAGTAAATCTAGCCTGCGTTGAGGTTGTTTTCTAGAATTGGACGTAGGTTTGAAAATAAAGTTAAACCACTATAAAGTATTGTGTGTTTTACTACTTCGATTGGCTATCTTCAATATTTGTTCACTATCATTGCACATAGTAATTTTCATCTTGTATTATTTTCTTTCTTGTTACTATTGATGGATTCCAGAAATGTTTTTCACACGATCAAACATTTCTAGACATTGACTTCACTTCGCTCAGCTCTTGACGGCAAAATAAACTTTTCCTCAATTTGGCACTATTTTAATGATCTTTTAATTTTTAAATCGAACCCAAGAAGCAGGTCTCTATATTAATTCAGGTCAACAGAGCCATGTGCAAAGAAATCATCTACTCATTATTATTATTATTTTTTAGTCAGATATCTACTCATTATTATAGCTAGCATCACTTTTCCCATCTAATTTACCAACTTTGTCCTTTTATTTCTTTTCAATTCATGTATATTTAAAAAAAAAAAAAAGATCAGTCTTTGTTAATTCAGGTCTCGCATGCTCAAGCAAAAAGCCAAGAGCCATAAACATGAGTATGTATTATGTATCTGTATATATTGAGGACTTTACATTAATCAAAGATCTCTCTCTCTCTCTCTCTCTCTCTCTAACAAATAAGAGATTCAAAAGCCATCCAAAATCGGCGCCACTTAACTCACCCTCTAAAGAGAGAGTTGGAGCTGCAAGTGTTGAAACTCATCTTCACAGCCTTCACGGTCGTGTTCCTCAGCGGCGTGATTCTGGTTCTCGACATTGTGATATGGACGCCACAGAGGCTGCGGTCGAAGCTCAGGGCATCCGAGGCCCTCCGGGTTCTTTTCTCATCGGGAATCTCCGCGAGATTAAGAAGCTTCAGTCACATTCCACCACGCCCTCGAACTCACCATCACAAGGAGATCAACAAGCCGTAACACACAACTGCTCCTTCAAACTCTTCCTATTCCTAGATCGCTGGAGACAGTAATATGGTTATTAATTAATTAATCATGTCCCACTCAGTTGTAATGAGATTCATCATCGGTTAACTATGAAGTTATTGATTATTTAATTTTTGTTTTTTATGTTCATTCAGGGAATATTTCATATTCTTGATAGGGAACCTATAGACGTTGTGCCTGTACCATTAGATATGTCTTAAGTTTGATTTTAAGATATTCATTATGCCCAAGAAAAGTTAATTAGCATGCTATCAAATTGATTTTAAGATATTTGAAAAATACTTCTAATTTTGGTTTAAAGTTTGGGAAAACTAATAACATTCTGAAAGGATATGTTAATTATGATTATGCTGGTGACCTTGATAAGAGGAGGCCTTTGACTGGGTACATCTTTACTATTGGAGATTGTGTGGTCAATTGAAAAGCTACTTTACAACATACAATCGCTTTGTCTACTACAGAAGCAGAGTATATTGCTATTGCAAAAGCAATTAAAGAGACCATATGATTAAGAGGCTTATTTAGAGAGCTTAACATGGATCATGGTGTGACTATTGTCCATTGTGACAGCCAAAATGCTATATCTTACTAAGGATCATATGTATCATGAGAGAACAAAGAACATTGATGTGCGATATCATTTTATTCGAGACATTCTTATTGATCACTATATTAAGGTCTTGAAGATTAATATAGAAAATAATCCAACCAATATGTTAATAAAGCCTTTACCTATCACCAAATTCAAGCATTGCTTGGATTTAGTTAATATTTGCTGCAACTGAGTTTTACTCTAATGGGAGGTGAAGATTATTCGTCACTTATGTAGAATTCAAGCCAAGCGATTGTAACTTGAGTCAAACGTCAAGTCAAGGTAGAGATTATTAGATATGTCTTAAGTTTGAGCCCAAAAGGAAAGTTTCCTAATTCAAGTAAATTTTCTATTTTGAATAGGTTTCCTAATTGAATAGTTTTTTAAGTTGAAGAAAGTTTCCTAAAAGAATGTTTCCTACTTTAGATTTCATTCTTGCCTATATATAAGAAGTTGAGACAAAAAGGGTCCAAGCTTTTTGGAGCCACATTTTATAATCATTGATTTTATGGTGATATTTACTTCTCCTCAATCTAGTGTTATTTTATTCTTCTCAATTTCAATTTCATTATAGTTTCTGCATCTACCATAACATTTACGATTTGGAGGCAATGAGGGAGATAAGCACGTGCGCTTTGTTGGACTTTGGAAAGCCTCCTTACCAGCAGAAGGGGATGGGTCCTTTGCTTGGCCAAGGCAATTTGACCTCAAATGGCGCCAAATCGGTTTAGCAGAGAAAGATTATTGCTCCTGAGTTGTACGCCGACAAAGTTAAGGTGATCTTAAATACATCCTCTCTCTCTCTCTCTCTCTCTCTCTCTCTCTCTCTGCATATAGACCCAAGCTTACTCCTTAAAAGAGGAATTCTTGGTGATGGAACATGAGCCATTGGTGGGTATGATAAACTCGATGGTGGGGTCTTCAATTACTTTGGTGAATTCATGGATTGAGAAGGAAGGAGGAGTTGCTGAGATTAAGATTGATGGCGACATGCGGAGCTTTTCTGGGGATGTGATCTCAAAGGCATGCTTTGGGAGTGCTGGCGCCAAAATTGGCTTACTGGGCTTCAGAAATAAGCGAGCATAGTCAGGCCCAATTTATGAGAACTCGCAAACAATAAGCCGAAAAGGTTGTAGTTGGCAGCAAAGGTGTTGAAAGGCGCGACATCCAAAAACCGGTCAGGAGGAAAGAGATAAGAATACAAGCAGGTTTGGAGAATCGGCACCAGCGAGAACGCAAATGAGGCAAAACAATTAGCACTATATCGCCGAAGCTTCCGCAATAATTCAAAATTGAAGCAGTAACCACTGAAGAGCAGGTATTTATAGGATCTCACTATAAATAGCCCAAGAGGTGCTCGTGTAGAGGATCGAATACACATTCAATTAGTTAACTTTTCTTTTACCACACTTTTACATTCAATTGCATATTTATTTTTCTAGTAATTTTTCTTGTATTTTGATTGCCCATAGTATAGAAATAAGTCGTTTTCGGAACGACACAGAGCCCTTCCTAGCGAACATCTTTTTGGCATGCTTTGTGGGACCATTGTGTTTCATTCCTAGGAAGTGTTGATGGCGAAAACAAGGAATTGGGAAAATCACTCTTCTACCAACGAGAATAATTCATCTCTGCAGCACGTGGAAAAGAGAATATCCAATCTCTTTTTTCTTTCTTTTTCTTTTCACTTCTTCCTCAACCAGAAACCAACAACGGTGACGGCCGGTGACCAACCACAAGCAACAAACGAGCTCGCCCAAGGTTACCACAAGTTGGCAAGGCTCTTGTGACCTCGAGCAAGGCTCGAGTTTTGCCTAACTTGTTGGATCTAGCAAGGCTTGAGCCTCACTAGGTGAGTCGTGTGACTTGTCCTCCACCTTTTCTGCTAAGTAGACCGAACTTTTGTGAGGCCTCGAGCTCGCTAATTTGGCAAGGCTCGAGCTCGTCGACCTCGAGTGAGCTCATCTCTCACCTGTGGCCAGTTGTCGATTGTTGCCGTGGCCAACGAATGCCCAAGGAAGAAGAAAATGAAAAAAAAAAAATAAAAGAAGAAAAGGAAATAAAAATAATTAAATATTTGATTTTTTTGGTAATTTTTCTCAAGAAAATCAAATCAGCTTTTTCTTATATTGAATAGTAAAAATATTTTCTTGTTCATTTTCAAGTTTCAATCAAATACCTGAAAATACTATCATTTTCCTAGAAAACATTTTCTACGAAACAAAAAGGGGCCTAAAAACCCTACTGGACCTCTCTTACTAAGTGATTTGGCGATCTTTGATTGGTTATTCATCATTCAATACACGCGGTCCTATTTAGTTAGAGAGTTTGTAACAGAGCACATGAATGTATTATTCCCACACGAAATTAATTATTTGAGAAAATGAAAATAGCTAATGAAAACATGGTCATTCCTTCTAGATACTTGCCAACCAGGAGTAACAGGGAAATATGGAAGCTTGAAGGAGAGATTCAGTCCTTAATTCTGGAGGTAGTGAAGGAAAGAAAGGACGCAAACTCGGAGAAAAACTTGCTTGAGATGATACTTCAAGGCTCTAAAAGCAGCAGCGAGCTGGGGCGCGGGGACGCGACGGACCGTTTCGTTGTGGACTGCAAGAACATCTACTTGGCAGGGTACAAGACGACTGCTCTCGCAGCCTCGTGGACGTTGATGTTATTGGCCTTAAATCCAGGATGGCAAGCCAAAGTACGCGAGGAGGTCATGCAAGTGTTGCGTGGCGGCCAATTTCCCGATGCTGATATAATTCGGAAGATGAAAACGGTTAGTGAACTCATACCTAACATGAACTATTTACGATGCATATATGGAATGAGTTTCTTGACTGGAAAAGAGAAAAGAAAACGAAACCCTTTGGCCAACTAATATTTTCTACCGACACTGTTTAGTTTGAAACTTTTCCTTTATGCATAAGTCACTCACACAACAAAAAACACATTTGGTCTTAGTAGTGATACAAAAATCACATCGGTCATAATTTCCAACGTCTCCTGGTCAATCTCTCCCAGTATAGACACTCCCCAGCTCTGAGGTTGGTCATAGAGCCTGAATTTGGAGTGGATCTTAAAGTAAGGAGATTCTAACCTTCAAAGGAAAATCTTTTTCAACATTTCAAGTTAAGAAAATGTGAAAGCGCTTTTCTCTTTATAATAACGGCGCATCACATTTTATTTGCTAAACTGACAAAACAATTCGTATCCGTAACTCTTGTTAGTGTTCTACTTATCTCTTCTTGAACTATGATTACTAGTTTTTTTTCCCAAAATAGTCAATTCCACGTTCTTGTATCCCAACTGTTGTTTGACATTAGTACAAATTCTGCACACCATATTCTTCAATGACATTTCGTAGGTTCTCATAGTTAAATTGTCACTTTGTTAAATTTTACATGTGAGGATGTTAGACTATTAAGCGAAAGAAATCCCACGTTAGGACTATCGTGTAATGGGAAGCAATTAATGTATCCTACTTTACTTGTAATACATCGATTTAAGCTTTTGAAATTTTGTATATAAGTGACGGCCCAAAAAAAGGAGTTTTATACAAATGGCAGTGATGTTCTTCTGCAAGCTATCATAAAAATTGGGAAATGTTAAATCTTTTTCCCAAGTTTTCACCCTCTTACGCAAATATTAGATGATCACAAATAGAGTGATAATTTGGTGAGCATTTGCTGTGCCTTTATCTTTTATGTATATAGCCCACGAAAATGGAATAAAAAGGAAAGAAAAAAAAAAAAAGGAGCTCCATATTTCATTTAATAGAAATTTGACAAGATTTTGAAAATCCTCAAGTAAGAAAGACATAGTCTTTGATGTGCTTCGTAAGTATTGTCTCTTGTGTTTAATTAGAAGTTATGGTTTGCTGGATCCATATATCAACGAAATGCGATCGCTGGTTGACGTGGATCGGTTCTGTTTACCTTATTGCAAGTGAAGTCATGGTTTGTCTACGGATCATGGAAAGGCGAAATGCAATCTTGGGCTGCTTTGGGTTTTATTGGATTAAAATTCACTTAAGAGGAATGGGCCAAAGGACACTTGAGGTCCAATGGACTCTTACGAGTCTTTTGAAAAATGAGCCTGTATTGCATGAAGTCCAATATATTTTCTTATCCATTTATTTAACCCTCTGTTCTTTCAAGAACACTTATGATATGGGCTTTGCCAAATTGATCCACTTGGGCAAATTCAAAGACTTGAAAGGCCCAGGTTCCTAAACGAAAGGAAAACAACTAAGATGCTGAAAATAAACATTACGAACGAACAGGTTAGTGGCAACATAACGAGACATGGACATGCGTATGTACTTCTAAGGTTCGACGCCTGCAAGGTGGGATATATTAGGGGCGTTAATGTACATCTAATATACAATGTGTCCCAATATATTAGAATTCTCTAGAATATCTTTTATTTTTATTCAAAAGTCATCACATGAACTTTCCTCTGATTGTTTCCTTCGATGATCCAATGGGATATTCCATATCCTAGAATTACTAAAATTGAAGTTCGAACCTTGTCCGAAGTGCATCTCAAAAATTTGACTATGCGCTTTCCTACGATTCATGTTAGGACTTTCATTTATAGACTTAAACTTAAGACATATTTTAACAGAATTTACTAATCGTCACATGTCACTTTGCAGTATTATAGTTTTATGGATTATTGAATGAGGTTGAATTTGTTAAATTGAAACAATGAATGATATTAATAAATACTAGATCAATATTTTCAGTGTAAATTCACTCTAGGCTCCATTTTATTAAATTTTTTTTTTTTGTGAATTTGAATCCAATTAATTTGATTAAAATAATCGAAAAAATGATAATTTATCTTGTGTGTGTGTGTATGTGTATATATATATATAAATTTACATTTAATATACAATGTGTTCCAACATGTCCCAATGTGTTGGAATTCTCTATTTTTTTTATAAACGACGTATTGACATATCATGTCATATCATGTCGCATATCAATGTTGGTGTTACTTAACTCACCACATTCACAAGGATTCTAGAGAAAAAAATTCGTATAGATAAAATTTGAGGTGAGCACGGTTTCCAAGTAAAACCAGAACCAAAGAATTGAACCGGAGTATGCGGTTCGGTTTCGGTTCTAAAGAGACCGGTTCCGGTTCTCGATTCCCTTTTTCTTGGACCGGTCATAATTCAAAAAACAAAACCCTAGCACACTTCTCCCCACGTGATTCCCCCCTCCCCCTCCCTCTCTGCTGATTCTTCCCCCTTCCCCTTTCTTTTTTTTTCCTCTCTCTTTCTTTTCTCCCCTTTTTCCTCCACACATCACTTCCTACCCCCGAACTTTTTTCTTTTCTACTTGTTGACACCTAAATTTTTGGGCTTAATTTTTGCTAAATAAAAATAAAAAAACACACATGGCATATAGTTTAGACACATTTTATTTTCATTTTTTGTTTTATTTTATTTTAGGCTGCCGGTGAAGGGAAGATTTTTCACATATTCCGTTCAAGCTTTTCATATTTTTAAGTAATATACACTAGGGGTGTATTTCGTGCAAAAAGGGAATTTTTCTGGATAGAATATGCGAGAAATACAAAAGGGAATATTGTGCGGAGTATGTACGTTTCAACGACATATTTAGAGGTATCGTGCGCAAGCAAAAAAGGAAAAAATATACGTCGTGAGGATACATTTTATGGGCCTATAAAATACACTGAGCGCATAGTAAAAAAGGGGGGTTTTCTTTTCGGTGAGGTTGGAAGGAAAAAAAAAAGTGAAAAGTTGAAAAGTGACGTGAGAGAGAGATCAAACCAAAAAAAAAGCCCACACGCTACTGTTCATCTTCCTCGTGGGGGTGTCCCTGCCGGCGCCGCCTGCTCGCGCCGTCGCCGTCTCGCCCGCTGCCGCCACCGCGACTCAGCCGCACCCGCGACGCCGGACCACCGCTCCGAACCTCCACCCACGAGCCCGCGTCGATCCGAAGCCCCCTGCTCTGTCGCGCTCCGCTTGCAATCGGTGACCCGACGCCACGGATCCAGCGACCTGACGACCCGGGGTTGCTCTCCGTCCCGCTCGTGACCGACGCCAGGAGATCCGAACCTCCTGCTCCGCCCGCGACGCTGCTCGCCGATCTCGCCGTGCCGCCCGCGACGCTCCCTGCTGCCTCGCCGCCCCGACGCCGTCTTCACCCTGCTTCAACCCTCGCTCGGAGTCCCTCGCCCGCGACGCCCGCACCCAGCCAGACCCGCGACGCCGCCGCGCCGATCCCCGAAGCTCCTGTTGCCGCGCCGCCGTCACGCCATCCTCCGGAGCCTCGCCGGAACCCTAGCCGGCGATCTCCCCTCGCCGGACCGGCCACCAGATTTATTTTTTTTTTTCTTTTTCAGAAAAAAAAAAAGAAAAGAAAAAAAGAGAAAAGCAAAAGAAAATTTAGGTATTTTCTTTATCTTATTTTGTTTTATTATTTTTGCTATTTTATTTTATTTTTTGGTGTAATTATTCCTTTAATGTGAAATTGAAATTCCATGATATGAAATTGCCTTGAAATTAGTGATTGTCAGTCCGATTTTCAACTCGAAATCCGACTCGCAATTACTTAAAAAAATTGCCAATCCGATCCCCGCTCGAGATCCGATTCGTGATTTATGTGAAATTGGCCAACCCGATCTCATGCTCGAGATATGGTTCGTCAATTTGGGTATCAATATGACTTGATTTGTTGCTATGGTGTTACTTAAATTAGTTTTCTAAAAAAATTAAAAAATGTAGTTTTAGGGTTTGCATGTTCATAATAGGTATTTTATTTATAATTTTCAAAAATAAAAAAATCAAATCAATTAATTTAGGTTGAGTTTTTTTTTTTTTTTTTAACTTGGATTGCATGTTTAATTATTTGGCAATTATTAATTTCGAAATTTAAAAAAAAAAGGGGGAAAAAAAGGAAAAACACAAAAAAAAAAAAAATCATCATGCATAATTCATGTAGAATTAGGGTACATTTTGCACGTCATTGCATATTAGGATAGAAATTGCACTTAAATTAATTTAGATAATTTCTTAATTTACTATAGGTTTAGGTATTTTATTAAATAAATCGCATTTTAGGATTATCTAGGTTAAGATAATATTTTAGTTTAAATTAGAATGTGGCTCAACCTAATTCCTAATATAAGTTAAATAGGATCTTAATCTAATTAGGTAATTTCCACATTTCATCTAATTTCGAATTTCATGAAAAATACAAAAAAAAATGCCATAAGTTGATTTGATTTTATTATTTAGGATAACAAATGCATTCTTTTAGGAAAAAGAAAATTTGTCATATGCACGTCATTAGGGTTCGATTAATTGAGATGCATGTCATTTAGTATTTTTGCTAGGCCCATTTAATTAAAAATTACGTGTCATTAGAATTAGGTCATTTAGTTAATATTGCATTGCATATTGCATGATTTTCATTACTTAAGTGAAAAAAAAAAAAAAAAAAAAAAGAAATTGCGTGTTAATTAGAAACATATATCTCGGGTTGTTGATGTGGATTTTAATTTAACATTGCAGATGCTTTCGTTGCTTTGAGGTAAGTTTTTTTTTTGCAATTTATTGTTTATCTGGGTGTTAAATTGGTGGATTGTGCACCCGTATGACCACCTCACATGTTAGGAAAATAGATTTAAAATCAATCCAAACTGCTTGCCAAACATTTTTCAAAATAAAAAGAAAGGTACCGAAAGGGCGTTAGAAAATTCTAGCTATAACCAAGTCCCCGTACCCATAGTCTCTGGTTCGTAGGAGTAAAATAATTCTCCCATTATTTTACTTGGGTTTCTAATCGACCCACCAAAAATAGATTAGTGGCGACTCCTAATTGAAAATCAATTGCATGTTAAGAACTTAAACCTAAGTCGCGAATTGGTATGGGCTTGGGAGAGCCCGAGTTAAGTCTAGGCTTAACAATCCATTAGCCAAACCTTAGGTGGTCCACACCCGAAAAAATTGGTCGCGACAGCTTGGCGACACCGCTGGGGACTTGTGTTAAAACACTTAGTGGACTTAAGCTAGTTTTCTTTTTGAAAAAATGTTTTTGTTTGGCAGCGAGGATTCCAGATACATCCCTAACATTTAGGTGTTAAATGTTCTTGTAGATTGGGAGGTATAAGGGGAAGTGTTTGCTGACCTTTGTTTTGCAGGAAGGTGTAGGAATGTATGGTTTATTTTCATATATGAAGTGTTGCTTGATATAAAATGTTGTGCATGCCTTGCATCTAGCACTACACTATTGCACACACAACCTGCCGCCGGACCTGGGCCGCATAGGATCATTTAGGATGGTATTGAGATGTTTGCCACTCCGACCGCATGCTCGCGGTATGAGTCGCACATCTCAATCCCGAAGTTTCTTTCATGGTGTCAAGAGTACCCACCTCGGTTCACATGCTCGCAACCCAAGTCGGCTCTTTGACTAAGCCGGAGTCATGAGGACCCGACATAGTCCACAAGCTCGTGGCTAGCTGATCATCCTTGTGGCTCCACCTTGATAAGCCTTATAGATTAGAAATCGAGCCACTTACCATGCGCATGTCTATGTGATTGCCCATCATTGGTAAAGTAAGTTCTCTAAATTTTTGGCCTTTGCAATTTACTTACTTTATCGCATTATTTTGTCGGTCCATGGCATTAGGATTGTCCTAAGTCTTGATCAATATACAATAGGGACACCGGAAATTCGAATTATTTTCCCTCCAAGGGAAGAGCTTAGCACTTGGTGGGACAAGTTAGATCAAGATGGCCGTCAGTTTGTAGGGTCACATATTGGTCGACTGCTTCCACTGATGCATATCAACATCCATGTCGGCCTCGTCCAAGCACTCGCCCACTGTTGGTGCCCCAAGACTTCTACCTTTATTTTCGACGGTAAGCATGAGCTCACTCCCACCTTGGAAGAGTATAGCATTGTCATAAGAAAATCCTTAAAAGGTGAATTGATTAGTCCGTCTATCGGAATAGATCCTGCTATGACCTTATCTGATTTTCTGAGAATTAAGGAAGACGATTTAAGAAAGGTTCTAAAGGCTAACCGCAATGCATGTCCTTTATCTTTTCTGAAACAATGTTTTGAGAAAGGCACTTCATCTCAAATGCGAAGGGTTTTCCTTTTGGCTTTCTTTGGTTTATAGTTTTCCTTTACTGCAAGAATGCTATTAACCCTTTGATCGCTCAATTAGTTAAACAAGTGTTGGAAGGAAAGAATTTTGTAAACACTGTTCTAACTTGAAACTTTCCTTTCCCTCACTCGGTTTAAAGGAGGCGGTGATAAGACTTTCCATTCCTCTCCTGAACTTTTGCAAATTTGGTTTCTTTCACATATAAAAGGGTTTGGTGGTCTAATGACTATACATGATGTTAGTAATTCCAACCACCCTATTATGAGATTTGAGAACAACCAAAAACATGCACCGGATTATCATTATTCTAGGTGGCTAGCTTTCATGAAAAAACCAACTTCCAAGGGTTTCCTATGGCATGCTAAATGGTTTCAAGTTCGGGTAGCGAGACTCTCGTGTCGAGGAGTTGGCCCAATCCCTCTATTGGGATTCACCGGAGCATTGAAGTACTATCCAACTAGGGTGACTCGTCAATATCAAGTCGTGCAAGAGCTTCCCCCGGCGTTATAAGTAGAGCCACTCCACGTCAGTTTTGTCGATGGAAGCCGAGGCCATGAAGATTCCATTCTCACTATCAAATCGATGTGGGACATGTGCCATCCACGAAAGCTCAAATGGCCCGAGGAGGAGTTGAAAGGCAAGGAAAGGAAGTACTATGCCTCGATTAAGTATATCCAACAACACAAGATTCCCGAGGAGCTGCTTCCGAAGATATCGGAGGCGCTGTTGAAGATCACCAATCAAGCTGAGAATAAACGCCTCAAAAGAGTTGCTGAAAAAGCTCAAGAGGAGAATAAACGATTGCGCCAAATGTATATTGATCAAGCCAAATGAAGTGCTTGAATCAATCTTGCTATTTTCATTCTTAGATTAATGTTTAGGGAGTTGGGGTCATTTACTTTCCTAGTTCGTTTGTTTAGGACAAATCAAATTTCTAGACTTGTCAAAAGCTCCATTGATGAATAAAATTTCTAGAGTATTGCCATGGATCGGCATATTTTCATATGAGATACTTATTTGTGTTCATTTCTTAATTTTTAGGTGATAACGGATCCTCCACGCTCTTCCATTATCACGCGATTAAGAGCAAGAATGGCCGAACAAACCGAAGTGCGTGATCGTGTCTCCTCTATGGAGGGCCAACTCCAACAGTTAGCTGCCTCTATGGAGCTTATAACAGCTCAACTTCAATCCCTCCAAGTGAATCCGGCTCATGTGCCCACTCTCCCTGAGATAGTCGTCCCGAAGCCGGCAAACAAGGCCCAAATGGGTGAGGATGACATGCTCGGGCTGGAAGATGATCCATTCCCAATCAATGTGGAAAAGGCTAAGCTTGTCAACATCCCTAAGACGGAGCAGGATGAACGCTTTGCGAAATTGGAAGAAAAGTTGAAACAATTGCAAGAGTCACAGAGTTCACTCCCGTTCGACTTGTCCGTGTATGAGAAAGTCAATATGCCAAAGAAATTCAAAATGCCGGATTTTGAGAAATACGATGGTACTTCCTGCCCAAAAGCTCATTTGCATATGTACCACGTGCGCATGGCCCAGTATGTCAAGAACGAGCCTCTCATGATCCAATCATTCCATGCAAGTTTGACTGGGCCTGCATTGAATTGGTATGTCATGAAGAATGTGAACCTTCTCAACACTTGGAATGAAGTGGCTGACGCATTTCTCAAGCAATACAAGTTCAACATGGATATTGTACCTTCCCGAGAGGATCTTGAGAGGATGGAGAAAAAGAAGAGCGAGTCGTTTAAAAAGTATGCCGTGAGATGGCGAAATTTGGCAGCTCAAATCACCCCTGAGCCTACTGACAAGGAGCTGATGAAGTTATTTATCAAAACTCTACCATCTGAATTCCGTATCCGGATGGCCAACACGTACGTTGAAAGCTTCAATCAGCTTATTCCTGTGGGGGAACAAATCGAGATGGGGATAAGGGAAGGATGGTTTACTAAACCATCGAATAGAAGATCCTCTGCCAAGAAAGAGAAGGAGGCTGCTGTAGACGTGAATGTGGCTTATGGCCAGGAAAGTGCCAATCGCACCCCGGCTATCCAGATGAATCCAAGGCAACAGCAAGCTACCGGCCGTCAATCGTTTGCTCAAGCAAGAAGGCAATTCTCTCCTCTCCCTGGATCTCCATCCCAAGTCTTGGCAATCCTAAGGAAGAAAGGATTGCTTACTAGCGAACCGAAGCGCCCTAACCGCGAAAACATCCGCGGTTACGACTTGACCAAGAAGTGCGACTATCATAGCGGTGAATTGGGACATTCAACTGATGAATGTTTCACCTTGAAGCATAAGATCCAAAATCTCTTAGACACGAAGGCCTTCTCATTTCAAACTACTCGACCGAATGTCCAAAAGAATCCACTGCCTGAGCATGAAGGTACGGTCAATGCTATCTTGGAGCCTGAAGTCAGTCGGATCAAGAACTCAAAGGTACACGTAGCAGATGCTTACAACGGGCTGATAAGAGCTGGATATTATCCAGATCATGAGGATGTTCCTCTATCACTAATGAAGGAGAGAGTCACCGGGATGGTGGATGACGGAATCATCGTTTATGCTGACCATAATTGTATAGTTTCCGCTATTTCACCCATCATTATTGATTGGGAGGAGGAGCAAGCGACACTCAATGCTAATAAAGAGGAAGTTGATCCTTCACTTGTGGACATGCCCCCACTTGAAGATGCATCCGATGATGAGATAGTGATTGAAATGACTCAACCGTATGAATATGTCAACAATAAGGCGGTCCCTTAGTCTTATGATCTAGATGTTGACCTCGTTACAAGGTCTGGTCGGACTTATTCTCAGGTCAATGTTCAACCCGCAAAACCTGTCACCGATGAAGAGGCTAAGGAGTTTCTGGCCGTGATCAAAGCAAGCGAGTACAAGGTGGTCAAACAGTTACGAAAGATGCCCGCCCAGATTTCTTTGCTTGAACTCCTGCTTACATCCCCTGTGCATCAAAAGTCGCTAATGAAGGTGTTAAGTGAAATTCGTGTACCTGAAACGGTCAAGGCAGACAAGCTGGAAGACTTTGTGGGATCGATCCTTCTTAAGGACATGATTGCCTTTTCTGATGAGGAATTCCCTCTCGAGGGTAGGGGGCATAACAAGGCACTCTATGTATCTGTCAAGCATAAGGCTTCTCATGTGTCTCGAGTACTCATTGATAATGGGTTCGCCCTAAACATATGTCCACCGGCCACTCGCATCCATCGCCTTAAGGTGGACCCGTCCAGATACATGCTTTGCAAAGACTTCGTCCGAGCTTTTGATGGTACAAAGAAGGAGGTGCTTGGAGAGATTCACCTTGATGTGCAAATAGGGCCGATGGTTTTCAATGTTCCTTTCCAGGTAATGGATATCCCTACTGCTTTTAATTTCCTGCTGGGTCGTCCCTGGATTCATATTGCTGGGGCAGTACCATCAAGTCTACAAGCTGTGAAATTCGTAATCAAAGGGAAGTTGGTCACTTTGTCTATGGCGAAGAAGATCATCGGATTTATCATGAGACAGCTATCCCCTATGTAGAGCCAGACTTTGAGTTCGAATCAAGTTACCACTCGTTTGAGTTGGTATCCACTATTCATGCTTCTCGAGACTCACCACCACCAACTCCTGAAGTTTCAAATGCTGCTCTCATGGTGGGAAGGATGATGGTTGAGAATGGTTTTATTCCTGGTAATGGCCTTGGAAGAAATGGTCAGGGGATTCGAAACCCCATTGAAGCCCCTCAGAGGTCCCGTGCTGCTGGATTAGGGTACCATGGAAGAAGTGGGGAAAGTTCTGGAGGACAAAGACAGGAAAGGCGGAACCCACCACCTAATCACGGGCGAGGAAGGCAAAACCCATTACCCCCGACCATTCGCGAGACATTCCCTGGTCCTCCAATAATGATGTAGGATGAAGCAGAAATAATGGACACCCTAGGGCAGCCAAGCGGAAAATTCGACTATCTGGTGAAGTATTCAGCTCCTCCCAGTTTCTACATTGATCCCCGCAACATTGTCCCAGATGGATGGGGTGGCATGGATGATCCGACACCCCCGGAGACGGAAAACCCCGAAGATGCATTGAAAGGAATCTCTAGTCTCTTCGATGATGTCTTCATAGGGACCATTGACGAAGGACCTCAGGAGAAGATGGGCTCTAGCCCACAAGAGAGCAATCTTACGGCATACAAAAGTATGGAAATGGTCCAAAGCCCAATGCAACAAATGCTGACATTGATGACCTCGAGGACTTGAATGAAGATTCCATTGAGGTGCAGCGAAGCTGGGAACAACATGAAAAAGCCAAGGCTCTCACATCCGAGCAGACTGTCACTATTAATTTAGGTGACACCGAAGAAGTCAAAGAAATTAAAATTGGGGCAAATCTTCCCAAAGACGAGGCCGAGCGCCTAACTCAGCTACTAAAGGAATACCAGGATGTCTTTGCATGGACCTATGCTGACATGCCTGGTTTAGACCCATCGATCGTCGAGCATTGCTTGCCTACTAATCCGGACGTACCACCTAAGAAGCAAAGGCTCCGGAGAACTAAGCCCGAGCTCTCGAAGAAGATAGAGGAAGAGGTGATGAAGCTTCTGAAGGTGGGATTCATTGAAGTCTCACAATACCCTGAATGGGTGGCTAATATCGTGCCGGTGATGAAGAAGGATGGTCGAGTTCGAGTTTGCGTCGACTATCGAGATATGAACAAGGCTAGCCCAAAAGATGATTTCCCGCTGCCTCACATAGATGTCCTCGTGGATAGTACTGCCAGATTTGAACTATTCTCGTTTATGGATGGGTTTTCCGGGTACAATCAGATAAGGATGAAGGAGAAAGACAAGGAGAATACTTCATTTATCACCCCGTGGGGGACCTTTCATTACAAGGTCATGCCCTTTGGACTCAAGAACGCAGGGGCAACTTACCAGCGAGCCATAGTAACACTATTCCATGATATGATGCATCAGGAGATTGAAGTCTATGTTTATGATATGATTGCAAAGACTCGGCTCGGAAGAAGTCATGTGGAAACCCTGAAGAAGTTGTTTGACCGACTCCGTGAATTCAAGCTTCGGCTAAATCCCACTAAATGCGTGTTCGGGGCAACATCCGGTAAATTACTCGGATTCATTGTAAGCAGTAAGGGGATTGAGATTGACCCATCCAAGGCTAAGGCCATATGTGAGTTGCAACCGCCCTCAACGGTAAAAGAAGTTCGGAGCCTCTTGGGAAGACTGAATTACATTGCCCGGTTCATTTCCCAACTCTCTAAAATTGCCAAGCCATTCTTCAAGCTCCTAAAGAAGAATGCACGAATCAATTGGGATGACGAGTGTCGAGAAGCGTTCAACAAGTTAAAGCAAAGATTTGATGAATCCACCAGTTCTTGTCCCGCCATCACCGGGGCATCCCTTGATTCTCTACCTCACCATTCATAGTGAGTCATTGGGTGCAATGTTGGCTCAGGAAAGTCCTGTGGATAAAAAAGAACAAGCCATTTATTATCTGAGTAAGAAGTTCATTGCATCAGAGTTGAAATATTTTGATGTTGAAAAGACTTGTGTGGCATTGGTGTGGGTATTGCATAGACTGCGACAATATACACTGCATTACCACACATTCCTCGTGACTGAGAATGACCCCATCAAGTACTTACTTGATCAGTTAGCTTTGGTGGGTAAGTTGGCCAAATGGCAAATTTTGATCTCCGAATTTGATGTGCAATACATGCCACAGAAGTCGATTAAGGGTCGAGTGATTGCCGATCTATTGGCCGGAAATTCAGGAGTTTCTAATGACGATGAAGGTTTCCTTGATGACCGTGTCTTGAGTGTAAATGAAGACTCATGGAAGATGTTCTTTGATGGAGCTGTAAACTTGTCTGGTTCTAGTATCTGGGCAATTCGATATCCCGGATGGATAGCACCATTCGGTAGCTGCAAAATTGATATTCCCATGCACTAACAATGTGGCCAAGTATGAGGCTTGCATCCTCGGACTTCAAGCCGCAATCGAGATGGGTGTGGCCAAGTTAATGGTATTTGGAGATTCGGCACTAATCATATTACTGCATCGTAGGTGAGTGGAAGACCAAGGATGCCAAGTTGCTCCCGTACCACAAGTACTTAGAAGATCTGGTAAAGGAGTTTGACGAAATTTCATTTGAATACTTGCCAAGGTCTCATAATCAATTTGCGGATGCACTCGCAACTTTGTCGTCTATGTTACAAGTCACTGACGGGTTAGAGGTCGAGCCTTTGAAAATAGAGGTTTTGCCAAAGCCGGCTTATTGTATGATCGTAACTAAAGAACCCGATGGAAAACCATGGTATTACGATATCATGAACTACATTAAAAGGCAGGAATTTCCCGAAGGAAGCACTCCCGCTGATAGGAAGTATATCACGAAGATGGCCTCAAAATTCTTCGTCACTGGCGAGAATCTGTACAAGAGATCTTATGATTCAGTCTTGTTACGGTGTGTGGATACAACTGAAGCCACTCAAATCATGCAAGAAGTGCACAAAGGAATATGTGGCCCTCATATGAATGGGCACATGATGGCTAAGAAGATTATGAGATTGGGCTACTATTGGCTCACACTAGAAAGTGACTGCATCAAGCATGTACGGAGTTGTCATCGTTGCCAAATCCACGGTGATAAGATAAATGTTCCTCCAACTGAGCTACATCAGTTTTCCGAGCCATGGCCCTTCTTAATGTGGGGCATTGATGTGATCGGCCCAATAAATCCGAAGGCTTCTAATGGGCATCGATTCATTTTGGTAGCGATAGACTATTTCTCCAAATGGATTGAAGCTACATCCTTTGCAAGTGTCACTGCCCGCAATGTTGCAAAATTCATCAAACGCGACATAATTGCTCACTATGGCGTCCCCGAAACAATCATCACTGACAACGGAACAAATCTGAACAATAAAATTGTTGATGAGTTGCTCAACAAGTTCAGGATTAAGCATTTGAATCCGTCCCCTTATCGCCCTCAAATGAACGGGGCTGTTGAAGCGGCCAACAAAAACATCAAGAAAATCTTAGCTAAAACAGCCGAGAATTATCGAGATTGGCATGACAAATTACCCTTCGCACTAATGGAATACCGGACATCGATCCGTACTTCTACTAGGGCAACGCCTTTTGCTCTGGTGTATGGCATGGAAGCGTTTTGCTGTGGAATTAGAGATTCCATCCTTGAGAGTTTTATCCCAAGTGGAGTTGTCCAAGCTGAATGGTCACAACAAAGACTTGAACAGTTAAACTTGATTGATGAGAAGAGACTGAAGGCTCTTTGTCATGGCCAAGCTTATCAGCAAAGAGTTGCCAGATCCTTCAACCGAAAAGTACGATCAAGACATGTCGAGGTAGATGATCTTGTTCTAAGGAAGCTGTTGCCAATTTTCCCCGATCCTGAGGGCAAGTTCGCCCCAAATTACAGTGGTCCATATGTGGTGAAGAAGGTACTTTCCGGAGGTGCCTTGATCTTGGCAGAAATGGATGGTCGCGTGTTTTCCACTTCAGTTAATTCTGATACTGTCAAGAAGTATTATCCATGATAGAATTTGTCATGTCTTGTCTTGAATTGCAAGTATTTTATGATGAATAAGATGCCTCGATCAGTTGAATTGTTCAAGTTTGTCATAAATTTTGCATTCTTCTTCCTTAATGAATCGTGTGAGATAAATTGAATGTGTCAAATGAGATACCTTGGAATGATGAAGGGCAAGCCTTGTTCCATACACTATCCCATACACTAATCCTTGGTGAGTTGTGCGGAGAAATTCCATGCCCGCAAGGAAAAGGGTGATCTCGCAAATGGTACGTCAACCAAGGTGATGAGAGGCCATTTCTTCTTCTACCCAAAACACCACAGGTATACCCATTGTTTAGCCCTTCGAGCCCACACACATGAAGAATTTTTAAATCATCCCACATTGGGACAAAGTTTGAAATGAATGAAAGGAATTTTCTTACTCACACTTGCATCAATCTTTGAGTGTTGCTTTCGCATTGTAACTAGTATGATAATTTAAAGTGCCTTAGGATGATGAAGAACAGTCATTTCTCTATCCTACACACTTTTATCCATTGCATAGCCCACTTGAGCTTATGAATTCATTTCATATTAAACCCAGTTGGTGATCATCCCCCACACTGGGGCAAGACAAAAACACTCAAGTAGCATGAACTAGAATACCGACAAAAATGGAGATTTTGTTTAAAAAAAAATGCAAAAATGGGGCATGAAAAAGCAATATGCCTGGTAAAAGCAAGGCCGATACCCAAAAGGAAAAGCAAAAAAAAAAACTCCGACAATGGAGAAGGAAAGTGGTGGAAATGTCAAGATGATCACCAACTTTGACCCTCTAAACACTTTGAGCCTAATGATCCTTTCATTTCACAACCCATGAACCAAGCCTACATTACGTTCCTTGCAAAGTCTCTTCAGATTATGGCATTTGAATTAACATAAGAGTTCATATGCTTGAAAGCATCGCTTGAAGAAGTGCGAATAAGATAATTACTGCCCCATTTCATATGTTTCTTGACTTGAAAATCCCAAGACAGTTATGAAATGTCATTTTTCAAATAGCCTCGACTCGAGGAGTCCCCTTTGTTAAGCCGTTGACCAAACCCACATTACGGTCCCTCTTAAAGACCTCTCAGATTGGTGAGAACGTACCACTTGCGAGATTGCTCAGACCCTTAGTCTGGCATGACGATGGTGAGATAGAATGATTGTCAAGATCCTGCATCAAAGGTCATGATGAAACAGCCCTTTTAAAGAGGATGAGTGAAAAGTCCTTTCAGACTGAAGGATCCCTCATTTGACACATTCATGACACTCATGTGTTTAGAATGGAAATTAGGTGATGCAAGATTAATGGAAATCATCATGAACCTCCATTAAATTGATGCATGTTTATGATTACAAATGCATGTTGCCTCTCCTACAACCATGTTTTGCAGGAGACGTATCCCCGAAGATCGGAGATGTTACTAGATAAGTATATCTCTATCCATACCTTGAATATTTGTCATTGCACAGGTATTCCCTTTTAAGCATACCGACACTCAATTGAGTTGTCCCCCAAAGATTTTTCCTCCAAATTCAATCTGATTAAGGCGACCGAAGAATGGTTCGGGTCCTAGTCAAGATGATTTCTATCGCAAGGCTGGGTGACCGAAGAATGGTTCGGGTCCTAGCCAAGCAAAACCTCAGTCTAGGCGACCGTAGAATGGTACGGGTCCTAGACAACATTTTTGCTCATTCGTAGAATGGCGGGACCGTAGAATGGTCACGGCGGGTACGGGTACTGGAAAAATAATTTTCTTCATCAAGGCGACCGTAGAATGGGACGGGTCCTTGACAACACCTATTCCTTATTCAGGCGATCGTAGAATGGTACGGGTCCTGGAAAATGAATCCCCGTTTAGGCGACCGTAGAATGGTACGGGTCCTAGACAAAACCTTTCTGCCGTACTGGGCGACCGTAGAATGGTACGGGTCCTAGGAAAGCAGTTCCTTACAAAACCTTTCTGCCGTATTGGGCGACCGTAGAATGGTACGAGTTCTGAGAAAGCAGCTCTTTTCTGCCATACTGGGCGACCGTAGAATGGTACCGGTCCTAGGAAAGCAGCATCTCCACAAAGTCATGTTACTATTCTAGGCGACCGTAAAATGGTACGGGTCCTGGACAGGTAGCACCCACTACCTCAAATTACTCTATCCTCCTCGAAGGTAAGTTATTTCAGGTAGGTTCATTTATCATTTGCATTTCCATGCATCATATAAATTGCATTAAAAATGGAATTTATGTTCCAACAAAAAATCATTCATTGCATGAGCATTCCCAAAATTTAGGTCTCAATTTGTCTTTGAATGCAACCTCTGCGAGCTCACCTTCAAAGAGAGGCAACTGTTGACACCTAAATTTTTGGGCTTAATTTTTGCTAAATAAAAATAAAAAACACACATGGCATATAGTTTAGAAACATTTTATTTTCATTTTTTGTTTTATTTTATTTTAGGCTACCAGTGAAGGGAAGATTTTTCACATATTCCATTCAAGCTTTTCATATTTTTAAGTAATATACACTAGGGATGTATTTCATGCAAAAAGGGAATTTTTCTGGATAGAATATGCGAGAAATACAAAAGGGAATATTGCGTGGAGTATGTACATTTCAACGACATATTTAGAAGTATCGTGCGCAAGCAAAAAAGGAAAAAATATATGTCGTGAGGATACATTTTTTGGGCCTATAAAATACACCAAGCGCAAAGTAAAAAAGGGGGGTTTTCTTTTCGGTGAGGTTGAAAGGAAAAAAAAGAAAGAAGAAAAGTGAAAATTTGAAAAGTGACGTGAGAGAGAGAGATCAAACCAAAAGAAAAAGAAAAGAAAAGCCCCCACGCTCTTTGTTCATCTTCCTCGTGGGGTGTCCCCGCCGGCGCCGCCGCTTGCGCGCCGTCGTCGTCTCGCCCGCTGCTGCCACCGCGACTCAGTCGCACCCGCGATGCCGGACCGCCGCTCCGAACCTCCACCCACGAGCCCGCGTCGATCCGAAGCCCCCTGCTCTGTCGCTCTCCGCCTGCAATCGGTGACCCAACGCCACGAATCCAACGACCTGACAACCCGGGGTTGCTCTCCGTCCCGCTCGTGACCGACGCCAGGAGATCCGAACCTCTTGCTCCGCCCGCGACACGCTGCTCGCCAATCTCGCCGTGCCGCCCGCAACGCTCCCTGCGCCTCGCCGCCCCGACGCCGTCTTCACCCCTACTTCAGCCCCGCTCGGAGTCCCTTGCCCGCGACGCCCGCACCCGCCGGACCCGCGACGCCGCCGCACCGATCCCCAAAGCTCCCGGTTGCCACGCCGCCGTCACGCCATCCTCCGGAGCCTCGCGGAACCCTAGCTAGCGATCTCCCTCGCCGGACCGGCCACCAGATTTATTTTCCTTTTTTCTTTTTCAAAAAAAAAAAAGAAAAAAAGAGAAAAGCAAAAGAAAATTTAGGTATTTTCTTTATCTTATTTTGTTTTATTATTTTTGCTATTTTATTTTATCTTTTTGGTGTAATTATTCCTTTAATGTGAAATTGAAATTCCATGATATGAAATTGCCTTGAAATTAGTGATTGTCAGTCCGATTTTCAAGCTCGAAATCCGACTCGCAATTACTTAAAAAAATTGCCAATCCGATCTCCCGCTCGAAATCCGATTCGTGATTTATGTGAAATTGGCCAACCCGATCTCATGCTCGAGATATGGTTCGTCAATTTGGGTATCAATATGACTTGATTTGCTGTGGTATTACTTAAATTAGCTTTCTAAAAAAAAAATTAAAAAATGTAGTTTTAGGGTTTGCATGTTCATAATAGGTATTTTATTTCGAATTTTCAAAAATAAAAAAATCAAATCAATTAATTTAGGTTGAGTTTTTTTAAACTTGGATTGCATGTTTAATTATTTATTAATTATTAATTTCGAAAAAAAAAAAAAAGGGGTAAAAAGGAAAAACATAAAAAAATCATCATGCATAATTCATGTAGAATTAGGGTACATTTTGCACGTCATTGCATATTAGGATAGAAATTGCACTTAAGTTAATTTAGATAATTTCTTAATTTACTATAGGTTTAGGTATTTTATTAAATAAATCGCATTTTAGGATTATCTAGGTTAAGATAATATTTTAGTTTAAATTAGGATGTGGCTCAACCTAATTCCTAATATAAATTAAATAGGATCTTAATCTAATTAGGTAATTTTCACATTTCATCTAATTTTGAATTTCATGAAAAATACAAAAAATGCCATAAGTTGATTTGGTTTTATTATTTAGGATAAAAAATGCATTCTTTTAGGAAAAAGAAAAATTATCATATGCACGTCATTAGGGTTCGATTAATTGAGATGCATGTCATTTAGTATTTTTGTTAGGCCCATTTAATTAAAAATTGCATGTCATTAGAATTAGGTCATTTAGTTAATATTGCATTGTCTATTGTATGATTTTCATTACTTAAGTAAAAACAAAAAAAAAAAGAAATTGCGTGTTAACTAGAAACAATATCTAGGGTTGTTGATGTGGATTTTAATTTAACATTGCAGATGCTTTCGTTACTTTGAGGTAAGTTTTTTTTTGCAATTTATTGTTTATCTGGGTGTTAAATTGGTGGATTGTGCACCCGTATGACCACCTCTCTTGTTAGGGAAATAGATTTAAAATCAATCCAAACTGCTTGCCAAACATTTTTCAAAATAAAAAGAAAGGTACCGAAAGGGCGTTAGAGAATTCTAGCGTAACCAAGTCCCCGTACCCATAGTCTCGGTTCGTAGGAGTAAAATAATTCTCCCGTTATTTTACTTGGGTTTCTAATCGACCCACCAAAAATAGATTAGTGGCGACTCCTAATTGAAAATCAATTGCATGTTAAAAACTTAAACCTAAGTCGCGAATTGGTATGGGCTTAGGAGAGCCCGAGTTAAGTCTAGGCTTAACAATCCATTAGCCAAGCCTTAGGTGGTCCACACCCGAAAAAATTGATCGCGACACTACTCTCTCTCTCTTTCTTTCCCCCTCTCTCAGCCGAAACCCCACCCCTTATTCTTCTTCTTCTTCTTCTTCTTCTTCTTCTTCTTCTTCTTCTTCTCCTTCTCCTTCCTTCCTCTTGCTGGCTACTACTTCACCCACCACAACACCGCCGCCCCATGCCATACTCACCACTACCTCTTAGCCACTGAACTACCACCACCCACCGCTCGTCCGACGAACCGTCTCGCCGTTGAGCCCAACGAGTTGTCACGCCGTCCGCACCGCCCCTCACCGCCGTGAGCCGCCACCGCCGTCCCCAAGCCACCGTTACCACCTCTTGCCACCACTCGCTCGGCCGTCCGGGCCGTCGTTGCTCCGAATTGCCACCACCTCCGCCAGAACCGAGCTCTTCCCCCCTTGGCCGTGGGTTGAGCCGCGACCACCGCCGTCTTCGCCGCGCCATCCGTGCCGCCATTGGTGCCATGAGACTCATGTCTTCGTCACTATCGCACCACCGTCGTTAGACCTCCCTCAACATCGCCGCTAGATGCCGTCACCCCTCACTCGCCTCGCCACTCAGCCGCTTGCCATCGACGCCACCGTTGGACGCCGCTTGTCCCCCCGATGGAGGCTGCTTGCTCGCCTAGCCGCCCCGACGCAGCTCGTCGCTCACCCAACTCCCCAATTAGCCTTAACTCCACATCCCTTCGCCTCCGCCTCCACCTCCACCTCCAGCTCAGTCGCACCCCCACTCTCACTCTCCTTCCGCCTATCCAGTCGGGGGCGACGCAAGACACCCTTGGAGACTCCGACGGGGGCCTACCAACCGATCAACAATGAGATGGTAGGTTTTCCTCCGCATTTTTGCTCTTTTTAGTTTTCATAATAACTTTTCCTCCACATTTTTGCTCAAGTAACATATTGCTCCTTTGCCTAACTAAGATGAGCAACACTGACAGTTGCTCAACCTTCATTTCAAAATTTGGTAAAAATGAAGATTGCAGAAAGATGCATTGTTATTCGGTTCTATTGGGGTTTACCGATTCCATTGGGTCGAATAGTTGATTGTCACGCTGTTTCTTTTGCAAGGCCTCCTGAAGGTAGCATGAGAATCTTATGCTTTGCGAACCACGAGATGTCAGATTTGATTTTAGTTATGTGTAACCTCTCAAGATTAAACAAAGACAATGTCAATAAGACTTGATTACGTTAATTCCAACACTGGAATATATGAATTTATATCATGCGTAAAGCTAATGTAGATACCGCTGACAATAATGAAAGGGGAAAAATAGGGAGAAATATCCACATCTTTCTTTTATATCAGTTCATTCTTTCATTAATTTTTCAAAACTTTTAGATATGGCAGTTGGTAAATACTCTCCTAACTCGCATGCCAACTTAAATTGATCCAACTCCATATTCTCTGTTATTTCATTTCTTTCTTTCTTTTTTCACTGATGTTTAGCTATTGTTTTCGATGCTCCAGCAACTGCCAACACCTTTAAAGTTTCTCCTCGACGTGACACCTACTTCTTGCCCACTCAAATCAAGAGTGAAATGCCAAGAGCCTATGCTCATACAACATGCACGTAGTTATTATTATGAAACACATAAACCATAAGGAATCACCAAATTATACATTAGACAATATTTTCTCTAGAAAACTATGAAATTTAGTTGTCTATTCGGATGTAAAAGATTCACATTGCTGTGTATTGGCAAGTACTGAAAATGGAGGGCCAACTATTAAATTATTTCGGCTTCCGGATATTCGCGCCCACTACGAAAATGAAACAATAAAAAAAAAAAAGAACCTATTGGAACCTGGAACCGACCTCGAAACCTGTGACAGGGTAGGTTCCAAGTTCTCAGTTCTGATGGGTAGGTTCCAAATTCCAAAAATTGATGAACCTGTACCCGATGATAGGTTCTAGGTTTCAGACGGAACCAAGCCGGAACCAGGAACCGCTCACCCCTAGATAAAACCTCTAGATTTTAAATGATACAAATGAGAGGGAGGTGACTCTTATTTATATATCAAACCCTCTAATCTAATGGTGGAGATTCCATCCCCCATTTACCGATTATTTGCATTAATTACAAGAATACTCTAGAATAATGTATATTTTTCATGTTGCACTTGAGAGTATTCTAGGATACTTAAGAAACTCTAGGCACTTAGAGACCTCAAGACTCACCCGATCATCTTAGATAGTTCCTCAATTCATTAGATCTTGAAAACCTCTAAACCATGACATATGCATGTCGCAGTTACAATAGTCGCTCATCAATATTCGCCTGATCATTTGCCGTAAGTGAACAAGACCGAATTAGCAAATAAAGTCCAACGTCGACATGCATGCATATCAAAGTCATGTGCTTCGGCGCAGACAAGTGTGCCGAAAGAGTAAAGGATCACATTAAAGTAAAGTTATGATTATGCACATAAGACTCGGTCACTAGATCTTCGGATCTCCAATGCATCAGTGTTCTAGGCATAATTGAACAAGAAAATTTAATCACAAATCCTTTGATCCACCCGTCAAACCTAAATTTCTCGATCCGGCACGTATCTTTAATAATGCCTTTTCTTGAGATTTGCATTTGTAAAATATTTGTATCCAGTAGCATGCAAGGACGACGCCAATACATGTTCAGTGGGGCGAGTGCCCCTGCTTCACTTCAAGACTTCTCCTAGTGGAAATTTGGTTTTGTTCCCGTATCCGTTTTAATCTTCGATCCCATTCCATAATTTAGACACTCACGTTGACCTTAAAATTGTGGATTTTTACTAATTAACAAGATTGAGTTACAACAAGAAGAAAAATTCAGAGTACAAGAAAACAAAAGACATGTTATCTTACATAAAGTGGGATTGGATTTATTGCAGAAAATGAGTGATCGAATTATAAAATAGACATAATAAGGAAAATAGATTAAATACTATATTTACGTGGTTCAGTCGTAGTAACTTATATTCATGAGGAGAGCAATAACAAATTCTACTATAAATCAAGTGATACACAGAGATTATACCACATTCAAGTCACTTAAGCACTTTTAATGTTTCTCAAGCCCCAATTACACCCAATAAGACATCCAGTGTTTAGCTCCATAATTCTTCACCAAATAATTTATCAACCTCATGAAAAAATTATACACGAATTCTTACCACAATAATTTAATTGGCTATCTGACATATGCAATGATGAAATACATTCAATGACCCTCTAGAGGGAATTTGGTATGAGAATGATTTGAAGTGAAGAGTTGCCAATGTTCAGCTCTTCTTTAGTGTAAAATCGTCGGTATTCCCTACTTGGTTGAAGAAGAAAAATATTCACAGCTCTTTACCAAAATATATATATATATATATTCACAACCGATTAGGGGGTGTGGGGCGTGTGGGTATCGGCACGTTAAAATAAGAAAAATAGTTCTGTTTGGTGCCTCATTAGGAGTTTACTGGGAACAGCCTTCACAGGTAGCTTGCTACCTTGGTTTCCACCGATGATCACTCAACCGACCTTTGACAAGAAGAGGTGCAGCGCCAAGATGAAAATCTCAACAAATTTTAATCCAAACAAATAGATGTGCCGTCACCAGTGCCTTCTACTTCACGTTCACCTCCTAAGCAAAATAATTATATATTTATATAGAGCATGGAATCAATTACCCCCTAATTTCCGCAGAACAACGTTGGAAACCGACAACAACCTCTAAAAGGAAAGCTACGTCTCTAGCTTTGCTCCAGAATATCTATTACTTTTGATTCAAAAGTCAACACATGAACTTTCCTATTATATTTTCCTTCGATGATCCCACTAGATATTCTATATCCAAGGATTACCAAAATTGAAGTTCGAAACTTGTCTGACGTGCAAATGAAAATTTGACTCCGCTTTCCTATGATTCATGTCAAGACTTTCCTTTACGTGCTTAAACTTAAGACATATTTTAATAGGATCTACCAATCGTTTCAAGTTACTTTTTCAATATTTTAATTTGGTACCATTTTAATAATCTTTTAACTTTAAAATCGAACCCAAGAAGAAGCAAGTCTTTACATTAATTTAGGTCAACAAACGTGGCCACACTTTACTGATGGCGTCCAGAATACCTTGATGATCTCACGGGATATTTCATATCGGAGAGTTAGCGAAATTGAAATTGGAAAGTGCATCTGAAAAATCAACTCCTTACTTCCTTACGATTCATGTTAGCAACTTTCATTGGATCTACCAATCATCTCATGTCACTCTTATTCTAATCTGGCACTGTTTGAATAATCTTTTTTACTTTTAAATCGAACCCAAGAAGCAGTTCTTTATATTAATTCAGGTCAACAAAGGCGGGCGCAAAGAAAAGGTCTAGCATCATTCTTACCATCTAATTTACTGTCTTTTCTTTTTCTTTTCAATTTATGTATATCTAAAAAAAAGATCAGGTCGTTATAAATTCAGGTCTCGCGCGCTCAAACATAAAGCCATCCAAACTCCACCCCACTTAACTTACCCGAGAGAGAGAGAGAGAGAGATGGAGCTGCAAGTGTTGAAGCTCGTCTTCACAGCCTTCACGGTCGTGTTCCTCGGCGCCGTGATTCGGGTTCTCGACATCATGATATGGAGGCCACAGAGGCTACGATCGAAGCTCCGGGAACAAGGCGTCCGAGGTCCTCCGGGTTCTTTCCTCATTGGGAACCTCCGTGACATAAAGATAAAGATGCTTCGATCGCATTCCACCACACCCTCGAAACCACCATCACAAGAAGATGAGCAAGCCTTAACGCACGACTGCTCCTCCGAGCTCTTCCCATCCCTAGATTGCTGGAGACAAAAATACGGTAATTCAATCTCATTCCTGATAAAGTACAACAAGAGTGTCAAAACTTGACATAGATGAACACTTTAATGCAAAAATGTTCCAAAATATACACTTAAGTACAACATTTTTTGAAAAGTGAGACATTTCGGTGCCTACTCCAGTGAGTAGTTAAAGATCCAACGTGGCATTTTTTTTTCATAATATATGGTGTACATGGCTCACTAGAAGTGAACTCAACGATAATTTGGCAAAAACGAAGTCATTTTGCCCCAAAATTGAATTTTAATATAAATATCAATTTATATAAATAAATAAAAATTAAATTAGAGTTCGCTCATAGCCCAGACAATCCTCTTGCTCCTAACATTGGTCTTGAACTATGCCACATGGAAGAACAAATTACAAATCATAGCTCAAATAGTTCATACTATGACTATAACTCCGGATGGAGATAGGCTTGTAACAAAGTTACTATAGCACCAGTCATTGTAGCAATACGCAAATCACTGTTCATAGTCATTATTTATATCACCTAAAATAATTGCCAACCGGGATTCCTAGAGCTCGTGTTTATCTCAAGACTCATGAGCATGGTCATTGTTTTATGTGACCTTTTGGAGCCTATAAAAGGTGAGGATGATGCAATGTTTTTTGACAAAGTACCTTGAAGTAAAGTGGATATTTGTCCAAAATTCTCTCTAAAAACTTCTTCTCCAGCTTAGTATGATCCTTTAAGAAATGCAGCTCAGTTAGTTAGAAATGTTATCATATTGGCATCGTTGAGTGTCTCTATACTTTGAACTAAATCACTGGGTAGTCTGCAGCCGAAAGGCAATTCCTAAAGGGCTTGAACATGAGGTTCGCCTACTGTGGGATAGCATACCTACTACAACTAACCTAGTTTTCCCCAGTTCTAAGCATAGATCCCCTCTCTGGTATCATAGCCTGGTTTCATTTGTAACTTAATATGTTCCATGCGCTTAAATGGTACATCCAGTATTGAGAAGATACCATTTTCGTTATGGTTGATTTTAGTATTACTCTAGTAACTCTCAATAGTCCCATTACTCTTTCTCCATCTTCTTCTTCTTCTTCCTTTTTATTTGACTTTCCTATATCAAATGCTTCTAAAATCGACTATCTTTATGAAATCTTTCTTAGTAATGATAATAAAATCCCCAAAACTGAGCTTCCACTTATGAACCCCTCTTCAGTTTTTGCTAAACCTTCTTCATTTTCTCCCATCCTCTTTATACAACATCTTATCTGCCATACTCCAAAAGAGGTGAAAAAGTATGTGTGGTCTTCTCTGTTTGATCATCATCCTATTCCAATTACTAAAAAAGAGTACTTTGTTACTTTCCAAATTCCCCTAGAATTTCCCAAACGGTGGACCCAAAAGAGATATTCGCATATCCATTACGAAACTATGCATCTTCCACTCACCTTTCATTGTAGGAAAGATTTGACAGTTGTGACTAGAATGGCCTTGTTAGATCTGTAGCAAGCATCGGCGAGGACTTGCATAGTTAGCGCTGCCGCCGCCGCCCCACCTTTGCCGAGAAAGCCCGTTGACAGTGAGGCAAGGGTCAAGTGGGGTTGCCAGCCCCTAGACATTCGTTGACGACCCTAGCCCACCACCAGCAACGGCCTAGGTCGGCGATAGTGGGGTGGCAACAATGAGGGTTGAGGCCCTCGCCAAACTTATTCTTTTTTAAAAAGTTTTTTAATTTATTTTAATTAATGTTTATATTAAAATTCAATTTTTGGGCCACATTAGCTCCAAAACAACATCGTTTTGCACCTATCTACCCACATCAGTGCAAAAAATGACATTGTTTTACACTTATCTCACTAAAAAATGTCACATTAGCAATTTGACAAAAATTTCTCATCGTTACCACATAAGCGTTTCATTTTTCTCCATTTTAGTACTTAAGTATATTTTATGAAACTTTTGGCGCTGAAATTTTTCTCTGTACCAAATTTTGGCACACCAAGTGTTCGCACTTCATTTCATTCCTGCTCCTCCACGCTATAAAAAGTCATGGTTTTCCTATTCTATTTTATTGAAGTCTATCTTTTTTGGGCATTTAGGGAGTGTGTTCATGTTCTCGGTGGGGAACATACAGATTCTGTACGTGTACGATGTGGAGGCAGTGAGGGAGATGAGCACGTGCACCTCGCTGGACTTTGGCAAGTCTTCTCTCCAGCTGAAGGTGACGGGTCCTTTGATTGGCCAAGGCATTTCGAGCTCCAATGGTGCCCATTGGGCTCACCAGAGAAAGATTCTTGCTCCAGAGTTATACGTCGACAAAGTTAAGGTGATCTCAAAAGCGCATACTCTCTCTCTCTCTCTCTCTCTCTCTCTCTCTCTCTCTCTCTCTATTCGCTCATGGACTCCCTTTATTCTCTTGTGCAGGGTATGATAAACTTGATGGTGGAGTCTTCAATCACTTTGGTGAATTCATGGAGTGAAAATATCGAGAAGGAAGGAGGAGTTGCTGAGATCGAGGTTGACAGCCACTTGAGGAGCTTTTCTGGGGATGTGATCGCAAAGGCATGCTTCGGGAGCAATTTTGCCAAGGGACAAGAGGTTTTTCAGAAGCTTAGAGATCTCGAAGAAGAGATCTCCAAGACAGCCTTCTTCTTTGCAATCCCTGGATTTAGGTAAATTAAAGGAATGAATTGCTGAATAAAAAAAAGAAAAACTCTCTTTTATGGGAATGAAAAGGATCTTTTATTTGTGCACAAGTTGAAAGGAAATATAATATTGTGAGTATTGAATTATGGTAATTCCTTCCAGATACTTGCCAACCAAGAGCAACAGGGAAATATGGAAGCTTGAGAGGGAAATTCGGTCCATAATCCTAAAGGTGGCGAAGGAACGAAAGGAGACAGCCCCAGAGAACGACCTGCTTCAGATGATACTGGAAGGTGCTGAGAAAAGCGGCAAGCTGGGACGTGGCGACCTGATGGACCGTTTCATCGTGGACAACTGCAAGATCTTCTACTTGGCCGGCTACCAGACGACTGCCGTCGCAGCCTCGTGGACGCTGATGCTATTGGCCTCGAACCCGGAATGGCAAGCCAAAGTACGCGAGGAGGTCGTGCAAGTGTTGCGTGGCGGCCAATTTCCTGATGCCGATGCCCTTCGGAAGATGAAAACGGTTAGTGAGAACGTACATAACACGAACTGTTCCCGATGCATATGCGGAATGAGTTTCTTGATTGGAAAAGAGAAGGAATTCATTCAAATAGGACATTTATATATCAACACATACAATGTTACAATTTCGAAATTTACTGCAATTAGGCTATAACTATTCCAACATTTAGAATTTGGAGTTTCAGGTATATGGCATATCTCAATTTTGAGATTTCCACACACAACGTAGAATTCAAAACAAATTGCTGTACTCTTAATCACAGATTTATAGTTATGTATGTGAGAGGAGAACTTACATAGTCAAAACAAACAAATGCTCCTAACAAATAAATAATATTTTCATCATCAACAACCATGGACAAATTAGTCCGACTTTATGTTATTGATTGCAGTTGACGATGGTGATTTATGAGACACTACGTCTTTACCCACCTGTGGCCCTTTTTGCAAGAGAGACGCTTGAAGACATGAAGTTTAAGAACATCCAAGTCCCAAAAGGTGTCAACATTTGGATCCTCACCGTGACCCTCCACCAAGACCCTGAGATCTGGGGGCCCGACGCTGGCCGCTTCAACCCAGAGCGGTTCGCCAATGGTGTCTCCAAAGCGTGTAAGCTCCCGCACACGTACTTGCCCTTTGGGGCCGGGCCTCGCTCGTGTCTAGGGCAGAACTTCGCGATGATGCAGCTGAAAGTCCTCCTTGCGCTCATAATTTCCAACTTCTCCTTAGAAATCTCGCCCAAGTACAGACACTCTCCGGCTCTGACTTTGGTCATAGAGCCTGAATTTGGAGTGAATCTTATTGTACGGAGACTCTGACCTTCAAAGACAATGCTCTAGATGTACTCTTAGTAGTGTTCTACTTGTCTTTTCTTGAGCTTTGGTAACTAGTTTTTTTTTCTTCCTGAAATGTTCGATTCTGTGTTCTTGTATTCCTTTGTAGTTTGATATTCATATAAATTCTGCACACCTTTTTTTAATAATGACGTCTAGTTGGTTAATTAGTTATATGTCGTATTGTTAAGATCCGGCGTGTGAGGGTGTTAGCCTATTAAGCAAAAGTAGATATAATCGGGAGCATTTAAATGTAATCATAAGTTGGGAACCAAGATATAAAAGATACAAAATTCAGATAAATGAAGGATCATATTGTCCTTTCAACGGATGAAATTAGTTCCACCATAAGGATTGATTTGCAATCTTGACTAAGTGCGAGCACTTAATGCATTCATTGTTTCCGTCTCAATGAGAATAATACCTTAAGCGGTACACCCGTACTACATTTATCCCAAATTAATTTTTGTGTTACGAAAAATCTCAAACTGGTACATCGATCCCACATTTACCCCAAATTGATATATTCATGTCACATTTACCCTAACTTGTGGTAAATTTGGGATATTTAGGAGGTTAATGTGGCACGAGTGCACTAATTTTGGGAGTAGATGTGATATGAGTGTATTAATTTTTGAGTTTTTGTGACGCAAACTTTATTTGGGTAAATGTGGCATAGGTGCACCAGTTTGGGTTAAATATGGCAAAAGTGTACCTATTCGGGAGTTTTTGGGACGCAAAAATTAGTTTAAGATAAATATGGCACGGATGTACCACTTTAACATTTCCTTACCCGTGTGACCTTAGGAAACTCTTCTAAAGTCAGCCTTACTCAGAACATTCACAAGGATTCTAGAGAAAGAAACTCGTAGAGAAATAGGCTTTGGATTTCTATTATTTGTGAGATGATACAAATGAGAGGGAGGTGACCCCTACTTATACAAGAACCCCTCCGATACAACCATAGATTTCCTCTTAATCTAATGGTTGAGATTCCATCGCTCTATCTACCAACTATCCGCATTAATTACAAAAATACTGTAGAATAGTGTAGGTTTCTCATGTAATCCTTAAGAGTGTTCTAGAGTACTTAAGAAATTTAGGCACTTAGAGACTTCAAGACTCGGCCATTCACCTTAGATAGTTCCTTAATTCATTAGGTCTTGAAAACTTCTGGCCGTGACATATGCATATCAGAGATACAATAGTTACCCATCGATTATCTTCCGAACATTTGCTGTAAGTGAACGCGACCGAATTAGCAAATAAGGTCCAACATCGATATGCATGCATATCAAAGTCACGTGCTTTGGTGCGGAAAGTGTGCCGAAAGAGTAAAGGATCATATCAAAGTGAACTTATGCTTATGAGCATAATACTCGGCCACTATATCTTCAAATCTACAATGCATCAGCGTTCTAGGCATTGACTGAATAAGAAAATTTAATCACAAATCCTTTGATTCACTCGTCAAACCTAAATTGATCGATCCGGCATGTATCTTTGATAAAGCCTTTTCTTGAGATTTGCATTTGTAAATATCTGTATCGAGGAACATGCAAGGACCACGCCAATACATGTTCAGTGGGGGAAGTGCCCCTGCTGAATCTGTTTCAATCTTTGACACTATTCAATGATTTATACACTCAAGTTGACCCTAAAATTATGGAATTTTACTAATTAACAAGATTGATGTACAACAAGAAGAAAATTTCAGATACAAGAGGAAAAAAAAGACATGAAGAATAATCAAAGTGCTGTCTTACAAAGTGGAATTGGATTTACAAACTATCTCATGTCATTTTGCTGTACTCTAGTTTAATTTTTTAATTTTTTTTTCCTCAAATTCTACATCGACATGGAATTAGCATACATGTGACATGAGTGAAAATACAAACCGTCCACAGAATGTCTACTACTAATTATCCAGTTGTCTTTGAACAAAAAATAATCATCTAGCTGTCCATTTCTTTCTTTTATTTTTTCCTTCTTTTTTTGGGAAAAAGCAATCTGCCTTTTTCTCTTCCCAAACATCGATCTTATGCTTTGTCACACTAATTGTCACTAAATACAGTAATCCATAATTATTATTTATTGCAAAGCACAAGTCTATAATTTGATAGGTTGTTCGAGTATAATGAAAACCCAAAAACCCGACCCGAAATTTCGATTCGGGTCTTATGTATTTTGGGTCGGGTCGGGGGTGGGTCATAGTGCGCAACCATTACGATTCGGGTCAGGTCGGGTAACATTAAAACCCAACTTGACCCTACCCATTGACACCCATACATCAGGGGCATGTCTGACGTGATGAAACATAAGCGATTACAATGCATCCCAAGAAAGTGATTATGTATCTGATGAAATGATTTTTCATTTCAGCCAAACAGGCTAGGGTTCAAGGTGTTATTTCAAATAAGTAGACACCGTTTGGATGATTATTTACGGTGATTAATCTCTTGTGTACGGTATGATTGACTTGATGGTGGAGTCTTCAATTACTTTGGTGAATTCACGGAGTGAAAAGATTGAGAAGGGAGGAGGAGTTGCCGAGGTCAACATTGACAGCCACTTGAGGAGCCTTTTTGGGGATGTGATCTCGAAGGCATGCCTCGGGAGCAGCTATGCCAAGGGACGAGATTTTCTTGAAGCTTAGGGCTCTCCAGGAAGCAGTATCCAAGATGGTCTTCACCTCTACGATCCCTGGATTTAGGTAATTTATTCAAATAAATTATTGGATAAAAGAATCCTTTTATGGGAATTGACAGTATCTATAATTTATTCAATTATTTTAAAAGTGTGCCCAACCAATTCTGTTTAAGTCAACGAAGCTATATTTTCGCAAGAAACATTCATTTATTCAACTCTTGTAGGAGCTAACTGGCCGCCACCTCCTATTAAAATTCTCTTGTTAAGTGATTTGGCGATCTTTCATTGGTTATTCATCATTCAATGCATGCGGTCCTATTTAGTTAGAGTTTGTGACAGAGCACATGAATCTGTTATTCCCGCACGAAATTAATTATTTCAGAGAATGAAAATAATTAACGAAAACATGGTAATTCCTTCTAGATACTTTGCCAACCAAGAGCAACAGGGAAATATGGAAGCTGGAGAGAGAGGTTCGGTCCTTAATCCTGAAGGTAGTCAAGGGACGACAGGAAGCAACCTCAGAGAAGGACCTGCTTCAGATGATACTCGAAGGCGCCGAAAACAGCGGCGACATGGGAGGCGGCAAAGCAACGGACAAATTCTTCGTGGACAACCGCAAGAACATTTACCAGGCTGGGTATGAGACGACTGCTGTCGGCTGTCGCAGCCTCGTGGACGTTGATGCTGTTGGCCTCGAATCTGGGATGGCAAGCCAAAAGTGCGTAAGGAGGTCGTGCAGGTGTTGCATGGTGACCAACTTTCCGAACTTCAAGTTGCAATTCGTTTTCGTAAAAATTTTCTGAATTAAATCAACAGTCACTTATCACTTTAATCGTTCTTATATTTGCTTGAATGAAAGGAACTATATCATTTAAATAAAAAAATAACTCAAGAACCTGTTTTATTCCTAGTTGGATATGTTATGCTAAATGAAATGGATGGATCTGGTTGAATTATGCAATGTGTCTTGTCACTTAGCCAGTTACAAAGGTAAAGTGAAATGTCACGTGGCGGGCATTTGAGTAAATATTCTTTTAATTCTGATTTTAAGTAATAAATTGTTGTATTTTGATTCTTTGTTTGTTACATCGCGTTGAAGTTGATCAATGGACACAAACAAATTAAAACTCTGCTAGCTAACTGAATTTTCTCTTCGATAGGGGAAGGGGAAAATATGTATACGGGACCCTAAATTTGGTTTTATTGATTAATCGTCTTCTTAACAATAGTCGAGTTAGCCATAATGATTTTATAAATTGCCCGAAAAATGTACTATTCCATTTCTGAAAATCCATCGGAAAAAATTCGGAAAATATCAATATAAACGCCAATAAATTCTCAAGAGTGAAATCTTAAGTTCACTAGGGTGCATTTGTTTGAGGAAAATTATTTTTCTAGAATTAATTTTCCGAACCTTTACCTTTTAATTCATCAAAAATGATTAGTCAACTGAAAATAATTCCCATCAAGAAAATATTCATTTATAAAATTGGGAAAGTGAATTCGTATATCTAAGAAGTTGAAAACACTTTTCGAAATTGCTCATCTTGAAATTTTAATATTTTTTTTATTTTCTTTTTAAATTAGATTTTTTTTTCTTTTTTCTCTTTTTTTTTCTTTTTTTTTTTTTTTTTTTCTTTCTTTTTCTTTTTCTTTTCCTTCTTTCTCCTATGCCGATTGCCAGGCCTTAGCAACCAATCATAGGCACAAGCCAGCCTCAAGTGAGCTTGTGCTCTCTAGGATCTAGCGAGGCTCGAACTCATCAAGATTTGGCAAGGCTTAATAAACTCGACCTTACCCGAGGTTAGCCAAGTCGGCCCTCGCCAAGCCTCGATGACAAAGCCAATGCCCTATCGCAGCCATTGCCAAGGCCCAACAATTGGCAAAGAGGAAAAAGGAAAAAGAAAGAATATAAACTAAAAGATTTATAGTTTAAAAAGAAATGATTTTTTTTTTTTTGCATGAGATAAAATCATGAGATTGAAATCATTTTTCAAATGAAATTCAAACATTAAGAAACGTTTTCTATCACAGTAACATATCATCAAATAAAGAAAAACTAAACATTTTCCTAAAAAATGATTTCACCAAAAAAAAAAATCTTTTTCATGAATTTTTTTCCTCAAACTTGATTTATTAAATGGTGTAACAGGTTTGCCGGTAAGTGTTGAATGCGACTCACTCATTACTTTAAGATCCAGTTATAGTCCGACAACTCGTTTAATAAATCGATTCCATAAATTGGTCTCGGAATACCAGGCCGATGTTTCAATTGTTAAATGTCAAATAGCCCAAAGAAGGAAGGCTGGGAGGGATGGAGCCCAATGCCAAAACAGGGCCTGGACTCGTTTCTGCTGACGGTTTAATCAAAGGGAATAGCTCGGGAAACAGCAGACGTACTGCTAATTTCTTGGGTCATTCCTCTGCTGAGGGGACTGCAGTTGTCATGGCACTTGGGGCTAAAGAAGGTCATTCCTGAATCGACCGACCTCTCAAAGCTCTAGCGCAAAACCTTCGAATTCTACAAACTAAGCAGGTTTACCAAGACGTAAAAATGCATTCGCAGATAGTCGAGCCAACCATGCTTTTGACATCGAGCCAACGAAGAATTTTGTGTCATGCATGTGCCGTGCTTAATGGGATTTGGGCTTTCACCCCGATCAATGTCTCCAGAAAGCGACGAAGGTAAAACATTCATATCCCATTTGCCATCTCGTTCGCGATGTGGCTCAAATTTATAATCTCATGAAAGATAGAGAACAACTTCTCCACTTTTGGTGAGTCCCCTACCACTCAAGAAATGGAAATCAAGAAGTGCCAAAGAAAATGAGAATCAAGAAAACCTGCCCTCGTGGTCGATTACACAGCAACACCAAATGACGTTAGAACCAATTTAAGCGGAGACATAAAGCATACAGAGAATCTGTCTACGGAACGCCAATAAGAGAGAGAGAGAGAGAGAGAGAGTGGAACAAAAGAAACCAGGTTACTCTACAACTTCATGGACAGAGATCTTACGCTTCGAAAAATGATATGACGGCATAGAATTTGATCTTTAAGCCATTTATTGAAGCAGGACTGCTCGTTAAGGTTGCTACATTCACATACCATGAAACAACAGAAGGTATCCTCGGAAATTTCAATCGAACTAATGGAAAATGATCTACAGAAAGAAGCTAGTAATCTTCTCCACCTATGGTGGCATCAACTGACCTGAGGAAAAACTTTTCGAAACGGATGGAAAAATACCCTAATGTGAAATGGCAGCTGTTACTTCACAAGATAACTCATCTAACAAAACTGGATTGTCATTGGAAGTCTCTTACTCAAATTCTACATGCATGCTATCTAATAGCTTTGGCCGGGGAATGACTCCAGTATGTCGTAGTGACCATACCCATGAAACAGGACATTAATAGGAATATCTTCATCCTTCCTATACTCTTCACCATACTTTGCAACGTTGACCAGATTGCCAGAGCTTCTATCCACCATGAAGACCGAGATAGGGGTCCTGAGCCAATCATGTGAATGTGTAAATGTAAACAAAAACTTGAGTACACATAAATCCAGACCAAAACATATTAACATATACACAACAACTTATATACCTTGTTCAAGTAAAGAAGGAATTCAAACATGAAGACTAAGCTTAAAATCAAACCTTAATACTTAGCGAATTAAGGCAATACTATGTTAAAGGGATGCAAGAGTAATGACTAGTCTCACATCATCTCACATCATTTGTAACAGAGATGGTCCTTCAGTTTGTCAGAGTTACTATGACAGAGATCCTCTTATGATTGTACCATGACAGCCTTAAGGTATGCCATTAGAGTAAAATAAAATAAAAAATTGCTTGCTACATGAAGTATCAAAATCAGTAAGCCAAATGGCCAAAGAACTTACTTCAGGACATGAGAAGCCATCAGCAGCTCCGGCTCTCCACCCCATACATAAGGTTGTTGGATTCTCTCAATATATGCATCGAAATCTCCTTCGATGGCCCTGAACATATAAAATGAAAACCACATCATGCCTTAATCCATCTGCTACTCATTGTGTATGGCCATCTAACAAAAACTTACCACTCTGTTTCTTCCCGCCTCTTTAAGAGCTCAGCTACAACCTGCATGGCAGATGGATCGTACCATCATGAGACGACCCTAATTTTGAAACATAGTAAGATAATTCTGGTAGAAGAATTCATATCCAGCGAGAAACTATGCCAATTTTACTTGAGCTCTCAATTCATCAGCGAGTTCTCTTTGATGATTGTCATCTGGAGCTGCTTCTCCCTTTCTCAAGCAAGCGCAATGAGCTATTGCTCTGAACAGGCATCGACCATCCGCCAGCACGCCTGTATCATTCTTTCGCAATCAGATACAGATTGAGCTGAATTCACAAGTCACTATAGTCTGGCAATTTGGAAGCACAAGATAAAGGTGGACAGTTAAGAATCGCGCCACTTGAGAATTGGAATCTATTAACAACCCCCATGTTTACATGCGCAAACATCTATGAGGAGGAAAGGAATTTTCCATTTTCCTAGTCCTGTCTACTTGACATCAGGCTCAGCATCCAAGAATGATTTCAGGACAGCAATCCCAGGAGGACAACAACAGAATCAATCACAAAGTATCTACTTAGAGTGTGGCAAAACCTGAAAAGTTAACTCGCATGAGTAACCACCGAAGAAATTGTCAGATCACTTAGCAAACAACTTTCGATGTCCCAGAATTAAGTTCCAATCCAAAACACGCAAATGAAACTCCAGTCAGCCATTAGAACAAAGACTCAGTGCAAAGTAGTCGAACACTTGAATCTAGAATACAAACGTAAACATCAGCCACCAACCCAACATGATCAACCGTAGTCGTCAATTACAGAAAATTTCGATTTCAGCAAAAGCGCAAAACCAAAACTTCAAATCCCAGAAAATCACACTTCGATGAGATTAACGTATCGATTTAATCTAACAACAAAATCAGCAAGCTACTGTTCCATTGTAGAGGTATCATAACAACACAAAGTCCCACAAGTAGCCTGCGGATACACCAGCAAGAAGCAGCAAAAGAATTTACGCAAACGGAGGACACGCATCGCGCAAGTGCAATCAATCATTCTCCACACACACACGCACGCACGATTCATCCAGAAATGACCTGTCACTCGGTAATCAGGAGAGCTCCGCTTAGCCTCGTCCAAGGAATCGCGATCCTCGACCCTCGCCTCCGGGACGACCTCCTCGCGGCTCGGTTCCGCCGCGTCGACCGGCGCGAGGCAGGCGCAGACGCCGAACAGGAGCCAGGCGGAGTCCGGCCTGTGCAGCCACCGCGCCGGCCGCGCGTCCCAGGCCACGTTCCACGACCCCTCCCCGCGGAACACCGGCCGCCGGGGTTGGTCCATCCTCCTCGGGGGGTCGCCCTCCCCGGACGGGAGGATCGCGTGCCATATGGAGGCGACCCCGCAGGGGTGGGCGCACGACGACGACGCGCCGCCGAGGCGGCAGGAGCTGGAGTGGTGGCGGCGGCGCCACCGGTCGGAGGAGTCGGCGGCGAGCTGGAGCCGGGCGACGGCGGCGGAGACCCAGGCCAGGCGGCCGCAGTGGTGGGCCGCGGAGGCGTGGGAGAAGCAGGAGGCGAGGATCCAAGGCTTGGGGCGCGCGCACAGTACCCCGAGCATCAGAAGAGCCTATCGACGAGAGCAGCAGCAGCAGAAGCAGAAGAAGAAGAAGAAGAGCTCAATCCAGAGCTTCCATGGCGGACGTACGAGATTCAATCAAGCATCGAATGGCGGAGGAGGAAGAGAGAGAGACGCATATATCCATGAACGAGTGTGTAAAATGGCGAAATACAAAAATTAAAAATATATATATATAGGGGAAAAATTTTGCGGCATTGGCAGGTGGATTCTTTTATATTTTTATAATTTTTCTTTTTTTGGGTTACCTTTTCTTGTCGCGAGTGATTAAAATTATTTTTTTTTCTTTTTTTCTTTTTTTGGTTTTTTCTTTTTCTTTTTCTTTTTTTCCTGGAAGGGGTTGGTGTTTGCCTGTTTGGTGACGGCGTAGCAATTTAGGGAAGATGGGGGTTGGTGTGCGAGCGAAGCGCCCCCAGCTGTGCGTGTGCGGACTGCCGACGCGTGGTGGGGCCCCCCCGCGGCGGTACGCTTGCCAAGCGAGTGAAACGAGAATGGCATCTGCCGTGAAAAGATTCCGGATTGTTCCTCCTCCCCACCTCCCTTTTCTTCATTTATTTTTATTTCCCAAAAAAAAATTATAATAAGAGTTAATTCTACAAAATTATTGAGTTAAATATCACTGAACAATTTATGGGTATTATAATTTTAGGTTTTATCTTGTGTTTATCATAAGTATAACAATTTGTGATTTTTTGTTATATTAATTCAATTTAACAAAAATTAACGGATGAAAAATTTGTCACAAATATACTAATTTATGATTTTTAATGATCAAGACATTTAGTGTGAGGTAAATTTACCGTCGGTATACTAATTTAGGATTTTTTGTGCCATTAACTTTTATAACTAAAAAAGGAATGAGTTTGGGTCGATATTTTAAGTCCAAGTTCAATTTTCTCAAATGGGGCAAATTCCATGATCTGGTCCAATGGTTCATGTGTGATTCGAACCCTAGGACAAAACGGGCAGAAATGTCGCCGAATGTCAGTAACTTACGGACATTTAAGAAAAGTTACCGTCTATGAGGTTGCCAATGTTATTAATTATTGAGGAAAATTGTGACATATGAGGACCAAATTACACATGGGGCTTTAAAGTTTACGAACAGGTACGGAATGTTTCAATTATTGAAGTACGGCATTGACAATAGGGACAAGAGAGTTTACAATGAATACAGGCTGATTACAGCTCTTCATGGAATGTTTGGATTATTGGGATATCTAGCCTCACGAGACTTCGAGGTAAACTGCTGTATTGCCAATTCGACATTTACCAAGGATCTATAGGGGAAACTTTGAATCGTAGTGGGAAAGTTATCAGGCTTAGCTACCCAAACTAGGATTAAAATTGCCATGTTACAAAATAAAATTCCATCTCCAGACAACCTTCCTTATCTTGCAATAATTTAAATTCATTTGGCCCTTTCATTTATTGCCGTATTTTACAAGGTCGAGTGATTTTATTTTCCCTTTTAAACAGAAAATGCTCGATAAGAACTCGATTTTTTTGGTAATTTTACTGTTAACAGCATCTTCCAATACGCATTACCTGTTATTTCCAATATTTCCTTATAAGTCTCCATCCATTTATTAATACGTTAGATTCTTTCAATTGCGGGGGAACCTTTGTTACGACATCATATGGACAACTTTTCTATATAAATCAAATCAAGGGGATTTTATGCGAAACCGATCTAATTCAACAATCCAAATCATTCAGGTTTTGAAGGGAAAAAAAAAAAGATTTTGCTTGAATTAATATAATGATACGGTTATCTTCTCATATCGTGATATTGATGTGATTTAACATGTCATAAATATCTTGCGATAGTAAGGAATAAAAGGAAAAAATGAGGAAGGTCGCTATTGAGGTTGGCATTGAGAAGTATCTTTTGAAAATTAGGGCGTGCACAGTCACGCGTGTTTGCTTGGAAAGTATAAAAGCATATTTTGATGTATCTTTTTGCTAATGAAAAGGTAGGTTCATCTTTTTTATTTATTTATATTGTTCTTTTTCCTTTTCAAGTCCTTTTCAAGAAGGAAAGATCCCTCATGCTTGTAAGTTAAGAGCCCCGAGGGCTTTTTTTTAAGTATGTAGTCTCTTAAGAAGTCGTATTTGAATGGGTTAGTGGCCACAAATTAATTTTTAACTTAAAAATTGCTTGATGAAGAGGAAGACGCAGAAGGATTAGAGGGTTATGTGAGAGAAAGCCTTATTTGTTTTCAAATTATGGCTAATTGAAAAAATAAAGAAAGAAGTCAACTATGTTATTTATTTTAACAATTTTATCATAAAATTTGATAGAAACTAATAAATGGTAAATATATCGTGCATGTATCATTTGAGATTTTTGATAACCCAAAAATTAATTTGAAGTAAATTTGTTACTAGTGTACAAATTTAAGGTTTTTTGTGATATTAATATATGAAGTAAATCCACGCCAAGGGAAGAGTTCGAGACTTAGTCTTCAATGCTCAACGCGCGACTTACAAATTACGGGGCCGGCGGTGGGGGCCCCGAGGGGTTTTCGCCGAAGCGCGCAGAGCGGAGGTTCCCTGGGTTACCAAAAAAAAAAAAAAAAAAAAAAAAAAAAAAAAAATATATATATATATATAACGCGCGTCTTACCTGCGCTTGGGAACGCTCGGGGTTTACTCTCCCGCGAAGCGCGTTCGGAGGTTCCGGGTCAAAAAAAAAAAAAATAAAATAATAAAATAATCTTTAATGAACCATGGCCGTTGCGGCGTGGATGGTAGATCATTTGTCCTCCAGGAGGAGGCCAAGGTTCGAAGACTTGCGAAGTAGGGGAGGTTGAAGCGCGTGTGCTGACTTAAGCGTGGCGTCGGGGATGATTTCCCGCTAGTGACACATGGGGAGTTTATGGTACTGTCAAAAGCGATTCCTCCGGCAACCAAAAAAATATATATATAATCTTTAATGGCTTATACCTTATTTGAATCTACGATAACATTTTAGGTTATAGAAAATATTACAAAAATTCAAAGTTACTCTAAATAATATTAAGACATTTCTATGTTTTCATTTTGAGAATTTGATGTTTCTAAATATTTTCATTATTTTCCAGTAAAAAAAAAGTTGTCGAGATTAATGTTGCAAGAAACTAAAAACCGAACAAAAAAAAAACAGCAAATAAACCAAATAAAGAACTGCGGACCATGAAATGGTTGCTCTGTCGTCTACTACCGTGTCATTTGCCACGTGGGCGCACAAAATGGTGGGACCCGCTGTAAGCTGATTGGCTGACAGGTTAGTATTCTTAAAAAAGTTGGCAAGATTAATTTTTCGCACTTTTTCCGTTGTACTTATTTGATTAAACAATTATTTATAAATGAATTTTAGTTAAAAAATTCCAAGATCTTTTCTGGGTCATTTCAATTTTATTGGATTTTTTTTTATTTTTTTATTTTTGCTCACAGGATGCCACCTTATTTTATTCAAATTCTTTTTCTTTTTTTCTTTTTATCCCGTACTAATAATGACAAATAAGTCGTAATGCACCAACCAATTCGGTTGACAAACGTAAACATAACCTCTAGAGTCTCTTTTTTTTTTTTTTTTTCTCTGGAGATTCTATGAACTACAAATTTTTTTTCTTCTTTTGCAGGCGAATACTGGGAAAAAGGAAATTACATAATTAGACACTCTCAAATTATTAATGGCTAAATGTTAAGTTAGATATGGAGAAAAAAAGTCAGACTTGCTTTCATTAGTCTAGTGCACGTTGCTCTCAATCATTTAACAGATTTCAACTTGAGCGATTGAGATCCGTTACTTTTCGATCTGAGGGCCACAGTCTCATGAGGCTCTATGCCTTGAGGAAATTATAAATTTAAGCCATTAATTTAGCTATGTTTGGGATGGGAGGGAAAAAGGCCACCAACTATTTTTCTACATAAGTTTCATAAATCGGCTGTAAAAACCAGATGTGCTTATTAAACATATGATAAATGAGTTTATCGAGAGAAAAAAAAAATGCATAACTAGGTCTTTCCTCACTATGAGTTGCTATTAGGGATGAGGAGTTTTAGATTCCATACAAGTTCCACTTGAAACCCGAAACCTACCTGTTGGTACATGTTCCTCATTTTTTGAAATCTGAAAGTTACCCTGCATATTCTGAAATCTGGAATCTACTCTATCACATGTTATAGGATCTACTTAGGTTTTGTCTATATTATTAATTAAACGATTGTAATGAATCATTACATTTAATAAATACTAATTATTATTATAATTCACAAACCACAACTTATATTTAGATACACATAGAATATGCAACATTAACAAAGTCTCAATCATAAATGAAAGTTTAGCCTAGTGATTTCAGATTACACATTTATCATCGGACATCATGGAATATCGTAAGATAGCACAAAGACATGGACCAAGAAATGGGTTACAGGTCCACCTACCAAGGACTTGGAACCTACCCGTCGAAACATATTCCCCAACTTTTTGAACTTGAGACCTACCCTACATGCCTTGAAACTTGAACTAATCCGGTTCTTTAGTTCCATGTTCTACCATGAAACCATACTCACCCTTATTTGCTACACTAGCATCTCTTTAATTTCTTTTTCCTTAATCAAGCATTTCATATTCATGGAACCGATGCTAGTGACCGTACGACTTTATCACTAGAGTATCTTAATTTAACAATTATTTATTTATATTTGAAAATTTTACGTAAATTCACATCTTAATCTAATCAATAGTACAGTACAAATGGAGTGTTTGACAACTTTTGGGTACATCGATCACTTGATATGTGGATTCGAGGGATATTCTGTTCTACGGTTGTCGTCAATAGTTAAAAACTTGTAGAATTCATTGACTTATTTGGGTTGCTTCTGGTTTCGATTCAAAACCCATAGCATCTCTATCTACTACGAAATGAACCCTTGTTTTCGCACATATATGTCTTGCAAGAAAAGGAGGGAAAGAAGGAAACAAGAGCAGGAGGTGTAGGGGTGGCAATGGAACGATTTTGTGATGGTTTGGGAGAGTCGATTTTATTCCAAATCTGTCTTGAACTTTATAAAAAAAATTTAAATGGCATCTCAAACCCGCCTCCTAAATTACCGTGTACTTGTCAGGTTCCCAATCACGCTCAATATCACCCAGTTATTATCTTCACCTATATAACTTTCATTAGAGAATTAATCAATAAAATGATTAAAGAAATGATTGTATGACAGTCTTTAATTTACTGTGAGAATAACAGTTTGTTTTGAACCGCAAAAAATTAAAAAATAAATAATTATAAATTATTGTGAGGTCAACTCTTTTAAAAAATTATAGCTCATAACCTCATAACAAGTTGTTATTCTCACAGTAATCCAAAGGCTGTTACATTAACATAGCCCAAATGATCATCACGCTCAGACAAGCTCTTATCAAACAGATTTTACTTTCCTTTTTAGACAAAAATATCAAAAAAAAAAAAAAACACGACCTTTTTTAAATGGTAATTTACTGGTAACGTCATCTGCTAATATGCATTACATATTATTTTCATTGGCTCCTTTTAAGTCTCTATCCGTTTAATTATTAAGTGACTCTTTACACTCTCGGACCTTCTTATTTCGTGAACCATTTTTCTCCATAAACTAAACCGAATCTGACTCAAAGGTGCCAAATCATTCGGATTCTCAGAAAAGATTTTCCTCAAATGAGCATAATTGTAAAATTCTCTTCTCGCCTCAGGATTCTAACACGAGAAAAATAAGTGGGCCTCAGTTGTCATATGATTGGGTGGAATGGAATTTTCAAGGGGTATGGATGACTAAAATGGGGTTCTGTGACAAGTGGGTCTCAATGATCATGAAGTGCATCTCCTCAGTTATGTTTAGTGTGAAATAAAATGGGGAAACCCTCGAGTACTTTCAGCCAACTCACGGGATTAGGCAAGGAGATCTTCTATCTTTGTACCCATTCATACGTCTGGCCAATGTCATCGCTTGAACAGTTTAGTAGAAAATGGAAGCATCAAAGGAATTTGGGTCAATAGATTATGTCCAACACTATCCCATTAGTTGTTTGCTGATGATGCTATTTTCTTCTTTGACAAAAAGTTTCAGAATGTCAAATTTTGGCTGCAATTTTGAACCAATATTGATTTGCTTCACCACAGGCGATTAACTTAAACAATTTTGAAATTTATTTCAACGCTAGTTGTCCACAAGATCTTCAAAGGAGTATGGCCTATGAATTGAGAGTACAAAAATATATGATAATACCCTCAAATTGCAGTAAAAAAAGTAGCTATTTGTCGGGATTCTAGTGAGAGTGAACATGAAATTGGAGAGCTGGAAAGGGAAGTCAATGTCAAAGGCCAAAAAGAAAGTCCTAATCAAAACGGTGGTGCAAGCTTTGCCCCAATAAGCAATGTCCATTTTTAAGATCCCAATTAGTGTGTAAAGCCATTGAGAAAAATATCACGTCCTTTTGGTAGAAACAAAATAATACTCAAAGTGGACTTCAAGAGAAGAAATGGGAGCACCTCAAAGTAAAAAGATAATGGAGGGTTGGGATTTCGAGATTTAATAACTTTCAACAAAGCGATGAAAGGCAAACAAGCTTGGTGATTTTCGATCACCTTCAAGCCTATGGAGTCTTCTTTAGAAAGGTATCTACTATCTAAGAGGGGACTTGTGGAATGCAAATAAGGGATTTAGACCTTCATGAGAATGGCAAAACTTATTGATGGGCAGATATTCTATTGTAAATGATATACAATGATCATGGGTGATGGAAAATCAATAAGCATTTTGAGAAGACAAAGTGGCTACCAGCTGGAGTAATAGGAGGACCAGCAAATCAGGGGCTTCCTAGAGTTGTGAGGGAGCTTATCATTCAAGAAGATATGGTTTGGAATGATGAACAGAAATTGAATAATCTTTCTTATGAGAATATAATGAATGAAATCATGTCCATTCCACCAAGTAAAAATGCAAAAAAGGATGAGTTCGTGTGGAAAGGAAGTAAAGATGGGAACTTTACTATTAAGAGTTCATATAACAACCAAAAATCCGAAGCACAGCAACAAAACATAACTCAAGCATCCTGTGCATACAAAGTTCCTCGTACATTATGGACAAAATTATGGAAATTAAACTCCTGCCCCAAAATTTGACTATTCTTATGGAATTTACGCCAGAACGCAATCCCAACAAAAGAAAATCTTTATAAAAGGAAGGCTTTACCTAACCTGATGTGCCAATCGTGTCATTGAATTCCAGAAATAGTAGAACACTTGTTCTTGTTATGCCCCTAGACTGAAGCGATTTGGGCGGATCCCAAACTGAAAAGAAAATTATGGAGAACAGGATTACGAGAATGGATTAGTGGGCTCACCGACATTTCGAAGCAAAGGAAAATTCACCGAGTAAAGAATTAATGGCTGAAGTATTGTGGTCGCTTTAGAAAGCAAGAAACACATTCATCTTTCGATCTTGAAAATTGGATCCCATCGTTGGTTGTGGATGAAGCCTTTGCTCTACAGGAAAGTTTCATGAGGTGGGATTGAGAGGCAAACTGTAAGAATGACGGACCAGAAACCCTACTATAAAATGGATTTTGTTGCCAAGAAAGGTATTGAAATTCATTGTGGATCGGTTTTGGATAGAGGGAGAGAAGGAAGGATCAATTGCTAGAGTGTGTCAAGACTTCAATGGTGTAATCACTAACGGCTTTGTGAAATCATGTCGAGCTTCGTCGGCGATCGAAGTAGAAACACAAGCTCTGGTCGAAGGTCTCTCCCACATGAGAAATCTTCATGATCTACAAGGGGCAACCAATATGCACATTCAACTAGAAAGTAATAACGTATCAGTTATTCACTTCATTGAGGGAACCATTCAAAAGTCATGGCACATATAGGCTTGGGTGGAAGATTGCAAGATTTCGTTGGGCCAGTATTAGTTTGTCCACATAGCCCATTATCCGAGAGAGGTAAATCATTTAGTAGATTAGATTGTGAAAGCCCATTATAAAAAGACTTTTCCTTCATATTGGCTATCCAATTCCCCGCAATTTCTTTTAGACTTGCTTCATTTAAACATGTCACAAACTCTATCCCTAGTTGATGAATTGAGTATTATCTTTAACCGAAATTAAAAAAAAAAAAAAAAACACGCAGCATAAATATCCCGAAATAGTAAGGAACAAAGGGAATACTAACTTTAATAAGGAAGATTGTTAGTGAGGTTGGCATTGAGAAATATCTTTTGAAAATTAGGGCATGCCCAGTCATCGTCATTGCTAATAAAACAAATGGCACGCGTCCGTGGCTCACATCGTGGCTCACGTGTTTCCATGGAAAGTTTAAAGCATATTTTTATGCTTTTTCTGCTAATGAAAAGGTAGGTTCATCTTTTTCTTTTCTTTTTTTATCCTGTTCTTTTCCCTGGGCATCTTTTTAAAAGTTAAAAAAAAAAAAAAAAAAAAAAAAAAGCAGGTTCATCTTTTTTTCTTTTTTTTTTTTTTTTTTTTGATCTTGTTCTTTTCCCTGGGCATCTTTTTAAAAGGAAAAAAAAAACATGTAAACCTCTTAATAAGTCATATTTGAATCTACGGTACTTTTGATTTACAAAAAATATTAAAACAAACTTTAAGTGACTCTAAACTAATGCTACCATTTTTATGTTTGCACGTTAAAAAAGTTAATTTTTTAAAAATATTTTCAGTATTTTCCGTAAAAAGGTTAGCGAGTTTAAGGCTAAAAAAGAAAAGAAAAAAGCAAACAAACCAGACTAAAAAAACTGCACCCCATAAAATGATTTGTCTGTCGTCTACTGGGTTCATGCCACGTGCGCACATGCTATGTCGCAATCTGATTGGCCGATAGTAATCTCGGGTTAATTTATTGCACCCTTTTTCCGCTCTACTTATTTGATTAAACAATTATTTAATAATGGAGTTCAGTTTAAAAATTCAAAGATCTTTTCTGGGTTATTTCGTTTTTATGGAAATTTTCTATCTTTCTTTATTAATTTTTTGCTCGCGAGCCACCACCTTATTTTACTCGAATTATTTTTCTCTTTTTTCTTTTTCTCCTATTCAAATAATGATAAATAAAATCACATGCACCAATCAATTCAGTTGGAAAAACGTGTGCGTAACCTCCAGTATCTTTTTCGTTTCCTGGAGATGACATGAGCTAAGAATTTTTTATTCTTTTTTGCCATGCAAACCTCGAAAAACGAAATTACAGAAATAAACAGTTGCAAATAATTATGGAAAATATTAATTTAGAGAAGGAGAGAAAGCCATCAGACTTGCTTTCATTGGTCTAATGAACGTTGCTCTCAGAACTTCAGTTGATACTTCATTGTCAAAGCTTAAAAGAGGAAGAATAAGTACACTAAGGGAAAAAAAAATCAAGAACACGATACAAAATAAAAAGTTGCACTACTATAAAGTTGGATCATTTCTAGACCTTTTAAATGAGTAGGTTGAATCGGGATTTGGTTAGATCATAAATAATCCAATCCAAATTAACTCATTTAACATGTTTATGATCTATTTATCATAAAGCAAATTTATTGACATATACTTGACACAATTCATACTCAACTCATACCTGACCCAATCTATTTAATTAAATTTAGGTGATTTTGTTTCTTATGATTTTTCTAAAAAATGATATTACTGATATATTTTCATGCTCTTCAAAATTAGTGAACATTTATATATATATAATTGAGGTTATGTTTGTTTCTTGAAAATAAATAATTTTTATTTTTTATTTCTTTTATTTCTTTTTCTTTCTTCTTCGGCCGATCCCCAGCCATGACGATGGCCAATGATCGACCACAAACGAGCTTCAACTAATTCCAGCAAGTCGAGCCTTGCCAACCTTCGGTGAGGCTCCACCTCGCCAAATGTTGATGAGGTTGAGCTTGCTCAAGTCCTCGCTAGATTGGCGAACTCGAGGCCTCGACCGATCAATGACCTCGAGCTCGCCCAAGGCTAGTAAGCTTCGCCAATCTAGTGAGGTAGAGGCCCGTGAGCTCAAATCTCGCCCGATCAGTGAGGCTCGAGCTTTGCCAAACGTCAACAAAACCTCAGCCTTGCTTGATTAGTGACCTCAAATCCCTTGAGGCCAGTGAGTCTCGAAGCTTCGTTGATCTAGTAAGCTTGAGGCCAGTGAGCTTAAGTCTCGCCAGATCGGTGAAACTTGAGTCTTGCCAAATGTCAACAAGGTAGAGGCCTCACCCAATTGGCAACCTCGAGCTTGCCCGAGACAACGGTTCATCCCTCGCCTGGCCAGTCACTAGTCATCAGAGGAAGATGAAAGAAGGAAAAAAAAGAAAAAAAGAAAAAGAAAAATAATTATAATTCAATTTTAAAAAAAATTAAGGCTGAAATGGAGCTCAAGGCCGATGAGCTCGAGTCTCGCTAGATCGGTGAAACTTGAGCCTAGCCAAATGTCAACAAGGCAGAGGCCTCTCCCAATCGGCGACCTCAAGCTCTCCCGAGATCAACGGCTCATCCCTCGCCTCGCCAGTTGCTGGTCATCAGAGGAAGATGAAAGAAGGAAGAAGAAATAAAGAAATAAGAAAAAATAATTATAATAATTATAATTATAATTCCAATTTTTTTTTAAAAATAATTTTGTAAGGCTGAAAAAATAAATAGTGTGTGTGTGGGCGCTAAGTGCGTGCGTGCGTGCGTGGGTTTGAGCCTTAAGTCAAAAATGGGCCTTAAACTCAACCCATTTAGATCCATTTATTTTGGCCTTTAAAATTTTAAACCATTTAAGGAAGGTCTACAAAATTAAAATGAACCATATATGACCCATTTATAAATAGATCATATATGGGTTTAAAACCCATTTTGATAAGTCTAGCCTTTGGTTGGAAATGGATCATAAACTCAGCCCATTTATACCTGTTTATTGTAACCTTTAAAATTTTAAACCCATTTAAGGAAGGTCTACAGAATTGAAGTGATCAATATATGGCTCCTTTATTTTTTAAACAGGTCATATATGGGTTTAAGACCCATTTCGATAGGTCTAATCATTTCTAATCAAGTAGATTGTATGCCAAGAAATTGAATCTTATTTTTTACGATTATTCAGTCATAAATTTGATAAATTTATGTAATCTCGCATGTTAATCCATTTGATGGTATGGTATATTTGGAATGTTTGACAACTTCTGGGGACATCATAGCCTGATATATAGGTTTGAGGATATTCATGTTTAACGGCTGTTGTTTTTTTTAGGTAAGGTAGTTGTTGATACTTATAAATTGGGAAAATGATACAAATGGTCCCTAAATTTTAGCCAAATGTGCAATATGGTCCCTAAACTTTGGCCAATATATAATGTTATCCTTGAATTTTTAAAATATTCAACGTAGTTCCTGGATTTTGATACATGTTTAATTTAGTTCATGAGTTATATGAAAATGTTTGATGTTGTTTTTGAAGTTGAATGTTCCATATAGTTTTCGAATTAAATTAAACACGTATCAAAAGTGCAGAGTTATATTGGGATCGCATTACACATTTGACAAAAATTCAAAGACCATTTATGCCATCTCTTTTATAAAAATATGGAATCATACAATCGTTTTGGTTTCGATACTAAACCCGAAGCATCTGTATCTACTATAATATGAAACCTTCGTTTTTGCATATCTATGCCGTGCCAGGAAAGGAGGGAAAGAGGAAAGACATAAGAAGGATCCGTAGGGGTGGCAACGAAACGAATTTGTGATAGTTTGGGACATTTGATTTTGTCCCATCTCTCCCAGAATCTTTAAGGTTTCGTAAATGAAATCCCAAAGCCTATCCCACTAAATTATCGAGTACCGTGGCGATCCCAGCGTGTTCTCATTATCACTACAGTTGTTATCTTCACCTATGTAATTTTTTATATTGAAAATTTGTCCAACTCAAGACAAATAGTAATATCTTGAGTGCACGGCGATGACCATGAAAATCTATATACCATCACAAAATTCAAAATCCTCGTATAATGTGTAGAAATAATGAAAATAAGTAGAAACTAATGTTGCGAAAGAATCTAAGTTCGGCATTTTTTTTTTGGGGACCGGGGGGGGGGGTGTTGGGTATCCCTATGTCGGGTGAATAATATTTATAGAGGTGACCTTATATTCTTCGTAAGAGCAGCTATATTTTATTACAACGGCTCTCTTTTTCGAGTTTCAAATCACTCAAAGGACAAATCTCAATCCCATCCCAAATACTACAAGATTTCGCACGTAAAACCCGTGACCCATGACCCTAAACTATCGCCCCTTTAAGTTGCCTAGGGTTTGAGAAGGGTCGAGTACCCTATTTCACGTATTGCCAAATAGTTCATTCGATTAATTTTGATTAAAAATTTCTGCTGTGGACACCAACCGTTCTACATAACACATCGTATTAACGTAGACAATTTTTAATAAATATTCTTATACTCTTTTTTTCCTTCCCTTCTTTCTCTAGTCGGTCGTTAGGCCTAGGTGATAATCAACGACTGGCTAGAGGCAAGGGCCAACAAGATCAACCGCGGCATCGCCAAGGGGCGCCTTTGGTCAATTGTATGGAAGAAGAAGGAAGGGAAAAAAAAAGAAAGAAAAAAATATATATATAAAAATTGATAAAACATTAAAAATTATCTATATTAATATCATCCATATCATGTAAAACGATCAGCATCCATGTTAGCAGTTTTCAACTTATATTAGTCAAATGGACTCAATTGGTGAATCATGAAAAGATTTAGAACTCAATTAATATAATTAAAATATTTATGACCGAATTAATAAAAGCTCAATAAATTTATGAGATTTTGCAGACGACGACTTTCCCACCCTTGCCTCTTTCCAAACAAAGCCACGGTGTTCGACCTTAAAAAGGGAAGGGGGGGAAGGGAAGAGACATTGCACCAGCTCTGAAGAAACAGTCGCTGTCCTTATTTTACCAAAGGATGGTGCTCAGCATTGGCCAGTGATGAACGAAGTCAAGCTCGTGTGGGCCGGCGGGCGCCCGATAGAAGGGCATCGAGAATATCGACGGGAACGTGCCAGCTCTAGCACAGCTCATTCCCTCTCGTAGAGTCGTGGACGGTAGGAGATCCTTGGAAAGAAAGGGCCGGACGTTGACAGTGCGCGTGTGTGCATACGAAAACATCACTCCTTACCTCGTTTTATTAGTAGAAATATAAACCGTATTCGAAAAAAAATATGCAAAAAAAAAAAAAAAAAAAAAAAAAACCTACTAGATTGCCATACCCATTGCATTCGCCTGCCGATTTAGGATTAATATAAATTAAAAATCTCAAATTAATTTCTATAATTAGAAATCCCAATCTATCTCCTGAAATTTCTGGACCGGCACTCTCACTCAAATCTATCTGACCACGTCCAACCCCATGCTGCCAATGGAGGGTGGATTTGGGTCAACCTACCAATTCGAGGGAAATGCGTCATGGATGCTGGTTTGAGATTTTTTTGTGAGACAAAAATTAATTTGGGGTAATGTTATGGGGTGTAGGTTTGAGAATTTTAATAGCCATGAGGCCCCTGATTTATGGATCACCATTGAACTCTCTTCATCGCATTGTATTTTCTTTTTCTTTAAAGTGCCTAGGTATTATATTGTACAAGTAAGAAATTTACATGAAGTAAGATACAATAAGCCCAAAGAAGAGGCTGGGTTACATAATCAATTTGCCCATGGACCAAATTTTATTCTTTCGAATAAAAATTAAAAGAGAAGCCCAAAAGCCCAAATCTAAAACAGGCTTGGTAGAAAATCCTCGAGAGTTCTACCTTTACACCTGTGGGTGGAGAAATCTTGTATGATAATTCCAATAAATATCGAAAATTAAAATTATTCAACACTTATTTTATTAAATAGGCTTGATGACCGTAACTAGTTTTGAATTTCAAAAATTCAATTAAGTAAAACAAATGCTTAATTTTTTAAGTGATGATGAGATTGCTTAATTTGTGCAATAGATAAATACGTGTAAGCAGGAATCAAAATCTTACCTACTACATTCTTAAAGTCCAAAACCTACCAAGAACGTTCACAATCTCGTATTTGGTAGAAAGCTAATATTACTTTAATACTCAACTTATAGGAACATCATCTCATTTTCCATTTTTTGCACTCGATTTGGTCAACACTTAAAATTTGATACTTGTTTTATTTTCTATTTTTATCGAACAAGCTTCATCCCAGTTTTTTTTCCTCTTCTTTTTTGGACCTCTACCCGTGATGGGGAGCGACTATATTTGAGCTTTGTCGTAGGAGCGCAAACGCATAGAGGGGTGCGGAAAGTGACCGAGCCAGGGTATAGGTTGAATAGGAACGAAAATGGCTGAGGAAATATGGAGGTAAACACTTATATATGATTGCTGACCCCCAAAAAAAAAAAAAAAAAAAAAAAAAAAAAAAAAAAAGCACTTATATGTGATTGCAATCTCCTTTTGTAGTCAAGAAAATTTCTAACACTTCCATTTTTTTTAAGTCTCATCCAATCTGTCGAGATGCATGTGTGAATTGTATTAAAAAAATTTACTTAGAAGAATTAATGTTATGTGAAGTAATTAGTATATTCTTATTGGTTTATAACTCATTATCTTAATCTTTTGAGGGAAAGTGTGCCCATTTGAATAGATCGATGTGCTCATACTTGGGTTCTTCATTAGTAATGTCCCCATGTGAAAATATCATCTCTCTAAGTTGGTGTCAGAGCCTATGGTTGAATGATAGCTTACTTCCAATGACTATTGGCGTTTGGTGAATATCTCAAGGAAGGAATCTCATGACTGACATGGTTCTGAGTAGCCTTCATGGTTCGATTTGCCAAAAGAGACCAATGACGGAGATGGGTATTGTGGTGTGGCAATACGATTTTGATGACAATCTCATGGTTCTATTTGGAGAAAGAGATCACGAATGAAGGTGAACATTAGAGATTCAGGTTGAGACATGTTGATGCAAAAGGATACATGATTTTTTTTTAAAAAAAAAAAAAGAATGCAAGCCTAATACTGAGATCATGCATAGCAATGTAGTCTTGATGGCAACCCCATGATTTGAATTGGAGAAAGAGATCATGAATTAAGGTGGGCATTAGAGGTTCAGATTAAGATATGTTGATGCATAAAGATATTTAAATTAAGGGAAATTAGACCTGACATGGAACTCACATGCAAATGCAATCATATTGAAAAAGTCTTAATGGTGTGAAGTAATTAATATATCATAATTGTCGGTAACTCATTGACTTCAACTTTTGAGCAAAAGCAAGTTCAACCAAATATGTAGACAGGCTCAAACTTAGCCTCTCTTTGATGATCTCTCTCGGTGAAGGTTTTATATTTTTACTACGCACTCTCAACACTTTTTAATAGAAATAATCCACCAGATTTTGCTTTGAGACATCGTGCCTTTTAACTCCGTGGAGTTCCCTCCCCCACCCCCCAAAACTCTGCATTGCTTGAGCGAGCACGGACAATTATCTATTCCATTGCCTCCATGACCGCTCGCTACCATCATCGATTTCAAATCTATGGCAATTATCTATTCCATTGCACTCACGTCAGTGGGAATCAAATAGTAGAAGCTGCCCGTGCTATTATCTTGTCAGCATGCGCTTGTCGTGTCTGTATCATCTTAGTAATTTCATTTCCTTCTTCTAACACATATAATATCTACATGTCATTTACTAAATTATCAAAATGTGAAACAAAGTACCCTTGGCTTAGGTCATCTTGAATCTTTGAGAATCTTTGACCATCTCGATTGCACTCAAGTCTACAGGAATCAAATCGCAAAAGCTACATGTACTATCATCTTGTCAGCACGCACTTGTCGTATCTATATCATCTTAGTAGTTTCCTTTTCTTCTTCTAACACGAATGATATCTACATGTCATTTACTAAATTACTAAAATGCGAAAAAAGTATCCTTGGCTTAGATCATCTTGATACCGCTAAAATATAATAATCTCTGCTTTAACAAATTCCTTTTTATTTTTTGGGGTTAAAACTTCTTTGTAATAGTTAACCAAATTGGATCCAACCCTAGCCGTCCCGCTAGAATGCCGCCCCCTATTTCTCTTTTTGATAGCCTCGATGCGATTTAACCTACAGAAATATTCGCCAAAATAGAATAATCTTCCTTTCTCATTACTTTATTACCTTTCCTTCTGTCATTATCGAATTAAACCAGGTCAAGCTTTGCTTCGACCCAAAATTTGGTGCCCCACGAGTCACGCTATACACATGTCAGTCCATTGCATAGGGACCACGGGTTTAGCTTAACGTGATAGACTGGACTTAGAAAAAAAAGAGAAAAAAAACACATGGAAATCATATCTCCCATTTTTCTACCTTGAAAAAAGGGCAAAAAAAAGAATAACATATGGGCCGGCTTGTGCAAACAATTTTTTCGTAAGTCCAGGCTTGTCTAGATGCATCCACTCATCCTCAATCAATTCAAATGTTGTTTCCGTGACTATCGTTGTCAATTTTTTTATAAAGGGACAAGAAGACTTTTTCATAATCGTGTGGTCCAATTCTCGTTCTCATAATGATTTATGGAAAATCGGTTGTGCGATTCAATGCTTCTATTATTTGGAAAATCGCTTCAAAAATAAAATTAATAAAATATCCAATTGCTAGGGACCGCTTTTCCTACCCCGTCGGCTCTGACTACAATTTTTGGTAATAAAAGTCTCGAAAACCCTTTTAAGGGGCCACGAATTTTACATAGGTTTTCACATGAGAGTCGTTGACCTTGACTTGGGTCAAGCCAAAAATCACTCTGCCGAAAGGGAAATAGAAAAGCAAAAAAAAAAAAAAAAAAATTGGGGCGACTCCAAATCACACGGCCAGAGGAAAAGGTCCGCCTCGGAATTGCCGAAGGAGAAATTTCTTCCTTCTAGAAAATCAAACCTTAATTGGCGGAGACTCCAACGTTGACGATTCGTGGGATCCACTCCCTATTATGACGGCCAGTTTCGAAGGCAGCGCCCTCCTCCGATTTGCACGTGACATCAGCAAGCAGTCTCCATCGTGGCCACACAATGCCTTTTTAATTATACCGATGTGATGGATATAATCAATCATTATCATCACCTTTTTAACTTTCACTACTCAATTAATTCTAACTTCGAAAAGGATATCGCTCGAAAGGGAAACTCTCCATAATAAGTTGACATGTTTGTCCTCAATTGAAATTGAGTATTCTTTTTGGGGTGCACACGAATATGACTCTCGTCATTCCTTGAGAAAATTGTCCAAAATACCATAAATTTAATATACGATGACCAATTCAATCTTGAATTTTTCAATTGTATCAACTTAGTTTTCGACGACTTACTAATTAGTCTTACACCTTTCAAATATTCTAATTTAGTTTTAATTCATTCAATGATTTATCAATTTAGTCCTTATTCTTTTAACGATTTGTTAAGCATTGATCGTTCTACCTAGCATGGCAAGCACTCCACTCTCGCCATGATGAAAGTGCAACTGACATTACCGTCGCAGCAACTAAGGTATACGTCTGCCTGGATTCGATTCGAGTGAACCGGTACCTCAACCGGTATCTATCATAATGTTTAGATGAATCAATTTTGGCATAGACAAATTTCGTAATTTTCTAAATTTCTTTCTTATTTTTTTTACTTTTCTTTCATTTTTCTTTTTCCCTCCATCCGGCCATGTTGAAGGTTGGCAAAGGTCACCAAAGGGAAGAAGAAAAAGAATAAAAAGGAAAAGGAAAATATTATAAAAATATTAGAAACTTAAATAAAATTACAAAAATTGTCCACGTCAAAACCTGTTGTGTCATGTAAGATGGTTAACTCTCACTAGGTCCCTACATATACAATTTCTAATCAAATTTAGTTGGAAGGAATAAATTGACAAATCATCAAAGGTTTGGGATTAATTTGACATAGTTGAAAATTTTAGGAGTAAATCGACAAGTTATCAATAGGTTTATGATTTGATTAGTATAATTGAAATGTTTATAACTAAATTAACAATCGTACATTATGTTTATTACTTTTTAAAAAAATTTCCCTCAATCCTTGTATCATGGTAATACCTTGAAGTAAAAGATTTATTAGTAAAGAGGTCCCAGAGAAGATTTGAGGGAAGTAAGATAATGAACTTTTACCCAAAAAAAATGATAGTCAACCTCAGCTTGGAAGTATTCTTTAAGACACCTCTATATTTGTTTATAGTTTCTTTTTCACCCAAATAAGACATATCTATTCCCAAACTTGCTTTTCAAACAAAGAATACTTCACTTGGAGAAATCGTCAAGAGGAAGTCGAAGTCTAAGCTTGTTAATGTATTCAATTAGATACATCTTTACTCAAAAGCTCAAACCAATTAGTTATGAGCTAACTAAAATTTATTAATTACTCTACACCACACCAATTCTTTGATGTGGGATTTTTCTAATAACTCATACGTGTATCCTGATAATCTTTTATTCACATGTGAACTCAGTATTAAGCATACTCCCCTTTAATTTAGGCATCCTTTTGTATCAAAATATCTCAACTTGAATGTATTATCAGCTTTGATATCATTTGTTGGGAGTGCGCAACTAAAGCTCATACATTTTATTTGGGGAGATCGCCAAGAGGGAGCTCAAGTCTAAGTTTGTTAATATATCTAGGTGAACCCACCTTCACTCAAAAGTTTAAACCAACGAGTTATAAGCCAACTAAGATATATTAATTACTTTATATTACATTAATTATCTTATGAGAGATTTACATGCATCCTAACACCTTCTATCACCTAAGGATGGCAAGGGTTATGACAAGATGGGAAATAACTATTCTTCCAGGCAAACCAAAGCACCTCTATCCCCATTTCGACGAGGTAAGGCAATGCATTGCTCTCCATGGAATAATCTATTAGTCTCTTAGAAAATTATAAATTTTAGAATTAAATTAAAAGCTTTCTTTATCATGTTAAGGCAAAAACCCTTTATCAATCCCCCGAGCGACCTTTATCAGTAGTGTCCCCCACTCCCCCAACCTTACTTGATAGGAAATTCCAAAGAGATCTTGTGAATATTAAATGAATGGAATTATGATACTCTCTTGAAATTTAAGGCTTCGCTCCTTACCATTAACGAACCATTAACGAAGCTTAACATCGTTTCGAGCCCCATGCATGATTGTGGTGAATAAGTAGATCGGCAGGGTCGGATGGACATGAGAACTTAATTTGATGGAAGATAGAATTAAGTATGATAAGATTAGAACCAACGTAGGAACCTCATCTTGTATACACACCCTTTTTGACCGGTGCCTCTCAGTAAATTGTCTTTTTATTAATCCCCTACATAGGTGTAGTTAGGTTGGACATCAGGGAAGTTTCAGTTTAGGAAAGGTCACCTATTTAAATAGCACAAGTTGCATAAAGACTGCTTTAAATTAGGATCATGTATACATGTCAGATACCTGAACTTAATTGGTTTATAGAGCACTGGGTGCTTCATTTGGCCTTCAAATAGCCAAGTCAATGCGCCCGCGCAACCACTGGGGGTTCCCTTCCAACATGGAAGGGGGAGGTGAGGGGTTCAAATCCCCACCTTCTCGGGAGGGATGGGGGTAGGGATGCGTAAGTTTCGAGAGTGGGTTGCGACTCCCACGCCCGCAAGAGAGCGGGGGCACAAGTCTGCGAGTGAGTGTAGAGTAGAAATAAAGTAGGACTAAAAAAAAAAAAAAAAATGATGCGCCCACGCGTCTGATTGTTGATAAAGTTGTCTTCTTCTTGATAAAAGAAAATGTAAAATAGTGGTGTAGGGTTCTAGCTCTTCCTGTCCAATGATTACTTGATTTTCCATAATGGGACGAGAGTCAATAGAGGAGGACTGCTTCGTAGCTGCATGATCTTATCCTCGTTCTCGCGAAATGTATTTTGGCAAAATCAATTGTGTGATTCATTAGTTCTATTACTCAGAAATTTCTACAAACAAAATTAATAGAATACGCAATTACTAGAAACATTTTTTAGACCACATTGGCTTGGACTGAAAATATATATTTAGTCTCGAAACTTTTTTCAGGAGGGTAACAAATTATTCCCGCAGTAGTCGAAATTTTCCTGATGCACACAGGAAACGTCAACCATTAACTAATGTCAATCAAAATCAGCTTCCCAAAAAAAAAAAAAAAAAAAAAAATCAAGCAAAGCGGTGCCTGTTCGGTACGACAAGGTAGCGTGCAATTTTATGTCATCATAGTTCAGTAAACGTATATCCATTTTGCAAAAATTGATAAAATATCTTCCGAGAATATCAATAGATGGATATAAATCGATAAAAGTTGTGAAAGGTACTCTGTTGATTTTGGACATGAAAGTAAACGATGAGGAATTTAAAAGTACAACATTGGGAGCAATTGTTGCCGGTGATGAAAGTGCATGAAAATAAAAATAAAAAATAAATTTTCAAAAGAATGTTGAGTTCTTTAATTGATCAGGATACATTTATTGTAAATACACTTCAGTAATTATAACCATTTCTAGATGGTTACGCACAATGGTCACTAAATTTGATAAAGAACTAACTTTTTAATCCGATCGACGATTACAAGAAGTTGTAATATCCATAATCTCTTATTATCTAAGCAAAACTTATCTACTATAAGTTACAAAAATCCCTAAATTAGTGGCAATATACATAACCATCCAGTTCTATTTTTGTGGTGATTGCTAATTATGGATGACCTTTTTCGTCGATAACTTTTATATATATATATATATATATATATATATATATATATATATATATATATATATTTTATTGATGACTTTTGTTTTCAAAAATTCTGTTCTCATCGACTAACTTTATCACTTATCAATAATAATGGAAAGTCGGTCATCTTTTGATATCAATAATATCATCAAATGTCATACGAGTATTTTACAATCAAGTGGGAAAGAATTGTGACTTGGTAAGTTAGAATGATATACTGGAACATATTAGAAGTTTCACAAAAAAGATTAAAAAACCACAGGAAAAAAAAAAGAAAAAAAAAATCTGCCATGGAATTGCCGAAGTGAATTTCTGTCTGCTTTTCCTTCTCGAAGGGGGAAAAATGAAACCTTAATCGGTTGATGCTTCAACGTCGACAATGGTGGGATCCACTTCTACAATGATGCCACTTTTAATAGGTGTTTTAGATTGCATATGACGTGATCAAACATCCACCATCGTTGACGTGTCACGTGTTGGCGACAACAACATGATGAATATAACCAATCATTACTAAATCTTTTAGCTTGTAGTTGATGCTTCAAAAAGAGAAACACATCATTCCTTGCGTCATTGTTCATGAGCCTTGAAATAAAAAACCCTAATGATCTTTGCATTCTATGAGTACTAATCTTGTGCCACAATACTCTAAGAAGGCAAAAGTATACCAACAGCCTCAAAACTTGACATGGATGGACACTTAAATAATAAAACTTCCAAAATGTACACTTAAGTGACACTTTTCTTGAAAATTAGGACACTTAAGTGCCAACTCCAGCGATGGTAATTAAATATCCAACTTGGCTTATTTTTAATAATATAAGCGGACTACGTGGGTCACCAAAAAGCCTACTCAGCAATGAAGGTGCAAAACAAAGTCATTTTGCCCCAAAAATTGATTTCTAATATTAATATTAATTAAACTAAATTTAAAAAAAGGTTGCAACAAAGCAATGAAAGCCCTCACAGCATTGCTGCAACCCTTTTTTTTAATTTAGTTTTTGAATTTAATTAATTAATATTTATATTAAAATCAATTTTGGGGCAAAACGACGTCGTTTTGGGATAAGATAGTCATGTCAACACCACATGGATAATTTTTTTTAAAAATTATTGCTATCTCAATAAAAAAATGTCGCCGGAAAATGCCACATCAGCATTTTAGCTAGAATTTCTCGCCGTCAGCAATTAAATGTTCATTTCTTCTTTAATTTTGGCACTTAAGTATACTTTTTGAAAGTTTTAGCACTTAAATATTCACCCGTACCAAGTTTTGGCACTTGGAGTATCTAGCACTCCTCTATTAATGTTAAGATACAATAAGGCATTGAATTTTAACAATTTCGTTAAAAATTGTAAAGTTGAGTTTCTACTATGCTTGACTATTTTCAATTGGCCTAAGACCCATTCCTTTGGTAGTGTTGCTAATTAAACTTCTTGAGAGTCCCATTAGATAAATCAAGTTACTACTTGTCCATACATAAATTACTAAAATAACTCCATTAGTAATTAATTATCAAACATACTCATGTCGTAAGCCAACATCTAGATTTTCCATTGCATATTTTATTGCATGTCCTACACATAGTTACCTTACTATCACATTGCCAAGATATGGTTGCCATTAGTTGAAACCATAACTTTATATCCACTTGCAAATCCCACAACCATTCAGCCTCTTTACTAGCTACCGATAGTGATATAAATTCCAATTCTATCACTAAATGAGTTATACATGTTTGCTTCTTTGATACTCAAGAAACTACACAGTTTGCAAGCTTAAAAACCCATCTAGATGTTGACTTGTTATCAATAGTGCTAGTGATCCAATCACCATTTGAATATCCTTCTAGTACCGCTAATTATCTTCCATCGTATAGACCATAATGTATACTTTTCTTTAAGTAACTAAGAATTCTACTTATGAGTTTCCAATGCATGGTGCTAGGATTACTCATAAATTTTGACAATTTACACACAATAATAAACACAAGAAGTACAACCCAAGTGCCGAAATTTGGCACGAGTGGATACTTAAGTGTCAAAAGTTAGGAAAATGCCACTTAAGTGCCAATTTTTTTTTTAAAGTGGGACACTTAAGTGTCACCTCCGATGAACCCTGCCAGAAATCCTACGTGACTGACTTAGCAAAGAAACGCAAAAACGACATTATTTTGGCATGGATTTTTAATATATAAAATTAATCAAATTAAATTACAAAAAATTATAAAAAATAATAATAATAATTAAAGGGGAGGGGGAGGATGCGATTGAGGGCTAAGCTCTTGCCGTCGCCGCCTCCCCACCGTCGCCGGGAAGGGCCGGCAACGGTGGGGAGAGGGTAGGCCGGGGTTGTCAAGCCTTGGCCCTCGCCTAGATCTAGGGCGAGGGTCACGGCCCTCCCCCAAATCCGGCCAAGGTCGGTGGCCCTCGCCTAGCCTGGCCAAGGGCCGCCACCCACTAGGTGACCCCCCACCGAACAATGGCCCTTGGCCCGGCCGGGCGAGGGCCGCCAACCCTCACCCCGGATCTTTGTGAGAGCTCATGGGTCCTCGTCGTCGGCCGACCTTCCCCCCATCGTCACCGGTGATGAGGGCTTAGCCCTCGGCCGCATCCTTCCCCCTCCCCCTCCCCCTTTTTAATTTTTAATTTTTTATAATTTAATTTAATTAATTTTTATATTAATTATTTACAACATCAACAGCAAAACGACATCGTTTTTGCACTTATCTAACCTCGTCAGTGTGCAAAATAACGTCGTTTTGCACTTAACTCGGCGAAAAATTGCCACATCAATATTTTGAGCGAATTTTCTCGCTATTGGCACTTAACTGATCCATTTTGCTTCCATTTTGGCATTTAAGTATCACTTTTCTAATTTTTTGCACTTAAGTATCCCACCGTGTTAAGTTTTGGCACTCTAAATGTCTAGCACTCCAATAAATGCTATATCCAATCTAGTGCAATGCATAGCATACATCAAACTTCCAATTGCATTATCATATTTTAATTATGCTAAATGTCGCTCAGTATTTCCATCAATTAAATTGACACATCATATGCTACATTTGACTCTTTAATTCCCAGATGTTAACACCATTGAATGAATTTCTTCAAATAGTGGTCTTAACTTAAAGCATATCCCCAACTTTGTTTAATCACTTTAATACCTAAAATTATATTCACTTCTGCCAAATCTTTCATTTTAAACTAAGAAAAGAAATACCTTTTAGTTTCATTTATTCCAAGCATTTTTATACCAACAATCATCATACCATCTACATATAATCATATTATAACTCTATATCCTATGGAAAATTTTAAGTAATTGTATATGATAATACTACTAAATCAAATTTTTTCATGCCACTAGTTTGGTCCTTTTTTTTTGTCTATACTCATGTGGACATTCTCAATCAAATGCACTAACCTCACAATCTCAAGAATCTTCCTCAATTAATTATGTTGTGTCAAATTATCCACAATCAGGTTCTCAATTGTGTGGGAAATTTTCTTTCGATAATCATTATACGTTAAAGGTAATTTTGAAATGATTATAGCAACTTGAAGAGGTTCAGAAACGTCAATCATAAGGTATTTGAGTTTAGCAAGATATGATTGAAGTTCTTCCACTTGCTTAGAGACAGATTTTTCATTAATCATTCAAAAGTAAATCTATCCTTCCATTGTTTTCCAGTATTGTATTTGGCCTCCAAGGTATTCCAAATGTATTTGGGATTTGTATAAGACTAAAACATTTCATATAGACGATCTGATGAAGTATTGAGAATTCCTCCTTGACATATCCTTTCATCATCATTTTCTTATTAATATTATCACATGATATTATACTACTTTCGTTCATAAATTCGAAAGAACTATAGCCAACTTGAGATAATTTATTATGTCACAAGGAAGATGACTCAAGCATATAAATAGAAACAAAAGTTTCAATCATACTAATCTATCAAGATTGCAAACACTTGATGCAACCTATCATACCTTATGATTGTTGAAAAAATTTGATTGCTGATGGAAATATAGCAGTTGTTCATAGTTCTTTGATACTTCGATGCATGATAACGATCACTATTTTTAAGGTATTATTTGCCCCCAATATTGTTTCTATCGAATTTAGAATAAATATACCTCTAGAATATATGCCAAAGCCACAAAAAAATGAGTTTGGCAATTAGTCAATTCTACTCTAGGAATTTCACCTTAAATATATTATCAATCTTGTGTATGAAAAATAAAAATAACAAAGAATATTGTGAAAAAGAGAAGGTCATTGTTCTTAAATAGGTGTGTTGAACAATGTATGATTTGGTCATAGATAATCAATCAATTCATCTTTTGGGAATAAGGTCTACCACTACTCTTCATGATCAATAATCACCTTTCTTTATATCTAACAATCCCATTTTTCATGATAATAGACTATTTCAACAGGCAATGCGTTCAATGCATCTCTTGGCACAAAGCAAAATGCTTTTACTTAGAAATTTCTCTTGAAGGAATATAAAGTATGGGGATATAAATTAAGTTTTTTCTCCATCACATCAAAGAACAATACCCTTACCAATCGTGCCCGTAGCCACCTCTCTTGGTGGTGCCAACCCCCCTCTTTCTCTCACACGCACATTCCCTCACTTCTCACCAGTGATGGAGCTCGACAACATCTCGACCCCCATAAGTGAGATCCGTCGAAGGCATGTGAGCTTAAGTGGATCTCACGTATAGAGTTCACAACACATTACCATCCTAGATTTGATAGATGGAGTTGAAGATTCAGAGTAGGTGGTGACATGAGATTAAGCACAAGGCATAATAACAAGTAGACCTACTCATTAGGTGGGCTCAAACCTTCTAAGGTCCCTCCCATGCCTGTACTTGTGGACTTGGGCAAGTGCATAGTAGGGGTGAGCATTTCAGGTTCCATACAAATTCCACCTAGAACGTGGAACCAACCTATTAAAACAGGTTCCTCATTTTTTGAAACCTCGGACCTATCACGCATATCATAGAACCTTGAACCTCCCCCGTTATAGGTTCCAAAGTCAGTCCCATAATTTACCCAAGTTTCACATTTATTATTAATTGAATGATTACTGTGAATTGTCACATTTCATAATCACCACTTACTACTACAATCCATTAACCATAACTTATATTTAGACACAGAAAATTAATAAAACATTAATAAAGTAAAAATCTCAGTCATAAAATGAAAACTCGAACTAATGATTCCAAATTGTACATTCATCATAGAACGTCATAAAATATCTGAAGATGACGTGAACTCATAGACTAAGAAAAATATAAAAACGTATTCTAGATTCCAAGTTCCACTAACCTAGAACCTGAAACCAACCTGTCGAAATAGGTTTATCAATTTTTGGAACTTAGAACCTATCCTGCATACCTTAAAACTTAGAGCCGGACAAGTTCCCACCATTTAGATTCTCAAGTTCTAGGTTTTATCCTGAAACCATACTCGACCCCAGTGTACAAGCTCGTCTAAGGTAAAAAGAAAGGGCGGGGGGGGGGGGGGGAGCCAAGCTCACCTAGCGTGCCACCTTTCTTCTTCTTGTTTTTTTTCAAATTTCTCAACTAAAAAATAAAAAAAATAAAAAAAGAAATAAACTTTAGGGATTTGTGTTATTATTACTTTATCTATGAGTTTTACACTATTTTCCTCTATTTGCATTAGAAACTTGGGTTTATTTATCTTATTAGTGTTTATAAGTATTAAATATGTAAGTAAAATTATTAATTAAACATTTTGTAATTCTTTTAATAAATATACGGGCGGGCTAGGAATATTTGTCCAAGTCCACCCAACAGACCTAAAAAATTCAACCAAATCCACCCATTTCATAAGCAGGCTTAGGTGGGCCCTCAAGTCGCTTACTTTTTTATTAAGTCTAGTGAGGAGACCTTTTTGTCCTTTTCCAAAAAAATGCAAGCTTCTAAGAACAAACTTTTTTTGGCCGTCTACAAAGGAACTTAAGAGCAAAAATTTCCTGCCCCAAACCCTATTCGAAATCCCCTTCTATAACACTGAATATATGTCATCTATTCCATTCACATGTGATTCACCATGTCTATTGAAATCTCAAGGTTAGTCACGCTCTACCTATCTCCTCTATATCTTTTTATGTGCATTGTTTATAATGCCATCAACAATAGGACACCCCAAGTGCCACAACTTGACACGGGGTGACACATAAGTACCAAAACGTCCAAAATGTATACTTAAGTGCCAACAGCGAGAATTTCCAGCCAAATAACTGACGTGGCTTTTTTCCGACAAAAGTTTTAAATGATGTGGCATTTCTTTTTTAAAAAATTATCCACGTAGACGAGGCACGTCCTCATAGACTACGCGAGATGACACTAAATGACGTCGTTTTTTTACTTAAGTGATCACTTTCTACAAAACTTAATACTTAAGTATTTACTTTTAACCACGAGTAGCGCTTAAGCGATCACTTACATTATAACTTAAAACTTAAGTGATCATTTTTTAACCACGACTAGCACTTAAGTGAACACGGAGGACAACATCTTTGGATAAGGATTGCTAAATTGATATTCCAATGAACCACGTAAACCAGTTTTATTAATAAAATGGTGTCATGTCGAATTTCCAATAAGCTCGTCGGAATTGGCACTTAAATGTCCAATTTAAATATATATAACGTTGGAAGTTTTAACATTTATGTGTCCTCCCGTGTCAAATTATGACACTTAGGGTGTTCTTTGCTCTAAAACCATCACAACTCTCTCAACGTCGTCATTCCAGCATAGATGGCCTTGTGTCCTCTCAACCAAGAAAACCAACAAGCCATTGGATGTGGGAGATGCAACTTCTAAAATGCACCACATCCTAAGATATAATGAATTCTATTGGCAGCATAAAATTCCAATTCCAAAATGTTTTAGTTTGTCATCTAAACTCTTATCAATCATGAAAATTCTACTATGTTACCTTAATAATAAGATTTACTCTCGCATATTTTACCATCGAGAAAATCAACTTAACACTTCCTTCTTGTACCAAATGTCACACATCGAGGGGAATCCAGTTTGCCCTATAATTGAGAATATAGTATTAAAAGTATCATAATCTTCATACGGAACTCACTTTAATATCAAAAATTTTCGTTGTATCTCTTAATTGCTATTTTTTTTTTTAAATGATCGGTTAAATGTCAACTCCAACTTGAGACATTGGAAATCCGATGTGGCAATATTTTATCACTTTTTCTAACCAACGTAACTTGACAAAAATCCCCCATGGCAAAATTCAATGAAAAAGCCCTTAAACGACGTCACTATGCATGAAAAGCCCCAAACTATCCCTATGTTTCAAACCCTAAGAGAATGCTTTTCAATTTGTCCCAAAATTCCATTTCTCCTTGAAATCCTAATTCAAACTGATAATTTGGGGCAAAGTTAAGCACTTTCCAATGAAGAGGATAATAAGCAGAAGTGGCTCAAGTTCATGTCAACAAAGTCAAGAATGTGAGAATCAAGCTTTGGTTGACACCGAGCCCCAATTTTTTCCCTTCAACCACCAAGCTGAGTCCTAATTTTTCCCCAAGCCAATTGAGTGAGAGAATAGGAGAGGATGACACTGATAGAGAGAGAGAGAGAGAGAGAGAGAGAGAGAGAGAAGTGTGATGTCGTTATGTATGGAATGGGCACCTCATCGTCCATGTTGGACTTCTTGTTGATAAAAAAAAAAAAAAAAATCCTATATCATTTAACATTTTATTTAAAAAGTCATGCAGCACTTTTTTTGTCATAATTTATTGTCGGAGACACTTAAGTAATCATTTTTTTCCAAATTTTGTACTTAAGTGATTCAATGAAAAGCCTTGGTACTAAAATGAGTATCATACGAAAGTGTTGACACTACTATTACTTTCTACCCTATGTAATTTGTCCTAAAATTCATCTCTCATTGAAACCCTAATTCAAACTAACGATTCTAGGGTAAAGTTAAGAGCCGAATCTTGCAATGGAGAAGAGAATAAGCAAAGCAACTCAAGTTTGTGTCAACAGAGCTAAGACGAATGTGAGAATCAAGATTTGGCATTGAGCCCCAATTTGTTTCCCTCCAACCACTAAGCCTTCATTTTTTTCCCTCGCTAATTGAGAGAGAGAGAGCAATGGAGTTTGGACAATGAACAAGAGAAAGAGAGTCCAAGCCGATAGACAGAGAGATTTCTCTATTTGAGAGAGAGATTTGTATGTGACATCATTTAGGCATTAAATGACCACCTTTCACGGGGACCTTCTTAAAATAAAAAAACATTGGCGCACGTGTAAACGAGGTGCTCTATCTAACTGAGCTATAGCCCTTGTGTTTATGATACATATTTTATCATATTATGTAGATAATTTCTTGTCAAGATGAATATTACATGATTCAACCACATATCTCCCAGTTTGATTGGTATTGCTTAGAAGTAATATTGGATTTATAATACATCGATGGGATGAGTTCTTTTTGTTTCTCTTTGTGATGATAAATGACCTACTTAACTCAGTGGTTAGAGTATTGCTTTCATACGGCGGGAGTCATTGGTTCAAATCCAATATTTCTTCTTGGAATGTATTGATTTGAACCCATAAGCGGAACCACCATCCCATAGGATGTTGCCGCCAGAAGCAGAACCCCGTATTTCTTCTAGAGAATCTCCTAATTTTTCCAGAGCAACTAGAAAGAGATTCTTTAACCAGAAAGAATTCAGTTCAGATGTAGGATACCTATCCAGAAGTTTTCGCAACTCCATCATATATGATGGAATCATCCAAGATTTGACATTTTCGAACTCTGTCTGTAACTCACTATAAGATGCTTTGTCAAAATTTGTCATTTGACACATTTAAATAATCATTTTTTGTCCAATTTTTTTTGGTCGAAAAGGAAGTACTTAAATAATTTGTTGAAAAATTTTAATATTAAAGTAAATACTGTACGAACTCTAATATTATGGTGTGAATACATTTTCAAAAGTGAGCTTGAGTAGATGATTTGATGCAGATGCTGTCAAATCATTCATCATTGAAAATGATTTTACAATGATTGTATTTGCTAGAATGGATACGTGTCATGTCAGATGATGATGAATAGTGCTGGAGCTATTTTTGAGAACTTGCTGTAGCTCTGGGTTCCCCAATCACATTTCCATCCAATCGCCTTGCTTTTCTTATTTTATGGTCTCAAATAAGTTGTGATTGATGCGTCACCATCGAAAATATTTAAATGCAAGGAACCATTTAATCACAAGTCCGCATAAGTCTTCTTTTCTTTTTATAATTTGATGTAAAATATGATGAAAATCACCAAATGTATGATATGATGATTTCGACTTAATTCTTTTGAAATTACCTTTTAGAAAATAGATCTTCTTATCACTAATAATTACTCGACATGTGTGTGACGAAACATTATTACATCTAATAAAGATCGTTCTGGATGCCCAGGGAGTTTCAAACACTCCAGAATCAACAGAAAACAAATGTTATTTTATTACCAAATCCAAGGTAGAGCATTGCTCGGTTAGGTCAGATTCTCTTTATTCCATGTAAACTCCTTTTGTATTTTGGCTCCCGAGACCTTTTCCTTCTTGCCAGGAGTAAAAGCATCAAGACAGTACATATGTTTTCTATAAAGTAATCTTTATGATTTCACGCGCACGCTACGCAGGTGTCTTATATGTTGGATTCACTGCATCGGATGCACCCAATAATTTGTCGGACCACCATAAGTTGTGCCGCTGACATGGCTGTTCGTCGTGTCCCATGCCTATACACAGGAAAACACGAGAAAGCATGCCGCAACTAATCATCCTCCAAATTATTAATTTAAGATTTGATATTAGATAGTGCCTCAAGGACAACTCTTCCTAAAATTAGCTTTTCCTTAGCATGGTCGTGCAAAAATTAGTTAAATAAGAATTGTTTAGTATGTCCAATTACCAAAGCCAAGAACTTTTTATTATATATCTACCAGCGCAAAGTGCTGGCTACACATTAGGATACATGTGTATCACCTTTTTGCAACAAATTGCGAGTTCCAACACATTGCTTTTTCTAACAGGTATCCCATTAAAAGGTGACTACAAAAAAGCTTCTATATTCTTTTAGTGTAAATTGTATTATTTTTCATAGCTTAGCACTCTCCATCACATGAAGGCTAACACGATGGGAGAAACAACCTAAAACATGCAACCCGATATACATGACTTGTGGGCAAAGGATTATTGAAATTAGCATACATATTAAGAAGAAACTGAAATGCATGGCCGATCAAAGAAGGAATGAAGACATTCAAGACATAAAAGAAAGGGGGAAAAAGATACTACAAGTGCTATAACTTTCATATGATGCTCACTTGAAAATTATAACATTTATTTCAATCACTTGAATGTCATTACTTTTGTAAGGCGTTCAATTGGGCGCTATAACTTTTTTTGGGTACATAACTTTTCAATTAACCACTTAAATACTATAACTTTTTAAAAAACATTCATCACAAGTGCCATGTCACGTCAGATTTTTATCCCTTATGTGAGCATTTTTTAAACATTGATATTGAAGTAATCGATTAAAAATTATAACACCCAAGTAAACGGTTTTTTTTTTTTTAAATTATAGCATTCAAGTGATCGAACAAAAAATAACATCACTCAAATATATGTCGTATGAAAGATATAACACTTGTAATATCATTATCTTAAAGAAAGGAAAGCCACAATTCAGTTAAAGAGATATGATAAATTGAACTGGAGATCATCAGACAAATTTATATTCACATGCTCAAATCTTATACTGTTAGAATATGGTGCGGCAAGATATTTATAACTTAAAAACTACGGTGGAAGACCAATTGAGATCTTCATGTATGACTTACTTGAATAATCTAAATGTCTACGATACTTAATGGCGTCAATAGAAATGAAGGCGTACAAATTGGACACCGTTTCCCCTCATCCCTGATAGCAAGACAAAATAGTATCTCAAAGTTAAATACTAAACATAAATATGCTTCCTCCAATCATTTCACATATTAAAGCTTGGGGAAATTTTGAGGTATAGAAAACGTCATCGATAGTTCATAATGAGTCTTTTCTCAAACTTAATGTAGAATGCATTGTCTTTTTACAGGATACTCTACACAGGGTACAAGCCATCCAATCAAAAGTAATATTAGGAATTACATTCCGTAAATTTCCTTCGAATTCTTTTCTCCTTTCCACCCAAGAAGTCAAATTACGTTCGGAGCCGGTCATCCGTTGGACCGGACCATAGAATTATCCAAAGAGAATAAAGCAAATGCAGAGAAACTTGTTGGGAGAAAACAGAAGGATGAGTGGGAGAGGAAGAAGCAACGCTACTGACAACGACCGATCACCCCATTACAGCTCCACCCCACCTAACCAAACCATTAAATAATAGCCGCCGGGCGGTCTCTTCGTTCTTTCAAATATAGCTTTTTTGTGGTTGCGATTCTTTCAAATATAGCTTAGAACAGCGTTAAATCCGTCTCTGCGACAACCACTCTGACGATGTAACAGTTAATAGTCGTATCACGTGACTGAAGTTGTCAAATTCAAATTAAGAATTTGAAAATGACATCATGTAGCCGTACGAGTAAGTACAAATATGATTATGATCAATCCTAATTAATATTTATGTAATAAATTTATCTTAAATAAAAAAAAAATTAATAATTAAAAATTTCAAATTAGTAGACATATGATAAATTTATTCTAAATTAATTTCCTAACCATCAAAAATTTTGAACTAATATAATTATGATAAATTTATCCTATTTTAATTTACATTCAATCGAATTAATATCATGAAAAATCATAAACTATACAAAAGGTAAAATCTTAAATTGATACACCTGTCAACTATTGCGTATCATCCAATTTAACAAATTGACGATAAAATTTAACGAAAACTAATAAAAATAAATTTGTTACAAATATACCGAATGATCTATCTATCATGTATATCATGTTTATCTCCATCATTAATCATGTGGATTTCATTTGTGAAAGTTACATAATTGATAATCGAAATGATATTGGCTCATATGATTTGTAAATGATATGTGCCATTTAATGTGTCCGTGCCGCATTTCAAACAAAAATGCGAAAGTGCTGCTTATAAGGCATTCAATAAGCTACTTATAACTACAAAAACCTAACTTTTTAGGAAATCGCCTCATGCAATTTGAGGTACCCCAACTCTTGACACATACTTTAGCAAACATGCAAGTACAACAACTTTTAGGAAGTCCCTTCACCCAATGTTATAGATATGCTATATGATTGAAATTTTTGTCTTGCCTCCCTGACTTTGATGTTGGGCAACGTCACCAGCAAGGGGGTTGGGACCCTCATCTGGCTCAGGCAGCCACACACCACCCCCATCGATCTTCGACAGAGTAATTATAGTCCTATCTATGGTAATCGGTTTTAAAGTGAGTGGATTTCAAACCTAAAATTTGAAATCTACCCTACTAAACCGATTCACAATTTTTCAAACCACGAACCTATCATGTTTGTCTTGAAATCGACCTTGAAACCTACCCTGCTTTTTGGTTCGATTCCAAAGTCTATCTAGGAACTTGTTTTTCTTTTATTTCTTTTTTGGTTTCTTTTTTTACAGTGAAATAATATGAATAACAAAATGGTTTAAATAAAAGAAAAATGAGGGCAAACAAGTAAAGGCAAATCAAGAGCAAGTGAGGAGGCTTGAACAAGTGACGGCAAGTCGCGAGCAAGCAAGGAGGAGAGAGAGAGAGAGAGAGAGAGAGAGTCATGAAGTGTCTAAGTAAGGTTGGTTAGAACGGACAAAAAAAAAGGAAGAGATATAGAGAAAAATTAGAATTTTTGAACTTTGTAAAACTAGTCCCAAATTTGAATTGATGGATTCAATTCCTAAGTAGTTCTTCACTTAGCCTAGGAACCAGACCGGTTCACATTGATTCAACAAATTTAGAATCGAGAACCATACCAACTTTTAGGATGGTCAAATCCGATTCTCAAATAGAACTGCTTCAATTGTGCAACCGTACTATTTATGATCACCATGTTTGCAAGACTTGTCCCCCAATCTTCAACTACTCTAAGCTCTTCATCACTAGCTCTCTCCACAAATTGAATAAAGAAGAGAAGTTGAATCAATTGATGCTTCCACAGATAAGGAATCAAGAACCGAATCAATTTTTAGGACGGTCAAACCAGTTCTTGAATAGAATCGATCTGATTGCACAACCCTACCATTTATGATCTCCATGTTTGCAAGACCTTTTCTCCAATTTCAACTCCTCTAAAATCTTCATCACCTATTCTTCCACAAATAGAACAAAGAAAAGGAGCCGAATCAATTGATGCTTCAATAAAATTGGAACTGAGAACCAGATCAATTTTTAGGACGTTTCTCAAATAGAACCGATTCGATTGCACAACTTTGCTCTTTATGATCTCCACATTTGCAGGACCTTTTCCCCAATCTTCAACTGCTCTAAGCTCTTCATCACCAACTCTCTCCACGAATAGAACAAATAAGTGAAGCTGAATCAACTGAAGCTTCTACAAAAACGCCAATACCCACCTCGCCCCTAATAGATGAAAAAAGCCCTAGAAATTATTTGCGTTGATCGAGTCCTGCCATCAATGGATGAATTGTTCAATGTCATCTCATGTTAGCGGCGAGGGACGAGCTATCGGCAAGGGGCAATGAATCTTGGACAATGGCACAACGGCTCTGCCACCACTTGACAGGCCACCCTCCCTCCCTCCCTCCCTCCCTCCCAGATTTGTAATTTTTCATTTTCTGATTTCTAATTATATAAATCCACTATGACGCTGACGTGGGATTGACGTGAATGGCCTTGTCAACATTTTAGTCTTCCTCTTTGACGAAAAGATTAATTTATACAAACAAATATATAATTCAAGAACCTGATTGTCCAGATAGATACAACAAATTACGAAGGTCCTCGGACTAGGGCGGCTTTATCCCTAAAACTTTTGAAACTTGTCACCTATTCACCTTCTCACTCAACTTTGCTTTTAAATTTGATGGTTCATCGACATTTTCGTGTTGTTCTTTTTTTCCTTCTTTATTTTCTATCAATCATCGGTATTCGGGATTCATGACTAATTCGTCTTACTCATTGGCATAGCAACGAGATCAGCTAGTGTTATGAGCCAGTTTTTGCACACCTAACTAAATTCATTTCCCCAGTGCAATCAAAGGCACTAGGGAGGTGATTAATTTATTAAAGACATGTTGTGTTTTTAAAATTGAAAACGAGAATGTCATTATCGCACCTAGTAGAATCGATCTCCGTAGGCATCATGTGTTGATTGTTGGTGTTTATTCACTTTCGTTAAAACCCGGGTTTCGATTTTTCAAATTGGACAAAAGGACTTGCATTATCAGTTGGCAAATGTATATTAAATTTAGCTAACACCGGCTAAATTATAGAAAGTTGTGAAGTTTAGATCCGTACGAATTTAATTATTAAGCAAGTTTAAGTTGATGACATTTTTTTTAGATCTCTTCAGCTGTTTTTATTAGCAAGTTGTGCTTCGGAATACGTTAAGGCAAATAAAAATTGATATGCGCACTTATCGATACAAGTTTGAAAATTCACAAAAGTTACCCATTGATGACATATATAAAAAATTGTTTTTTTTTTTCCCTTTCCTCCGACGCGCTTTAGCATCTTGCTTTCTCTAGATAGGAACACCATATAATTCTGGAAATTTTTCGAAAATCAAACAAAGAGAAAGACTACACATGTCACGCAATTGGAATATTGGCGGCCCCCATACTCGACAAGAAAAAAAAAATCAATATTTCCCTTTTTTTCTCATACTGTGATGTAATAAGTCCATAGTAATTATGACTCCACTCCTTCGTTAGTGCGACTTTGGTTCGATAGTTTGAGGCTAATCATGTTCGTGTCGTGACGCGGCACGGAATTTGTAGACATATAATAAACAAGTCGCTAAAAGTTTGACCTTTAGACCCGCCCATGGTACCTTTAGACACGTTAGTTAAAGATGCCAACATATCATTCGTATCCACACGACACGTTCAAAGACGTCTAGACAAGCTAATGTTTAAATCAATTACTGCATGTTTCTCTGTATATTAGAGATTACATGATAAAAGTGTTAGATCCGTCATGTCATGTCCACTCGTTTGATAAATTTATCATGTTTGGATTGCAAAGATAATCATGGCTGACAAATGTATCAAATTCGAATCGGATCTAAATTTGACTGGGAGAGTTGCCAATCAGTCTTAAAGCTATTGCACATACACTAATTAGGTCTTAAAATTTTCAATTTTATTAATTTATTCCTAAACTTTTATATACAATTTAAATATAGTATTTTTGATCAATCTTCACCGACAAATCACAAACATGACAGTTTAATCATTATTGGCCATTCTATGTAATACACCATCAAGTAAGTGATTTACAATGGAAATTAATTAAAATGATTACATTGAAATTTTGCACAAAAGTTAGCAAAATTAATTAGTTTAATATTGAATTAGCAACCATATAATAGATTTGAAATTGATTTGACAATGTCCTTAAATTTCACATGATACGGTTACGTCACAAATTGTCGGCCCAAATTTCACTCCCTTTCAAAATGGAATTGCAAACTTTATGCATATCCATGGCGGTTCTTTTTATGTGTTCCGTAAACAAGTACTATACCTACCAGTTTTTGTGCCATCGGTGTGAAAGGGCAGCAACCACTCAAAGATTGACTGCTCGACACCTGTTGACTGGTTGAGGCGACTCCATTCTCATCAAGTTTGAGTTGAATTTGAGTAATTCGAGAAATTAGAAAATCGAATTTGACTTTGAAAACAGTTGGCCCCTGTAACTCGCAATACTTGATTAGCCCAATTTTGGCGTCAAATCATATTTACATTTAACATATGAATTCATTAGTAAAATCAGTTAAAAAAAAAGAAGAAGTGAAATTGATATTGCTTTCGGTTTCTATTCTGATCTACACCTCAGTTGGCTCTACTATTTTTAGTTGAACTAAAGTTGAGGAACAAAACCGTTGTTTTAAAAACTTAAATTGTTAGAGAAAAATATAATACACAAGTTATAGTCCAACATAAGGCGGTTGATATGATAGTGAAAGAAAGCTTAAACATGAGAAAATTGTCTAAAAAGTCCTAAACTTATTACACATTTGTCAATTCAATCATAAACCTTTTAATTTTATCAATTCAACCTTAAACATTTTTACTTCTTGCCAATTAGGTTCATCCGACCAATTTTGACCATAAATTGCCGATATAGCCGATTAACGCTAATATAGCACTTTTTAATAATATTTTAATAATTTTTTGAATTTCTGATTTTTTTTACTTTTCTCTTCTTCCGTTTTTTTTGGATTTGGGGTTAGGGCCGACGAGGGCCAACAAGTGTTGGCCTGCCTGCAACCCTCACCGACCCTAACCCCAAACCCAAAAGACAAAAAAAATTCAAAATTCAAAAAAATTATTAAGAAGCGTCACGTCATCAATTTCTGGTCAAAATTGGCTGAATTGACTCAATTGGTAATAAGTGAAAAGATTTAAGACTGAATTAATAAAATTAAAAGATTTAGAACTAAATTGGCAAAAGTGTAATAGATTTGGGACTTTTCGAATAATTTTTCCTTTAAACATGCAAACTGAAATATATGAGTTTGAAACAATTGTAGCAATCCCACGTATTGGAAGGAAAAGCCTATACATGGACAGATGAAATCGGGCAGCGAGAGATTGAGCTCAAAACCTTTGGCTCTATTGCTAAGTTAATCAGAGTATAAAGCATAGTCGCATGTTCTAGAAACTCAAATTGATATAGCCAAGTGTGAACGGAAGTGATCAACCCGGGGATCTCCTTCTAAGGGTTCCAATGCACCAACCCCCTCACAGGCTAAATTCAAGATTTCCTTCGGGAGCACATCGAAGATTTTAGAACCCAACATACCGATGGCTAGGGGTGAGCATGGTCTGGGTTGGTCCGGGCCACGCCCTAACCCTAGGTCCAACCCGTACAGTATCGGTCCTCAATTTTTAGGACCGAAGACCGACCCTATTGAGCTTGAGATCAAGGACCAGACCGACCCAATGGGTTCGGTCCAGGTTCAACCCGGACCAATCGATAATTTTTTTCATCTTATTTTTTATACTCCCTAAAAAACAAACCTACAAATTCAAATTACACATTCATCGACAATGCGGCATTGTGCAACTAAACTATAAATACCAATACATATTTAGCAAATTTAAGATGACACAATAATAGAAATTTCGCATCTACTAACCGCTCATCGAGATATGGAACAAGATGGAAAGTTCTTGTAATCATCTATCTTTAATATTCATAACTCCATATGCAAAAGCGTTTTCCTGCATTCGATCATGTAGAGTTCACTCAACCAAAAAATTAGCTTCACACCACTTGACTAGCAAATCACCGTAGCAACTGCAATACTACTCTACTCTTCAAAAACTTCAACCATTTGATACAAATTGAAAAGCAAAGTGCAGCTAAAATTCATTAGTACAATTAAACCGTAAAAAGTTCAAAATACTTAATATAAACCATTAATATATAACTTCACATCTTATTAATTCACTTGAACTTCTAAACACTTGAAAACAAAACAAACGACACATAATTAATACTCAACAAAAGTTTTAAATTGAAATTACTACTAGTAGTGCTATTGATAAAACGTCTCAATATAATATAATATAAATGACATTTTACTTAGGTTTGAATATAAAAATATATATATATATATAATGAGAATTATAAATAATATAATATAATGTACGGGGTTGGGTCGGGGGGTTGAACCGACCTAAAACTCTTAGGATCAAGGCCAAGCGCATGCGGTGTTGGTCCCGGAATTTCAGACCAAGGTGCCGATCCAATCCCCTCGGAATCGAACTTAACCCGCGGGGTTAGGCCGGTCCAGGGTCGACCCTGGACCGCTAGTCACCCCTACCGATGGCAACTTGATTTCCGATGATCAAGTCTTAAGCTCTCGAGCACATGAAATCGCGCATCGATCGCGAATGAGTTTAATCTAAATTTAGACCTTTTCTCTCTTTTATTTCTTCTTTTTTTCCAGAATGATGCTAATTTGGACTCTTTACTCCACCTCACCAAAGAACGGCGCTAGATCCGACCCTTTCGTGCAAAAGGGCAAAGTGGGCGCCTGGCAAAAACCTAGGGTTTTCCCACAAGAGGACAGTGAAGAAGCCGCATGGAACACACAACACACCCCCGTGTTTCTTGCCTTTTACCTTTTGTACCACAACTTATGAAAGTGGACGGAGAGTGCCTGATGGAAGCTACTAAATGCTAAAGCCACGGAATGATAGAAGTTCGCTTCGACAAGCTTGAGTCTGAAGTCCAGCGTTCAAATAGTAAAGTTAAAAATTGCATGGATGATTATTGAATTTTGACCGAATGTACAATGCCATCCCTAAACTTTTAATTTGTTCAAAGTGATCACTGAACTTTTGATACATGTTTAGCTCCTAAACTAAATAATCCAAAGACTAGATTGAATTCAAGAATATAATAATGCATGGCCTAAATTGGACATTTACCAAAAGTACAGGGACCGAATTGAATAAATTAAAAATTTATAGACGATATTACATATTGAGCCAAATTCGGAGGATCATATTAAATAAATTAAAAGTTCGAGAATCACATTACACATTAGATCAAAATTCAAGAACTATTCGTGTGACTATCATGATAATAAATTGTGTTGAATCAATTTATCAAGATCGAAACTTCGTCTTTTTTCGAGAATAATCTCATAAAAAAATCCTAAACCCCATAGGCCATGTCCTAAATGTTTTTTTTCGTATCACTAGTACCCTTTGTACCAGTGACTCAAAATCCTTTTGTTAGGTTTCTCTTTAGAATGGCCCTTCAAAGTCCCGATGTGTCAACATTCACGAACAATGCCAGACAAATGGATGTAACTTGGTAATGGACAGACCTGTTGCGTTCGACCACTTCAGATTTTCAACCGCTACATGGATGGGAGGTATTTTTGAATCGATTAACACAAGTGTAGGGTATCAGTGAGACAAAAATAAAATTCAAGGTATCAATGTCCCAAGGGAAAAACACTCCTAATTATTTGACTCCGTTTGTTCTGCGAAAAATAAATGATTTTGAAAATGTTCTCATTAAAATGATTATAGTATTTTTTTTTATAAAAATGAATAAATGAAAAATATTTTCATCTTCCACAAAAATAATTAACATAAATTATTATCGATGATGAAAATATTTTCGATTGACTAATTTTATCATTTAATTTAAAAAAATTAAATCCTTTATTTTTCGGGAAATAAACACACTCTATGTAAGATTGACACCCTTTTCTTTCCCAAATATTCTTGTTTCGACTCAAACCCACCCGACCCCGCCGACAGGTGGCACTAGGGTCCGGCCGCAGTCATGCAAAGTGCGACGTAGTCACCTCCACCTCGTAGAACGCAAAAAATATTTCCGTGCATGAAGATCGTGAGGACGCCCCTTTTTCACATAATTAATTAGTTTTTCTCTTTAAATTCTCTATTCCTTTTCCTCTTTCTGCTGCAATTTCTTAAAATATCTTCATTGGCTCCTTTATCAAAAAAAAAAATCATTTCTTTAAAAAAAAAAAAAGGTCTTTTATTCAAAGTCCGCTAAAGCGACCAAAAACAAAAGGTCGCTCAGCCATTGGCCGAATCTGGTGCTTCGGACAAGGCGGAAACGACGGCAGGAACACGCGTTGCACGAAAAACACCCCCCGGTCGTCACGATTTTACGGAAATACCCCTCGAGGGGCCAAAACGCAAGCGTTTTTTTCTCGAAGAGGGGGGCCCTTTGGCATTTACTTTTTACTAGCTTTAAAAGGACCATATCTCCCAACACACCAACAGAGAGACATAAAAGAACAAAAAAAGTTTGCCCACGGACGTTACTTTGTCATATATAGGCACTTTCACATTCATGTATGTTAAGTTATCAAAAAAAAAAAAAAAAAAAAAGCACCCCTTTAATTAAAAGAAAAAAGAAAAAAAGAAATTACCCACAATTTATTTTTTTTTTGTTTATTTATTTGATTTTTCCTTTTTTCGTGCTAATTGTTACCATACGACCTAACTTCCATAAAAGGGAGAATGAACTGTGCAAATCACTCATCAAAAGGTATTTGTCCAATTGGAGATTTTAGGTGGGGGAGGCATTGGCGTTCTGCCTCTCGTGTTGTCCGGCCAGCATATGGGCTACATTGCCGTCCTGACGTAATTGGGAAGATCCCGCATTTAATGTCGCACCCCCAAAAAGAAATGTGTGAGTATTTACTGGTCCAAGATATGACGTTCTAGGATAGGTGGCCAAATTGATTTTAATGGACCACGCTCGCCGTGAGTTCGTGACGAATTCGATGAGGTTATGATTCCTCTTTTTTAAATGGGAGTATGAATATAAGCAGAGGCACCCAATAGTATGATTTCGAAACTAATATTTGGATTAGGTGAAAGATAATACTTTCATAAAATAAAATAAAAAATTGTACTTCACAAAAAATTTGCAAGAAAATATAAGAGTTCTTTTTCAGTATTTGCAAGCAAAGCTTTTTCTTAGGAACTAAGCATATTGGGCAAAACTTTGGCCGCATTACAAAAAGTAGTAGATTAGTACTTGGAAAGAATTTGCACAAAGGGAAACTATCAAAATTTCTTAGTATAGTTATAGCCAAAAAATAATAAACAACGCAATGACACCAAATGAATGGATAGAATTGTATGGAATCGCTCACATAAATAGTGAGTCACCTCACGGTGAGATGTCGGTGCCATGACTGTATATCAGCTGATAAGAACTACCAAAATTAACGAGTCAATCGCATTTTTTTTTTTTTTTGGGTATATATGCATTTTTTGGGGATTTTTCTTTTTTTTTTTTTTGGGGGGAGAGGGCCGGAGCAGGTCTATTCTGGTGCATGAAGGTTGGGTGGTTCTTTTTTTCTTTTTTCTTTTTTTTTTCTTACCGTCAGGAAACTTGCCTACAGCCAGAAAGGTAATTTTCAGATTTTGTAAGTCATTAACTGGTTGGTGTGCCCAGTCTGAAGATACCAAAGGTGCCCCCATTACCCATCTCTCTCTCCTCTTATATAAAAAATTGCATTTCTTTTCTATATATTTCTCTAATCTATTTGGACTATTCTCTCTTCTCCCTCTCTCTCTCCTCTCCTCTTCTCTCTCTCTTCTCTCTCTCTAGCTTGTTTACCGCGGCGAAGACTCACTGGGCTGCTCCCGGGCGTTGATTCGTTCCTGAAGCACCCACCGCCCGGCGCCGGCCGTCCAAGGCACGACCAGATCGGTGAGCTGAGCTCGAAATTGAATCCCATTCCCGTCTCCTCCTAATTCCCCTTGAATTTACTTCGGACATTTGACCGTGTGCACTGGCTGCTGTTTTCTCTTCATTCCTTGCTCTTGTTTCTTCATTCATTTCGCTCCGTTCCCCCCCGTATCTCTGAAGATTCCGAGGAGATTTCCTTCCCGTTTTCCCGCTGTTTCGTGGATATCGATTTCTGGCATTCAGGAGCTAATCAATTCGTTCCAATTCCTGCTGATTCAGGAGTTTCATCATTTTCTCAGATACTTGCTGGTTTTTTCTGCAATCTGTTTCCATTTCTGTCTTGTGCTTTTACCGTCTTTTAAGAGCTGGGGATCGTTAGCTGGATTTAGTTGTTGAGGAATATCTGGGTAGGCCATTAATGTTGCAAGAGATGATGTGCAATTTTGGTTTAATCAGGTGAGGAGGCTTCTCTAACAGCTGACAATTTCACTGGGTGCACGGCACTTTGAGTGGAGGTCGCGGTTCAGCAAGAATTCGATAGCAGAATTTCGGAAGCACGGTGAATTGAGGAAATGTGGTAGGAAAAAAAGATCGGGTTTTAGAGCAAAACACTAGGATTCTGGAGAATTTGCGTTTTTCTTTTCTTTCTTTTTTCCCTTTTGGTAGCCGCATTTGGCCACTAGACGAAAATAAAGATATTTGAGATTTTCAGCCAACTGGAAAAGGAATTGTACAAGGGATTGAATAACGAGAAGGCCGGATGAACTCCGGGTGGAATTCAGGCAGTGAGTTCCCAATGCCGCAAGGAGGGGACTTTGAGATTGGCAATTGGGAAGTACACACCCCACAGAGGCCAATCCCAGTAAGATCCCGTGCGACTCCGATTGATCAAATCGAGAGCCTGCAGGGCAGAACAAATTACCCTGTATTTACTGGCCTGCCCCATGGCCATGGTTATATGCAGGAGCTGCCTCACTGTAACGGTGGGTCAGTCCAAAATCTCAACTTTAGAGCACCAGCGGAGGAGATTCAGAGCTACCTCAGGTATGACGTAGATTTAGCCCGGACAAACCAGCTGATCAATCGGATTGCTGGACAATCAACGCCTATCTTCGATATGGATCGAAATGATTGGAATAGTGGACCAATAATGGGTTTGCTGGGACTCGACGCTTATGCTTTTGATCCATCAGTTGAAGGAGCCTCAAGCAGTGGTGCCAACGGGGTTCACAGACCTTGGTCTTCTAATTACCAGCTGATTTCCAGCAGCAGTGGAGATTTCACCACAAATGATTTGATTGGCAGTCAGATGAATGCTGCAAGCACGAGTGTATTCAGAAGAGATTACACATCTACTCAGACAACCAAATGTAAGTATGAAGATTGTTTTGGATTCTTTCTCAGTAGCACAACTAAAGATTACCAATTGTCAGTGCTGTAGATTTTCCTCCCAGATTGAAAATGCTAAATTTTTTGAGGTATTTCGTCAGGATATGCTTCTGTAGGGAAACATATAAATCACTCCACCAAGATAGTTACTACACAAATATGCAGAATAGATCATTCTAAAACAAATTATTTTAAAATAAGGTCAAGACACCATGTGCGATGACCAAAAAAATAGCTCTAGACCAAATATGCAGGCTACTGGTAGGAATACAAAAAGAATCCTTACCTTCATAAATCAACTGAAACTGAAGAAAATTGCATCCTCTGGACTGAGTAGCATCCTCCCCACAGTAGAGTTTCCGCTGGCTATGCATCCTTGGTGCCAACATATACGACTGTCCTTTTTTTCTGTTTTATGCTATGCTACCTCAGAATTCGTAAACAAGAATTGGGTGACAATGAAAATTTTGAAGTTGTGTATGCTATGTCGCTGCAGACATAGTGAAATACCATAAGAAGTTCATTTAGCCGACTTAGTAGGATGAAGTTTGGTTGCTGTATTTCTTGTTTGTGCCTAGTATTTATGAGCTTAAGAATATCACTCCTTCAAAAGAATTCCACTGTGCATCCACTAACACTGAAGATTGAACTGTCTTTTACAGATGAATTCCCTTTGCCTTCGCGACCGACCTATGATCTAAACTCCACTCCACCAGAAGTCAGTTCCCCACCAAGCATGACTAACTTATTGTTTGCACCAGCAACACCGTATCAAGACAACCAGTTTTCTGCGTTACTTGAATCCTCACCATACGAAAGCACAATCCAAGAGAAGGACAAGCAGGGAAAGTTGTTTTCGTTGACAAGTGAAACAAACCATTCAGACGAACTCTTGGAGAATATTGTGGAATCTTTCAAGCAGAAAAAGGATGCCATCGTAGAAAGCAACCAAGGCATTGACCTTAATACAACACCGCAGCAGAAAACACCCAAGCGAAAAAAGCACAGACCGAAGGTGATTAGAGAAAAGCCAAAGAAGGCTAAAAAACCTGAAGCTCAGCTAAAACCAAAGGGAAACAAGAATCCATCTGGAAAGCGGAAGTACATACGCAAGAAAGGCCTGAAAGAAACAGCAAGTCAACAGGCAGATGCTGCACAGGAGACCGCAGTTGGCAATGATGGAACTGCTGTAAAGTCCTGCAGGAGAACTTTGAATTTTGACTTAGAAAAGACATCTGAGGCAAGCACAGTACCTGGACCAGAGGAGTCGAGGAATATGGAGGGTTCTTGCTTGCCTGTAGATTCACAAGCCTCAGAATTCAGCAGGAGAGTAAACATTCTATCAGGAATAACATCAGCTCAGCAGATAGGTCACCATGACAGATCAACCATGATAAATCAACCGGAAAATGTGAGTTTGCACGGAACAAATCAAAGGCCCACTGCATTTTTTCCAATGCTACAAAGGCTGGCGACGTGCTCGCCAGCCAGAACAACAGACCAACTGGAACATAGAATAGCCACTCGAGCAAACATGGATACAACCATTGGCATTGCTTGCCAGATGGGTTCAAAAGATGGACAGCGTCTCAAGGAGCAGCAATTTGTATTTGCAGAACCAAGAAAAGTGAACATTCCAGGGCTTCACAACCTTGAGATGTCTAGGCAAGCAGTGCCTCAATCAGCACCATTAACTTTTTCCAACTCCAGTGAGGCAAGGGGACTAAAGAGGGTTTATCATCAAAACAACGAGCAGACATATCTTCCTCGTGCAAATTCAATGCCCCCATGGCTGCAACAAATGGTCCAGACCGGTGAATTCAGCAGAAGTAGCATTCTCAGTTCGGCGTACTCAGAGACCCACAAAAGGAAGAAAGAAGAGAAAACATTTGATATTAACAGTCTCTCATCTTGTGTTCCAGCGGTCTTAGATTCTTCAAGCCCAGTGCATGCAGGTGTATATGGTCAAGCCACATGTAGAAGACCATTACAGATGAACGATGAGATGTTGAACCCCTGTATTGCTTCTGGAAGCATTTTCCACAATGAAAAAGACAGGCCACAGAAACTTACCAGTGGATGGAATCTTCCCTCTCACACTTGGGGTAATGTTCCGAGAAAGCATCAAATTTCAGCTGAACAGCATTCTCATGTACAGAGAGAGGAGGAAACCAGCATATTGCAAGTGAAAGATGTGCCCAAACCAGCTTGTCAGGAGTATCATCAAAGCCAAAAAGCTCCAGAACATACTGTTACACCAGTAAAGAAAGGAAGACCAAAAAAGCAGCAGGCAAATCCTTTAGCAAAGAAGACTGCAGCTCCCACTAAGCAGAGTCCTTCCACAGAGAAGTTCCAGAAAAAGCAGAAGGATCCACGCCATGAAAATCAACGAACTGGTACAGTGACAAGAGGTATTTCCTGGAACCCTAACTGTAATCGCTTGCAAGACCAGTGTATTTTGCTAGAGTCCATCATTATCAGTCTCTTCATGCTATTCAGGTCCAAGCTCATCTATGGAAAATGACATCAACACTCTTGACGAGATCATATACATATTGGAGGTGCTCAGTCTCAATGGAGAAGGCAGCAAACTGAAGGAAGCAGAGCAAAATGCAATTGTACCCTATACTGGAGCTGGCATGATTGTTCCCTATGAAGGAGGAAACGCAAACCACGGCCAAAAGTAGACCTTGACCCAGAAACTAACAGGGTATGGAATCTTCTCATGGGTAAGGAAGGAGGTGGACTTGAAGAAAATCACAAGAACAAGGAAAAATGGTGGGAAGAAGAGAGGGAAGTGTTCCATGGACGGGCAAATTCATTCATCGCCAGAATGCATCTCGTTCAAGGTAAGTGCTTTGCACAGTTTCTGTATATTCTTGATCCTTTGCACAAATGTTAAAAGGCACTTCTAGTTGCACCACAGCAGAAAGACCACTGCTGCTGCTGTAATCTTCTTGCCAATCATTATGAGACGCCCCCGTATCATCTCATCAATTTTGAGATAGAACAAAAAGCATTACATAGATTACATTTCACCCAGCAAAATATTTTTAAAACAAAGAGCATACAATCTGAAATATACACCAATCATTTATAAAACCCTGAAGTATCTCGACCCTCTCAAAGTTGATATGCAAAGATCAAAATTACCATCTTGGTAAAAAAGCATCCATCATGGACCAGGCATTTATGTTCAGAACTAAAGAACAAGCGAGTCCTGCAGAAATCAATTTTGCATTGGAGTATCAGTCATATACAAAGTCTCCATATTTCAGAAGTCCCTTTCATCATAATTTTCCCCTAATTATTGCCCATCAACTAAAATGAACAAAAGACCAATTGACAGACCAAACAACCGCATTAAGATCTACTGAGCATGCCTATATTACCTCTCACAGGTGACAGACGCTTTTCTCGATGGAAAGGATCAGTTGTTGACTCGGTGATTGGAGTATTCCTGACTCAGAATGTTTCTGATCATCTTTCGAGGTAAGTATAAGTTTTAGGACAATTCCAAACAATTGCCAACAGAACACACCAGTAAAACTGACCATGTCTCTGATTTTGTCGACAATGCAGCTCTGCCTTCATGTCAATGGCTGCACGGTTTCCAGTGAAGTCAACTTGCCTTGGAAGTGGTTATAGCAAGGATAACACAAACATATTCTCCAAGGAACCAGAAATAATCATGTTGAGCCCGACTGACACCATCAGTTTGCATGCAAAAAGGCACCCAATCTCCAGCCAAAATTCAGTGACTGACATTGAATCAACAGTGTCTTGGCAAGCCGCAGAAATTCCAGGGACAGAAACCATGAACTTGTTAGGGGGACAAACTCATAGCTTGGAGGAGGAAGTTCTCTCTTCCCAAGAATCTTTTGATTGCTCAATCAATGAAAGCATTGGAGGAATCAGATCCTATTCGGGCTCCAATTCTGAATCAGAAGATTTGGTCATTGGCCACAGACCTGAAGAAATTCGTCGTTCAATGTTCGACTCTTCTTTCCAGAAGGATAAAGCCCTTTTCCGGGATCCATTCACCCATCAAAGCAGGAGCACATTGGGATCTGGGGATCAACAATCAAAAGATAATGCAGACAACCACCAAAACTCAGTATCCAATGCTACCAATAGCATTAACAGGTCTTCATCGTACACTCAGCTGATAAATTCGGTTGCTCAGCCTGCGCATTTTCCACCAGTTGCTTTCATTCCACAGCACCTGCAAATTAATCCAGATTCCAGAATATCGAGAGTAGAGGATGACGTGCTTGGTGATGAAAGCATATGTTCATGGCCAACAGCATCTAAATTCAGCACTGCAGAACCAGCAAATCATATAGCCAAACTGATGGAGCAACAGGAGGAAAGTCAACATATATACGCAGTCAACCACAAATCGTCACTACGCACTCAAGAAATACCAATGATGAGCTATCACACATCTTTGGGTTCAAATTATGCATGCCCTCAGAGTCCCAACTCTGGCCCTGATCCCACAATTAGCCAACCTTCTTGCATCTCCCATCAACATGCAGATGAGAAGATCTTTCACTTGGAGGGTAGTTTGGCTACAAAAGTGGATACTCTTGGGGAATCATTTTCTGGAAAGCATTGTGATAACGTGCAGAATGTGTTACTGAGTCCTCAGCAAGTTACTGATGTTAGGGACGGAATCTCAACAGTTGTTAATCAAAGCCATTTGGAAAATAAAGCTGCCAAGACACATATTGAGGAGCAGTTGTCTTCATCTGCTAAGCCACATAAGGAGACAAATCATGAGCCAGTAAAAACAAAAAGAGGAAAGGCTAAGATTGGGAAGAGCAATGAAGTTGATTGGGATATTTTAAGGAGAGACGTGCAACCTAATGGACTAAGAAAAGAAAGAAGCAGAGATGCGATGGACTCGCTGGATTATGAAGCAATAAGGCAAGCCAGTGTTAGTGAGATATCAAATTGTATTAAAGAAAGAGGGATGAACAACATGCTAGCAGAAAGAATTAAGGTACTTCCATCAAACTCAACGGCACATGGATTTTAAGAACAGCATACATGATATCCTCTTTAAGAAAAAAGAAAAGGCCAAAAAGAATAGGAAGAATGTTAAGAGAATGGTATTTGACAATGATGTTAAGAGAATGGTATTTGACAATGGCACATTTTGCAGGGATTCCTCAACCGCTTGGTCCAAGAACATGGAAGCATTGACCTTGAATGGTTGAGAGATGTCTCACCCGACAAAGCAAAGTAAGCAATCTAATGTATTGCTAATGTAACAGCATGAGCATCGTAATCAGACCTCACATTTAGCATCTGACACATTCATACCCAACCCACATACATATTCACGTCAAGCTGCAATATCACACAGCACGTGTGCACTGCAGACCAAAAAGGTTTCACACAAATATGCATGAAACTGGCCATAAGCGTTATCTGACACCTACATATGTCAAATTGCAGGGACTACCTACTGAGCGTAAGAGGGCTGGGACTGAAAAGTGTAGAATGCGTGAGGCTTTTAACACTTCATCATCTCGCCTTTCCAGTAAGAGTTACTACACGAAACTACTTCCCATATAACCTTAGTGAAAAGATGGAAATTAAAAAATTAAGGGTGACTTTTGGCTTTGTTTATCATCTTCCGCAGGTGGACACCAATGTAGGACGTATAGCAGTTCGACTTGGATGGGTGCCTCTTCAACCACTGCCAGAGTCACTGCAATTGCACCTCTTGGAACTGTAAATCCTTTGGCCTACTATCATAAGAAAAGCTTCAGACTATTCATATATTTAACAATGATGATTAAATCATCAGGTACCCAGTGCTGGAGACAATTCAGAAATATCTGTGGCCAAGATTGTGCAAGCTTGATCAACGAACACTGTACCAGACTTTCTACCTTTAACTTCTTAAAGTTCCTAGCATGTTATCCTCAGATACATTAGTGTATCATATTAACTCCAAGTTCTAACGGCTGTCATTCATGTTTCGTTACAGCTATGAGCTACATTACCAGCTAATCACATTTGGAAAGGTACTTTGGATAAACTCTCTGTATTGCCATGAGACTAATCAGATGAATTTTGATGTTTCTCATATTTGATTGTAAGCAGGTTTTCTGCACCAAGAGTAAACCAAATTGTAATGCTTGTCCAATGAGAGGAGAGTGCAGGCACTTCGCTAGTGCTTTTGCAAGGTTTGCTGCTTATCATCTCTACCATGCAACATTTATGGTACCATTAAGCCAGAAAATAAGCATAACGAGCTACTTATCAAACTCTTGAAGGTAGAGAAAATCCTCAAAGGATACTAGATACCGCACCTAAGTATTAAAGAATCTATGACATCTATTATCGAGCCTTACAGTCCAACAAGTTTGGCAACTAACTCACACAACTCAACTATCAATAGTCCCTAGATGCAACTATTTAAGGGGAAAAGACATACACAGCGTGAGAATGAGTGACAGTGATCACAGGACAAGATAGAATATATAACAAAAGCTTAAGCTAACATTTCACTGTTTCAAAGGGACGTCATCATAAAACTAAAGACACACCTGTCCTTTGTAGTGCGAGACTTGCCCTTCCAGCACCAGAAGAGAAGAATCTTGTTTCTTCGACAGTTCCTTTGGCTGAAAGCAAGCCCCCAACAGTCATCAATCTCATGTCCCTACCACCACCCTACTCACATGAAGAAGTGTTTCAAGTTCGTAACTGTGAACCCATCATTGAAGAGCCAGCCACTCCAGATGAAGAGCGTGCAGTAGCATTGGAAAGTGACATTGAGGATGCATTGAAGGATGGTGATGAAGAAATCCCCACCATCAAATTGAATATCCAAGAGTTCACTGAAAACCTTCAGCAATTTATGCAAGCAAACAACATGGAACTCCAGGAAGCTGACATGTCCAAGGCCTTAGTTGCTCTGAATCCAGAAGCTGCTTCTATTCCAGCTCGAAAACTCAAGAATGTGAGCAGACTACGGACAGAGCACCAAGTGTAAGTCAAATTCTTCTCAATGTACTATTAAAAAGCATGGGACAAAATCTTCTTTATGATTGTAAAGACTCTTATAACCATACTTAATCATGATGCATGAGATATATATTGTGAACGAGTGGGAAATAATGGCTACTGGAAGATGGAACATTAGGACTTATAACTACCTGCATTTGAATAAAGACTCTTATCCCAAAGTCTCAAAACTTGTTCTATTTACTGGAACAAAGAGGAACTACCAAAGTTTATCAAAGAATCCTCTGATGAAAAGACACATTTATCTTCTCTTCTAAGTTCTTTGCCGGGTTCTTTCCATGAAAACCTCTAAGGTTCACTGCCTTTATATGTTGCAGATACGAACTTCCTGATGATCATCCTCTCCTACAAGGGGTTTGTTTCCTGTTTTTTGAGAAAGCTTCTCTCTGTGACTTTATATAGACTACAAATATATGCATACAAGGCATCACTTCTGACTAGTAACTCTATATATCGACAGCTGGAAAAGAGAGAACTGGATGACCCAAGCCCTTACCTTCTCGCTATATGGACACCGGGTAAGTGTACAGCTTTAAGTAAAACAATGAGTTATCTGCATGTGACTGCCTATTACCATAGAAATTAGGCCACAAGAAATAGACTAAATGCAAGTCATTCTTCCTGAGAAGTTGATTGTTCTATCTTAAATCTTACAATTCCAAGATAACACACAACAGGTGAAACTGCCAACTCAGTCCAACAATCTCAAGAAGGTTGTGAACATCAAAAGACAGGAAACCTGTGTGAGGAGAAGACATGCTTTTCATGCAATAGTATTCGAGAAGAAAATTCACAAACTGTCAGAGGGACACTTCTGGTTAGATTATACATTCCTTCCAACGTTTTTAGCATGAGATAATAGATTTTTCCGACCTTATTAACTCTTCCTATAAGCAAGATGCAATGTGTGGAAAAGGTAATTTGCTGACATTCAAGCAATGCATTTATAGATACCCTGCAGAACAGCAATGAGAGGAAGCTTCCCATTAAATGGAACATACTTCCAAGTAAATGAGGTAAATAAGCTCCGCATCCTGTGCTTATTCAAGACAATTAAATGAAAAAGCAGCTAGTTTTCAATAGTATATCATAGATTTCAATCCTATCAGCAGTAATAACACGGATACCTTCATCATGCAGATGTTCGCAGATCATGAATCAAGCATCAATCCAATATGTGTTCCTAGAGATTCTATTTGGAGTTTGAGAAGACGGACCGTATACTTTGGAACTTCTGTTACGACAATATTCAAAGGTAAACAAAGATACCAAAACCCATTTTTGCACTTTCAACAGCAACAAAAAAGAATGTTTCTTACCGAGAAATTATGTCTTCTAGGCCTGTCCACTGAGGAAATTCAATATTGCTTCTGGAGAGGTAAGCAATGATTCCATCAATATCATCATCATCGATTTCCTGTTCACCTGCAAAAGTGAAATTCTGTTTTAAAAAAAAATGCTATTTCATAGAGCCATTTTTTGACAAATGAAAGTTCAAATGCAGGATTTGTTTGTGTGAGAGGGTTTGACCGCAAATTCCGAGCACCTCGACCACTGGTGGCAAGGTTGCACTTCCCCGCAAGCAAGGCCAAGACCAGAAATTGAGAAGAAAAAAAGTAAAAGAAAAGCAAGCAATGAAAGGAGCCCTCTAGCCAACTAACAGGATTTTTTCACAGAAGACAAGATAGCGCTGATAAAGCCAGGAAAAAACAGTATTCTCCTTTACAAAATGCAGCTTTTCTCATCTAACTGCCAAAGGGTAAGATTTCAAGTTCAATCTTCCTTTAACGGGAGAGACATGGTCATCACATGGCACAGAGAAGATCTCAACTAACTACCAGAGAATAACCAGTGCAGTGTAGCCTGTACATATAATTGCTGTCATTTATTCATTCTTGCTCACAAATGAGCCATTCTTCAAGAGCTAGCTCTGTCAATTGTGAAAGCAATTATATTGTGACATGGGAAAAGGATGGTGTATCACCATAGACAGTGCTGGGACGGTTCATAAAAATTCATCATTATATGTCATGAAAGTATCAATGCAATGACAAAACAGCTTTCAACAGGTCATGCAGCGTTAAGTAGCTCCAAACCTTCAAATAATCTCCAATACATATTCCATGTGCCACCTATTAAGCGCATTTACATTTCCTTAGCTGGAGCTTTGAAATGAGCAAGCCTAGATAACTTTCCATTTCCATTTCTTCTTGACAATGGCGAAAGTAATTCTTATTTTTCTTAGACTGGTGCAAATAAAGGAATTTTCACAAGCCATTTATAATTTAATCCCAAAGTTCTCATCACTGGTTATTTCCACAATACTAATTACAACGGTACAGATTTCCCGGAGAAGTTGATACGGGTTGCTAACCATCCAAAATTCACACCGACCTGTTTCTTAAACAAAAGTGCACGTTCTTAAAGCATCAGTCGATCGCAACCATCATCTTTGTTTGCAACATTTTAATCTATACTCAGAAAACTTTCAAAATGCTTCTTCCCTCCAATTACATCAAGGAAAAGATCAAATTATCCAAGGAAAAAATCAACTATCCTCTCTATGTTGTTATCTGTAGCAACTAAACTTCTCATCATATAAGCTTACACCTGATGACTAGAATTTGAAATCTCTGTAGCACACGGGCTGTCATTAATTCAAATACAGATCTAACACTATGAATGCAAACTAGAATGATATCCACATTGCTAAGTTATGATGATTTATACATGACTGATTTTCAGCCATAAGGTCAATGGAAGTTACCTGAAGCTCGAGATTGACATACCACTGCATTTTCCATCTCCCGTCTCAACCAGCAAACAATATCATCAAATGCCGGTTGATAAAAGCACAGCTAGCCAAACTTTTATCTGTTAAAACCATGATGATCTGATGATTTAATTTTGATCCATACTATATAACTATCTAGAGAAAAAAAAAAAAAAATCCATAAGCTATTCTTACAGATAAATACTTTCTCATCTTTAGGGTCAAAATTTCTATAACTGCAATGTCACTGGAAGTGTTAATCATTCTGCTATTATACACCAAGTTAACAATGAGTAGCCCAAACAAACTTCCAGTCAGGTACAAGCAAGGCGATGACATTCTTTAAAGAAGTACGAAAATTACAGAGGACCAACAAACAGTAAGTTCCACTTAAGGATTATACTCCAGTACATGAATCTTCAATTCCAAGCTAGATTGAAAAAAGAGCATGCAGAATAAAAGCAAGACAGACTGATATCTGAAATCAGTGGACAATTAAAAAAGCAGCTACAATTAAACAACCCCGCAATATCTTTTTACTTGTGCAGAGAAGCCTTGTCTCAATTTATAACCAGATTTATTCAATGACAGAAAAGTTCAGATCACATATGAGGATACATCTCCAAACTGTTAATCATGATGATTCAGGGCCCACAACAGAGATAAACAAGGTTTTCACAAGAGAGCAACGAGAAATCAGAAACAGCAACTAAATCTTGTATTAACTCTATTAGCTTCATATGTAAATTACACAAACGGTTCCGAGATTTTATCCATGTTAACAACCATTTCCAACATGATCAACATATAAACAGAAACCTCAAAAAAAAAAATTATATATATATATATATATACACACATCAAATCTATATATAGATCTTTATCCAAAAAAAAAAAAAAAAATCTATAAATAGATTCCTCCCATGCCAACATTAATGGAAACCAGAAATAATCTTTGACTCGTCTTATGAAACAAATTACCATAGTCACACGAAATACACCGTTACAGTGTTTATGTGACAGGATATCATATTAGTTATATAAAACTTGCCTTTTTGGCCCGTAAAACTCATAGGTAAAAATGCTAAAACTTAGACATAGGAAATAAATCCTAATGCTTTTAAATTTTCTTCCTAACAACTCATCATACTACTTTTAACAATGTTCTCTTCAATATCTGAAAGGGATAAATGGCAAACAGAAACTAAAGAATAGAAGCTAAAGTTACAGAAGTCAAATTACCAAAGTTATGCACCAAAAGAACAAAGTTCTTTCAACTATATGACAAATTACCACAGTTTAGCCCAATGTACCAGTGTACAGTACATGAGAGGTAGGAAGACAATCAGTTCTACTATAATTTGGCAGATCTCCCTCTAATTATACTAAATACAGGATACTTCTTTTGGAAAATACACAAATTACCCTATTGTAGTACAAAATATTAAGAATACTACAAGATCAGTTACTCAGAAAATTTTAGATTAGTTCCTCAAGGAATGTACCTTGTTAACGAGTGCCCCCGGGCCACTTGATAACCATACTTAATAAAGACAGGTTTTGATTTCCAACACTCAAAAACACCTAACACAAGGAAGACAGGAACATATGAGCATATGAGATTGTAAAATACAGGATACTTCTTTTGGAAATATACAAATTAACCTATTATAGTATTGTTTTTTTCTTACCAAAAAAAAAAAACCTATTATAGTACAAAATATTAAGAATCCTACAAGATAACTTCCTCAGAAAATTTAAGATTAGTAAATGGATCTTGTTAATGAGTGCCCCCAGGCCACTTGATAATCACACTTAATAAAGATAGTTTTGATCACACCTAACACAAGCAAGACCATTAAGTGTAGAAAAGCTTTTTATATTATACATCATGCCACCTTTTTAATATTTTTACTTCTAGATAAATACATATGAGATTGTTGCAATGCTTAACCAAGGTGTAGGAAGCATGAGAACAGAGTGATTTTGCTTGTGACGCGCCAAGGCAGGAACATTTTGCACAGTACATGGCAAGTAGTAGTAAACGAGCATACGTGTTATACGGTGCATGTAACTGAAATCATTTGGCTATTGTTTTTGAAAGAAACTAATTGCTTTTTCCGATATGCTCATATAATTTTACAGCAACTCTTCATCTAAGAATGAGAACATTGTAATGTGCATTTATTATGTCTTTCAGTGTCAAGTGAATGAAGGACATGATATGAAAGATTTGGAAGGGAAACATGAAATTGCAAGACAAAAGTAGGACCCCTTGGGCCATATTATTTCCCATATAAAGTAAGCTCCTTAATGACTTTCTTGACGATATTGTTCTATATAAAGGAAAATAAGATCTCATGCACTTCAGTTGACCTTGTACTAAGAACTCCTCATCGATAAACTTAGAGCTTATTTGACGGATGTTTATCATCTTTATTACATCCCAAAATGAGCATGATGTTAATGAGAAGTCACTGAAAAGAAAAAAAGAGAAACTGAAGGTTCAATCAACATCATCTTACATGATAAAAAATTTAATCTGTAACCTTGATCATTTAAAACATGTATTACAGAACAATGTATCAAACTTAGCCTCACCCACCTACTATGTAAGATTCTCCAGATCCCAAGCACTTATCTGCTCTTCCATAGCCTCACCCACATATTACATTGGATCCTCCTCAGCACTTTTCTACTATATCTTCCGCAACCTTGGCTGCTAATCTGCCTAAGTGAAAGAAAAAAAAAATGCGCCCGTAAAACATATTGGTTAAGATGGGGACGGAAACAACCTAAATGTAGAAAAAGATACTAGAGACATTGGAAGGACACCACCAAAATAGTAAATTGGTTAATTCAAGAGGTTCGGAAAAAGACAATTATAATTGCAACATGTCAAAAGAAAGAGCCTCCTCACACCATAATATTATTACCATGCCATTTACATAAATAACTTGAAGCGATGGGTGAAGAAAACAGGGTGTGGATCTGAAGTTAAAGCCGTCTTAAAGTACGATGGCTTAGATTTAAGCACCCTTTGGATGCTATTTGCCATTCTGTCAGTCAATAAACATCAAATACATTCATGAAGCTAATGGTCATATATGCTCTGATAAATACTGCGACGAATAGCTATTATATTCCTCATATCTAGTGCAGGTGTCTAGTAACTGTCGCAAATTTTTTCCACTATACCTACCAAGGTAATAATACTTGGGGAATCAGTTGCTTGCACCAAATACTTCACTTTGAATTGAAGTCGAGTGTCAAATGCAAGCCACACGAATACATGCCTTCAACATTAAATGACCCCAACAGAAAGTGTCTTTCATGCCATCCTTGCTAAAAATTAGCAAAGCATCAGTTGATTCCCGATCCTTGAGCTCATTGACAAGTTCCCTGCAAGATACCTTTTCAAATTTTCCAAGATGCATCCATCAGTAGCCCGTTGTGAATAATTAGGAAATTCATCAGCTGGCAAAATCAAAATGCATTAGTTGAAATACCTACTGGACAGTCAAAGTTACAAGCAAGAATTTTAAGAAGTCACTATGATACTTTAGGTGCCAGGAAAATGAGAAAATGTGCCATGCATGCAAGTTTATCCAATTATTGTTCACTGACAAATGGACAATCAGGCTGTGAAGCACATCTGAAGGTTCTTAACATAATAAATGTTCAAGAAGATGATTGGACCTTGAACTAACCTTGCTACCATAAAACAAAAGTAATAGCATACAGCTTAGGAGGAAAAATTTGTTGGTGAATGTTCAGGATTCGCGCTAGAAAAAACTTGGGTTCTTAATTATCATAGGAAATTAGTAGTTATCCTATATACCGCAAAACTAATTAATCAATACTATGGACGATAGGAAGAACACATGTGGCTTTCTTTCGCATTTGTCCACTTGGCCATAATTTATACTCAGCCATACTTAAGTTGCCTTGTCAACCAGCCTACTAAAGAAAGAAGAATCACATTTTGTTCTCAAATTGTATCTTTGACAAGCATGATCACATCACAAATCTAGTCATCTGAGTAAACAAGACAAAGGCAAAAACAGAAACAGAAGAACCTTTAGATTAGGTGTCATGAGCAATTAATTGAATGACAAGGTTATCGGATGCCAGCTACTGTTTCCCATGCTACTGTTCATTCATGTAGGTTAACTGCTGAACAATGAAGTTACATTAAAAGAAGTGAGGGCCATTTTCAAAAGCAGTCGGCCAACCTTGTGTGATAAGAATCGGTGCATTGGTATATCATCATATCACTCTTCAATATAATTGAAAAGCCTATTTAATATTTATCAAGAAAGAAGATATTTGCTTGTATATTTCCACTCTACTCAGTGGAAAAAAATAGTACAAACCATAGAGGCAATAATAGTAGCCAGAAGCCATACAAGAACCATCTTGGCAATGCCAAAATGCGAAAGGTCAACACATCCATTGAAGAAGTGAATGCAGAAGAAACTCATCCATGAGACCAGACAAAAAGCAAACCCTTTCTGACCAAATGCATAGAGAACCACTTCCAATCCTAGAATCCCTTTCCTTACCAAATTTTTGCCAGATAGTATGTATCATTCAAGTGGCAGACTAAGCAACACGCAACACCATCATGGCATAATCAAAGACCACCAACTGATTCCCTTTTTGGCTATCCGCGTGGAATGTGCGGCAATGACTGACAAGCACCTGTACTCCCCTGGACAAGCTGACCTGTCAATATTCGATGATGAAATGTCAATGAAGACAATCTTCAACACAAAATAATAAAAAATTATATCCATTACTCTTGACCTGAGCTGAATAAAGCTTGAATAGATCATTGCGCTACTTAAGTATAAACAAATAGATATAAATCAACGGACAAGCCTTCCAAGTAAAAATTGGAGCATTTTCATGACCTAGACAAAAGCACTATACATTCTCAATTTCATATGGTTAACTCCGTCCATTCAGTAATAGAATGACTAAATTGGTTTAATGGTGGTCAGTAACTCCCACAGTCATGCTTAGGAGAATTGCCATTAAATCATAACCCTCTTTTATCTTGTTTTCCTAGCCAAAAGAATTTCAACCTCTCCAAATTTCCACAGCCATTAGATCATGAGGAAGTAATCCACCTAGATGGTGTGTTACTCATACAAAAGACAAAACTTCCAATGCGTTATTCATTCTTTGTACCTTTTTAGAACACCTGCTTAGTCAGTTAAGACAAATCACATGCACTTTAAAGATCAGAGATATATTGTATAGGCCATAAGGGACACAGCTATAACCACTATAAACCACAGTGGACCCAATGAGAACCATCTTGTAGCTGAATTACATTGTCTATAACAGCTTAAAAACATTTGGCACCATCTACACAAAGATAAGGTTTTGATTCAGCAGCAACTGTATTTCCCCTCGTCGTAAGCCAAAATGGGACCACTCATCTGCACCCTTGACATGTGGGGACAACAGTCAATGCCTAGGACACACGAACAGTGGTTTCAAACTAATATTGGCTGAACGACTTAACAAAGTGTTTCGTCATTTCCAAATCAACAGGACCTCTTATAATGATGAAGCAAAGTTGCTGAACTTGAATAATACAGCATTTATTTTCAAAATAGAGCATTTGATTATCTTTCAAAATGCTCAATTGATGAGGATAAACTAGCATCTGACCATTGTTCGCAAAGATAAGCAGTCCTTTCAGAACCTGACGTAGCTTTCCAAAAAGGGTAAGTATTTGCAAATTAAAGACGACTAAACTTTACATCGAGAGTTATTTATCTTTATCCTAGCTATAAGCTTTATGCTAAGCAAAAAAATCCTATAACTCGGTGCAGTGACGCCAGGCTAACAACACTGACAATTGCTTTTTAATGCAAACTACATAAAACTCACATTAAGCACCTTGGTTATAGCACTCATATCATCTAGAACACCTACTAGGAGAACACCAATCCAAGGAACAAGGGCTTGGCCAAATGGAGGTCCACTATTACCAAGATTCAACACACCTTGGATTCTCAGTTACTATCTTTCCCCTCCCCATCAAGCCTATCCAGAGAAAGGGTGAATATTTACCCAAGCCACTAAAGATATATGACAAAAAAGGCATCCGGCTCAGGTTAACAAATGACGGCCATAAACATAAGCAAATATCACCAAACCTTGTTAAAGTTAAGTCCTTTATTTATTTTCAATCGCCAAAACTTAGTTAGATACAACATTCAGGAACTCTAGAAACAACAGTCCTTACAAGGGTCTCACACAATCAGAACGCCAGATAACTCGGAAAGACTGGTGCATTGCCTCAGCCAAGCAACTAGTGCCACTGTGGATAATTAAATCTGACCAAAGAACCTGATGGTTCCTGTCGAAGCAAATGCTCATCTTCCACTGCACTGACACTAGACCGCCACGTGATTCATGAACAGCCGATATTACTATCAATCTCCGAACCTCGTTCTCTCCTGTTCGAACAAACAAGCATCACATCTCAAAATTTCAGTCAAATTCAAATCAACGAGCAGAGCCAGCCCATCGCCACCACACCCAAAAAAAAAAAAAAAAAAGAACTGAAACCTCGACGCGGTCACTTCATCGCGGCACTAACCAACACCGAATGCAAAAAAAAGGAAGAAGAAGGAAAAACCGGAGACGAGAAAGTCTCGCTACCACGACGACGCGCTTCTTCCAATCGCCCGATCGCGTCGCGCCTCCGCCTCGAGTCCTCAGGGGCCTCGGCCAAGACAAGCCGACAATGCAAGCGCGGGGGAAAACGCCAGGCAGGGGGGCGCCGATCGAACCGGAAGCCACCGCCTAGCGCTACGAGCCCCGCCCGCGGGCGCGTCGAACTCGATATCCTTCGCCGGAAGAGGAAACGTTAAAAAAAAAAAAAAACGGAAGGGGGGCGGGAAGGAGAGAGTGAGCTGTGTACCTGTGCGCGACGAACCGATGCGAAGAGCCGGAGCCAGGAAGACAGGAGTGGGACCGGCGAACGCGGCCGGGGCGGCGGCGGCGACGGAAGACGGCCGGCGCGGCGGCGGAGGCGTCGCCCCTGCTTTTCGGGGGGCGGTGCTGTCGCGGCTGACTTCGCTCCAAATTGTTTCGTATGGTTTTCGCGCTGCCGCCTTTCGATCTTCTTCGCTCCCGCTCTCTCTCTCTAAAAAGCCTCGGTGTGATATTTTGCCCCGTTTTCTCTTTTTCGGCCCTGGCGGGAGGGAGGAAAGAGAGGGGCAGTTTCGTAATTGAGGCGGCGCCTTTTCGGCCGCCACGTGTCGCTCCTTCCGGGTTTTGGGATTCAAAAGATAATGAGCATTAGGCGCGCGCATTACGAGGAAAGGAGCTTTGTTTTTTTGTCCGAAATATCTCGTGCAAAAACCCCACCCATGACATCGAAAAAATTTAAAATAAAATCTACTTACGTATAATTTAAAGAAAAATGAAACATATAATCCGTCAGAAATCACGTAAATATCCCGTACGCTAATTTTGAGTTTGAATCTTTCTTATCATCCTACCACATGTTTAAATTATTTATGAATAATCGATGTGTTCACTTTCTTATTTTAAATTTTTTTTACTTTTCGCACTCTTATGCTAAAATGATAATTAAAGAAAATTGCTATTAAATCGTCTTGTATCATCCAATCTGATTTTGCAAGATTTGAATATGGATTAAGAAAACTTTCCACAAAGGAAAGTACGCACACTTGAAAGAAAATATATCCCATCTATAATTTTTTTTTAAAATCCAACGTCATTGATCACTTCATTGTCCACATGGTCAAAATCAATTCTTAGTCAATAGTGGAGTACCAAATAAAAAAACTTTGGAATAAAGTAATAAATGTCGGACGCCTATCCAACTTGAGATGGAAGAGAAATAGGAACAAAGGACATATAAATATTCAATTCGCGACGAAGTGAAATGAATGTGCCACTTCGAGACCACTTTATAGGAGAGGGGCTCTAATTAAGTAGTACTTGAGCCTAAGAAACATGGATCACGAGGGAGACAATCGAGATTAGGACGACTTCATTGCAATTACTTAGTTCCTTTTTGTCTTCTATTAAATGAATGACTTCGAAAGCAAATCAACGTTCTAATATATTCCTTGATTTCTTTTTCCTTCTTCCTATGGACGCTAAAACATTTTTCTTTCGAGAGATAGAGGGCATTAATAAAGGAAGAGATCCACTTCAGAATTCTTGAAAATCTCTTACCAAAATCCTTTGAATTTAATTATTCTTGAACTAGATGAGCCATTCACATCCCATCGTCGAACTAACTCATTAATGATCTGACACCGATAGAGTAAAAAATGAAATTGAATTCTCTTTTAGTATGAGAAAATTATAGAGTGATTAAAATTCAAAACAACAACAGAAAAATAATGTAAAATAGAGATGAGTATCTTAAATTTGAACAATATGTCAAACAATAAGTCCGAAAAACAGTGATACTAAAAAAAAAAAATAATAATAATAATAAAGGAGTTTAAATTGATATGAATATGATTTTGAGATTCATCTCTTTCGATAACAACGCAAGACTTGATTGTAAACTAGCAAGCCCATCTCACTCAATGCAAATAGATGACCGTGAGATGAGCTTGCCAGTTTAGAACTACTAAAATGACAAATTTCAAAATCATATTTACGTCAAAGTTGAACTCTTTGAAATTCAATTTTTCTGATTTCCCATCACCGCCATCCGCAATTCATTAATTGCAATATCTTCCATAGCATTAAATTCCAAACCACATCTCTTCATTTCAGATTTGTTTTTAATTATTCATAATAATATCTTCATTTTTGTGGAAAAGATGAGGATTCTAATGACCCCGCTGTCACTTTTTATGGTGGGATTCCTAGAACCAAAATTAAATGCAAAAGTTTTAGAACATTATTACTGATCCATAGATTAACTTGACTAATCTATTACTACTTAGTTGCATCGACTCAAATGTTTTTGTAATTGGAAATTTCTAGAGATGAATCTACTACGTAAAGCATTAGAACATGTGATTCCAAAAATAACCAATCAAGTAGAAGTATTTACCGTAGAAAGAAAATAAATCCCATCTAAATTCTTAACAACCAACGCGTGAACGATCTCTTTTGTCATACTCGAGAACCAAATAAAAAACCATTGCAATAAAATAATATATGTGAGATTCCTCAAAAGGTACAGATGGAACAGAAATATTCTTTGAGATCACTTTATATAACAAAAAAATCATAAGTAGATGACTTTAATAATCAAAGACGTGAAAGATTTGAACATGTGTATTGGATCTAGACAAGTTTCATTTCTTGCACCACTTAGTCAATCATATGTGATGTTGAGAAAGGAAAAAGAAGACACCGCGATCAAAATAATTTATTTTCTATTCTTATAATTCTCATAAAGATTTCCTCAAGAAGATAAAGAACGCTGTTAAAAGAAGAGATCCATAACAAAAATCCCGAAAATCTCTTACTGAAATCCTTCAAATTGAATCCTCCTTCAACTAGATGAGCCACTCCACAGATATTATCGTTGTATCCAGTCATGCATGATCTTGACCAAAAGAAAGATGAAGATGAAGATGGGATTAAATTCTCCTTTGGCACAAGAGACATAAAAGGGTGCTTCAAAATTCAAAATGACAGGAGAAATAAGATGAAATAGAGATGAAAATTCTAGGCTTGAACGAGATCCCAACAATAATGATCCGTCACAAATCGAATGGAGATTTTTCAGACATTTGAAAAAAAAAAAAAAAAAAAAAAAAAAAAAAACAAGAGCTTGGTTTTTACCAGGAAATCGATGAAGGAAGTCGAGGCGGGGGAGGGTGCAGCAGGGATGGAAAATCAGAAACGGCGACGCCCTCCGGAAAGAGATCGAAAGAGCTTGAGTTGATATAAATGTAAGTTGTCAATTTGCCTTTTTCGGTAACGACATAAAACTCGATCCTAAACAGGCAAGTTCATCCCGCACTTGTCATATATGTCTTTAGTAGAATTGGCCAATGGCCATGTATCTTTGCAATTTCCCAAATTCTGTAAACTGACAAAGGTATACATAACAACTGCACGACATGTTAATGACGAATACCTAAACCATAGTTATATCCACTCGAACTATTTCGATTTTTTGGTGGGTGCCGTTGTTTCCGATTTTTTCATCACTATTCACCACTTTTAAACTTCCATCCGATATTAACGGCAATTTGATCTTATCAGTGAATACGTGGGAGATTAAGTCACATAAGAAGTGAAAATAGTCCCGCTCTGAAATCAAATTTGATCGAATATTGACACCATCACGGGAAATATATTTCCTAAGTTTGGAAAAGATTAAAAGTACTTAAAATATTTTATTTTGTAGGTAAGAATTGCTAATATAGAGAGGAGAAAAAAAATCGTGATAATTACCCGATCAATCATAATCCTATATGTACGATATTAATTCATTATTAAGCGTTTCAATTTTGTCGATCTAATATTAAATTTTTCCTGAAATCCTAAAGATATATATTTTTTTTTCTCAAAACTAAGAATTGCTGATAAGAGAAGACAAAGATTATAGTTTCTTAGTCAAATATGTCAAATTAAATTTTTCTACAAACTAGATAAGTCCCTTACGATAAGTCATTTATGATCTAGAAGACGAAGACGTGATATGATTTTTAAAATTCATCGTTTCTTTGACAACGAATTACGTGGCTCCACGCAAGCAGACTGACCCCTGAGCTGTCATGCATTTCATGGCCAGTTTCCACGATTGTAAAAGTGGGTGGCCATTCATTAATCACAATATCTCCCGCCGCATTTAAATTTCGATTTACACCTCTGCAAAAGATGGCTTTATTTTATGCGCGATTATCTTTGTTTTTTAGGAAAAAAAATTAGGGCTGTCACTTTTATGGTAGGTTTCTAGAGCCAACTCAAATAACAAAACTTTTGTAACATTTTTTTATTGATTACCAAATAACAGCCGGCTTAGATCTTGTGATGGCTTGCTGACCCTCACCGGTCAAAATAAAAGAAAAAATAGTTAGAACTTTTTTTTTTTTTAAATTATAAAAATTGTCAATATCAACATCGATTATGATGTGTATGACGTGACGGCCAATATTTACGTCATCAATTTTCAATAGATAGACTCAATTTACAAAATTTGAAAAGGTTTGAGATTAGATTGGTCAAGTAAAAAAAAATTATGACTAAATTAGTATTAATACAATAGGTTTAATACAATATTTAAGACAATATTGGCAAAATTGAATAGTTTTAAAGTGATTGAGTAATTTTCTCGAGAGAAATCCCTAAAGTTTCCTAGCAAAATCCTTCGAATTGAATTTTTCCCCAACTAGATGAGCCATACAGAAATTCCACCCTTAAAAGTCAGTCATTTGTGATCTAACCAAAAGATGGGGATGGAGATGGAGTTGGAGTTGGAGTTGGAGATGAGGTTCCACCATTGAGTTTGGCATGAGAGATTCAAGATGTCAAAACAAATAAGATTTTTTATATGTTCGATCGAAATCTAAAAATAATATTTCGGCCCACATGGAATAAAAATGCTTTATACATACAAGAACCCATAGAACTTGTTGACTTACCTGAAAACCTCGGCGGAGAGTGCAGCATAGATCGGAAAATCAGAAACGACGGCGCCCCCAAGAAACTAAGGGATTTCCAGTTGATCATATTAATATCGGTTTTTGAATTCATCGTTTCATTGACAGCATGACACGCGGCTTTGCACGAGCAAACTTCCCCGACAATTGTCATGCATGTATTCGTCGGGGTGTGCACTTGTTGTGCGTGCAATGGCCAACCTTAAAAGCGGCAATTCATTAATTGCAATATCTTCCGTGGCATTAAACGTCAAGATTAGCATGTGAGTTTTGTTTAAAAAATCTCCCACATCGAATGATTGATATGATTATTATAGTAGTCTCACAACTCATTGATTTAAACTTTCCAGCGAAAGTGGATTTAATGACATATTTTCAAGCTCTCTCACGGCGATATACTAAGGTAAAAGTGTTGAGTTTCTGCTGTGCACTTCCAACAAATTGGTATTGAAACAGACCTAATACTAAACTCACATACGAGAGGGGAAATATATTATCGAGATATATGTGAGTTGTACTAAATAAAGGTAGGTCCAATTAGATACGTTGATTGCTCAAATTGGACTCTTCCTTGACAATTTCCCGGATGAAGATATATCTTGCAACACTACAATGTAGTGGAACACATGGCGTGGATGTCATTTGAGAAATGCTAGTGTCATCACACTAATTTGATCATGAATAGTCATTTAGATGATCATATTGGCATTTACAGCTACTGGGGTCGGTGAATCTAAAAAGAAGCCTACCCTCTCCTCCGTTTCTCTAATTCATTTTGAAGCTTCGTGACCCCTTCGTAGTCTATTGGTTCACATCAAAACTCCACAATAACGGTAAGAGAGTCGAAGCTTCTTCTCTTTCGTAACCTTCTGGTTTATGTCAAAATTTTGCCTATTCCATTTCCTATGTAACTCTTTGATTTAGGTTGAAGTTTCACAAAAGTGGTGATAGAATCGAACATTATATTTTTTGGAATCGTAAAGGTGAATCATCATGTTTTTTCTCTTTTACTAGATTTAATATTTGCTGACTGATTTACCTCGTCAATGTTGCTATAACCTATTCACATTTCTTGTCATAGTCAATGCTGTAATGCGCTCATTTGCTATTTACAATTTAGATCATACAATTATCATTGATTGATTGATGGAGGTTATCTCCGTTTGTAAAATTTTAGGCTCATTTACATTGATACGCCATTTATACCAAATAATAGACCAAATATGATATGAATGTTTGGCTTTATTAATGTGATTTACCAAACTGTATATAGAATATAGCATAATTCTTGAGTTTTATATTATATCCGATCTAATTCTATCATGGTAAACGATCCAAATGACAAAACACAATCTTCATTAATTGTTACAGAGCTAACTAAAGCTAGTGACGTGACGGGTCACGTTATATTGTTCCTCTCCCAAGTTAGTCTTGTAACACTTGTCTTGATCCACTAGTAACCTTGTCAATTGTTTATAATGCTTAAATTTTTCTCATTCACAAGTATTAAACTTTTATTGCACTTCCCATGACATATATATTACTCTATGATTCCAATTTGGTCATATTTATGTCTATGATTCGTGTTATAATTTATATGACAACTAAAATTTTTTAGAAGGTTGAGAATATATCTTTAAACTAATGAAAACTATCAAGTCGTGTTAATTTCGAATCAGCCATGACTTATTAAATATGAATTTTGCTCTGTAACATTTGATCAGCCCCGAGCAGTTCTTTGTATCATAAATTGTTTATCTTGCCAAAACGTTTTTTTTCCAAAAACTCAGAGTTTTAGCTGTGGCCACGGTTACATACGCGGCATCCACGATGACAAATCCAACAATGCCAAATTGGAGTCCAACTTGTGGCTTTTTCCTTTGAAAGATGACTAGACAGGCAGCAAACTTAACCACACCTTCCAGATAACAGAGGCAGAACTTGAAGCCTGCAACACGCATTCTAAATCCACGTTGCCGCTCGAGGTTTCTCCTCCTCATCCTGCACCTTCTCAAAATCACTCATATTCTCTCTATCACGTGGTTTCTTGTGTTTTCTCTCCATTGCTATATATACTACTAATTAGAGATAGATAACTTAGAAAGAAGAAACACAAGAGAGACTTCAGATCAAGATGGATAATATGCAGAGACCCATCAAAGTTCTGATGTTGCCATGGCTAGCTCACGGCCACGTATCACCATATTTAGAGCTAGCAAAGAGGCTTTCCACAAGAAACTTCCACATTTACCTGTGTTCAACTCCTGTCAACCTTAGCTTCGTCAAACCCAAGATTTCCGAGAAATATTCATCCTCCATTGAACTTGTCGAGCTTCACCTCCCATCTCTGCCTGACCTCCCTCCCCACTATCACACAACCAAAGGCTTGCCTCCTCACCTTATGAACACCCTGAAGGTGGCTTTTGACATGGCGAGCCCCGGCTTCAGTGATATCGTCACAAGCATGGGCCCTGATTTGCTCATCCACGAATTTCTCCAACCGTGGGCAGCAGAAGTGGCGAAATCTCATGGCCTGCCATCGGTCGTCTTCTTCAATGTTGGGGCGGGGACGATATCTTTTATGTTCCATATGATCAAGAACACCCGCAATAAGTTCCCATTCGAAGCAATGCGTCTTCATGATTACGAGCTGGCAAAAATCAGGAAGGCAGCAGACGATTCCGCGGCCCGTGTGAATGACAAAGATAGGGTTCTGCAAAGTGTTGAAAGGTCCTCCAACTTTATCTTGTTGAAGACCTTTAGAGAGATGGATGGGAAGTACATGGATTATCTCTCAAGTCTCTTGGGGAAAAAAGTGTTAACTGTTGGTCCACTTGTGGAAGACCCTAACAACACGGAAGATGGAGATAGCATCATTGAGTGGCTTGACAAGAGAGAGAAATCGTCTACTATTTTTGTGTCATTTGGTATTGAATATTTTCTCACTGAGAAAGAAAGAGAAGAGATTGCTCATGGATTGGAGCTCAGTAATGTCAACTTCATTTGGGTCATTAGGTTTCCCGTAGGAGAGAGCATCGAGCTTGAAGAGGCATTGCCTAAGGGGTTCTTGGAAAGAGTAAGAGATAGGGGATTGGTGATAGATGGATGGGCACCACAAGGAAAGATTCTGGAGCATCCAAGCATAGGTGGGTTTGTGAGTCATTGTGGATGGGGGTCCATTATGGAAAGCATGAAGTCCGGGGTCCCGATCATCGCAATGCCGATGCAACACGATCAGCCCTTAAATGCCCGGATGGTCGAGGAGGTTGGGGTCGCAATGGAGGTGAAGAGAAATAAGAGTGGAGAGCTTGAGAGATTGGAGATTGCGAAGGTGATCAAAGATGTGGTGGTGGAGAAAGATGGGGACAGTGTGAGGAAGAAGACAAAAGAAATGAGTGACAGTATTAGGAACAAAGGAGAGGAAGAATTAGATGAATTAGATGAAGTGGCTGAAGCATTGGTCCAGCTTTGTGTGAGATATAGAGAACAATCCATATTATAGGTATGTGAATATGGGATGCGTCTGTAGTCCATACCTATAATATGAGAAAATTAGATTTGATTTTCAAATAGTCTGAGCGAAAATTAGATTTGATTTTTATTTGAATAAAAATAAGCAATTAATATTGTATTTATAAATCGTCAAATATATAATTTCTAATTTTCCCATCTGGCATTTGTGATTAAAAATATGATGTGATAAATTAAAATTAACAAACGTGTGGAGTCAAAGTGACAACTGGATGCGGATAAGATGACTTTTTGTTTGAAACTGACGAGAGAGATGGTGGAAACAAAATCAACTTTGTTAGTTAGCCCAATAAAAAATAATAATAATAAATCGAAGAGAGAAAGAAAATGGCATTTCAATTAGCTAACTAAAAAGGAGCGTTTTACTTAAAATAGGTGTGGAAATAATGCCAATCTTTATCAATCACAATATCTTCCAATGGACAATTTTAGCGTCACATGTCCAATCCGACTTAACCCCAATTTGTCAAACAAGTGGAATTAGGTCCGGTTTGGGTTTGACCCAAGTTGATTTATTTTTAAATACAAAATTTTAGTGATGCATACCTAATCTGACTTGGACCCAATTCAAGCTCCAACTCGTAGCAATTTTCTCCCTTAAATTTGGAAAATAGCATATTGCAAAAAAAAAAAAAAAAAGAAACTAATCAATTAGAAACGAATTAAGCCTGAAAGAAAATTAGTAAATAAGGAATTACTAACAAAATTAACAATTCAAGCTACTAAAACACGTCTCCTGGTGCCGCAAAATTTGATGTAACGTAGCAGAAAAGAAACCATACTTGGAAAGATCGGTGTTAAAAATATAGCTGAAGACGTCAAAATAAGTTCTGTCTGATTTTTCTTTTCTTTTTTTTTTCCAATAATCTTTACTAGATTCAATTATTATAGCCAATTTTCTTACAGATCCAAATCTTATTATTTCTAGTTACGTTCTATCTGATTAATTTACTTTGTTTCTCAATTGATCGAACATAAGATCTGATACAGGACATTGCCACCATCAGTACTGTACATGTACTTATTGATTATTGCATTTAATTTATTTAGCTTACTTAAGCCCACTAATTTTACAACTGGGAAAATGTATATGGCATTCTAGGAAGCTGATAAGGACGGACTGTAGGTATACGCTTCGATCCTCCACCTTCAACTGTGGCTTTAAACTTACTAAGGTAAACCCAAATGCATTGTGAAAGGCTGGTGTACATACAATGGGCCAATGATGAGTTCTCCAGAAACCCATTAAGATCCAATTCGATACAACTTAAATTGTTTAAACCCATTTTCACATGGTCTGTCAGATCTTAATGATATGAGTAAAAAAAAAAAAGATAGCCCATTTTGACACCTTTACTAATCGAACTAGACCAGCTTAGAACCGACGGTTCTCATTAGGATCAATCCGGCTCTTGATTCTAATTTTCTAGAACCAGTGACTATTGATCCAATTCTCAGTTTTAGGTCCTGCCCACTTGGACTAGTACATATATATAAGTATTAATCTTTTATTTTTTAAGTTTTAACATTTTAGATGGAAACCCTAATTTCTCATCATTTCTATCCGTTTCTTGCTTCACTCACCATATGGCCTTGCCTCCCTCTCTCACTCTCACTCTTGGTGGCTCCTGGCCTCATCGATCCCTCTCTAACTCTCATTCTACATCGCCTTCGGCCTCATTGCTCCCTCTGTCGCTCTCACTATTAATCACCTCAAACCTCCAATCTCGTCCCTTGCTCTCAAATCTCACGCCCCTTCTAAAGTGGAAACATTCCGATCAATCCCAGTTCTCGAGTGGATCTAAAAAATTCCAAATTGGTCCTTAGTAGGCGGTTCTCCGTGGGAGCCGCCATAGCCCAATCTGGAACTGATCACATCTAACCTTCACTTGCACACTAAAAATCTCATCTTGGCGCCATATGACCATGCATCTTGATTTTGATTGGCTAGTTATACCATGCATTACTGCCAGTCGGTATATCCCCACATAAAATATTTACTTGAATTTGTGATGGCACGCTGATTTGTCTTACCTCGAAATTATGTGCAAGACTACGGAATTTGTGCTGTAGAAATTGTGAATTATATACACACGACCTTTGAACAAGATGACAAAAGAACTTCCATTTCGATTCCAAAACAACTCACGATGATTGTGGGGCATGTGTGCCAATTTTGAAACTGCATCTCTGATCACTGACGGAGGTAAGAAGACCTGAAGCCATGGCACTAAAGTTCCACTCTGTGATAATGATCCTGTCATACAAGCACTACAACAATCCCAAGCATCACTACTGGTTCACTAAAACAGAGAAAATTCTCATTTTCTACTGCGGACCATCTTTAATGGCCGATTCAACTTCATTAATTAAGCTTCCAGACCATTCCCCATTCCCCAGTCCCCATTCTCCATTGCAGCGTCGCAGAGAAACTAGCAGAGATCGACTCCCGCTTCAGCAGGGGTTCGAGATTTCAATACAAACGAGAGAAAAAAAATATCATATACACAGTTTTGCTTTGCTCACTAATTCACAGAAGCGTGACGAGAATGAAAATCAGAAGCGCGGCGATGAAGGAGTACTTGAGGGCGGCCACGAGGATGGCCACCGAGACGAAGCAGAGCTGCCACAGCACCTGCACGCTCGCCCACGTCAGCAGACCCGTCAGCCCCACGGCCAGGATGTTGTCCGGGTCCCGGTCCAGCAGATCCCCCAGCCTCAGATCGAACATGGGCGGCCGCCGCCGCCGCTCGCCCTTCAAGTCGCCGTCCCCGTCGCCATCGCCGCCGGCCGCTCCATCGGACCTTTTCTCTGGCCGCTCCACGCCCTCCGACTCTTGATCCCGACCGTCGCCGCCGCCGCCGCCGTTGCCGTTGTCGGCGGAAACGGCGAATCTCGATGGGTTAGCGCGGGTCGAGGTTGGGGCTTTGAAAGGGGGAGATGGGAACGCGAGGTCGCGGCGGGCGGTCGCGAGGGGAGGCGGCGGGATTCGTAGAATCGGAGGGCGGAAGCGCGGCGCACAGGCGAGCCCCAGCATCGTTCCTCCTTCTGCGGCTGCTGCTGCTTCTCCTTCGGCGATGGAAGCAACAGACGCCGCGAGAATCGTTTTCCCTTCGTTGGGTTGGGCCGGCGTGCGGTCGATTCGAGCTGGCCTTGGCCCAGTTTTGCTTCAGGCGTGTTGCCTCGTCATTCACATTTCGTATTTTAATTTTCATGGTATTCGCACATTTCATATTCAATTTTCACGTCATGTTGCTTGTCATTTGTATATGTCACGTTTGATTTTTTTGGTTTCATTCGTACATGTAATTTGCATGTACTTCATCTCATGTCGCATGTTGTGCATATCGTAGTTCGAATTACACTGTTACATACAATGGAGTTACATCAGTATTCAAGACTGCAATATATTTTGCTCGATTAGTTACCGGTCAAATTATATTTTTTTTAAATTGTTCGCGAATAAGCTTGGAGAAATGCACAATAAATGCAACATACAACTTAATTGACGAGTTGTGTTTTGGAAATGATGTTATGAGAGTGTAGGCCATTTTCACACGCGTAACTGAATCCTTAAACTTCTGACCTGATGGCTACACACATAGACCTATCTTCTTGCAAATGTCACTTGGGTATCTTATTTCCCTATAATTACCTAAGTACTCCAAGTGTCTTACTTATCAATGCTAAATAAAATCGTTTAGTGGCAGCTCCATTCAATCATTTTTATATAGTAGAGGACATTCGAACCTAGGATGGAAAGATCCTTAGAATTTGGGTGCGAATTGGTGACCTCTAAATTGCAAAATTTGGGCTGAATTTTTATATAGACAGGCTAAGTTGCTTTCTTTTAAAGGTTTCTTCGATTTTATTAGAAATTTTTAGGCTCGAACCAATCCCACGCTTTTTGAAGGATTATAAGACCCTCGCAAAAAATGGACGGTCCACCACATAGGCCAATGAATGGGAGTGTACAATGAGAACCATCCGAATTGGCCACGGTAGCATATACGTGATCCATGATGACAAATCCAATAATGCCAAATTGGAGTCCCACTTCAACTTGGCTTTTCCTTCAGAGAAACGATGAGAGACAACAAAAAAAACCACTCCTTCAACATAATGGAGGCAGAACTGGAAGTCACACCACACGTTCTAACCCTGTGTTGCTGTAGAATATCTAAAGGAGAGGAGAGATGAAGCTGAAGCATATCTCATTCAGAACTTTGAAGCCTTTAAAATAGGCAAATACATAACAGAAATACTACCAAAATAGGACCCATAACAACCCATGATCTGCGTAAATCAATTACTCTAACTCCTAAAAACTAGGACAACTAACAAACAAATTAGCCAAATGTGACTCCACTAACTCCTAAAGATTAAAGATTAGGACAACTCAAAAACAAATCAGCTAAACGTGCAAGAAAAAAACAACTATTATTTCAACAGTTGCCACTCGAGGTTTCTCCTCCTCAACTTGCACTGGCTTCTCTCAATTGCTATATATACTACTAATTAGAGATAGATAGCTAAGAAACAAGAAACACGAGAGAGACTTGAGATCAGGATGGAAAATATGCAGAGACCCATCAAAGTTCTGATGTTACCATGGCTTGGTCACGGCCACATATCACCATTTCTAGAGCTAGCAAAGAGGCTTTCCACAAGAAACTTCCACATTTACTTGTGTTCCACTCCTGTCAACCTTAGCTCTATCAAACCCAAGATTTCCGATAAATATTCATCCTCCATTGAACTCGTCGAGCTTCACCTCCCATCTCTGCCGGACCTTCCTCCCCATTATCACACAACCAAAGGCTTGCCTCCTCACCTCATGAACACCCTCAAAGTGGCTTTCGACATGGCAAGCCCCGGTTTCTCCGATATCGTCAAGAGCCTGGGCCCCGATTTGCTCATTTGCGACTTATTCCAACCGTGGGCAGCAGAAGTCGCGAAATCCCACGGCCTGCCAACGATCGTCTTCTTCATTGTTGGTGCAAGGACGATATCTTTTATGTTCCATATGATCAAGAACGCCAGCAGTAAGTTCCCGTTCGAAGCAATTCGTTTTCATGATTACGAGTTGGCAAAAATTGGGAAGGCAGCAGACGATTCCACAGCCCGCGTGAAGGACGAAGATAGGGTTCTACAAAGTGTTGAGAGGTCCTCCAACTTTATCTTGTTGAAGACCTTTAGAGAGATGGATGGGAAGTACATGGATTATCTCTCAAGTCTCTCGGGGAAAAAAGTGTTAACTGTTGGTCCACTTGTGGAAGACCCTAACAACATGGAAGATGGAGATAGCATCATTGAGTGGCTTGACAAGAGAGAGCAATCGTCTACTATTTTTGTGTCATTTGGTTCTGAATGTTTTCTCACTAAGAAAGAAAGAGAAGAGATTGCTCATGGATTGGAGCTCAGTAATGTCAACTTCATTTGGGTCATTAGGTTTCCCGTAGGAGAGAGCATCGAGCTTGAAGAGGCATTGCCTAAGGGGTTCTTGGAAAGAGTAAGAGATAGGGGATTGGTGATAGATGGATGGGCACCACAAGGAAAGATTCTGGAGCATCCAAGCATCGGTGGGTTTGTGAGTCATTGTGGATGGGGCTCCCTTATGGAGAGCATGAAGTCCGGGGTCCCGATCATCGCAATGCCGATGCTACACGATCAGCCGTTAAATGCTCGGATGGTGGAGGAGGTTGGGGTCGGATTGGAGGTGAAGAGAAATGAGAGTGGAGAGCTTGAGAGATTGGAGATTGCGAAGGTGATCAAAGATGTGGTGGTGGAGAAAGATGGGGACAGTGTGAGGAAGAAGATGAAAGAAGGTGAGAAAGAGATAGTCGAGAGAAGAGAACGGGAGAATTTCTTTTGTATTCTGTGTGTATCAATGTACAGTGTTTACATTGTTTATAATACAAAGTCTGTATATGAAAAGCAAGTAAATATTTTACAATTTTTGTATCCGATTAGATCTGATACTAATTGGATGTAGATCCAATATTAAATGGATATAATTGATCTTCGGATGATATTGTAGAATCTTCACGCGTATCTTCCAACAGAAGACAAAAGAAATGAGTGACATTATTAGGAACAAAGGAGAGGAAGAAATAGATGAAGTGGTTGATGCATTGGTCCAGCTTTGTGCGAGATGTACCGAACAATCCACATCATAGGTATGCAAATGGGTACGGGATGCGTCTATAGTCCCCCCATGGTAACATTGTCATTGTAATGCTGTGCAACAATAAAGGTCAATGCTATTTTCGCTCTCATTTTGGCTAAAATATTCATCTTTTGGTTAATTAACTGAAAATATGCAATTAATTGTGCATTTATAAATCGTCAAACATATAATTTCTAATTTTTCCATAAAGTTTTTGTGATTAAAAATATGATGCCATAGATTAAAATTCAACAGCCTTGTGGAGCCAAAGTGACATGACTTCTTGTTTGAAATTGAGGGGAGGGATGGTAGAAACAAAATCAATTTTGTTAGTTAGCTTTATTGAGAAAAAAAAAAAAAAAAGAAACAATAAATTGAAGAGAGAGTGAGAATGGTATTTCAGTTAGCTAACTAAAAAGGAGTGTTTTTAACTAAAATAGGAGTGGAAATACTGCCAATCTTTACTTCCACTGGATAATTTTAGCGTCACATATCCAATCCGACTTGGCCCCAATTTGTCAGACAAGTGGATTTAGGTCGGGTTTGGGTCTAATCCAAGTTGATCTATTTTTGTGTAACACAATGTTAGCATCACATACCCAATCGACTTGAACCCGATTTGAACTCCAATTCATAGCGATTTTCTCCCTTAAATTTGGAAAATAGTATATTGAAAAAAGGAAAGAGCTAAACAATTAAAAACAAATTATGCATGAAGGAAAATTAGTAAATAAGGAATTACTTTAAAAAAATTAACAATTCAAGCTACTAAAACACATCTCTTGGTGCTGAAAAATTTGATCTAACTTAGGAGAAAAGAAAGCATACCTGGAAAGATCGGCGTTAAAAACATAGCTAAAGACATCAAAATAAGTTACTAGATTCAACTATCACAGCCAATTTTCTTATAGATCCAAACCTTATTATTTCTAGTTATGTTCTATCTTATTTTTTTACTTTGTTTCTCAATTGATCGAACATAAGATCTGCTACTGGACATTGCCATTATCACTACTGTACATGCACCTATGGGTTATTGAATTTAATTTATTTGACTTACTGAAGCCCACTAATTTTACAACAGGGAAAATGTATATGGCACTTTAGGAAGCTGAAAAGGACGTATCGTAGGCGTACGCTTCAATCTCCCATCTTCAACTTCGGCCTGATACTAAAATAATTTTGCCTCCTAACTCGAATGCTCCAATTGAAAAACCAATTCTTCACCGATTCTGCGTTGTGAAAGCACGGCATAATGGCCCGAAAATTGGTTCTTCAGGAGCCCGTCAAGGCCCAATCCGATATAACTTAGATTCTTTAAACCCATTTTCACATTTCTGTTACATGTTTAAACAATCCACAAACAACCTCATCCTAACAATACGAGTAAAAAAGATAGGCCCATGGTCCATTTTGATGCCTCTACACGTGCGCTAAGAATCTCATCCTGCCCGGTGCTATATGTCCACGCATCTCGATTTTGATTGATTGATTACACCATGTATTATTGCCATGCATTATATATCCTCACATAAAATATCTTCTCGAATTTGAGATCGATCAGTGATTTGGCCATACCTCGAAATTATCCCCATTAAGACCTGATCCAATAGAACTTAGATTCCTTAAACTCGTTTTCACATGAACTATACAATCTTATCCTGATATTATGAATAAAAGAGATAGGCCCGTGGCCCATTTTGACACATCTATCTTGGCGCTAAAAATCTCATCTTGCATGGGGTCATATTTCCATGTATCTTGATTTTTTTTTTAATCCTATTTTATTCCTACTTTAACTCTTATTCTTAGACTTTTACCGTGTATTCTTACAGAATATGAGAGTCGAAATTATACCTAAAAGTAAATCGTCTTCGCCCCAATTCTTGAGAAGATGGGGATTCAAAATCTCCACCTTCCCCCCTTTTTTTTTTGGTCAGTCTCCACCTCCCTTTTCTCATGTGGAAAATGTGCCATTGTGGCAAACCCCAGTGGTTATACAAGATATATATTCCCATGTAAAATATCTTCTCGAAATTTGCTGTGCAAAGGGATAAACAATGTCTTACCTCAAAATTATGTGCAAGGCTAAGGAATTTGTGCTGTGGAAATTGTGAATTTACATACACGGCCTTTAAACACGATGTTAAAAGAATTCCCATTTCGATTCCGAAACAACTCAAAATGACTGTGGGGCGTGTGCCAATTTGAAACTGCATCTCTGATCACTGATGGGGGTAAGAAGACCTGTAGCCATGGCACTAAAGTTCCACTCTGTGATGACCTGTCGTACAAGCGCTACAACAATCCCAAGCATCACTACTTCACAAGGGGCTCGAAATCTCGATGCGAACGAGAGGAAAAAGCATCATCATGTACAGAACTTCGCTTTTGCTCGCTCGGTCACAAGAGCGTGACGAGAATTGAAAATCAGAAGCGCGGCGATGAAGGAGTACTTGGGGGCGGCCACGAGGATGGCCACCGAGACGAAGCAGAGCTGCGAGAATCGTTTTCCCTTCGTTGGGTCTCGATCCGTGAGGGATTGGGCCTGCGTCCGGTCGATTCGAGCTGGCCTTAGCCCAGTTTGGCGTTGGGAGTGCTCCGCGGCGATCAAGAAACGGCATCCCCCATCCTCCTCCTCCTCCTCCGCCGTCCCTAATCGAGGCATGGACGGCGCTGCATGGCGGCACCTCGTCCGCCCTCAACCATGGGCAGACTGAACTAGTCGGAATGATCACATCATTAGTTGCACCATCATTCACACTAAATATTTTGATTTTCATGCTATTCCCACTTTTTATATTTAATTGTCATGTCATGTTGTACGTCATTTGTACATGCAATTTGCATATATCTTGTCCCACATCGCATGCCATCCATGCAGTAGTTGTGACACATAATGGGGTCACATTGGTATTCAAGACCACAATCTATTTCGTCTGATTTGTTGCCGGACAAATTATATTTTTCAACTCGTTTGCAATTGAGCTATGAGAAATGCACAATTAATGCAGCATATGACTTGATGGATGAGTCGTGGTCTGGAAATGACATTATGAGAGTGTAGACCCTTTTCACATGTATAACTAGACCCCTAAACTTCCGACCTGATGACTGCACATATGGACATATCGCCGTGCACATGTTACTTTGATAAGCTTATTTCCCTATAATTACTTATGTGCTCCAAGTGTATTGCCTATCTATGTCAAATAAAAACGATTGGTGGCAACTCCGTTCAATTATCCGATTCAGTAGACAACATTCAGACCTAGGACGGAAAGATCCTTAGAAGTTGGATGCGAATTGGCAACCTCTAAATTGCAAAATTTGGGCTAAACAGGCTACACAAGTTGCTTCTCTAAAGGTTTGTTACAATTTATTAGAAATTTATGAGACTTGAATTGATCTCTCACTTTTTGAAAGATTATACCACCCTCGTTAAAAAAGAACAGTCCACCGCATACACCAATGAATAGGGGTGTGCAATGAGAACCATATGAATTGAAAATAGCTTAGATCAGATTGAACTAGATCAGCTAATTATGAGAGATTCCAAGGTGCTAGTTCGATATCTGGTCTAGATTGGGATTTGGATTGACTGGACCACCTCGACTGGATCGATTTTTTCATAGAGAAATCAAAATAAACATCTTTTTTTTCATCTTCTTCATCTTCATGGGTCTCCACCCCCACAAGTAATACTATTCCCTTGCCCAGCGCAGGGCCACATGCTTCCACACTTGGACCTGCCCCACCAGTTCTCCCTTCGGGGACTCATGCTCACCATGTTAGTCACTCCCAAGAACTTGCCCCTCGTTAACCCTCTCCTCTCCGTCCGCTCCTCCGTCTAGACCCTCGTCCTCCCCTTCTCTCCCTACCCGAAACTCCTGCCGGGTGTCGAGAATGTCTACGACATCGGTCACTTCGGACAACGTCCCTATCATCTTCACCCTCTACGCCCTTCGCCTCCCCCTCGCCAAGTGGTTTGCCTCCCACCCCAAACCTCCTGCGGCCATCCTCTTTGACTTCTTCCTCGGTTGGACCATTGGCTTGGTCGACAAGCTCGGTGTCCACCGGTTTCATTGGACCATCGGGGAACCGGACCAGGCCTGCTCCATTGGGAATTGGTCCCCTAGTCCGATTCCTAACCCTTGAATGAGGTCGAACTTGACTAAACCGGACCAGATCAAATCGGATTGGGAACTAATCACCCTAATAAAAGAAGGCAGCACTGATGGACAGACATATAAGTATGGGTTTTTAAAAAAATAAATTAAAAAGCAACATTTATTTTTCGACAAAAAATTAAAGATATCATTTAGATTTTCAAAAAATTATGGAAAAACTTACGGGAAAGGGAAAAAAAAAACCACGGGAAAAGGGGAAAAATCATAGTACATCCACCGTAATATTTTAGGTTAAGCAAAAAATTGAAAAATAATGTGAAAGACTATTCAGACATAGTTTGACTCTTGCGGTTCTGATGAATTTCTCTGGAGGAAAAAAAGGGGAAACTATTAGGATAAATCCCAAAACTTGCCCATGTTCTCCCCGACTGACCAATACCACAACTATACTTTTAAAACTACAAGTTTGTTGCCTCGACTCAGTAAATTTGGGATGTTGTAGCCTGACCATCCTCTGTAGAATGACAGTCTGACGGTCAAAGGCCAACCACAAAATGTTTTGAAGGAAACTTATGAACCTACTCAGCCGGTTTCAATTTTGACTCAAATGTTTTTTTTTTTTTTTTTTAATTTCTATGTTTCCTTATTACAAGCTCAAATTGGGAGACAAAAATATCATTAGAGGAAACATAACTAATTTTCTTGATTACGAAGAAAGAAAAATTAAATTTGATACCAAAATATAAATAATTTACAAGTAAAAAATATTATCACTTACTAAAAAAAGACCATCAATATCATTATATAAATTTATTAAATTTAAAAGATGAAACAACACTTAAAATGTTGACTTTGCAACTAATAACGAAATCGTTGTGCAATGAAATGGCTTCTTATTCATTTCGCTCAAATTAAATTGCTTTAAAAAGGACACTCGTTACCTAAAATTAAGATCAGTAATATCGATTATGCATAAAACAAATGAAGTAAAGAAAAATCAAGATAAGAATAATGAATTAGAAAAGAAAAATATTATTCCATTGATCCAAGTCTCGTAGATGAAGATGTACATGGACCTAAAACATTACAAAATCAATTTTAGGATCACATGAATCAAAGCTAAAGTTAAAAATAAAAAAAACGATTCTCGATCGATTTTCTTTGGCTAGAGATAATATACACTATTTTAAAAATTGCAATTGAGTTTTCCATATCTTTCTTATAGTTTGAATAGTATCACTTTGATTTGTTTCTTTAAATAGGACAAGAAAATAATTTTTTATATGGAATATGCATTATCACATAATGAAAAGAAAAAACCTGTTAACCAAGTCTCCCACTTTGGAGACGGAAAATGCTTGGCTGATGTTTGACCGTCTTTTTCCTTGGTTGACGGTACCTTGAGCCAAGCGTTTTCCGTAAATTTTTGCATTTATTTACAAGAATATTGCCATTTCACTCTCCACAAATGCCCTCTCCCAGTGTTCTTACACCCCCACCCACATCCAAATCCTAATTAACAAAGCTCGAAGCCGCATAAAATAAATAGATTCATGGCTGTAGCTCCGTTGTCCTGTCCGATCCTCTCTCTTTCTCTCTCGCAGATGGAGGCACTCCCACACTTGGGTGTCTTAAAATGAAGTCTCCCATGGCCATGAGGTCATGACCTCAGAAGTGGTGCCGGCGAGGCTTTCCAAGACCACGAAGGTGGTGGCTGGCAACAAGAGAGGGTTGTGAGAAACCATGGTTGAGAGAGTTCGGGTATGTATGTGATATCCGGAAATTCTAACATCAATTAATAGTATGGAGGAAATGAAAATGACAAATGTCATAAGATGGAAATTTTGGTTGGATTATAGACGTTGTAGTACGTGGAAGCTCTGAAAAGTATTTTCCGTATCTGTGGTTCTTGGAAAGTGTTCTCGTTAGGGTTAAATTAATAATTATTTGTACAAAGGTAGATTATAAATAGTGGCGATGAATCACATATTGCCATAATAATTGTGGATAGAGACTGATATGCTTTGTAGTGTGGACCAGATAATTTTCTGAAATTTACTAAGTTGTGAATCTCCTATGGTTGGGCAACTTTTGCTCAATGTTTGGTAAGTTGAAAAATATTTTTTGGTGTTATCAATGTTATATCTTATTTCGTTGTTTATATATTGATATGCTAGATATCTTAATGACTTACCAAAATATCTTTGAATTTAGCCATGTGTCACTCTTTAAACTTGAACACCTCTCTTTTATTCTCCACATTGTGCTTTTAACCAATTATCATAATTACTTTTGACCTTAATTAATTATTCTTATCATTTGTAACTTTATGTAGTGTTCCAAATATATTCTTCTTGGTCATGTAATCCCATCTTAAAACTTTTCAAACTTTCGACTCTCTTTTTCAATGTCACTCTCCAAATTTTTGAGTGTCAACAAAAGTCTTATGCTTGTGTTGTAGAAGTTTCGAATTCCATCTTTCAAAAGTTTACAAGGCGAATTTGTGGACTTTATCCTAATTTATCTAAATAGTTTTGTTAAGTGATGGAGAATTTTTAGAATTTTTCTTGTGTGTTTTGCCTTGAAGGTGGTTAAGGCTTTGAGTTATCTGAATTTTTATTTAAAGTAAGTAAAAACTCTAAGGACTAAGGTAAAAAAATCTACTTAAGACTCTTGACTTAGTTGATTGAGGGTTGTTTTGTTAATTTTTATTTGATCTTTGTTGTCAAGTGTAGGTAAGTTTCAATGATGGTATGTGGAATCTTTGTGTTCTTTTGAATTGGATCGATAAGCTTATTACATGCCTAAGATTTAATTATTTTTGTAAGATGTAATGGCATTTTTTTTTAATGTGGAAATGACGAAAACTAAACTTGAAATGTGTAGTTCTGATTAAGTTATCAATTTACCAACTAAGGGTGCATTTGGAAACACTTTGGTGAAAGCTTTTGGGAAAATGCTAAGAACTCTAGGTGAAAGGGTTCTTCCAAAATGCAAATAGTGTTTGGTATAGTGTACACATTGACAAGTAACTTTGACTTAAATACCATTTGGAAAAAAGAATACATTTTGTAAATGACTTTTACTAGCTTTTTTTTTTTTCAAATCTCAAGCCTTTGTTGGCAAAACTTAGGCTATTGCCAGCCAGATCTAGCCGTAGGCCACTCGTCATTGGCTAAAGCCTTCCTTGGCAACGTTGTGTAAAGGGAGGGTTTTCGAGGACATGTCTGCAATTATGAAACTATATTAACTGAAAAATTGGTGGAAAAAAATATATCTGCATTCTGGAATTACTCAAAGCACATCTAGACCTATCTTAGGGCAAAGGCTTTAGAGGCCTTTAGAAATGCAATTACATATTCCTAAAGTCATACAAAAAATTTGCTAGCAATATTTGCATTTGTCAAAGAGGCTTTGAAATGTGGTTATCAAACACACTCAAAGTGTTAGTTGACTTCTTACGTTGTTGATTTTTGAGTTGTCGATTGTTAAGTTGCCAATTCACTGAGTTTTCAATTTATAAGTCGTGGATTCTCTGAGTTATCAATTTTATAACCTGTTGACTTTTTGATGATTTTACTGACCTTTGATAAAATGATCTTACATAAAAAATGAAAGAGGTTAGCATAACTTATTATTGTCTGTATATGTGAGTATTGACATAACATGGCAATTGTTTTTCAAAAATGATTTGCATGAGAAGATATTGTGTACTCCATGTCGATTCTTGAAAACGGGAATGCAAATCGTTAAGAAATCAATATTGATTTTGTTGTAGATGCAAGGAAGATCATATGATTATAGTGTGGTCATGTGCACTGCTACTATATAATTGTATATGAATATCGTGTTATATTTTCCCGTCACTCATATATTAGTAGTGACGGCGCCCAGTGTGTCAGGATGCCTCATGAGTCGGGATACCTCAAGAGTTGAGATGTCCTTAGTCAAATTGCCCTAGGATTGCTCGAGATGCTTTAGAATTGAAATGGCTCGTGAGTCAAGATGCTATAGAAGTGTTCGAGATGCTTCATTAGTCGATATGATTTGCCAGTAGTAAGCGATACACATATTTAAATGTGCATACATACATACATACATATATATTCACATGTGCACATTGATGAACTATTGTTACTTGTCAAATCATTTGCATGTGTTGGGATATATGTTGTTATGCATCATTGTTCAATGGTTTTCATTGGCATATCATGATGGGGAAGATTACCCATTTAATTTCCATACGTAATCATTCTGGATTTAGATTGAATTTATGTCATTCTATTGATATCATATTAAGTGGTAAGATGATCTTATTTTAGATTTAGAGATTTCATTTACTGAACATTAGCTCACTCTTTTATTTTTTTTAGATTTGTCGGATGGATCCACCTCCTACCCTATGTTTTGGAGTACTCGCGTATGTAGAATGGGAATAACAAGATGTACTTGTATCAGAGTTTGAGATAGTGTATGTTAAGTGTAGTTTCGTGGTTTGGGTTAATGTACCTGAGTTTCTTCCCCCCAATTCATCTCTGGGTACGTTGATGATAATGACGAGACACTGGGACCTTTAAGAGGGTTCAAGGGTCCCTTTTAGCTTCGTTGGTGATGACACTTTGTCAATGGGCAAGGTTGTCAATCAATAGGATAGTTGCTTGACTTTTGTACAAGCATGTTTTTAGTACAGGAGTAGGGGTGTTGTGATGGATGTCGACCCATCTCTCTTCCCGTGATTAATGAGTTGTAATCGTCTTTTTTTTTTATATGCTTGTAAGAATACCTTGAAGAGGAATATTAAAGGAAATATGCAAATGCAAATGACCTAAACTTGTCAATTTCTTTTCTCATATGATGTGATTATTTTGTGTTTTCTAGTGCCTAAAAGATAAATAAATAATTTATTAAAAGATTTTGTGTCGTGTATGACATTCTGAGGTGTTACATTTAAGTGGTGCAAGACTAAAGTTTGGAGATTTTTACAAAATGAAGGGTAATTATATTTTCGAAAAGTAGAGGTATTTATATTGTTTTGGAGTAAAAATCGAGATCCTACTTTTGCTACTTTTCCATAGTATTAGCAACTTTTCTTGATATTTACATAGTATCAATTTGCAATCTCTATTTCTGAAGTTGCTACTTCCCATACAAAGATAAAATCCCACAAAGAAAGACCCCCGAATGCCATAGCGGAAGTCTCATCCGTAAGCTCCAATATTTCAAAGTCCTACCACCATCTGCCGCCTGTCAGCCGTCGAACCACCGCCGCCTCCGCCGGAATTTGTTCCTGAGGCAGATGCGTCGTCCCCAGGTTCTCCATGGCTTTTCCCTGGACCTTAACTGTCGGCAACTTCAAGCTACAGAGAACTGAACAGAACTCGAAGCGACGCAGACCGTCCCACGGGATGACTTGTCCAATCCCTATTTCGAATCAAAATTCAGGTAGGTGACACATCAAAAGGCCCCCATCATCTTTCTTTTTGATCTTTCTTTTGGGCAACACCGAGATTATCTAATGATGACGAACAAAAGTGCCTCCTCTTTTATTGAAATTTTCCCTCTCAGAATCATCATTCACCGTCATCATCATCATCGCCATCCCTGTCCCTCTCTCTCTCTCTCTCTCCGCCTGTCTCTACCAACCATCCATCAAGTGCCGTCGACTTCCGATTTGGACCCGCTCGTACGAAGAGATTATGATGATATGATATACAGCTGTAAGCGTAGGGCCCGCGTTTCCCTTTTGGGCAAGACAAACCCTAACTTCCGTTCATGGGCATAGGATCTCCATCGCCGTTTCCACGAGTTTTTGTCGGGTGGATCGAGTGCATGTGCCCCTCCCCAATGCTACATCAAAGGAGCTTGACATGATGCTCAGGTGTTCATTGATCGGGATGGAAGGAGTGCATTGTATTCTGACTTATACGAGAAAAGTTCCTCTCAATCCTTGTAAGAGATGTGACGATTTTGCTTAGTGGTGTGTCAATGTGCCTCCGCCTAAGAAGTGGACTCATGTTAGCTTTATTTGAATAATTGATTGGACATAAAGTTCAGAGAATGATAAGTAGAGACTAGCACGCTAGTGTCATGGCCCTGATCGATTGACTCATGACACTAGCCTAAAGGATACACACATAAAAATTCAAATAAGATTTTAATTAACCAGTCGCTTCACTTACCAATCGAAAGAATTGAAGATAGTTCAATCCATCAAAATTTGAAGAAACTAAGGGCTTATTTAATTAATGAGAATGAAAGTAATGGAACGGAATTGGATCCTCGTTTGAGTTCTTTGGTCATTTTGGTCAATAAAACTAGGAATTTAATTTAATTTTTTTTTTGTTATTGTATCTTAATTAACGAGGAGGAGGTGGTGTGAAAGGGAATGAATGGGGAAAAAAAACACCCAACAAAATTGTAGGTTCATAAATCAACAAAAATTAGGCATCATGATTATTGCAAGCTCACATGGGGTTTAAACGAGATTATGAAGTATATTATATAATAGTCACAACGCGTGCTACTGAAAAGAATAGCCAGAGATTTCAAATTTGGATGGCTTGGTAAGGGTCGTGAACTTGAGTAGGCCCACAAATCTGTCGATTCTTTTCCCATTTTGGACGAAGACCAAATAGGATAATTTCATGCCAAGAACTGTTTAATGATGTGGTGTAAACTTTCCACTTCATGTTATGATCACCTCATGTTGGAAAGGGAAGCATCACATATAACTTTGAGAATATGTTTAACATTTTCTTGAGAAAATTTTCGATATAAAATCTATGGGATAGCGACCCAAATGATTTTTGAATTTTGACTCAATATGCAATATGGTCATTGAACTTTTAATGTGTTTAATGTGGTTTATGAACTTCAACTTAATATTCAATATGGTCCATAAACTTTTAATGTGTTTAATGTGATCCTTGGACTATTAGCACATATTCAATATAATCCATGAACTATATGAAGATGTTCAATGTAATCATTTCATTAATTTAAGATCAGGAATAATATTGAACATGTTAAATTAAATATGTACCAATAGTTTAAGGACTACATTGAACGAATTAAAAATTTAGGTATCACATTGCACATTAGGTTAAATTTCATGGACTACATCGAATAAAGTAAAAGTTCAGAGACTATATTATATGTTGGGGTAAAATTTAAAGACCATTTGTGTCCTTTTTTTTTCTAAATTTATCGGATTTGAAAATTGAAAAGGAAAGAAAAGAAAAGAGAGGTGGGCTGGGCTAGGGTTTGTCTTCATGAATTCACTCGTGTGTACACAGTGAAAGGAGAGTTGTCAGCAACTTCTGAGATAAGCAATCAGACCTGAGGAGGTTCTGGGACTTTGCTCAGGTCAGGATGGGGGAAGGACTGAGATTCTTCCCTTTTTAATGCTACGTGGGGAATGCACTGCCAAAGTCCTAAAGTTGGAGCCCCTCCCTTCAACCGCTGATGTCAACCCCATGCGATATCGAAGTCCGAGTCCTCCCCTTTTTTCTCCCTCTTCTCTCTTTTTATATTTTCTCTTCAAAAGAAAATCTCAGCCATTCTTCTTGTTTCTATTTTCCTTTTATTGGTCTTCCCGATCCATATTTAACAATTAGATAAAATGCACAAAGAGGAGTTAATGACACATGCCGAAGAGTCACGTCGAGTTTTCGCTATTTGAATTTCACCTAGGGCGAACTCGAGATCTAAACGGGGTCTTTTTAGCATTTTGAACGGTATACTTTTTCGTTGTCATTCTTCATTTTGGCAAAGTTATCTCCGAACCAAGTTTCCCTTGATTGTCTTGTGAAAGGAAAACTCTCAGTATATTTCTTTTTTCATATTTGACAAAACTTAGTATAGGTTTTGATTGTAGGAGTAGCTCGGACGTCCTCATGAGAGTCAACTATTTAAGGAAGGAAAAATGACACTAATGATTTATAAATTTTGATCCAATAGACAATGTCATTCTTAAACTTTTAATTTGTTTTATGCGATTCATTTACTTTAATTCAATATACAATGTCGTTCATGAATTTTTAATTTATTTAATGTAGTCCCTAAATAATTGGGTGTGTTCAATTTAATTTACTGGATTATATGAAAAAGTTCAATATTGTTCTTCAATTAATTCAAGTTATGGAATTTGCTAATTAAGCTTCCAATCCGGTATTTTCGAAAGGTGGACAAAGAAAAAATGTTACATGTGGATTATCCATATAAAATATTCAGCTCAAATTAAAGTATAATAATCCTTTTAATTTGTTCAATTTGAAAAAAAAATGATTATCCATGTTATTTGATGACATGAATTATTGTATTTAGATTTGAGTTGAATATCTTACATGGATGGTTTACTTGTAACAATATATATATATATTTTCCATCTGTTTAGACTTAATTGGATTGGAAACTAAATCAGCAATGGATATTTTAATATATTCTAGGAATTAGATTAAACATTTATCAAAGATTCAGAGATTACATTGAACAATTTTTTTTTTTTTTAAATTATGAGTGTGTTTAGACAATTATTCGAGGCCAATCCAAAAGCCTGGCTACACATTGATAAGATCGAAAGCTTAGTTGTCTTGTAGCTGTTATAGTTGATGCTATTAGTATTGTTGTAGGCCTCGTATCACCAGATAGATACTTTGTTGCCACACTGTTTGTAAAAAAAAAAATGTATTTAGGCTTCGTTTGTTTTGTAAAAATAAATAATTTTGAAAATATTTAACTAAAAATAAACGCTTATATTATTTAAAATAATAAATCAATTGAAAATATTTTCATAATCAACAAGAATTTATATCTAATTATGTCGTCGATGATGAAATATTTTTTGTTCATTTATTTTTGTAAGAGACACGAGCGATTGTTTTTAAGAAAATATTTTTCAAATCGTCCGTTCTCCACGAAATAAATGGACCCTTATGGGAGTACCAATGTAAATTGTACTTTTTAAGAATATATATGACAAAAAATTGGCAGTAAAGCAAGAATTATGAAACACCTAACTTGTGTGTATTGCTAAAATAAAGTAATTACCATGCGTTCATGAATGCCTGTGAAAAATAAAAGTAATCGCCCTCTTTAACGGTTGTGCTTCCACTAGTTTTGTGATGGAGCGATGGTGATAGGTTCGTTCAAATGATTAAATTAAGAAAATTAAAATAATAATTAAATAATATAAATATAAATATAAATAATATTGAAATACTAATAATAAAGAAAATTTAAAATTTACAACAATTTTCGTTTTTTTTTTTTCCTATTTTTTATTTCTATATTTTAATTTCGTCGCAAACATGCAACTCCTATAATAATGCCCATGGGCAGTCGCAAAATGCTGTTCGCCATTTCTCATCCATCTATTATAAAAAAGAAAAGAAACTATTTTCATTGGTCGCCTTTTGTCATCTTTTTTATGAGTAATAGAGACTCATGATGTTAGAATCCATTGTTAGATGGGGAAACATCTTGCTTTACCTTTTCTAGCTACCAAGACATGCCTAACAAATTCCTATGAAGTTCTTGCACACTGTGTGTGGAGAAAAATAAAGTTTTATTAGCATAATGTGCTAATAATATGCACAAAAGTGACGTGATATGCATAAAACTAGCAAGATGCCCCGTACATTGCACGGGCTTGGGACTAAAATTCTATTATTATAAATATTGTTGTTGATGTGAATTATGCAAGAAAAATAATAAGTGGAAAACTGTGGCAAAATAAAAAGTTCACACCAATTAAATTCTACGCTGGAGATTTCATGGAGTTTTATTTAAAGTGGATCCAAATAGCATCATATAGGTTTATCAATTTTTTTAAATCACAACGAAAGTACAAGTAACATTTTGAACAAATTACATGTTTGAATTTTCTTGAGACTAAAATAGTTTCTTCTCTTTTCCTCATTTGGCCCTCTATATTTATAAAGAATTAGAGGTGATTTTTTTAAAGATCATCTTCCAATTCCATATATTTCAATATTTTTTTAAAGGAATTTCTCCATTTTTTTTCCTTATTAGTTGACTTCTATCGTTTTATTTTGACAATATTTGATGGATATCTCCTCATCCATGACAATGTAATAATAATTAATTGTAAACTAAATTTTTGGATTTGGATATCTTGCAAAAAAAAAAAAATGCAATATTCAATTTGTATTTTGAAGAAATTCACAATACTCCTTTCCCCGAAAACGCATATTAGAGTTCCCTTGATTTATATTTGGAATGTGAATATTAACACATTCCTTCATTTTCTTGAGAAAACTTTGTGGCCTACTGTTAATTGCTAGTATACTTTGCATTTATTGATGCTTCAATTTAATTATTTTTCCCAACTTTGTAAATCTTAATGTGTTATATCATGATTCTCGTTAGTTTTTTCTAATTACGTTATGAAATTTAATAATTTATATAGACATATTGCCAGGCCCCGCATTGCGACATCTCAATAAAAAAAATGATGCTGAATTAAAGGGAGCATGATATAAAGTTTAGAAGTTACTATAAAGTTTCAATAATATATATCTAAATTGTGATGTAGACTATACTCATACTATTGTAAAAAAATGTATGGAATGGTAATATCAGTTAAATAAAAACAACTTAATATGGTAAAAAAATCACCATAATGCCAACAAATGACTCAAAATATTTTATGTGTTGATGGCTTCCGTTGGACACTCTAAAAGTTGATCGGTATTGTCTTAATCCCTTTATAACATTCATTTAAGTGTTATGTTTTTCCTTCAATGAGTCCAGGCTCATACCCAATTGTTTAATATATCTCAGAGAAGTAGCACCTATGACGAATTAACAACGAAATTTTAGTTATCATTGACAAACGTAGCCAGGTTGAGTAGATGCTAATCAAATATCTATGTATCTCATTTTTGTTTGATGAAGTAAAATCCAGGTATATATTTTTTGTTAATTTTTTTCGAAATCATAAGTAATTATTCATTTTCTAAATTTTTGTTCTTGTATAATATTCACTTTTTTTTTTTTTGTAAAGCATTATTAACTGTAGTATATTTTATCATAAGAATTTCTTTAAGACCTGTTGAAATTGATATGATAATGGAACTCATTCAAAATGTAATTCAAAAACTTACTGGAGTCCTTAACTCCAAATTTATTCTCGCCAATTGCAAATTGATAGTAAATATCTTCGTCGACTATAAAGTGATAACAATTATCATTGATAATTCATTAAATCATATATAAATAATTTAAAATATTTAAAGATTGCTTGCAAAATATTTTTGAAATAGAGAGAAAAGGTACTACAAGGGCATTAGATTATTTACGATAACTAAGTCCCTTTATCCATGAATTGTTGGTTTTCAAAAGTAAAGTGCCATTCCATACTTTATTTAGGTGTCTAATCGACCTACCAATAACTAATTAGTGGCAATTCCTAATTGTATTGAATTGCATGTTAAATTGATTAAATCAAAGCCCCAAAATTGAGATTGATATCGGTCTGAAAGAGTCCCTGCTAAGTCTTTGGCTTGGTAATTTACTAACTTTCCTTTTGGTGGTTCACCTCTAGAAAGATCACAATAGCTAGGTTTGCCTCCTGAGGGGCTTAGTTCATCATCTTAACAAACAAATAAAAAAGATGTGGCTGAATGTTCTTGATTTTTTTCGGTCGAAAAATGCTCTTGATTTAAGAGAGAGAAAAGGGCATTTGCTATAGCATAGAAAAGAGGCTTAAAATGTTGCTTTGAAGAGGAGAAGAGGTGATCCAGATTTGAATATGAGATTTTGTTGGAATCGACTGAAATTTCAGTATGTTGTTCGTGAGTTCAATATCTACAAGTTGATTGGTTTTGGCTGTTGAAACCCCTCTTCAAATTGTCTCTCAATTTTCTCTAGTAGCAGTTAGAGCTTTCTTGCTTCTTTGTGTTAATTGACCTTTGTCATAATGACATATTGCTATTTCAGTAATGTGAAGAGCCTCTAGCTGTATGACTAAAGATAAACTATTGTCCATCTTGCTATTTGTGGTGATTAGTGGAAATTTTTTTAGTGGCCCTGTGATTTTTCCAATTTGGGATTTTCACATATAATTTGTGGTTGTTATTTCTGCATTGCTTTGATTTTCAGCACTATATTTACTGATTTGAGCTTGATATTGCTAGAATATTGTGACTGGTTCCTGTTGGGGTTAATTTGATATTAGTTGGTTGAGTTTTGAGTAATATATTGACTGGTTAATTTGATAAGCAGTAAATTGTTGTCCTTTCTCCCCAACAAATCCACATATACATACAATTATACATTTATCATCAAGACATGCATAAGAATTAGAGATGATCATCATAGAATTGTTAGGATTAGATATTTGTTAAAGTGACAGCAAAAAGTACACTAGTGGCTAAAACTCGCATGTGAGTATGTCACTTGACTCAACCTCATGCAAACTTTACCCTCTTTTGCACATGTTGTAACCATGTATCTCTTTGAAACCCCTTTTCGCCTTCTAATTTACAATCAATTCCCTAGCTGTAGCTATGGTGTTTGGCCAAAACTTGTACAAAGCAGCTTTAGAGTACTACTTATGTATCAAACCATACCTTTGCTAGTTAATAGATTATATTATTGGGACAAATGATTATTTGATAATGACAAACTATCTCTTTCTATCGTAAGAAATTATTATAACTCATCCCTAAAACAAAGGTACATATTGCAGTGCAAAAGCGATGGTTAAGTAAATTCTCGTCCTTAGGAAAAGGAAACCAATATATTATAAGCCTCACATATTGTGCCTTTCTTTCCTTTTTCATTGATTTGTTACCAAGTGCCTCTGAAACATTAGTTAATGAAGTTGATTGTTGATTAAACATGTTTGAATATAACTAATTTTTTTTTTCCTTGTTATTCCCCTCTCACACGCACCCACTCGAAAACCCACACACAAGTGATCAGAGCGTGATAAAAAGGTGCGGTAGACTCGGATCCTGTCGCTTGAGAAAAAAGCTCATCGACACTCCCCATCTCCTTTTCAGCTGCAATATTTGACTCTCTCTCTCTCTCTGTCTCTCTCCCCACCTCTCTCTCTCTGCTCTGAAAACCTAAGCCAAGACAGAAAACAACAATGGACGAGCAGTACGGACTGCCGGATCTCCGGCAGCTCATAGCCACTCGAACCACCCAATTCTCCTCCCTCCTCCACCTCGAACCACCGCTGCCACCGGCCCCTCCACCTCGAACCACTATTCACACCAGCTTCTCACCTTCTTCTCCACCATCTTCTTCACACTATGAGCCCACCGTCAATATGTTAAGCACAGCTCTCGCCAACACCAACGCTCACTCCGCTCACCCTTTTGCTACCGCCACCCCACCTCCTTCAGCTCTAACTGGTGCCTTCGACATATTTGAGTGTGGGAGCTACAGGAGCGACATGATTGGAGCTGCTGGGACAAGCGGCATCAGCAGCAGCAGATGGCCGAGGCAAGAGACGCTCACTCTTCTTGAGATCAGATCTCGCCTCGATCCCAAGTTCAAGGAGGCCAATCAGAAGGGACCCTTGTGGGACGAAGTCTCCAGGTAACGAAAAGAATTTATAACAGGAATCCACTGATTAAACCCCATTTTGATTTTGAGAAGTTTCTTATGTACAATAAATTGGGTCAGGAAGAAGAAAAAGAGAGGGACTGCTAGTAGTAAGCTCAAAAACCCTACTAATAAGCATCGCGATTTTGCTTCTTCTTGATCTTCTTGATCTTGGCACTGTTTCAAAAGTGAGAAGCTGCTGTGAAAAGCTTCTCACTCTCTCTCTCTCTCTTCCCTCTCTCTCTCTCTCTCTTTCTCTCTCTCTCTCTGTGCATCTGACGATGCTCTGGTAGGGGGTTGACAAAGACAAGCCATTGAACTGAGAGTCTCAGGTGTCTTATTCACCCATTTCATTTGCCTTTCAAAGAAAGATCTTCTGATCTTCTGCAATCCCTCTTCTGCCTCAGCTGCTCTCCTTGAATTTTTCCTTTTTAATGTTCGTTCTTTGCTATGAGCCTTGGCCTCTGTGTGCGCTACATGGAATCCCGAGAAAAAAGCTTTTCTTGACTGGAAGTTTCACTGTTTGCCCGAACCCAACATGCCCATTAATCAACGCTCTTAGCTCAAACGACAAATTTCTTTGCGTGTTTCGAAGTAGAGCAGATGTTTCATATATAAATCAAAATCCGCTTGCTTCTTGGAAGCAAGCAAGGACACATGACTTTACATTATATTATTACTCAAACTAGGACAAGCACCTCCAAACTATATTTTTCGTATGAAATTATTTATAAAATACTCATTTTTCAGTAATTAATTTAAGCAGAAGTGTATGAGGGAAACATTTGGAAGCAAGCTTCTAGGGTTTATCTTATTGCTCATTATCTCTTCTCCATCCCAGTTTGTAATTTGTGTCAAGGTTTCAACTTGCTCCTCCCTCTCCCTCCCTCTCTCTCTCTCTCTCTCTTAATGCAGGATAATGTCTGAGGAACATGGGTACAATAGAAGCGGCAAGAAGTGCAGAGAGAAGTTTGAGAACCTGTACAAGTACTACAAGAAAACTAAGGAAGGCAAAGCTGGAAGGCAGGATGGAAAGAACTACAGATTCTTTCGCCAACTTGAAGCGATCTACGGAGAATCGACCACGGCTAACCGAAAGCCATCTTCGGATAACTCGTCTCTTGTCTCCAACATTAATTTCTACCCAGCACCGAACAATATTAGTAGTCATGCATTCCAAGATCAAGCTCTGCAACGTGAAATGAGCCTCAGTTTCTCAAACTCATCATCGCATGAGCTCGAAACGGCCTCTTCCTCAGAAAACAACGAGGAAGATCTCTCCGCGATTGCTTTCATGATGAATAGCAGTCATTCCTCAGAGAAGAAAAAGAGATTGGTAAGCGAGAGCGATAGCTCAAAAAGGAGTAAAAAGGGGTGGAAGGAGAAGGTGAAGCACTTTGTGGATTCACAGATGAGGGACATCATAGAGAAGCAAGAGGCTTGGATGGAGAACATGTTGAAGACTATTGAGCTGAAAGAGCAAGAGAGGGTTTGCAGAGAGATGGAATGGAAGAGGGAAGAGACGGCACGTTTCGACTGCGAGCGTGAGCTCTGGGCCAAGCAAAGAGTCTGGATCGAGGCTCGCGACACGGCACTTATGGAAGCTCTGAGGAAGTTCACAGGGCAAGAACTGGCAATCCTGTCGCCACCAAAGGACCGGAATATTACAAAAGAAGAAGAGCGAAACACAAGCTCATTCTCGGAGCCGGAGATATTAACTTTGATTCAACTGATAACGAGCTTGGAACCGGGTTTCCAAGAATGCGGTTTATTAAGGGAAGGATTTTGGGAGTTAATATCGGCAAAAATGGCATGTTTGGGGTATAATCGGAGCGCCGGTGAGTGCCAAGAGAAGTGGGAAAATGTGAGGAATTCTTTTAGGAAGATTACTGAATGGAACAAGAAGCAAAGAGAGGACTTTTCCAGGAGCCAGAATCTATTCTTTCACCAACTCCACAATTCCTAGAAATTTTTATGGAATTTCCTAGAAAATAAGTTAGCCTGATCAGAGTTGGAGGAAGTTCCAAAACAGAAATCACAGGCTTCACATCCTGGTGAAGGTGCAAAATCAGTTGGTTGGAGGGTCTCGTGTATGGGAACTTTTAGGACAGCAATGACTTGTAAGTCTGGTAAATTTCAGTCCCTTTTTTTAATTTCTTTGGAGAGTCGTGGAGTCAGTGAAGCTCAGGAGGGGCAATAACTTGTAAGTCTAGCCAATTAGCAATTTCAGCTTTTTCAGGTGTACTTTTGGTTTGACTTGATTGCTGAGAATGTGGAACTGATGGTAGTTTTTTGTGATTGGCTTGGTTATTTGCACCTACTAACTAGGTAGGAATTTATTCTAGGATGATTTCTCTGATATTCATTAAACTCTGGTTCATTTATTTAATTTCTTCTATAAAGACATGAAAATGCTGTTTATTGGTAACTTGAGGAGTATGCAAGATACTTGCCTTTCACTGGATAAAGAGTCTCCAAAGCGGCAGTTAATAATGGCTGCAAAACTATATTGTTCATTGAAGAAATGTTTATTACAAACTTACAATTAATGTATATAGTCTAGATCAGTGATGAAGCCCGGTTGTATGAGAATCTCCAATTTGGTCTTATGCGAGGTGGTGTGTGGACACAAAATTCATAATGTGTAGTCCTTTCTTAGTTTTGATTAATTAAACGTATCAACTGACGAGAAAAAAAATCTTATATCGTGAAACTTTTATTCAGAAGTTATTATAATGTGAAAGCTCATATGGAACATCATAATTGAGTTTAGTCTTAATATTTCTACTTCAATCCTTCTCAATAAGACATAAAAACCTTGGCTGGTATAAACATTTTCTGGTCTAAATAAAAATATGGCATTGTATGGACATTTTTTTGAGGTTTTCGTGACTCCATTTGCCTGAGGCATCATGTTTGATGGTTGAAAACACCCACCCAGAATTCAATCTGCATCTTTTGGTTGCAAGATTTCAGTTCATACGTGCTAAGCTACCCATGCAGATGTTGAACAGTACAGAATGAGAAATACTCTTTGAATTGGAAGTTCTTTCTCATGTTTTTTGGCAGTCCGACATTTGCCTGGAAAATGTCAACATATCTGAGAGGCGTGAATCAGATGCAAACGCACATCACCTGGTGTGTTTCCCTGAAGTTGCCAGCGTACAATGATCTTTTACGCACGAAGAATCTCAATGGAATATGTTGTGAAAAATTAGCCAGTCAAAGCTAAAACTTTTTGTCTCAGAACAATCCTCGTATGTCTTTCGTGAATATGGGATGAGTTGATCTAGAAACGTGTCGGTCTCCTGAAACGGGTCTAGGCAAGTCTTCTCATTAAATGATTTGTGTTGGCCTGACCAATGACTTGACATTTAACCATAAGACTTGAATTAACTAGGGTTTCTTTTTCGTGGGAGAAGTCATTAAGGTTGTATCACGTCACGATCTTTACTATTCATTGGCCAAATGACTGATGAGTCTTAATCACCATTATAATTTTGATTAGAAAAAAGCTAATAAAAATTTTAAACTATGCTTTTTGTGACACATTTTCTCAAATTTTTTTGTGATACAAAAAACCTCAGACTTGTTTCTACATAGCATATTTACTGCAAACTTATACCGACACATGTACCTTAATTTTTTTTTGTGACAGAAAAAACCTTTACATTGTATTTGTGCAATACATTTAAATAAGAGAAACCTTAGACATGTTACATGAGTACGAGCTTGGGGTTTTTGGTGTCATAAAAAATAATATGAAGTAAATGTGTCACGGTGTACAATACTTATAGTTTTTTGTTTAACAAAAAATGTTTAAGCTAGATGCGCCACACAAGTATAAATTTAAAATTTTTCGTGTCACAAAAAATGTTTAGGTTAAACGTGTCGCAGTAGGCATAGTTTAGGGCTTTTGATGCTTTTTTTTCTTTTTGATTATTTGACATAACTACATTTTTTGCTAAAACAATTTATTGGAAAATTTACCCAATTAGTCATCAACTTTCGAATTTTTTCAATTTAGTTTGGAACCTTCGCATGAAATTCCAATGTTATCATTCCATTGATTTTGTCGGAAATCGCCGATATGGTGATTTAGTTATCGCCAGCCGTTTTACGTGGCATATTGCCACATTAGCAATTTCTTAACAAAATTAGCCAAAATGACTACATTCAAATTTTGAGCAAAAATTTAGGACTATAATAGTAAAATTAAAAAGTTTAAGAATAAATTGGCATTCGTAATATAGTTTTATGATTAATTGAACAATTTCCCCCTAACCTATCTATGAAGTGGAATATTTATGCATATAAGCAAAAAGAACAATAGCGTTAAATATGTTTTCTACTAGACTAGCTATTTGTAGCTGAAATTAACCTAATCATTTGACTAAAGGCAAATTAACTTTGCTAGACAAGGTTGGACATCCACGTCCAAATAATTACTTTCAAGTCGAGTCTAGGCGACAGGGACTGATATCTATGGATAGTCTAAACACGTGAAAATATATTTAGATGCTGGAGAAAAATCAACCACATATGTTATCACGTGTAAGGTCATATGATGGGGGAAGATCACCAGAAAGGAAGACCGTACAAGTTTTCAAACAGCATTTCAAAGAGAATATGATAGTGAGAAAAAATCGTTAGAAGAGATAGGATGGAGAATCTCCAAAGGGTAAATTACCATATCATTGTTGGTAGTGTGATTATTTTTGATCCAGTGACTACTTGCATACTTTCAATTTGGTGAAAATAACCGAGTGCAATTTCGTGGTTACATAAAGAGCCCCTTTTGGATACGTTTTTGGAAGGCTTAACATCAGAAAGAATTCGATGTGACATATCCAAGCTGCCAGCTGAGCAATTCTACACCTAAATTACAAGGGCTATGAAACACCAATTCCGAAATGCCTCATTACAATTTGGTTAGGCAAAGCTTCCCTCTAGCTTTGTGATAACAAGTTAGATGTGTAGTATGATTGTCCAGCAGTAGGCAACCTCCGAAACTAGACATGACCTCCAAACGATAGACCTTATGAGGCAGATTTCTCCGACCCTTGAATTTGTAGTATCCTAGTATTTCCGTTAATAAATCCACTTGAAAACGTACGTGAGCTATTTTCATCATATTAAAAGTGTCTACGGCGGGTTGGTCTACCTATATAAAAAAAGGTCAAGGTTTACGAGATGTTTGGACAATTTTAACCAAGAAAGAATCTTCAAATGTGGCAAGATCCTCAATTGAGTTTGGTTGAGTGAATTTTCAGGAAGAGGTCATGGAAGGTCTAATGCAAAGAATAAGATCCTTCTTTTGGTTGAGTGAATTTTCAGGAAGAGGTCATGGAAGGTCTAATGCAAAGAATATAATCCTTCTTGGGTTTAGGTGTCAATTTGTTAGTGGATAGAGTTGAACCATGCTCAAATGTTACTATTCTTTATGTTCCCTCCCTCTCTCCCCCCCCGATTTATGACCAATAAATCCCAACACGTAAAGGAGGGAAAGAAAGGGAGTTAGTAGGTGTCAATTTGAATACCTCTGCCAGTGGATAGATGGGAAAATTTACCAAAAAAGAAAAGAAAAGAAAAGACAACGCTATCATATCATGGCCCAAGTCCATGGAGTAGAATGAGGCCCAAAATTGTCTTTCAAATCATGCTACTTCGCCAAAGAAAATGGTGCACATTCAAAATCCCTAGTGATTGTTTTTATGGACTCAAGCGTGGGTCCAGCCCAAATAAGCACGGGTCAGGTCCAAGAGGGATGAACTTCTCTATTTTATTGGGCTAATTTCCTTTAAAATCCAAATTTTAAGTTCAATCCAAATCAACTTGCGCTCGTCTCAAATGTACCCACTCGTATAGAATTCGCTATTAGTTATTCAATATTATCAATAATAGAAGGTTGCTATTGTTCAATATGAATGTGAGGTTGTTAATGAAGATATAGGTTTTAATAATGGACTCCTAACTGGCTTTGATATTGATAATTTCAACAAAAAATTAGTTGCGATTTTTGGACATGTGGGCATATAAAGTTGGAGATTTTTTGAGACAAAAAAACGTCATAATAGAATTGGGATTGTACTTTTAAGCTGGGTTTTTCTTTACTAAATCACACTCTATTTTATTTACTAACTTCAATCAATTTGAAAAAGAAGAAGAAATGAATGCACCAGAAAGACTAGATGCCAACTTTCACTACAATAAACGGGCATTTTAGGGATAAGAACCGTATAATACAAACATTGCATTTTCAACTTGGAGAAATTGGTTTCAAGGTGAACATTTCCCACTCTGGAACCTAAAACTAGGAACTGCTTGCTGTGCGCTATTCTAATTTAAGCAAGGTTATTTAACAAATAAATGAGTAAGAAGCAACGACTCAAGAGTCACCTGGAGCTTGAACTCATGGAAACGAGCGGCGTCGATGATGATCCGTTGTTGTCGCACCTGAAAGTCCAGGAGTGAGACGTCGTTGCTTTTCAACGACGAACACGACTTGGAATTGGTCGGATCCAAGCTCAACATCAAGCCAGAGCCAGCGCTCCCTTCTTTGATCGGGTCGACGACGTCATCCTTGCGGGGCCTTAAAACAGAGCAAGAAGATAGACGTCAAATAGAAAATAGAAGAGAAGAAGCGGATGTAACAGAGAGAGGGAGATGCGAGAGAGACGCGAGAGAGGAGATAAATTAAGGCTTTTTGAGAGAGAGCGTGCGTGAGGAGAGGATTGAGGACCGAGGAGCGAGAAGCGTGAGAGATAGCTGAAATTAGGAGTTAGGGTTTTGAAACCATATAAAGTTGAAATACATATGTATGTATTAGTTTGGTCTAGGTAGTCCAGGTGGACAATTCTATATATGGAATTGAGAATCGTTTGGAAGTGGCTAGCATGGTTCTTTTTTTTATGATTTCCGGCTCAATTTGATTTTTTTTGCAGATTCCTATTTTCATTTGAATAAGTTGCTTGAAGTTTCTTTTTCCTAATCATTGGACATCTTTATATATTCATGTCAAAAGTGGATTTAGTCCCAATTTTTACCTTCCCATTAGCCCCCGCACAGGGTAATAGTGTAATGCAGTTTAACTTTAAAGTGAAAGCAAGTAATATTGGCTAAAGAAAATGGATAAGATGGTAAATGAATTTTTTTTTTCTTATTCTATTCGTACTCTAATTCTCATCTCATACTTTTGTTTTGCTTTCTTATAAGGCATGAGAGTCGAAACGCATACATGAAATTAAATTGTCATCACCCCAACTCCCACTCTCCCATCTCTCCCTTCCTACGGAGAAAAAATGTAAGAGAAAGGAAAGGAGAACAGAGAGAAAAGAGAGGAATATCCTGAGCCATACTATTGAGGTTTCATCGCTGCTCGGGTACTTCATCTCCAGGCCATCTCCCGACAGCCGGGCCTCACGGCCGCTTGCGCAATGTTTCACCGACTCCCACAATCGCCCGGCGGTCACCAGCCCTTGTCCGTGATACACGAGCTGCCAGCCACGACCTGCGACCCCGGGGTCTTCCAGCAGCCCTTAGAACCAAACCAAGGATTTTCAGCAGCCCAGGCGAGACGTCTAGCAAACCAGCGAGTGTCCAACGGCCTTGGCGTCTACCAAGCAAATCCCGACGGCACCCAGTTCAAACAATAGCGACGTTCCTGCGTTGCCGTCCAACCACTGCCGTGCATCTCAACGCAACTCAGTGGCGCTCGAGGCTCGACACTCCTTACCAAGAACCCCCGTCCATCGACGATCCTCGATTGATCCATTGTCGCGACCACCCCACAACAGCGACGTTTTGCCGGTGATCTCCGTCGAAGGAGCTGCTGTCCAGACGTGCCACGAGTCTCACGTTCACCGTTAAGTCCCAGCAACTCCAGGTTGTCCAGCGAAGGCAGCAATTCCACATGAATTCCTGCAACACCTGGCAGATTCCCTGCATGTTCGATTCAGTATTGGTTACCAACGAGTCTAGAGACGTCCAGTTCCTTCACACTTGATTCTTTGACCAACATTTTTTTTTAATAGGAAAGTCCAGGAACATTGATAAAAAAAACAGCAGCCAAGCCACCGAGCTCATCCCTCACTGAGAGCAGTCGGTGCAACTGCCACCCCTTCCGGAGGCCCCACCGTGAGCGCCGCCGGCCGTGAGCCCCTTTGGCTGGGTTGACGTTGACCCCAATCCGCGGTCCGATTAGCATTTATTGCACAACTTGAATTTGTTGTGATTTCAATTAGATGTTGGGTCGACATTGTCATATCAAAAAAATCTTTTCAACCTCTTGAATTAGAATATTTTCACAGGATGCATATTATTCTAATTAGAATAAGTTTAGATAGCTTTTTCTAGATAGATTGTTTTATTTAGTCAAGATAACATTTCAATTTAATAGATGGTTTGGCCTAACTTAATCCCTAAAATGAACTAGATAAAATGTTAATCGAGATAACTAATTTCACTAATTTCTAATTTTGAACTTTAATAAAAAAAACCAAAAATATCATCTTAGAATAAATTAGATTCTTTTCAAGGATCGAATGCATGTTTAAATTAGGGTATTGAATTACTTTCGAATTTTAAATAAAAATACAAAAATAGCATGTGCATGACATATAGTAGGTTCATATAATGCATGCTAGCTTCATTTAATTAAATTGCACATCATATATAGTAATTTAATTAGAATTGCATGTCATACTAGGACAGTTGCATATAAATTTTGTCGATCATTAGGAATTGCCCGTTAGGTCATTTAACTAAATTGCATGTCACCTTAGAAATCTCATGCTTGTATAAGTAGTATACTAGTTTTGGTTAGAATTAGGACATTCAAATAAGTCATGTCTCGCATGTGATATTAAACTATTAGTCTGCATAGCACAGGGCTTAGTTTTTATTAAATAAGAGAAAACCTTATGGAATTGTGTATTTATTAGAGATCATAATTACATTGAGAATGCGATTTTTTTTATTGACCTTGCAGATGCTTGCATTGTTTCCGAGTAAGTAAATTCCTTCTATCTGTGCAATTTATTTAATACGTTGATTATTGGGTGTTTCATTAATAATGTGCACCCACATGATCAACAATTCAAGTTGCCTCCCAAATATTTTTGAAATAAAAAAGAAAAGGTATTGAAGATGCGTTAGAGTAATTTAGCGTAATCAAGTCCTCGGATTCATAATCTATGGTTCGTAGGACTAAAGTATAGCTTCCGATGTTTTATTTGTTTTCTAATCGACCCATAAAAAAAGAAAAAAAAGATTAGTGGTCGCCAAGTTGTCATGATCTTAGGTTTAAGTTTAAAAAATGCAAATCAACTACATTTTAGGGTCACTGCTAATATATTTTTGCGGGTCTATTAGAAACCTAATTAAAGTATCGGGATTTTATTACATTTGATTACTCTAATGCCCCTTTGATACATTTTCTCTTTTATTTCAAAAATGTTTGGCAAGCGGCTTGAATTGATTTTAAACCTATTCACTAACATGTGAGATGATTATATGAGTGCGCAATCATCAATAAGATATCCAAAAATCAATATTATGAATAAATTGCGAGAGGAAGGAATTTACTTACCAAACAAAGTAAGCATTTGCAAGGTTAATTTAAAATTACGTTCTCAACCCAAACATTATTTCAATTAACACACAATTCCACTTAGATAATTTTAAGGTTTTCTCTTATTTAATGAAAACTAAGCTATATGTAATGCACGCTATCAATCTAACATGACACGCGACAAAACTACTTGAATATACTAATTCTAATGACAATTTAATATACTATTCTAGCATAGAATAAAATTTCTAAGTAAATGAATCCAGACACGCACTTTCTAATATGACCTGAAATATAATTAAATGACCTAAACATGCAATTTCTAATAACGGGCAAAATTGACATGTGACTACTCTAATAAAATTACTCTACATGATGTGCAATTTAATTAAATACCCCTAGCATGTAATTACTAAATGACGTGCATTTTATGATATTAATTCTATATAACATGCACATTACATTGTTTTGCATTTTTCATGAAATTCGAAATGAATTAAATTTCCCAATTTAAACATGCAATCTATCCTTGAAAAGAATCTAATTTATTCTAAGATTATATTTTTGGTAATTCCAATTAAAAATTGGAATAGAAAATATTGAAATTTAATTATCTAGGTTAAGATATTACTAACTCATTTTAGGAATTAAACTAGGCTAAATCCTAATTTAAATTGGACTGTTATGTCAACTAGATAAACCAAACCTAGAATGCAATCTATCTAGAAAAAGCAATAAAATTTATTCTAATTAATTCTAAAAAGTTTATCTATAACCGAATTAAACATGCAATCTTATCTTAATATGCAATGTTATTTATTGAAATCTACTCTAATCTTATTAATCTATCCTAATTCTACGGGAAAAGTACCAAAAAATTCCTAAACCTATTGCATTGGTACCAATTCAGTCATCAACTTTTCAATTGAACCAATTCAGTCATAAACCTTTTACTATTGGTATCAATTCAGTCCATCCATCCAATTTTGGCCGGCCGACGCCGACGTGGACGTTGGCCGGATGCTGACATGGCAATTTTTATGATTTTTTAATTATTTTATTAATTTTTTTCTTTTTCTTTTTCTGTCTTCTACCTTGTGTTGGCCGGTGAGGGCCGCGACCCTTGCTGGCTCACTCAGCCTCGCCTAGGGCCGCGCGGGCGAGGCTGGCCTTGCCCAGATTCGGGCGAAGCTGCCTCGATCTGGGCGAGGCCAAGCGACCCTTGCTAGCCGCCGGCGAGGGTCACGACCCTCGCCTAGGGCTGCGGGCGAGGCTTGGTGAGGCCGAGCGAGGGCCGCGAGGGCAGCTTGGCCTCGCCCGTGGTCGCGCCGAGGCCGGCCTCGCCCGGATCCGGTGAAGCCTCCTCATCGGTGGCCCTGGGAGAGGCCGGGCGAGGGCCGCGACCCTCGCCGGCGATAGGCGAGGGCTTCACGGCCCTCGCCTAGTGGCTGGTGAGCCTCACCGAAGGCTCGCCGGCCACCGCTAGGAAGAAGACAGAAAAAAAAAAGAAAAGAAAAAAATTAATAAAAAATTAAAAAAATAATTAAAAAATCATAAAAATTTCCACATCGGTGTCTGGCCACCAGCCGATGTCCACGTCAGCATCAGTCGGCCAAAATTGGCCAGATGGATTGAATTGGTACCAATAGTAAAAGGTTTAGGACTGAATTGGTTTAATTGAAATGTTTAGGACTAAATTGGTACCAATACAATAGGTTTAGGATTTTTTTGGTACTTTTCCCTAATTCTACCTATATCTTTTTTGTGATTTTCTAGGATAAGGTTAAAAAAAAATCAAATCAAAATCAGACGGAGGATAGCATCCACCCACCAAGCATTATCCATATTCATTTAAATCTCGAAACAATTCGACGATTGTATTTGACAGCATGTGCATAGGATTAGCTGATTTTTCATGCGATTGCGAATTGTATCTCGAGTATGAAATCGGCCGTCGACCATTGCACGTTATGATATTAGGAAATTTTCCTAATTTGAAGGTTACTCGAGAAATCATTTTTGGACACGACACGTCATCCAAGCATGTAATTAAGAGTACAATAAATTCGAATTAGGCAATTTCTCCATCTAGTTAAATTTATTTATTTTTGTTATTAACTCAGTAAGATAGCACACAAGAAATGAAAAATAGTCATGACATGGAAACTGGTTCTAATAGAATCAACAAATTAACATGTTGGGTATACAAATATATATTCATTAAGTTTGTCGAAAAGTTTACGTGAGAAAATATCTTATGACGAAAAAGAAGGATGCTTCTCTTGAACAAGCACACTTAGACAATGTTTCCCGGAAGTTATTTTGTAACGTGGAAAGTATTCACATTCCAAAGCTCATTCACTTCATAGATGCAAAGATAGAACAATCACAACTTGAAATGTTCTTGAAGCTCTTGCGAGTTGTTCCTTTTGAACTGTATATCGATCAAGCATGAATTTTCATGGATTCTTTTGATTATGTTTCACTTGGACAGATTTAAAATTGTAAGCCCAAGGTCCACTATTCGAGAGGCCCAAGGCCCACCAACTGAAGAGCCCCAGTAGCAATTGTTGTTGTTTCCTCGTTTTTGGGATTCTATTATTTGGAAGCAGGGGGCACAAAATCGAAGATTTGCAATTCGTGATGGCGTTTTGTAATCGTGCTTTCAATTCGTGACGTCTTAAAGCATGTTAATTTCGATTTTAAGTGCCAAATAATTTAATTATAATGAAAACAGTATTAATTCGTGTCAACATATAGAGTTAAGCGTATAATGATGTATATATACGAATTTTAATTCGTAGTTTATCTTGTATCTTGCAAACATGTCATATCCAGCCTTGCCAGCTCTAGTATAATCATATTAGCAAGTTCGATTCGAATCACCGTGTCCATGTATGCTAGTGCAAGATGCGGGAAAGTTGCCATATAAGTCCAAAATTTAGGGTTTGAATGCAATCAATTTATAAATCTTATAATTGATGCAATCAAATTCTAAATCTTTAGTAAAAGTACAATCCCAGTCCTAAAAATTTTAAACCATGTGATAGATTTTTCCAAAAATTTTTAGACAACTTTAAATACTATTCATAATTTTTTTCTATTGCGCTCTATAAAGCACGTTATACAAAAGATTTAGATTTCAATTGCTATCTGTTCATAAGCTTTAAAACTCCATTTTTCTCTATTGTTGCTGCAATCAACCCGTGACACTTTATTATAGGTGACTTACATGAAATTTCAATTAGAATCATAATTATTTCGTATTTCATGTGACACCAAATTTAAATTAGGGGAGATCGTTACCGCAGCTTTACCAACGTGCTTGCGCACCCCGACTCTCTCTCAAGGGGGCAGACATACCTCTTCACGAAACTGGTCTACTCCTTATTTTTGAATTATTGCTCTTATCAAAGATAGGTAAGGGTGACAGCCACCGGGCTACGCTTGATGGGAGCTTACAATTAATTCATCGACTTTTATTTTAACTTCTAAAGTTTGAAACTAAAATTTTATTAAATGCTAAACACGTCAAATTAAAGGGTAATTAACAACATTATAAGTCATCCCCATTTCGTTACGCTTTTCCTATTTAAAATAGGGTGTGCTAACAATTATCTCAGGGCACTAGTTAAAATTACCAAACATAATGAAAAAGGCATACCGATATGTTTGGAATCAAGAAAGCAGAATATTTCAAATAGAAATGTCCATATTCCTAACGTATATTCAATGACCATATATAAAGTGGTTAACACTCTTCAACACTTTTCATTTGAACATTATTGTTTATTTTGATAGAATATTCAAATGAAGATGGCTTATACGCCAAACCAAACGAAGTCCCATCTCATAATCTTAGTGAGTGGAGTCATGTGGTACGATATTTTTTTTTTTTGTCCATATTGTCACCAAATAAAGAAATGGGAGATTTTTCTATAAACCTCGTTTTGTGGCAGAAAGAGAGGGAAGGAAAAAACAAATTTCTTTCGTAAGTTCAATAATACAAGTAAAAGGAGTAAGACAATAATCGGCGTCTCAGTTCGACATGCACGAGGATTGTCTCCCTTATTTTCCATAACTAAAAAATATTTCGTAGAAAAATAATCAGAAGATGTAGATCTTGAAGCCTGTGGGTACTGGTCTGTTGTGTGCTAGAGAAGGATTGGAACAATTCTATGGGTGGGATGAATGTGGTTTCCTGAACATGGAAGAACGATCCTTCATTTTCTATGATAAAAAGGCATCTTCATTTTTGGGATACGTCCATTACAAATCATAAAATTTATCGTGAAAGTACAGTTAAATTATAAAACTTTCAAAAAATACAATTGAATCCTAAAACTTGTCAAATTGGTTTAATCGAGTTCTTCCATTAATACCGTTAACTTATCTAATAGAAAATGCTAATATAGGATTTCTAACTTTATTCATTTTTCCTATGTGACATTTTTATTACTTTTTGCTTTAAATCTTATTTAAATAATAACATTTTTAAAAAAAGGTAAAATAATTTAAAGTAAACAAAACTAGAAGAAAAGAAAAGAAGGGGGTAGGGATCATGGCTGGGCACCACTGTTGCTATCACTGTCAATATCAAAGGGGGCTAGCAACCTCGTGGGCCCTAGGTGGCGGAGGGTAGGTAGCCCTCACTGGCCAGGCAAGGGTTGGCGAGGCTTGCCCAAATCTGGGCGACACTTGGGTTGAGGCCCAAGCAAGGCTTGCCTAGATTTGGGCAACGTTGGCCCTCGCTTGGGCCTAGTGAGGATTGTCGGCCCTCGCTTGGGGCTGGCGAGGGAGGCTCGCTGATTAAAGTTGAGGGCCGACGTTGCCTAAATCGGGTAAGCCTCATCTAGGCCTCACCTGGGCTGCCAATGGCGTTGTTTGGGCCGGCAAGTCCTGTCTTGACTTCGCTGGTCGTTGCCTCGTCGACCCCTTCTGATTGTGGCAACTGCAACGGAGTGCTTGGCCATGACTTGGCCTTTTTCTTTTTTTCCAGTTTTTTAAAGAATTATTTTAGCTTTTTAAAAATGTTTTTTACTATTCTTTGAATAATATTTAAAGAAAATTGTAATAAAAAATTCCACACAGGATAAATTAATTAATTTAAAAATGTCACGTCGGCATTTTTGTTAAACAAATCTACGGTGTTAATAGAATGACTCGATCGCACCAATTTAATAAGTTTTATGACTCAATTATATTTTTTAAAAATTTAAAAATTTAATTATATTTTTTCAATAAATTTTAGGATTTGTAATACGCATACCCCTTATTTTCGTGAAAGAGGCAAAAGAAGGACCCGCATTAATTATTTTTGTGAAAGAGGCAAAAGAAGGACCCGCATTAATTACCTAGAACAAATTTGGTTGCTACTTCATCACCTAATATAGAACGCATTAATTCCCTAGGGCCTAGGGATGAAAAGAAGGACAAGCATCAGATTCGGATTGGCTGCCGTAGTTTGTGGGGGCTAATTGGCCTATCGGTTCTCTCTAAAAGCATTTTGTATATTCATCTCTCGCCGGTCATGGAAATGTCGAGTTACGTCTTCGAGTAAGTCGGGTTCGTGTGCTTTTGTCATGACATAAGATTCATTTAAAATTTCCGCAATGTCCACAATTATCTTTTTATGGCCCTCTTGAATTGCATTATTAAGGCCTTACTCAAAGGAAAAGTATTAAAAAAAAATCTTATATTAAGCTTGATTCAGTCTTAAACTTTTTCACATTGATACTAATTCAATTTATCCGATTAATTTAAGCTAAAAATCACCGACATGAAAACCTGTCGTCTTATGTGACATGATTAGTTGGCATTTTAAATACTTTTTTTGTTCTTTTTTCTTTCTTTTCCCCTTCATTTTGGTTGGCCGGGGCTAGCAAGTCCTTGTTAGCTACCGACTGTGGGCAAGGGCCTTCGTGCCCTCAGTGGCTGAAATGAAAGAAAAAATAAAAAATAAAATTTTACACAAAATTATAATTTTTTTTAAAAAAATCAAAATATTATTTAAAAATGTTCACTTCACGTTGTTCGTGCTGCGTAGGATAGCCAAAATCTACGTTAGTGATTTCTAATCCAAATTTGCATAGAAAAGCAAATCCTTACAAGTTCATATTAGATTCACCCTTGCAATCCCCACATCCTTGTCTAAGTATTCTCCCTCGTGTCAGCCATCGTAGAGTTTCTTTCTGAGACCATATCGATGTTCAGTTTAATCCAACATAAACGCGGTGGATCCCATCATGGCAGCTTGTTCAGTGTATTGAGCTAAAGAGAAACACCCAAGTCATTTCAACGATAAAGTGACCACATGTCATCTTCAGACTTCATTTACAAAGATAGTTACATAGATGACCTATAGGTATCCATATGCTTCTCAAGTTATTTGTGCCCGTTAATACTCAATTTGAACTTCAATATGAGCTGGGCCCAGGCTTGAAATGGTCAAATTGCTAGCTAAATGAGCCCTCGTCGCAGTTACATTTTAACCTAGCTAGTCACAAGCCTTGATTCTTTCTTTTTTTTTTTTTTTTTCTTTTTTTTTTTTTTTTTTTTGCGAAAAATGAATGATTTAAATAATATTTTCCTAAAAATAATTACTAGTAACGCTTACAAAAATAAATAAATGAAAAATATTTTCATTTTCCATAAAAATATTTAAAAATAAATTATGGTCAATAATGTAAATTTTTTTTACTAATTATTTCAAGTCATCCAAGCGATCATTTTTAGGGAAATATTTTTCAAAACGCTTATTTTTTTCGCGAAACAAACATACCCATAAATAACCAGACCTGATGGGATGACCTATATGAGTATGAAGTAGCGCCGTTGCTATGGGTACGTGGCTAAATCAAAAGAGCACTTCTGAATAACAAAAAATTGCACATAACCTACTAGCACAACTCCGCAATGAACAATGGAATTTGTGGGGTTAATGTGATTAGTGAAAACTCTAGGTTCCAAGAGGAATCATTGGTTCAAAGAAGTCAGCTGCTTCATCATTGGTTCCATAAGTTATGTCTCATTTTTTCGATCTGTTAATAGTCCAAAAGACACGAGATTTATGCATTGCCCATTAAGGCGAAACCAACAGATAAACCTTTTTGAAATATGTGAGGTTTTTATATAAAAATAATATTTCTAAAAGCATGCTTTCCTTACTTTTCTAGTCTCACATTGCTTGAGTAGATTTCTATGTTCAATCTATTGGCTTGGTCACAATAAGATAAAGGCGTTGAGTTCGTACATGCCAGCCAGGATTGCACCAAGTTGTAAACATACGTTTATCCTCTTGCGCGTGAAACAAATGCGAGTCCCGGGTTCCTTTCTGCCAAACTCTAGTTTTTTTCTCTCTCGTGATCGTATCCAAAAAAGCCTATTTACGAGGACGTCCTATATGCTTTTCGAAAAAAAGTACATAAAGAAACACTTAGACGTTGGTCATTTTTGCATTTCAGTTCCCGACGTCTACAATTCCAGGGCGGTTCTCCCGCCTGTTTCTCCTTTGAGCAGTTTAAGGATCTGCTCAGGTCCTTAGTAGGTGTTTTTGGGTGCCAATTTCTACTTGATGTGCAATTTTTCTCGTCGTTGATACGATTAATAGAATAAAGTGGACGAATGAATTTCCGTATATTTTAGTGTATGTAATATTGATGATACAAGAGCTTATTTATAGGCTGTTTTAGACATCTATCTAAAGTAATAAAATATTACAATATCAACATAAGATCAATTATAATCAATATGAAATCAATTATAATCAATCAAGGAGATAAATATCTCTAACATCCCCCCTCAAACTCAAGGTGACATAGAAGAGGTCAATTAGAGTTTGGAGAAAAAAACTTCAAAACACCCAAGTGGATGTGCCTTCGTGAAACATCAGCTGTCTAATCAATTGAGGAGGTGGGAACAAGACGAACATTGCCACGAAGTACATGAGAGCGTATGAAATGACAGTCTATTTCAATATATTCGGTACGCTCATGGAAAACATTATTATGAGCTATTTGGATGGCACTTCGGTTATCACAATGAATGACCGTTCCACCATTATGACAAACTCCCATGTCTTCTAATAACCACCGCAACCATAATAATTCCGGAGTTGTATCGGCAAGGACATGATATTTTGCTTCCGTACTCGATTGAGCAATAGTAGTTTGTTTCTTACTTCATCAAGAAATAAGGGACTTCCCTAAGAACAAGCAATAGCCTGTAGTATAGCGACAATCAAGAGGATCACCAATCCAATCAACATTAGAATAAGTTGTTAACTCTAAGGATGATTTAGCAGCAAAGTGAGTTGTCCGTGATGCAGTCATGAATTGACTCACAATGTAAACAACATAAGCAATGTCAAGGCGGGTAATAGTGAGATATACTAGTGTAGGATTTTGAAGAGGAGACCCATCTTTTTCATCAAATTTGGCACTATTCTTAATGGGAGTGGTAGTGGTCTTGTTATTAGTAAGTCCAGCTCGAGAAAGAAGATCAGTGTCATATTTTGCTTGAGAAAGATAATAGCTAGAGGAATCTAGAGCAACCTCTAATCCTATAAAATAACTAAGTCGTCCGAGATCTTTCATTTCAAACTGTTAACTCAATTATAGCTGTAGTTTTGCAATGCCTTCATGATCATCGCCAATAATAACTATGTCATCCACATATAACAGTAGTAGAATGCTCCCACGAGATGTTTGTTGAACAAATATAGCATTATCATAGGGACTGTATGCAAATCCAGGGTGTTCCATAGTAGAACTAAACTTGGAATACCATGCACAAAAAACCTTTTTTAGTCCATATAATGCCTGGCATAGATGACACACTTTACTAAGAGTATGGGTATATCCAGGAGGTTGCTCCATATACACTTCTTCAGTGAGATTTCCATTAAGGAATGCATTTTTGACATCCATTTGGAATTAAAGACCATCGCTTAATAGTAGTGACAGCAAGGAGGCTATGGAAAAAAGTAAGACGTGCAATTGGAGCAAACGTTTTGTCATAGTCAATGCCATACTCTTGGGTAAAGCCTTCACTATACCATTTGCCTTAGTTTTGATTTTGTACACCCATTTACAACCTATAATCGACTTTTTAGGAGGCAAATCAATCAAATCCCAAGTATGAGAGTGTTCTAATGCTTGCAACTGATCTACCATTGCTTGCTGCCAAAGAGGATTAGTACGAGCTTTTCTATATGTACGAGGATTGTGAAAAGAAGCAATTGCAGAATAACAGTGAGAATCATGAAGACGAACAGAAGGTTGACTTACGTGGGTGGAACGACGAACAAAAGAAGAATAAAGGTGGATCCGCGGATGACACAAACATATTAGGAGCTACCAAAGTGAGATTTCCAGAGATACCTGCATCAAGATTAGGAAGAGGAAGATGCAGGAGTGTCATTTTCAGGAAACAATTCGACAGAAGGATTGGTGAAGAAATGAACATTTGGAATAATGGGAGAAGATGCAAAAGAACGTAAATATGAGAACATTTTATGTTCCTAGAAGGTAACATGACGAGACACACAAAGTCGATTGGAGACAAGGTCTTAACATCTTTACCCTTTATGCTCAATGCCATATCCAAGGAAACAATAGAGACAAGCACTATGTTCTAACTTTGTGTGTTCATTTGGAAGAAGATACACAAAACATACACTACCAAAAACTTGAAGTAGACTGTAATTAGGAATACTGTCTTACAAGCGCTTATATGGAGAAATGTTACCTATAGTAGGTGACGGAATACGATTAATAGTGTAGACAGCAATATGGCAGGCCTCTCCCCAAAATTGTTCTAGACAAAATGCTAAGAATAGAAGAGTGCGTACAATGTCTAAGATATGCCTGTGTTTATGCTTTGCTCGACCATTTTGTTGGGAAGTTCTTGGACAAGAACGATGAATAATAGTACCGTTATGATAAAGGATTTTAAGAAACTCTCTGTCCTTATATTCCATGACATAATCAGTATGAAATTCCTTGATATCTCGAGAAAATTGTATTTTGATCATGGCAACGAAATTACCATAGATATAGGTAAGTTCAGATCGATTTTTCATGAGATAAAGCCATGTATAAGGTGAATAATCATCAACAAAAATCACAAAATAATGAGAACCTCCCATAGTGGGAGTAGGAGATGGTCCCCAAATATCTGAATGAATTAAATCAAAGGGAGCATAAGAGAGAGATTCGCTAATATTGAACAGTAAAGCATAATTCCTAACTTACAAGGTAGACAATCAAAGGTTTTATTGTCAACGGAACCTAGATGACCACTTGAAAGCAAATGAGTTAATCGAGAAAAAGAAAGATGACCTAAACAAGAATGCCAAGTTTCAGATGAAACTGTGGCAGCACAACCAGTGAAGGAGTTGGGAGCTTTAAGGAAACAAGCTCAAACAACGGTCCCACTTTACGGCCTATCCTAATTGTCTGTCCCGTCTGTGGATCCTGCACACGGCAACCATTCGAAGATAAATGAATGTCAAAACCAAGCTCACATAGCTGACCCACATATATAAAGTTTAAAGAGAGTTTGGGAACCATAAATGTATCAGGTAAGGACAAGGTGGACGTTGAAACGTTCCTTATATGACTAACTATCATCTGAGAGTTATCAGCTGTGTGAATAATAGGTGTTTGTGAAGTGTATGATTTTGACTTAAATAAGTTGGAATGGGAAATCATGTGATTACAACATGCAGAATCAAAGAACCATGAATCAGGAGTACCTGGAGTGACTCGCGGAGCAGAAGGGCTAGAAGTACCAGTTTCTTGAAGAATGGAACGAACTGTGGACCAAAGATCATCTAAAGATAGCATGATGGATGAACTATTAGAGGAATTCTCTATGGTAGAAGTAGTGTTGGATGGGTGGCGTGCAGGCGAACCTCTAAATGGGATCGGTTGTTTGTTCCCGTAGGTTGCCTAGATTGTAATTGATAACAATTTGATGCACGATGACCAGGTCGGCGAGGTTTGCGCCATGAGGATGAGCCAGAAGTGGCAAGCACTACATCTGTAGGAGTGGAAACCAGTGGAGTAGCACGTTGTGCCTTTAAAGTCGCAATGTGGGTTTCCTTAGTTAATAGCTCTGAAACAACTACCTCAAGATGAGGTAAAGGATCCCGATGCAAAAGTGAGGCTTGCATAGGTTCATACCTATCATTGAGAGCCATTAGAAATTACATAACTCGTATACGATCACGATATTTAGCAAACTTACAAGCATTAGCGGTCGAATTCCATGTTAGTTCAAATAAAGCGAGCTGGTCCTATATAGCATGCATTGAAGAAAGAAAGTCATTAATAGATCGACCTGTCTCCTGATGTATGCGATGTAAGTTCCGTAATAGTTGATATTGATGAGCAATGTCTGATGTGGAATAACGACTAGCAAGAAGATCCCAAGCTTCCTTTGCTGTATTTAGATGACAGAACTAAAGTTTGATAGATGGAATTCAAGTGTTTCGAAACCACATGAGTATCTGGTGATTCTTGCTCTCCCACTCCTCCAATCATTTAGCAAATGTATCATCATCCTCTTCAACGGCTTGACTAGGCTCACGAAGACTTCCAGTGACATAATGACAAAGCTTATGTCCCCTTAGAAAACTAGACATTTCTTGAGCCCATAAAATATAATTTGATCCTGAAGGATTTATCTATTAGTTGGGCTTAAGGCCCGTCCGGCTAAGTTGGGCCCAGGAAGCCCGGCCCACGGGAATAAGGCCCGTGGAAAGAAGGGGGTATAAAGGGAGGAGAGAGAGAGAGATTGTACCTGTTGGAAATATCAAAATTCACGTCTTCTCTCCCGCGCGTATTCTCTCTCAAAAAGGAAACCAAAAAGGACAAGTAAGCAAACAGGCTTGTTCTTCCTCCCTTCAAGGCTTCATCGGATCGAATTGCGCGGTTTCTCTTCCTCCATCAACGACGGTGTTTAATCGTGGCTAACAAGGTACGCTCGATTCCGTGGTGTGCTTTACGATCGGTGATTCGTGTTGATTTCTCGGGCTTCGTCTTCCGCTTGCGTTTAGGGGTTTGATTTGGTGTCGAATCCACGTTTTCCGGGGATCAGTCATTCCCTTCATTGGTATCAGAGCCCTAGTTCACGTTTTCCCGATCTGTTTATTGTGTTTTTGATTGAATTTCGCAAAAAGAGTTTCGGCCGTACGGATAGGGCGAAATCCCGACACCCGAGCGCTTTACGGCCTTTTTTCCGAGTTTTCGTAACTCGAAATCAAAATCTAATGGGATAGGAAGAAAGGCGACGTCGAGACGATTCGGCGATACCTCGAGCGCCGCGGGCGACGCCGCACGCGCCCACACGCGCGGCGAAGTGGCTGCGCGTGGGCGCGACGCGCCCGGAGACGCTCGGTCGCCAGCGCGTGCGGCACACGCGCCGGTCGACGGACCGGCGTGTGCGTGCCGCCCCGGCGGCGGGCCGCGCGCGCGCCGGTCCACGGACCGACGCGACGGCGCCGCGTCACCCAACGGTCGGTAACCGCCGGGGTGACGTCATCGATGACGCGTCGAGCGTCGGTTGGGTTGCGATCGGTCACCGGCCGGCGACCCGACTCCGGCGACCCGACCCGCGGGCGATGGCACGCGCGAGGCACGTGCCGCTGACGTCTGCGTGACGTCATCGAGGCACGCACACGGCACGTGCGTCGGTTCGACCGACGCGGTTCGACCGGCTGACCGGTTCGACCGGTCCGACGTCCGGCGACCGGCGACCGTTGACCGACTGTTGACCGACGACCGTTGACCGTTGACCGTTGACAAAAAAAAAGAAGAAGAAGAAGAAAAAAAAGAATGTGTTTCTTTTTCAATTAAGTCTATGTGGGTTATAAGTAATCCCTTATTTTTGTTCCGCATTTGTTGCGGGAACAATGTCTCCCCCGAGGTTGCGCACACCTATTCGCGCGATTACCGATGAACAAAAGGATAGGCTATCTAAGCGATAGCCGAGCCGATCGATCATCGATGGGAGAGAGGTGACTTAATTGATCACGTCCTTGAAGTCAACGGGAAAATTCAACAGGTCATATGGAATGGTCGTCCCATGTCACAGTCAGAGATGGTGCGATTTTTCATAAGCACTCTTCCGCCTGAGTGGCAAGATGTGTTGAATTGCATATGGGATGTCAACGGAGCTGCTTCCTATAAGAAAATTGTCATGGATTTTGTCAATAAATATTATTGTATTGTTTCAAGGGAAAAGATCAAGATATTAAACAAAGGAGGATCTTTCCCGGTTCGTGTCTGCCGATTAGGTGTTAGTTATATTGATTTGTTTGTTTAGTGTGCTTTGTGGACACATTATATAATGATTGACTACCGATTGTTGTTGTACAAGCAACCTATATGTTGATTGTATAAATTGAAAGCATTATTGTTTTTATATGATGCCTATTATATGTTGTTTTCTGTTTAACTGCTGGTTCTTTGTGGGTAATTAGCCGTGGGTAGTTTTAGAAGTTTTTGTAGCTTCATAAAATTGATTTTGCATATGACAATTATATTAATGATAATTTTAAGTTAGGATTTTTGGAGGATGATTGGAAACGTAGTGACCTTTTGATTCTGAAACCTTACTTGAAATTATTCATTAATATGATGGGTCTATGCAAATAGGGATGCATAAATGATAGGCATTAATAATTCGTGCATATTTGTCGATGTGTTCGGATCAATGGCTTCAGCCACAAAGAGCATAGTTGCCGAGCTGAACAAAGGTGAAAAGCTCAATGGTGACAACTATGAGATATGGCACATAAAAATCCAATATGTCTTTGGAAGAGCAAGAGGCACTTGAAGCTCTTAAACGACCATGGTTAAACCCGAAGAGGGAAATCTTTGCGCAAAGACAAAAGAGATAAAGAAGCTTTTGCTGCTTGGAAACGAAAGAACTCTCTCGCTCGCATCACGTTGCCGAGCAGCATGGAAAATGATGTCATGCGGGAGTTTAGGCGTTTCGACAATGCTAAGGAAATGTGGGAGGCATTGGCAGCAAGATTTGGTCATACTTCGGTGACTAGAGGCGGCAGCTCACTATCAGGTTTGACTCTTATAAGAAGCCTCATGGTCAGACCATGAAGCAACATCTTAGAAAGATGTCAAACATGATAACTGAGCTGAAAGATGCTGGCCATGTCCTCACAGATGAGCAGCAGGTGCAAGTAGTGATCCGTTCCTTGCCTCAGAGTTGGGAGCATATGAAGGTGCACCTGACCCATAATGAGTCTATCAAAACCTTCGAGGATGCAATGCGTCATCTTGAGCTGGAAGAGGATCGCCTCTTGGCGTCTAAGCCGGATGCTGAACTATACCATGCTAGTTCTAGCTCAAGTAAAGCTTCGGGCTCCAAGCGCAAGCGCCCTACCCGGTTTGACAAGGGAAAGGCAAGGAAGAAGCTGGTCCTTCGGGGAAGAAACCCAAGTTTAACCAACATGATCGAGGAAAGCGTCCTCGCATGAAGAAGCGGCAAGGGTGAAATGCTACAACTGTGACAAGAAGGGTCACTATGCTCGCGACTGTCGTGAGCCAAAGAAGGTATGCACCCCTTGTACTTTTCAGAACTTTTCTCTTGTGTCGAGTTCTGTGTTCTTGACTGAGTCTAATCCTTTGTGGACTGTGGATTTAGGAGCGACGGACCATGTAGCGAAGGATAGAGGATCCTTCGTGGAATTCCGACGAGTACCAACTGGAACTAAGTGGATCTATGTGGGAAACAACTCCAGAGCTGAAGTGAAAGGAATTGGCACCTGCCAACTGAACATGCGTGGTGGACGCACTTTGTTCCTTCATGATGTGCTGTATGCTCCGGAGATTCGTCGAAATTTAGTGTCTGTTTTAATGTTGGTTAGACTAGGTTTTAGTGTGAACTTATGTAGTAGGGGTGTGAATTTGTTTTTGAATACAAATTACTATGGTTGTGGTTATTTTCTTGATGGTTTCATTGTATTGGATATTGATTATGTTAATGCAAATGTGTGTTATTCCCTTATCACGTCTTCTAATACCTATGATAATGATGTGAATGTGTGGCATGCTAGGCTTGGTCACATTTGCCAACAACGTATGAATAGACTAGCCAAAGAGGGCTTGTTGGGCAACATTGAAAAAGTCGATTTGCCTATATGTAAGCATTGCCTAGAAGGGAAAACAACACGGAAACCATTTGGGAAAGGGAAAAGAGCTGAATTTCCTCTCGCATTTAATCCATACCGATGTAAACGTGGTCCAATGAATGTGAGAGGAAGGCATGGGGCTGTTTATTTCATCACCTTTATTGATGATTATACTCGATTCGGATATGTCTATTTGATTTCTCACAAATCCAAACCAATAAGTTGTTTCAAAAGGTTTATGACCTTGGTAGAAAATCAATTAGACAAGAAAATAAAAGCATTGAGATCCGATCGAGGTCGAGAATATTTATACGATGAGTTCAGAAAATTATGTGATGAAAAAGGAATAGAAAGACAGTTGTCTATTCCGTATACTCCTCAACAAAATGGTGTTGTAGAGAGAAGAAACAGAACCCTACTGGAAATGGTTAGGTCTATGATGGCGCATGCTAACTTACCTATCACCTTTTGGAGTGATGCATTGTTAACTGCTGCCTATATACTTAACCGTGTGCCTTTCAAATCAGTTACTTCCACTCCATATGAGTTATGGACAGGTAGAAAACCTGACTTAAGCTTTCTTAAGCCATGGGGTTGTGCTGCCTACACACATGAGTCCTCTCACAAGTTTGGGAAATTAGGTCCCGTGAGGAAAGAAGAGTATTTTCATAAGGTACTCGGAACACTCAAAAGGGTATGTGTTCATAGGTGAGCAGGAAAGTGGGAGTATAACTGAGTTTGAATCACGGGATGTCACATTCTTAGAGGATGAATTTCCTAAGAATGGCGAAATAGGGGAAGATTGTTCCCTATTTGAGATCTTGGATCAGGATAATGATGTTAGTGGAGTTCGTCCAAGTGGGAGTAATATAAGAAGTGATGAATTGAATTCAACTCATTCTCAATTACAACCACATGATGAGACGACATCATTACTACCTAATCCAAGTGGGAGCATGATGGAGACTGATGTGCAAAGTGTACAATCTCCCATATGGCGAACAAGTCGCCAAAGTATTCCCCGTCGACGTTTTGGCATTGAAGGGGAAACTTTTATGGTTGTTCCACAAGATGAGGATGAGCCAAGAAATATTAATGAGGCTCTGAATTGCCCTAGTAAGGAAAAATGGATTAATGCAATGGAAGAGGAAATGGAGTCAATGAAATCAAACCAAGTCGGGAACTGGTTGATCTTCCTAAAGGACGCAAAGCTATTGGGAACAAATGGGTTCTCAAAATAAAGCGAAAGGCTGATGGCTCAATAGAAAGGCATAAGGCTCGCCTTGTGGCGAAGGGGTATAATCAACACGAAGGAATTGATTATGAAGATACGTTTTCCCGTAGTAAGATTTACTTCGATTCGCATTATTCTCGGCAATTGTAGCTAGTCGGATCTTGAGTTACATCAAATGGATGTAAAGACTGCTTTCCTTAATGGAGAATTAGAGGAAGAAATATATATGGAACAACCTGCTGGTTTCATAGTGAAAGGCCAAGAAGAAAAGTATGTCGACTTTTGAGGTCGATATATGGCCTTAAGCAGTCATCGAGGCAATGGTATATACGTTTTCATAATGCCATAAGGGCATATGATTTTGCGATGATTGATGAGGATCATTGCGTGTATATCAAGAGATCCAAGGATCAATTTGTGATCATATCATTATATGTTGATGATATACTAATTGCCGGAAGCAATATGGAGTTTGTTAATACCGTCAAGAGTTGGTTGTCTTCCAACTTTGAGATGAAGGATATGGGTGAGGCTGCATATATTCTTGGAGTTAAGATTTCAAGAGATCGTTCGAAGAGATCGTTGTCTCTTTCGCAAGAAACCTATATAAATAAGGTTCTTGAACGGTTCCGTATGCATGATTGTAAACCCATAGACACTCCTATTGCAAAGGGTGAAAGATTGAGCCATAGGCTGTGTCCAGGGACTCCACAAGAAAATGAACAAATGAAGCATGTTCCTTATGCAAGTGCTGTTGGGAGCTTGATGTACGCTATGATGTGTACAAGACCCGACATATGTTTTGCAGTTGGAATGGTGAGTAGATACCAATCCAATCCAGGTCCAGCACATTGGAAAGCCGTCAAGAGAATACGAGAGGTATACGAAGGGAACCGCTGATTTCAAGTTGAATTACCAAGGGAAGGATCTGCGACTTGAAGGCTATTCGAGATGCTGATTGGGGAGGAGATTTAGATGAAAGAAAATCTACCTCGGGATATGCTTTCTTCGAGCAATGGCGCCATATCATGGAGCAAAGAAGAAGCAAACGTGTATAGCCTTGTCCACGATGGAAGCTGAGTTCGTGGCATTATCGCAGCGGTACAAGAAGGAGTTTGGCTTAAGAGATTCTTGGATCATTTAGGTGTTATTGAGAAAGCTGCAAATCCATTATTGGTTAATTGTGATAGCCAAGCAGCTATAGCGTACACCAAAGATCCAAAGTATCATGGCAAGACCAAACATATAGATACCAAGTATAACTTTGTAAAAGATATGGTTGCACGAAAGGATGTGAACTTGCAGTACATATCTACGCATAGAATGGTAGCAGATCCTATGACAAAGCCAATACCTAGAGATGTGTTTTGTGGTCATGTAAAATCTCTAGGATTGCGTAGAGTCGATGTCTTGGATTGTAATTTCCCGAGTAGTTCACATTTATGAAATTTTGATTTTCATTGATTAATGCCTATGAATCTTTATGTGATCTTTATGCATCTTAATGCTTAGTGCATTACTATAAGTTAAGAGGAGTATGTCGGACAGATATAAGATTAGCCCACTCACACGGTAATCGCCTCTATTTACTGTGTGATAAATAGAGATGAGACTGTATTTAAGCTTATTATCCAGGTGATAATCGAGAGCTCAAGCTTAAAATACACATGTCGCCTTAACTAAGTGTTAATACGAGGACATAATAGTTATAATGTCCGAAAGTAAAATACCCCACATATTTTACTTTATCTGTCTAAGATGCCAGATGTGAGTTCTGATGGATTTTGTGAATGAGTAGATAGGTGAACTCAAGTTAGACATTGGGTATGTCGAACTATCATCTGTACGGTATTGAACAGTATAGACATACGCTCCATGGGAAAGGAGTTAATACCGTAATACGTATTTCATACTACGTATGCATGATACGACCAATAAGAGTGGCAAAAAGTTTGATCTCAACTTTCATGAAGTGTGAGACTCTTGAGGAAAAGAGTTCCTCAATTATTTGTCCCCTCATGACTCTTACTTATTCTCAAGATTTCTATTTAGTGTTTGCTATCTTAGGATGTTGCCAATGGTCATGTGTTTGATTCGATCTAATGGGACATTTCTAGAAAAGCAAGCTGAACTGAAATTGAGAGTTTGAAGGAAAGATGAAGATCGATTTTGGAGAATCACATTGTGGTTTTGTATTCACTGGTCGACCAATTATGATTGTCTTTGTGATAATTATAATTGTGAATACAATATATATATATATATATATATATATATATATATATATCATTGTTTAAAAGAGATCAAGGGATATATAAATGTGATCGATCGATCTAGGGTACTGCATACTAAATCTACTCGGAGTGTGACGCCCATTATTGAGCTGCTATATATTCCTAACAGATGTATAGCAACGAGCTCTCAAAGTATCTTTGGTCGCACGGATTATTCACGATATGAATGTTGAAGAGAGGTAAAGAGAATTCTGTTCGGCCCACCATGTTAAGAGAGAGTCTATGATGGATTATTTCTCGATGAAATTTGAGTAGGCGCTGTCGCCCATGTTGGTTTTGGACCACCATGTGCGAGTGGGAGATGAATGATTTATCTATTAGTTGGGCTTAAGGCCCGTTCGGCTAAGTTGGGTCCAGGAAGCCCGGCCCACGGGAATAAGGCTCGTGGAAAGAAGGGGGTATAAAAGGGAGGAGAGAGAGAGAGAGAGATTGTACCTGTTGGAAATATCAAAATTCACGTCTTCTCTCTCCCGCGCGTATTCTCTCTCAAAAAGGAAACCAAAAAGGACAGTAAGCAAACGGCTTGTTCTTCCTCCCTTCAAGGCTTCATCGGATCGAATTGCGCGGTTTCTCTTCCTCCATCAACGACGGTGTTTAATCTGTGGCTAACAAGGTACGCTCGATTCCGTGGTGTGCTTTACGATCGGTGATTCGTGTTGATTTCTCGGGCTTCGTCTTCCGCTTGCGTTTAGGGGTTTGATTTGGTGTCGAATCCACGTTTTCCGGGGATTAGTCATTCCCTTCAGATCCATTTAGGATGGTCTGAATGGGCATTGAAACTTCTAACTTGTCCATGATAGGCAATATACTAGTAAACTCAATAGATTCTTTAATGAATTTGATAAAAAAATAATACTTATAGAGCTGATATGAAGAAAATAAGGCTGAAAATAGATTGAGGATGTCGAAATACCTCAAGAATTGGTCTAGAAATGCCAAGAACTGGTCGAAATCAAGCCGAACCGGTTAGAAAACCCTAAGAACCAATTGGAATTTGGCTGAACCGTTTGGAAAACCTTGAGAGCTAGTCAGAATCTAGTTGAACTGGTCGGAAAATCAAGCGAACCAATCGGAAACTGGACAAATTGGTCTAAAAAAGAAGCGAATTGGTTTGAATTTCACCAAACTGATCGGAAAACACTAAGATCTGGTTTGAATCAAGCCAAACGGGTCGGAAAACCTCGTCTGAACCAGTCAGGTCAACGTTGGTCAACGACGATCAACGGTTGTTGGCGACGGAGGATGACGTGGTGCTGACGTCATTGGTTGAGCATGGATGGAGCATGTGCGAGGATGACGTCAGTGATGATGTCACCGATGCATGCATGAATCACGTGCGAAGCTTTGGAGTGTGGATCTCATGTGGAGAGGGTTTAGCCGGCGCGTGAGGGCGTGTGGCTAACTTTCCGGCGACAGTCTTTGTTGTGGTGCGTGGATCTCACGTGCAAAGGGTTTAGGCGACGCATGAGGGTGTGTGGATAACTTTCTGGTGACGGTCGTTGCCGTTTTGGACTCATCGGAGAATGTAGAAGTTATCTATGGTGGTTTTCGATTGGAAATTCTAAGGATTGTCTTTGAAAGTTCCACCTACAGTTGATGATGTCGGTGATCATCGGTGGTCCTGTAGTGTGGTAGAGCGTGGTGGCGCGTGTGGTTTCTCTCCGTGGCAGATGACGAATTTTAAAGGTGCCATGGTGATGGCGACCACTTCCTCAAACAAAACCTCGCTCTGATACCATGATAGAATAAAGTGGAAAAATGAATTTTTGTATATTTCAGTGTATGTAATATTGATAATACAAGAGCTTATTTATAGGCTGTTCTAGATAACTATCTAAAGTAATAAATTATTACAATATCAAAATGAGATAAATTATAATCAATCGGGAAGATAAATATCTCTAACAATAATAATCAATCAATTTTCATAGGTCGAGTTATCAAACACGGTCCGTATCTCATTTCATCACATACGCCACTATTTCTTCTGGATTTGCATAGAACTCAAAGGTACCGCAGCAATCGTCTTGTCCATTTACTAAGGCAACAACATACCAAAAGTTCATTGTCAACAAGAATCACCGGTCATCGCCATATTGAGCAACGCAACATACTTTCTTTAGTACGTAAATGAAAATAAGAGTTACATTACGAAAAACTCCAAATTGATATCCATGTGATCAATTAATCCCAAATTAATTTTTTAACCATAAAAAAATTCAAATTGGTATACTTGTAATAAGTTTATCTCCCGTTACTTGCTGTTAAATTTCATTGGTGTACCGATTTAGGATTTATTCTCTGTTTGTCATAGGTGTCTTAGTCTGTGGTTTTTATGGTATTAATTTAATTTAACAAAAAATAAAGAAGGGTCAATTTGTCACAAATTTACTAGTTTGCGATTTCTTGTAAAAAAATTAATTTTGGATAAATTTGTCGCAAGTGTATCAGTTTGGGTTTTCGTGGTATTAATCCTTAAAACAACCACACTTACTAAAGTAGGACTCTTCTAAATTTAGGAGTGAAAAAATTTACACTTTATATACCTCCTTCGATGGGTGGCAAACTGGCCAATAAATTGACTATTTGGCTTCATTTGTTTTACTAAAAAAGAATAATTTGAAAAATACTTTCTTAAAAACAATTGCTTGTGCCACTTACAAAAATGAATGAACGAAAAATATTTTTATCATTTAAAAAAATATTGATACATAAATTATTTTTGTTTGTAATAAAAATATTTTCCATTTACTAGATATTTCGAGTGATATAAATAGTCTTTTTTAGGGAAAAAGTACATTTTTATCGTTTACAAAAATATTTAGACATAAATTGTTGTATACTCAAGCCACTTTTTTGATATTTAAATATCAATATTTTTTTTTTTTTAAATCATAATCTAATCATAATCGAAGATAAGAATTGATTTGAACTCGGTATACTAAGTGAAAACAACGGACCATAAAATAAGAAAAAAAAGTTAAATCTAATTGTTTCATGAAAATTTAATGTTAAATATTTATTATGAGGCACGATTAAACGTTGCTTATATATATATACACAATAGAAAACACTGACATGTGCTAAAAACGAGCCGAACGATTATATTCATATGCCTATTTTGATGGAACAACCTCATTGCCAAAAAGAAGAAAATACATGCTATATTTAAGTCTTGAATGGAAGAAAATTTGCGGTCTTTTTGGCATCGAAATTTCCCTCGATTCATTTTAAAATTAAAGATAAATAGGACCACTTTCTTGAACAAAGGTGGCCTCTTGAAGGTATTCATGGGGAAGGGAAGGAGGTGAATGCGGGCGCGGCACTTTTTACTGAGAAGGCCTGAAGGCCGCAATATCATATCAAACTCGTGGGTGTTCATTTATATGCAGTAAACTTGTAACTCTAACCTAACCCTGGAAGTCTCATTGATGATGATGATGATCCTCGGGCCATTCTTTCAACTCACTCTCAGTCCCACAGATTTCGCTCTCAATCCCCATCTCATTCTATCTTCCCCTTTCCTGCCTTCACCTACTCGATTTGGCATTTCATTGCAACCCATTAAAGGCGCCTTAGCTGTCGCCACCACCATTTAATCGCCTCGCTCGCCGACGCGTCGAACTCCACAGAGCCTCTCGATGATCTGCCTCGCTTTTGTACCCGTCCGGGAACATGACGCTTTTTTCTCAAGGTGGGTAGCTCGAGCCTCGTGAGCTTTTATTGAACCCTCACCTGCAATTTCATGCTCTCCCTCCCTTTATATCCTCCTCCGTTCCTCAGAACTCTCTGTCCCTCACAAGCCCCCCATCGACGACAATGGATCTATCCTCGTACTATCACCTTATTTTCACTCTTCTGGCGGTGTTGGTTTCCGGGATCATCTTCTTCTTCTCGCGTAAGGCGGGAGGGAAGGGCCTCAACCTTCCCCCGGGACCTCCCGGCTGGCCCATCGTCGGCAACCTCTTCCAGGTTGCCCGCTCGGGGAAGCCGTTCTTCATGTACGTGGAGGATCTCAGGCCCAAGTATGGCCCGATCTTCACGCTGAGGATGGGGACTCGGACCTTGATCATCCTGGCCGATGCGAAGCTCATCCACGAGGCCCTCATCGAGCGTGGGGCGCTGTTCATGACCCGCCCCAGGGAGAACCCCACCCGGGCTGTCTTCAGCTGCTACAAGTTCACGGTCAACGCCGCCATCTACGGTCCCGTGTGGCGGTCTCTGCGGCGGAACATGGTGCAGAACATGCTCAGCTCGAGCCGGCTCAAGGAGTTTAAAGGTGTTCGGGACGATGCGATGGACAAGTTTATGGACCGGATCCGGGCCGAGGCCAAGGCCAACGGGGGCGTCGTCTGGGTGCTCAAGAGTGCGCGGTTCGCCACGTTCTGCATCCTCCTGGCCATGTGCTTCGGCCTCGAGATGGACGAGGAAACCATCGGGGGGATGGACGACATGATGAAGACGGTGCTCATCACCCTTGACCCTCGGATCGACGACTACCTCCCGGCGCTGAGCGTGTTCTTCTCCAAGGAGCGGAGGCGGGCGCAGGAAGTGCGGCAAGCGCAGCTCGACTTCGTGATCCCGTTCATCGAGAAACGCAGGAAGGCGCTCGAGAACCCGGGGTCGGACAAGTCGGCGACGTCCTTCTCATACCTCGACACGCTCTTCGACCTCAAGGTCGAAGGGCGCAAGTCGGGGCCCACGAACGCCGAGCTCGTGACGCTGTGCTCCGAGTTCCTGAACGGGGGGACCGACACGACGGCGACGGCGATCGAGTGGGGGATCGCGCAGCTGATCGCCAACCCCCACGTGCAAAGCAAGCTCTACGAGGAGATCAGATCGACGGTCGGCGATCGGAAGGTGGACGAGAAAGACGTGGAAAAGATGGTGTATTTGAATGCTGTTGTAAAAGAGCTGCTGCGAAAGCACCCGCCCACCTACTTCTCTTTAACTCACGCAGTGACTGAGCCGACCAAGCTAGCAGGTACGTAAGTGAGGTTGCTCTCTACATTGATGAATGCTGCGCAGGCTTCTTCACGAGCCCGGGCGACTGATTTGGTATGATGCAAACAAAATTTAGGGTCTGTGATATAATGTGGGATCCCCTGATGATTTTAACTGATTTCATTGTCTTCGATTAACGTGTAGTTTAAAGAGAAATTTTGTAAGTTCGAGATTTACCTATTTTCCTCGTTGTTTAAAATGACTTAGCTTATCCTATCATAGCAAATGAGCGACACGAATTCTGATTAGGATGTGATCTCACTGTAGAAATAAGACACGGTAAATAATTATGACATGATAAATTCCTCTAATATAAAGTGGGGCTAATTGAATGTACTAATCGAATATACTAATTACTGTCTCATAATACGTAGATCGTGGTTACAATTAGGCTTAAGAAAGTTAGACGTATATGAAGGATAAGAACTAGTCCCACTTGAAATTAGGAACATTAGAGCATACGTCTTAATTACTCAATCTACACATTTTTGGTGAACGAGTTCGTTGTTTAATAGAAGGAAATATAACTTTTATGCGGTAATTTTCCTAAGACTAGTACGACGTATGGATGGAGCGCTATATTGATGTAATTAGGATATATGCTAGCATGAATTAATATCGTAATTTCCCTTGCAGGCTATGACATACCCACAGATGCAAATGTGGAGATCTACTTGCCCGCCGTCGGAGAGGACCCGAAGCTGTGGAAAAACCCAGAAAAATTCGACCCGGATCGGTACATTTCAGGCGACGAAGATGCCGATATCACTGGTGTCACTGGCGTGAAAATGCTGCCGTTCGGCGTGGGGCGGAGGATATGCCCGGGACTTGCGATGGCCACTTGTCACGTTAATCTGATGCTCGCACGGATGGTTCAAGAGTTCGAGTGGAGTGCTTATCCGCCGGAAAGCAAGATCGACTTCACCGGCAAATTGGAGTTCACGGTAGTCATGAAGAACACTCTCCGGGCCATGATCAAGCCTAGGGCTTGAGCCGAGAGGCCGGGAGGCCACGTGTTCCATCTCTCGCGCTTTATGTAATTCATTTTTTTCATGGGGCTGTTCGATTTATCTAAACTAATACTGATAAAACTAGGGGATGGACCTTTTCCTTCCTGTTAGTTACTATAGCTATATGTCAGTGTCCTCTATGAAATCCGATGTTCACTTGGATTGGGAAGTTGAAATATGAGAATACCAATTTTACATCTTGGCTTTCTAAATGGTTATTAGCGTGTCATTAAAAAATTAATTATCGTAAGCATCTTAGAAGATTTTTTTTTTCTTTTTTATTAACTAAAAATGCACAAAGAGATACCAACATATACCTGGTGATTGGATATCAGCATGTTCTTTTGGAAAGGCGTGTGTAGCACCAAACACCTCCTCCTAGTGCGTACATTTAAAATTTTGATTAAATTAAGGGGAAAATCTCAAATAAAAACCTGAAGTGGAACCATTTTCTTAAAAAATGACTTAAAGTTGACATTGTCTCAAATAAGGACTCGGAGTGGCTAACTTACTCTCAATTAAGGACCTGAACTTCTAATTTTATTCACAGTCAAGGATACTTTTGTCCAAGAACATTGTTAATTATTTTTTGTCTCTCTCTTTCTTCTTTTTTCCTTCTTCATCTTTCTCACTCTCTACATCACCTCCATTATTAGCCCCTCCATTCTTTGTGTCATCTCGTTGTATGACCAAGATTGGGTTTTCTTTAACACAAGCTATTACGTCGACGTAGTCTAACGCGTTGAAAATTTTAAATTTCACTCCTCAAAATGGTTTGTAGACAATTCCATGAAGCCGAAATGAGCTTTCAAAAATAAGTTCTTTTTATTCCAACATTCATCGCAAATTCTAATCTCAAAGCTATAATATGAATTTGCTTTTGTTGAGACTCAACTTCTTGTCCAACTCCCAAACTATTTCAACCTCAGCAAGAGTTTGCCTCATCAATTTCACATTTGGGTTTGCCTCTCTTGCGTAAATTCAATCTTTCAAAGATCCCCCTTCCCCTTTGCAATACTAATGGCTCCTTTTAGTAATCCCTAGTTTGGAGACACCCACTCACACTCTTGCCATTCTCATCGACACAGCTCTTCTCCTCAATCGATACCCCATCTTGAGATTGATCATTAGTCGTATTTGACATCATTAACTGTAGAAATTGTTGTACTTTGTTGCCTCATTGCTGCCATTGACAAGTCCTATTCGAGTTCTCAACCTCATCGACCACTGCCCGTGATAGAAAATCCAGCATCGTCGTCGTTAGATGGAGGTCAATCCAAGCTTTAGGCTGAGCACAAGCGAGCTGAGATTTGATGCATCTTGAGGAACTGAGGATTTTAGTATCCGAGAAGGTGACCGGTAGCTAATAACTCCAATCTGACTTCTTGTCACTAGGACCAACTACGTGATGACATGAAGCTCACGAGGCCGTTGGTAGGGGCCTTGATTATGGTGTTGAAGAAGGAGGCAATGTAGAGCGAATGAGGAGGTGTGAGGAAGATGAAGAAAGAAAGAAAAAAAATTAAAGAAGAAATGTTCTTGTACAAAACTACCCCAAGTTGTAAATAAGATTAAAAGTTTGGGTCCTTGTTTGAGACAAAATTAGCCACTTTGGGTCCTCATTTGATACAGTGTCCACTTTAGGTCCTTTTTTGAGAAAATGAACCCACTTCAAGCCCTTATTTGAGATTTTCCCTTAAACTAATTAGTTTACAAAGTTTCAATTTAACATGGAACATCTAATGTGGGTAATTGTGCAAATGGTCGTCAATTACTCAAATAGAATGTATCCACATCATTGCTTCAAAGGTCAAATTGGAGAAAAAGTTCCAAAAAAGGAAAGAGTTTTTTTTTTAGAATGGCTAACTTGGCCTATAGACGTGTGTGTATATACAAAAGAATTTTCCAATCAATTCTGAATTATTGTACGGTTACTAATTTAATTCTAAAATATTAAATTTTGCCAATTTAATTAAACCTTTGTGTGAAATTTCAACATTGTTATTTCGATCAATTTTCACTAAAAAAACCGTTGATATGGTTGTTCAGTCATTGTTGGCCGCCACATCAATCTTTTTTAACAAAATTTGACTGGAATGACTATATTAAAATTTAATATAAAGGTTTGAAGAACATATTGGAAAAACTAGAAAGTGAGATTGAATTGATATCTATATAATAGGTTCAAGATTAGGAAGAGTACATAGTTTGTATTTTCAATTTTACTTGAAATAGTGTGCAATTGTCAATATTTTCCCGATTGCTGATTGTGATTTTTGGGCATAGATCACTCTATCCCTAAGTTAGGAAGGATATTTCCAAATCAAGACTTGTGGATGAGAAATTGAGGGGTCTTCTTCCACATGATGCCTACGAGCCAACCGACAAGAATCACTGTCATTCTAGAAAAGAGAGAGAGACCCATGATCATCGCATCACATGACAAGGCTAATCGGTCCACTGGCTTTCCCAAAAGAAAGGTCATTGGATTGTTGTACGACATTAATGCATTGAATTGCTTTTGAGGCGACTTAAAAGCCAATTTTTCTAGATGAGCTAATCAGCCAAGTCATTTAAGGCTGTCTCCCTTTAAGTTCTTTTGACTCATATGACTGCTCAACAACCACTCGACAATTTGCAAAAATAAATAAAATAAAATAGTAAATAAATAAAAATAATAGGAGCAATCAAATCAATCTAGACAGTTTACCTAGAAAGGAGTATCATTTCCCATATCAGAATTATCATAACTTTTTATTGGCTCCCAAAGCTTCCGCTGGAAAAGTTACTCTTCCTTCTTTCGTAACAAAAATCATGCGGATCTTCAATAAATCGTACGCTGATAATATCTGCAATTTTTAGTCTCATCATGATGCTTAATGCTTGAGGATACTTGATTTGAAAGCTTTGATCATATGTGCAGCGAGAACCGTTTATAAATTAAAAATTGTAATCTTTTTTGTTGTTAAATAAGTAAGTCAAAATCAATAAGTGACATATGCTACTCAGGAGCCTCCAAAGCACTTGCTCAGTAAATTAGATAATTAAGAAAATAAAAATATTAAAGAGTGCCCCAAAGGCAATGGTTAAAGATTACTAATTGCGCTTTAGAAATATAAACATTTCATTTTGAAATACGCTATCCTTTTTTAATATGTATTTTTTTTTCAATTTTCTCAGTAAATTAGATAATTAAGAAAATAAAAATATTAAAGAGTCCCCCGAAGGCAATGGTTAAAGATTACTAATTGCGCTTTAGAAATATAAACATTTCATTTTGAAATACGCTATCCTTTTTTAATATGTATTTTTTTTTTCAATTTGAAAAAAGTATCGATTTGCAATTTTTATTAGTTCTTAATAGCATCAATTGGTGCACTTGGGGCACTTTGTAACAAGACCCTTAATAGATTTCGCAACTTTTGATGCACTGCAAGTTATAAATTTTCTTGTTATACGTAAAAGGTACTTTGAAAAATAGAGTGTTGTATATGCTCAACAACTATTGACGGCTTTTAACAATTATGAAAACGCGTTGATTTGACAACTTAAATATGTGCAAAAGGAGAATTTTGCTTTTATTTTTTCCATCCGAGAAAAATCTATTTTCTAGGTAGAAAACTTATAGTGATAGTTTTTCCATGTCAGATAAATGTCATTGTTATTTAGAAACGAAGGCAAAAAGCATTAATTGGGACAACAGGGAGCTCATTACTAATATGGCTCACTTGTTGCTTCCCATGGGCATGCCCTGTTTGAATTCTGCCACTGTATTGAAAAATAGCATTTACTTTTAATAACATTAAAATGGGGCTTGCCACCCCCACCCAAAAAAAGGCCAATATTCAACTTACATCTTTTGGTGAAAAAAAAGAAAAAAAGAGTACATAACATCCCTATTTTTCTTGCGAAGTACAATGACTTAACTTTCTTATGATATAGAAATGTGGTCATAATGGACCGACTCTAAATCTACATTGATTAAGTTGAGTAGGACCACGTAATTAAATGATAGCGTCTTGTCGATGAATCTTATTGTCTTCTCTGATAAGGAATCAAATATTATATTTTCAAGTATGAGTATGACGTGATGCTATCAATTTCTGTACGCACAATTGAAAACAAATATATTTGACTACATGATTTATGCAAAATAAACTTAGAATATATTTTAATTAAGCATTTGTCATTCGTTTTGTGGTAAGTATGTACTTTCGCATGGCTAGCAAAACCAACAGGCTGCAAGCAAGAGGAACACTGTTTATTTTGGAAAGAGAGACCACTCAAGGAGTGTTCATTTAACAAGGTCTCGTTTTAACGAGCAACCAATATCTATTAGAACGGGGTCTTTTAACAAGTTTGCTAGGGTTATAGGTTAAAAACACTAAAAGTTGTTAAAACACATATCGATATATTTGAAAATTTGAAAATCAGCGCATTTAAAGAATAATTCCAATAGACATGTCGATATTCCCGAGGTATAACTAATAATTCTTAACAAGTGTCCCGGTGACACTCTCTAGGGCTTTCCTTAAAATAATTTTATCTTTTAAAGTATGGATTAAGCATGTACGTTTTTTCTGGTCGGTGATTAAGCATGTAGGTGGCTCGCATGACTGGGGATAGAGATAGGGAATCATTAATAGGTAGGTGGACGGTAAGATGAGAGGCAGCATTACTCAATTGAGCGCCTCCCTGTGACTCAAATGTCGGGTTCCGAAAAGGCCCTTGCAATTCAAAGCTGCATTGATGACGCGGGTCTACCGAAACGAGCTCATGCTGAATGGTACTGTGATGTCATTTATGGTCCTTTTCACTTTTTCAGGCTCCTGAAGTCTGGACGGGTCCCGAGAACTGAAGCAGTTGCAGACAGGCCTTTCTCGTCGGTCAAGGGAGTTATCAAGCAGTCCTTTCCTGCCCGACCAAACAAGGAACAAAACAGTCTCACATGCTTATGTTGGAATGATCTGTGCGCGCCTGTATGGCCATTTCTCATCATCTGTTCTTCTCGATTGGGCCAAAACTGATCGACAGTGTTTGACAGAGGGCGGACCGAGAGCGCTTGCTCATGCATCGCAAGCTTCTGGTTTAAGAGGCAGTTTTGCAGTGACTTTTGCATCTGCTCAAACTTTTGCCCAATACCGATGGATTTTCGTTCTTGTTCAACACCAACTCAAGAATCAATGTGAGAGAGAGAATTTGTCATGAAATTACTCATAATGAATGACGATCGTGTTGGACATGATTTACTTGTTTAGATTCTCTCACATGTCCAACATCAGTGGGCGAATGTTCAGATTGCTTTTAACTTCGCAACCTTATGAATAGCCAGAAGGGGACCGAGCTCAGCTAAGGTTTTTGATATTTTGTTTTCCCGTTTTCGCAAGCTTAAATAGTGTGAATATCTGCAAATTTGAGCATTTGTCCTTAGATTTGAGGTCATGAGTTGTGTAACCTCAAAGATGGTGGTGGCGATGACCTCTAATGGTAAGCGGTTCTAAATTCTTTATAGGTTCTATGTAAAACTTGAGACCTACCCGTTGAAAAAAGTTCTCATTTTTTGAAACCTGAAATCAATTCTAGATAAACCTGAAACCTGTTTTTTACTTTATCACAGGTTTTAGGGTCGATTTCATGATCTACTCAAGTTCTATTGTCTCAACTTCTACCTATAACATTAATTGAATGATTGCGGTAAAATATTATTTTTAATGACCCCCACTTGTTACTACAATCCACTGATCATAATTTATTTATATACATAAATAATATAAAACATTAACGAAGTAGAAGTTTTAGTTATAAAAGTAAAAATTTAGACTAGTGATTTCAAATTATACACTTATTATTGAATGCCATGGAATATTGCAAGATTGCATGAAGATATAGGCTACATAAAAACTTGTTCCAGATTCTAGGTTTCACCTTCTTAGAATATAAAAGATACTTTGTCAAAATAAGTTTCCCAATTTTTGAAACTTGAAATTTACTCTGTATACTTTGAAACCTGGAATTGGAGTGGTTCACCTATGCTCTAGGTTTAACCTTGAAACCATGCTCACCCCTAGTGACCTCTGTTGGAGGTCGACCAAAGTGAGCAAGTGTCGAAGGTAGCAATGGAGAGCGGAAAGTGGCATCAGAGTTGAGTTGGGGCTACGATGAAGTAACGATAGTGGATTTTGGTAGGATTGCACGTAGACATAGACTAAGAAAAAACTTAAAAAAGTTGTCCTAAGTTTCGGGCTCTACCTATCTAGAATATGGAACATTTCTATTGAAATATGTTCCAAAATTTTTGAAACTTAAAACTTACTTTTTATATCTTGGAACCTAAAGGTGACAAGTTCTTCTCGATTCTGGGTTTACCTTGAAACCATGCTAAACCCTAGTGACCTTCGTTAGAGGTTGACCAGAGTGAGCAAGAGTTGAAGGTGGTGGTGGGTAGCGGAAGTGGTGTCAGGGTTGAGTTGGGGCCACGATGAAGTAAAGATGTTGGATTTTGGTAGCGACTAAAAACTGTGTTAGTGACCAGAGAGAGAAAGGACTCGTGAGCTAGATGTGATAAGCTGCAATGATGGAACATGTTGTACGGGTGTGGCAACGACACTTCGCAGAGTGTATCAACCGTGGGACTCTTTCCTCCGTTGGGTTGATACAACTTTCCATTAAAGGAAGGAGAGAGAGCCGTGGTGCATTTCAACAACCACCTGTTCCATCTCCAGCACCTCGGGAGTGAACTTGGTGAGTAACTGGTTTCCTGACCCCTTTGTAGGGGTGTGGTGTAACTCCACCACCGAACAGCCCACTAATTCGATGCCCTAGTTAGAGTCCAGGGACCGAGGTGAGAGTGCTAGTATGAACACCTAAGAGGGGGTGAATAGGTGTTTAAGATAAATCTTGGCAAATATATGCGGAATAAAATAAACTTCAAACAAATGAGTTAGGGAAGAGAATAAGAACACAAGATTTATAGTGGTTCGGCTTAATCCAAGCCTACGTTCACTCTCCCACGCTAACAGCCTTCTTGGCTGGATTCCACTATGCAATCAACAAGAGATTACAACTTTGAGTGCAAACACTTAGTAGATCACACTATCTCACTAAGTCACTCTTTTGGTATTTCTTTCACGATCACAAATGTTTAAGCTCTCCAAAGACAAGTGTATGAACAAAGATTGCTCGGACTTTGGAATTATAAATTCTACGCTCCGTCTCTTACTTGCTCATCGGTCCATGATCTCCTTAAATACTCCTCCACTTCCAAACTACCCGTTGGACAGTATCCCGGAGAATCGTCTTCCAACATACCCATTGGACAGCTCTGTATCTAGAAGATTTGGTAGCCGTTGAGTGACAAAGGTAGAATCCCAAATTGATTCCGATCGTCCATACAAACGGAATCTTGGTTTCCATAAGTAAAGCTTCTTCGTATAGAAAGTTCTTGTCTTCAATATCCAATCGTCAATCAATTAGATTGAATCAATCAAATCAATCTTGATGTGGAATCCAAACTAGATCACTAGCCGTTATATGATTGGGCTTGAGTTATGTTCTGTCGAATTCTGGATGTAAAGTCTGAGAGCAATAGACTTTTGAGTGCGATAGACTTTGCAATCTGAGTCTGAACATATTCTGTTTCATAACAGATTTAGCTTTAAGGTCTGTACCCAGTTCAGCTTTAGCATAGAGTCTGTCTTATGATTCAGCTTCAGCATAGAGTCTGTCTTCTGGTTCATCATTCACGTTTAGTCTGGAATTAGTAAGAGTTGACAGACTTTTGATGTAGAACAGACTTTGACACTAAAGTCTGGCAGTTTTCAGACTTTGACACAGAAGTCTGGAAATCTTCAGAATATACTTTGGACATGTGTTACGTTCAGTCTTCTGGCCGTCTTTAGACTTTGACAATATCCTTTACATGTTCTATTATCTGCATTGTCTATTACTCAACCATCAAACATGTTAGTAGCCTTTGATTTATTTTGTCATCTTCAAAACATCATAAGGGATTTCCCTAACAATAGGGACTTGCAGCACATAGGGATTCCCACCCCTACCAGGTTCTCCCTGGAGTGCTACTTAGCCTTTTAAGGACATGCTCAGGTTCAGACTCGTGAGCTAGATGTGATAAGCTGCAATGATGGAACTTGTTGTACGGGTGTGGCAATGACACTTCGCAGAGTGTGTCAACGACAACATCAATCTTGAGCAGCATCTAAAAGTATTAGGGCTTAATCACATTTTTAAGTATAAATTTAAAGAATTTTGTTGCTCTTTTATCTCTTGAGAAGAGTACCAAAAAGGCACTAAACCTATTGCATTATTATTAACTCAGTCCTAAACTAGTGCCAACATGGATGTCAATTTATTTTTGACAAATTGCCAATTTATTTTATTCTATTTTGGCCGAAAAATGCTGATATAGATGTCAGTTGTCTTACAAGTATAACCAGTGCTAGCGTGGATAAATTTGACAAATTTTTAACATTTTTTCCTTATTTTCTATTTCATTATAGCCGGCGAGGGTCATTGATGAACTAAGACGTTTCGATACTCTTTGGGAGCTTTTGTGTTGTGTTAGACACTTTGACATATGTCCACCATGCTCTGACATGTTTTGACACGCAATCAAAAGGTGTCGGAAAATCCGATACATGATCAACTCTTCCAACATACTCTGAAGCGTGAGTTCGGAATTCCAACACATGATTTCGACATGTACGGGGTCAATTTTAAATATTTTCAATAATTGATGGGTCAAATTATAAATATGTAAAAAAATAAAGGGGAAAGAAACACTTTTTGTTATATTTGATGGTGAAATGTGGATTTTTTTTTCGACTTCTTGTTAAATATTAAATTTAACAGTGGATTATGAATTGCTTGTTTTATTTCCTCCAAGTTTTGTAAATTACTAGAATGGAATGTAATTGAATTTGCAAATTGAAACAATGAATGATATCAATAAATGGTGGATTAATGTTTTTAGTATAAATTCATTCTAGGCTTTTTTTATTATTTATTTATTTGTGAATTTGAATTAAATCAATTTGATTGAAATAATCACAAAAATGATAATTTATCATGTATATATAAATATATATATTTAATATACAACATATCCTAATGTGTTAGAATTTTTTTATTTTTTTATTTTTTGAGAAATGACATGTTGACGTGTTGTATGGCGTGTTATGTGTTAGTGTTACTTAGCCAATGACCTTTACCTAGGTGAGCCCTTGCTAGATTCAACGAGGGTGGCCCTTGCCTACCTTGCCTAGCCATGGGGATCAAGCCCTTGCCAAATTCAATGGGGGCAACCCTCACAAGCTTTGGCGAGGGTCACCCTTGTTTGACATAGGGGCTCGGCCCTTGTGACTTGGGCAAGGGAGGGCCAACATTGCTAGATCTGATGAGGGCTCAGAGGCACTTGCCTGTGGTCGGCAATGTCCTGGGTGAGCCATCCATAATGAAAAAAAGAAAAGAAAAGAAAAATAGATAAAATTATGGGAATAGATTTAGGACTCAATTGGTCTAATTAAAAGATTTAGAACTAAATTGATATCAATACAATATATTTAAAACTTTTTTGGGACTCTCTCCATTATCTCTTTGATGTGGTTACATATAGTAAGTGTTTTAGATGAAAGACCCGATATACATGCAATAGAAATTACTATACATATTCACATACATTATTAGCCCCTTGTAAATACTATTAGCACCCGCTTCGAAGTGCTCGTATAGTTGCTTGCCGTTTGTGTCTCTTGAACCCACTGGGCCGTAAACATTCCATGCTCAAAAGATTGATCGTTAGCTCAGCTCTATTCAAGTTTCTGCATGAAGTAGCCGTAAGTAAAATGAATGTCTCATCTTGTGAGGGATCTCTGATGACATATAACGGGAATTAAGTACAATACATTAACACAAAATTTCTATATGAGGGCATGTCCACACAAGGCCCAAAACACAATTCTCTCGGATGACAAACGCACCTAAATAGTTTGAGTTGTCAAATAACTTTCTCTCACGAAAGTTGATTTATTTATCACATTTCACATAAATAACACAGAGGACGCATTTTACCATGTTCTAGGTGAATGTACCATTCCAACTGGACTAGTATATAGATTTTTATTTGCTTATATATAGTTATCAAGCATTTTCCACTTCCATTAACAAGATAGTCTACATATTCTTCGGCCTACTGATGTGAGCCTCTGACCACAGCTGCTTTTTAGCCCAAGCCTTGCCCAACGAACGAAACGTTCTTGCAAATCTTGGGCCATTAAGGAACCAAGACGGGCTTGACAAATAAAGAAATCGATCTAAATAGGCTCGGGGTGAAGCCCAAGGCAACAGAGATTTCGTGAAAAATAAATAAATGTTGAATTGGTCACGTAGCACGTACCTAAATCATAATACAACAAAATAATAGTTCAGGTAAAGCAATAAATCTCTAATTGGTCTTGTAAGTTGTAACTTACGTTGCTCGTGCGATGGAACCATCAAAAGTTTAAGCAGTCAAATTCCAGTAGTCAATTGATGTTTCATATATATATGATTAAGTGGTGTCCGAGCCAACTTTCATATACTTCGACTGGTTCACTTTCCTGATGATTTTAAGGAGGCACTCTCACACATTGATTTGGTGCATTCTGAGTTTTATTCTGGAAATGCTCTTAACTAAACTTGAACTCAAGACCACAAGGAGATGGGCAAGCCCTCTTGCCATCTTGCTCGACAAATATGAAATAATATTTGAACACATTCCCTCATGTGCAAACTGGATTAAATCCATATAGAAGGCAAGGAAGGCATGTGCAATTGAAGAAAGAGGAGCCACGTATGGGCAAAATAAACCTTAGGCAAAATTATTTGGTAGAAGGAGATCAAATGTATATAATGCAAATAAAACAAAAAAAATCCAATGTGAGACAAGAATATAACAAAGACAATCAACACAGCAAGATTGACGTAATCCGATCACACTCAATCCTGTGTCCTGGGTTGAGAACAACATCCATGGAGAACTAAGTACAATAGAAAAAGGGACAAAAATGTCTCGAACTCCATATGTAATTGTCTTTTAAGTGCATAGACATTGAATCTGTTCGAAAACATCCCTAAATTGACTTTGATGATAAGAAAAAGTATTCGAGCATTTAATATATGTGATTAGTGTGCAGCTATATTATATTTAGGGAAAATGACAAAAAATAGTCTCTAAATCTAACTTTTAATTTGTTTAATGTACTCCTTAACAATTACTAATTGTTCAATCTAGTCTCTAAACTTTTAATTTGTTTAACTAGTTCCTCAACTTTCCATAGAAAAGTTAAAATTTTTCATAGTACACTATTACCTAGATTTTAGAGTATCTTTTTATTTTAATTCATTTCCTAAACCAGCAGAGATATGGCTATCTTTTTACTAACTTCTTTGCATTTTTTTTTAAATCTTTATATATAGTAGAATGTTACATTTAAGTGGACGTTAGCTTATGATCACTATGATAGTGGAAGTAGAAACTCATTTAAAGTTATATAAGATTGATATTTCTATTATTACGGACCTAATCTACAAATTTAACTAATTTTAACTAGGTCAATACCACAAAAATCCAAAATTATCCAATTGTGACACTAATATTTCAAAATTTTTTGTGTCACTAAAAGCCTTAAATTACCCATTGTGGCACAAATACACTAAACTTTTTTTGTCTCATAAAAAATTCTAAACTTTTACTAGTGTAACATCCTAGTTTCCGACCAATGAGAAATGACTATAAGTTCGGTATGCCGATGATTAGAATTGGTCATGGATCGTTCCAAGGATCAACCATGGACCGATTGGCTCAACTAGAAAGGAGACAAAGGATTGGCCATGGATTGATTAAGGGATTAGCCATGAACCAATCCATTGACCATGTAAGTGGACCCAAGCCATTTGGTCATGGAACCGTTGCTCGACCATAAGGTTGGTCATTAAATGGTCACTTACCACCGTAGATCAATGGATGATCATGGATCGATCCAAAGCGGTCATGTTTCGATCGAGGGTGATTCCGCTCGGTCATGTACCAACCATGAATGACCATGAGTAGATTTGGTGCAACCATACATTGGTCATGGATCGACCACTCCTATGCAACCCCATAACAACCGAGAGCCGACCATGGATTAGGTTTGCTCGGCCATGGACTAGTCGTGGACTAGCCATGAACCCTTTGTGATGGATCTTGGATCCGGTTAGAAACCCTGCCGTGTGCTAGGTTCTATGCCTAGGCCTACCCCAGGCTCTAAGTTAGCCATGGGCCTAGTATGCTTGGCCAAAGTCGACCCAAGTGTCGGCCATTGAGCTCATGCCTTAGGTCATCGACTTAGTTGAAGTAGGCAATTTTGCCTACGACAACTACACCAAGGGTGGCTTTGCCATAAACCTTGGATGTGGCTGAATGGTTGATTAGGGATGTACACAAAAAGCTCTTGCCCGGTTTGGTTGCACTTTCAATGGCCTATTTCCCATGATTGCCATATTCTATGGAAATGGACAAAATAGAACTTTTTAGAATATCCTAAATTCTTCTTGAAGAAAGATGACTCACCACATTGAGTAGATATTTCTAGATTTGATAATGATTACCAAAGATTCTCCTTGGGAATTAAGTAAAGGACTCTTGGACAAATAGACCAATCAAGAGAAGACGAAATAGAAGATTCTAGATTACCTTATTAAATGCAAGGATGAGTCATCCTGCTCAGGTGTCCCTTGAAGATTTGGTAATGATGACTCAAGATTTTCCTTGAGGAAGAAGCGAATGACTCAAGGGCTTAAGTAGACCAATTAGAAGAGAAGTTTATGGAATATTCTAGAAAGCCAAAACTTAGAAAGTAAGTTCTTTAATTTCAGGCATATGCTAAATATCCAAGCCTCATGATTAACAAAATCTAGGCATTTAATGAGAATGATGAGTTATTGGCTTAAATGTCCACTTGAAGATTTTGTAATGATGGCCAAAAATTTACCTTGGAGAAGAAGTTTGTGACTCATTGACTTAAGTGTCCATTAAAGATATGATCATCATTACCATAAAATTCTCCTTGGAAAATAAGTAGACTAAGTCATGATGATGTGGAATGGGTGGTGTCGCGACCAATTTTTTGGGTGTGAACCACCTAGGGTTTGGCTAATGGATTGTTTAAGCCTAGACTTAACTCGGTCTTTCCCAAGCCCATACCAATTCGCGACTTTAGGTTCAAGTTTTTTAACATGGAATTGATTTTTAATTAGAAGTCGCCATTAATCTATTTTTTTGGTGGGTCGATTAGAAACCCAAGTAAAGTAACATGAGATTTACTTTACTCCTACGAATCAGAGATTTATGAGTTCGAGGACTTGGTTACGCTAGATTTCTCTAATGCCATTTCGGTACATTTTTCTTTTATTTTGAAAAATGTTTGGCAAGCAGCTTGAATTGATTTTAATTTATCTCCCTAACATGTGAGGTTGTCATGCGGGTGCGGAAACCACCAATTTAACACCAAGTAAAGCAATAAATAAAATACGAGACTTACCTCATAGCAACGAAAGCATCTGCAATGTTAGATCAGAATTCACATCAAAAACCCTAGATATGATTTCTAATTAACACGCAATTTTTCTTCTTCTTTTTTTGTTTGCACTTACTTAACGAAAATCATGCAATATGCAATGCAATATTAACTAATTGACTTAATTCTAATGACATGCAATTTTTTAATTGAATAGACCTAGCAACAACCACTAAATGGCATGCATTTCATGAATCTAATCCTAATGACGTGCACATGACATTTTTCTTAATAAGCATGCAATCTATCATAATATGCAATGACGTGTAAAGAATGCTCTAACTCTGATTTTCCTTATTCATGATGATTTTTGTTTTTTCGAAATTAAAATTGGCGAATAATTAAACATGCAATTTAAATTAAATTAAAAAAAACTAATGTCCTAAATGCATTTTTTTGGATTTTTATTTAAGAAATTCGAAATAAATAAATTTCCTATTCAAGATAACCCTAAAACAAGTAATATCATAACATGCATCTAATCTAACTCAAATATATTTTTTTTTTGGGCTTTTCCTTTACGGAAGCAATCAAATAAAGGCATCAAGAACAACATGGCAACAAATCAAGCAAGATATCATCCATGTCCATTTAATTTTGGGAAATAAATTGACGAATCGTATCTCGCGCATGAGATTGGATTGGCCAATTTTTAAATAAAATCACGAATCGTATCTCGAGCGTGAGATCGGATTGGCGATTTTTTCGTACGATTGCGGGTCGTATTTCGAGTGTGAAATCGAACCGTCAATCATATGTACGTTACGAAATTAGGAAGATTTCCCAATTTGTAAGGCTACTCGAGATTACGAATACGATAGCATTTCGAGAATTTCAATCATGTGCATCGAGGAATATTTCAAATAAGGAAACAGAATTTTTGGAAATCAAAATAGATAAGATTTTCACCTAATTCGAATTTTCGTTTCCGAATTCCAATCCTCAATTGGCTACTCGCGACGCAATGTGGTGGTGCTCAGCGAGGTTCACGGGATGGCTATCCGCCAGGGGGCTTTGCGTGCGGCTGCTTGATGATTGCTCGATTCAACGATATGCACGTAAACCTCGAGAAGCAATCTTTTCAGAGGGAGTCTCTCTTTCAATCTGGTCCCCTCAATTGCATGGATGTATCGATTGTGCGGCCCTCATCTTTGTTGACTATTGACCTCTGAATATGAAGACTTTCTCACGTGTAATGGCCGAAGATCATCACTTGCAGGACTTGAGTCTGTGTTTAATGCTATGGTGGGAAGATGGTTTGCCCGAGTGGACTCAACCTTTCGAGTATGTCCTTTGTTCCCAGCTCTCCATATCTCCTGGTTCTGCTCAAAAACCTGCAAAACAAAATATTTATCTAACTTGGTTCGGTGAGGACGCTGCAAGTCTCGATGGTGCTTTATGTCATCATGGTGGAGGGTACTGAGCAGCAATTCGTTAGCACAGCAACGGCGGTGGCTCACGAGTTCACGATAGACATCGGGGTCAGCGAACTTGGCATAGTAGGACTCCACGGATGGGAACCTCGGCGCAACAGCTTTTTGGTCTGGTTCGAATTTGTTGTTGGCCGGGTAGTCGCGCGAGGGCAAGGTAGGGCGTCGGTCTTCGCCGAGGGACTTTCTGGATCTTCTTTGGTCTTCAAATTAAACCATACAATTGAGCCTCTTCCTTCTTTTTTAATATTCCTTCCCCGATCAAAATTGCACCCGCCGTACTTTCTGCCACCACTACACTTGCATAGATTTTCTCTCCCAAGTGTTGCTCTTTCGTCGGTGTCGCTAGGCACAGTATCTGCCAGGAAAGTGTTAGTGGTTGTGGACGATCAGCAAGGTGGAAATCCGGTGCACCGAGCCTGGAAAGGACTGGCTCTGGCTTATGGAGACTTTGGACCGGACACCATCAGTGGTGTGGCTTCGCCGTGACGAGGTAGCAGCGAGCGTCGGGTGGTTGCTGTGGTGATCTTGGTACAACCGACGAATGAATCCCGTGAAAACGTTCGTGAGGTCTTGGCCAAGAAGGGACTCCGCCAAGACTCCTCCCTCTCATGTGTGTTTACCCTCTGTGTTTTTTATTGATTTCTCAAAAGAACAAATGGAAAGCCCCCAAAATCCGAAGAGAAGCCCCACTCACGTTTTTCTCTCGACGGCCGTATATGCAATGTGTGGCCCTCTTTTTTCCCATCGTACGCGACTCCTTTTATACACCGAAAAATTGTATCTCCATGGTATATTTCATTGCCAACTTTACTCGTGTAAAATACTATTGAATATATCATCCCACCGCGCGCAATATTTTTTGTGTTTTTTTTCCAATATTTCATTCGAGAATTTTCTTTCCATCAAAAATACATCACTCGGTGTATATTGCCTAAATATATGAAAATCCCAACGGAATATGTGAAAAATTTTGCACTCGCCGTCGGTCCAATAAAATAAACAAAAATGTTCCTAAACTATATGCAATGTGACTTTATTTTTTCAGGGATAAAATTAACCCCTAATTTTTTAATACGATAAATGTAAAAAAATTGCCAAAATTTAGGTGGTCCAATAAGATGATGTCAAGTATTCTCCTAGGACCCTAGGTGTGCCACCTCGATGTTATAGTAATGCCACCTCGATGTTATGGTCATGCCACTTCAAAAAAGATGATTGGGCCACTTGGAAAGGTAATGATGAGGTTTGAGCCATAAACAGAGGGAACCACCCCATTCATTCTCACCTTGAACCCTCTTCTCCTCTCTTGCCCTTTACATGCCATTTTTCTATTTCTCTTGACCTGCACCATCACCACTCATCAAGTCTTCAAGCTAGTTCTTGAGGTTCATCTAGGTAAGTAAAATCCCTATTTCTCCTCTAGGGTGGTAGACTTCATTGTCGAGTCTAATTAGGTGCTAACTTGTCAAGCCTTGCATAAGATGTTGGACCTTTTGTATGGTTTTGCTCATGATTGTGTTTGAATGTGTGCATGAGTCGTTCACTCCCGGAATGAATTTGAGATTTGTTCGGGTTGAGTTCAACACAAAGCAAGGTCGCCCAAGGCCATATGGCCTTGGATCGGTATTAAAGCGTGCCAATCCCAAGTCTCGTTGGGATTGCCCAAGGCCACGAAGTCTTGGAATGGCATTGAGGCATGCCGGTTCCAAATCTTGATCAGTACGGGGATTGCCCAAACCCACAGGGTCTTGGTGAGGTATGAAAGCGTGCCGATTTTAAGTCTCAATCAATGGGGACTTTGCATTTGGCGATTGAATCAAGCCACGAACCAAGGGCTATTCACAGCATGAAGTATATTCACATTGAGTCAAGGCCATGGTTTGTCAAGCTTAGGATCTTCACTAAAGCAAGGTGTACCCAAGCCTCAAGGTCTTGGATCGGCATTCAAGGCATGTTATTTCCAAGCCTTGACTAGTGCAGGGATCAACGCTAAGTGATTAATTCAAGTTACGAATCAAGAATCATTCCCAATATACTTATTAGCGACGTACAAAACTCATGACACACATGAACGAATGAGCACGCCTTCACGCCATACATGTGTCGGCTAAGAGAAAAGATAAGAACTAACTTGTATAATGCGTACATGCATACATTTAAGGGTTAATACCATGAAAAACCCCAAATTGGTACACTTGTGACAAATTTACTAAAAACTAATTTTTTAACCATGAAAAATTCCAAACCGATACCCGTGACAAATTTATCCCAATTGATTATAAAAAAAAAAAAACCCTAAATTGGTATACTTGTGACAAATTTATCTCAAATAAATTTATCCGATAGCCAAAAATCCAAAATTGATACATTTGTGACAAATATACCATCCGTTAAATTAGATTAATATCACGAAAAATCACAAAACTTGTATAATTATAACAAATAGAGAAGAAAATCCAAAATTGGTACACTAGTTAACTGTCAATGTCATTCAACTTAGTAATTTGATAGTAAAATTTAATGGAAACTAACAGAGGGTAAATTTATTATAACTATACTAGTTTAGGATAAATTTGTCAAATATGTACCGGTTTGGGATTTTTGGTACTTATCATAAGTGTACTAGTTTGCGGTTTTTTTAGGGAATTAGCTCAACATTTAGAAGAAAAAGCGCTTGTGGCCATACAACATTGGAGACGATGTCTAGTTCATTGAACATGATGCCCTGGTTGAGTGAATGCTCTTGAAAGTAAAAGCTCTTGAAAGTATGGGATGCCTAACTTGATGGCCGGATGCCCTAATTGAGCCGGGAAGCTCCTGAAAATTTGTGATGCTTGGCTTGATGGCCGAATGCCTTGGTTGAACTAGGAAGCCCCTGAAAGTATGGGAAGCTCCTGAGATTATGGGAAGCTCCTGAGAGTATGGGATGCCTAGCCTAAGGCCGAATGCCTAGCTTGAAGTTGGAAGCTCTCAAGAGTATGGGATGCCTGGCCTAAAGCCGGATGTCACCTTGAAGCTAGAAACCCTTGAAAGTATGGGAAGAACCATTTAATATGGTTAATGAATTTATTATGCATGTTACTATGTATTGTTTGATAAGCTAGTTTGGTGAAATAACTTATTTGGTAAGTTGAAAGTGGATCATATGAAAATAAGTCAAGAGATAGCAATTGGTTTGTTATTGCTCTGTCATCGATATTGTTTGTGAGTGTTGTACTTGTTAGGCTTTGATGATGAAATGCTTTTATAGTAGAGAGTTAGGAATTTTACTTATTGAGTTCCCAAGACTCACTCCCTCATTTTTCAATCTTGTAGGGATGGAAGTCCCACGTCAATTTTGGGAGCTGTAGTTATGCTAGAGGAGATAGGAAATTCACTTGGTTTATGTGGAAACTTTAGTGTGATGTAAAAGAAAAGATGTCCCGTAGAAAAATGGCTTGTAAAAGTACTATTATAATATAAATTAGTGTGTTATGTGTGATGTATGTCCAATCTTTCAGCTGTTGCTTGTCCGAGGAGTTTATTTGTTCACACTTTTGCATCTGATTATTAACAAGATAAAAAGAATAAGGATACCGATGAGCCTGGGATGTTGCAAAAATAACCCCTACCACTCAAGACCCTGGAGATGGAGTTGAGGTTGTGACAACTAGTATGACAAATCTACTCTGGATGGAACTGTAATAAATTGTATATATGTCACCCATGTATGAATGTATAAATTTGGATTTTTTCGTGACATAAAAAAAGTTGAGGGTATTTGTGTCACAATAAGTAAGTTTGGGGTTTTTGGTGACTCAAAAAAACAAAGTTGGAGCTATTTGTAGCACAGTGGGCATAATTTAGGCTTTTAGGCTTTTTTGTGGCATTTGCTGAATTTAATTAAAAAACATGAAAAACAAAAACTTAAAAATTCTATCTAAAAAGTTAGGAACAATATTTAGATTAATATAAGTATGAGAATTCTACAAATAAATTAATATTGCCATTAAATACTCTTACAAAAAGACTTATTTTATAATAAAAGGAATGTGAATCCGATATAATTCTAAATGAAGTTATAACTTTACTATTATAGAGATCAAAATTTCAAAATAATACTTAGATGGAACTATAGTAATATTTAAAAAGAACCGAAAGGTAATAAAAAAATAGCATAATTTTTTTTTTGTTAATTTAGGAAATAGATTGAAATGAGAAAGATATTCTAAAATATGGGTTATAGAGTACTTCTAATAATTTGTGAATAGGACCAGAGGATTAACTTGACTTTGTTATAGAAGTTGAGGAATTAGATGAACAATTTGAAAGTTTATGGCTTATATTGAGCATTTATAAATAGTTTAAATACTAGATTGAACAAATTAAAAGTTTAAGGATAGTATTGTACATTAGGCCAAAAGTTAGAGATTATTTGCATCATTTTCTCTTTTCAACATGGATATAAAAATGACCGGAGGATGTTTTGGTGAAGAATTCGTTCGCAATCAAATCCACACTTATACCAAGAGAAAAGTGCTAAGAATTGGAAATGGAGAAGCAAACAGTAGAAGCAAGTGTAGACGCAACGGAATGACGAACCGTGACGACTTAAACTTTCGTTTTGTAGATTCTCGACTGTTAGATTGTAAAAACAGAAGACCCTACTCATAGAATGTAAAACTAGAAGACTCACTCATATCATAAAATATGGATATCCAAGTATATTACGGCAAAATCGCACGGACTAATTCCATGTGAATATATGCCCGACCGACCAAATTGATTGTAGGTTTTGACGTGCTTGCCAAGGAATTTCCGAGAGGTTTTTTACCAGTAGATATACGACTAAAAGATCCAAGCTGAAAGTTTGAATTTGGAGGCATATAAGACGACCAAATGATGAGAAGAACGGTGTCTGTAGACATGTGCTTAAAACCAACAAAACCGAAGCAATTTTATATAGTTCTTAAGTCTTATCTCTATAATGCTGCTTTAGAGTCAATAAAGAACTTATCCAAAGAGTTAGCAAGAGTATCAAACATTTTAAACACACGATATAAGTGATTATATTTAGAAAGTATGCGAAGGGCTCTTTATAAGCACTTGAGAGGTGAATGTATAATTTGAGGAGTGAATCTATTGTATTGTGTGTATAAGGTGTAAAAACAACATTTGAAGGGTTACAACAATTTTGTTATCTACAGCGGGACAGTTGTAGAAGAAGTAGGTCCTTGCGCAATAGTAGTTTTCATATTTGTAACAAGGCAGTATTTGCATCTTGACTAAACTAGTGGATCTCAACTTATTGAGGCCATTAAAGTTGGGAGAGAGGAGTTGGCAAATCTAAATAGAAACTCTATAAATCTCATTTGTACTTTCTCTTTCCCTAGACTCTTTAAACTCTCATTATTTACGTTATTAGTCACTTGTGGATACAAGCAAAGTTTTTTTTCCAAAAGGGATTGGTTATATAGAAAGAAGTTTTTCTTTACTTGAAAAACCAATTCACTCCCCAGGCAGTTTAGTTGGAACTAACGAATTTTAACTAAGAATTGCTCAATAACTCACTAAGAATTTGGTCAACGATTATGGCGGTTTAGACTCATGACCATTTGCTTATGGGACAAGACATTAGTACCCATGTTGCGTGCGAATTAAATGAAAGACTTTCTTCACTAGAAGGGTCGATGATTTGGCCCTTTAATACGGCTGCCTCTAATTTCGTGTCGAATCCACCACGTAAATTCTTACAATTTCTTTAAAAAAAAAATAAAAATTCTTACGATTTCTTGCTAAAGCTCCAATGAAACGCTTTTTATAAGTCGTCCTTGCTCATCCTTCCATGTTATAAAAAGCAATTATTCTGGTCATTTGATTGGTATGATGTCAATTCCTGATAATAGCACGTTTTGTGCAGAAACGTGTCGCAACTGGTGAAGGAAGGAACCAGCGACATTAATCTCATAAACGAGTCAAACCATGTTTCTTGTGCCCGCGCACGAAATTGTTTTATCACTTTTTTAATTGAAAAAAAAAAGGACAATCTATTTCACAGTGAATATTCAACCGAGATGCCAAAACATCTTTTGTCGGAAAAAATTTCTTACCTATTGTTATACATTTATTCTGGGCTTCCATTTAACGATACGGGTCTAAATAAAAATCTTCTTCATCAATTCAAAACAAAAATAAATAAATACAATCACTTGGATTTGGATCCACCAGAAGGCTTTGTACCACCCTTTCCTCCTTGCCCACCACCTTGACCGCCGCCACTGCCACCGCTGCCGCCAGCTGGTGGCTCATCGTCGTCCAAATCCACCGTCCTCACTTTGAACCTCTCGAGCTTCAAGGGCAGATCACCGCCTCCAATCTCTCTAGAAGTTATTCTTGGCGATCCGACGCTCAGACTCCGCCTCAATCTATCTCCCGGTCTTTCCTTCTCCTCTCGAAACAAAAACTCCTCAAGCCTCTCCGAGAACTTGGCGAACTCGTCGTGAAGCTTCGGAAACAGCTCCTTGAACAAGTCCCTCCTCCGAACGTATAGTTCTCTGAAGGACTCCAACACAGCTAGCAACTGTGGATCGACGGATTTTCCGGGCTTTGGCCGATACTTGAAGTGATGATTTCCGTCACCTGTATTGTGGACGTGCCTCCTTCCATGAAGGCCGCTCTCGATGAGGGAGAAATCATCAAACTTGCGAGGAAATAAGGGATCGCTGCCGCTTGACGATCTGGCCTCATTGATGATCCGTTCGTCGTTGGGCTTCATCTGCCCCGGCTTGCGGTGGCGATCCATCGAATTGGTGATTTCTGTGATGCAGTAGGGAACTTTATAAGGAGGTAAAATGGAGGGTAATGGTTATATGAATAAATTCTATGTCTTGGGAAGGTTGAGCTAGGGAGAGGTTGGCTTGGGTTTTGTATATGTAATTTATATGTTTTAAAATGTGGGGTAGCTTGTGAAATGATTAATGATCAAAGAACAAAACAATGAAGGCACGACTTCGTCATTTATTCAACTAAGCTACGCGTTGCTGATTCGCACGTTTTCTTTGTCCTGGTTTTACAATACGCCAGATGGGAAAGGTAAGGGTTGACCAACTTCATAAGATGATGACGTACCAATCCAATCTTGAGACCAATCTGGCTCTAAGGTTCAAGAAAAAAGTAGCTGCAAGGCGTTAGAAGAATCAAGGAAATCACATGGAAATCAACAAGAAGAAATCATTCCAAACACCATTACTTCACTACTTCCTCATTAACAGGATAAAAGTTCATAAATATTTGCTGTTTTGACATTTACATTTTCCATTATCATGACCGGCATATTAAGTTAAAAGCATGGAAGTTTGAGGCGTGATAAGAAAGATTGAGATCCTTTGAATTTAGAGGGTAAATTTTTCTATGTTATTGACACCTCATCATAAGAACATCCATGGTTCAATTTAGGGGTGTTAGGAATTGAATCGAAAATCGAATTAAACCGAAAATTTAACCAAACTGAAAAATTCAGTTGGTTCGGTTTGGTTTGGTTTTCGATTCGATTCTCAATAAAGATCAATATTTTTTTATTTGTTCGATTTTTATCGGTTAATCGAACCGAATCAAACCAAAAATCGATAAAATCAAATCTTCGATTTTATTCTCTCCCGATGCTGAGTCCTCTCCTCTTGTGTCTCGTCTTGGTCGGCTTGGAGGTGCGACGGCGACGGCGATCACTCAGGTGCGGCGGAGGGGAAGCTGCTGTGGTGCCGTCGCTCGGAGGGAGGAGCTGCAGGGGACGGGTGAGCAGTGGCACGACTGCAGGCGTTGGGCTCGCGGGTCGCTGGCGGAGCGGCGGTGCGAGCTCACGGGTGAGGGGTGACCGGCCCGGGATCTGCTGGCGTCAGGTTGCAGGCGGAGACGCTCGGAGGCGGCGAGCGTTCCGGCACGGCTGAGCGGGCAGTGGCAGAGGCGATCGGGCGACAGGGCTGCACGTCGCGGGCGAGACCGGCGGAGCGGCGGTGACCGGCCGCTAGGCCGCCTGTGCTGGGCTTGCGAACGGCGGACGTGGGCAGCGAGAGCAGGGGGAAGAAGATGAACAGTGTTCCGCTTTTTCCTTCTGCTGGCCTGTCCTTCACGTCCCTTCCCTCTCTGTCTCTTCTCTGCAGTTGCTGCTGTACAGTTTTTCCTTTTTGACTTTTCCCTATAAAGCTTTCTTTTTCGTTTTTGTGTTGCCTTTTTTAGGAGAACGAAGAGAAGCCCCCGATTTCCAAAAACCGAAAAAAAAAGAACGAAAATCGAATCGAACCCCGATTTCAAATTTCAAAAACCATTTTTCAAAAAAAAATAAAATCGAAAAATCGAATCGAACTGGTTCTGTTCGTATTCGGTTCAAATTTCATTCATTTCGATTCCATTTTTCAAAAAAATCGAATCGAACCAAACCGAACCGTTAACACCTTGGATGTTCTAGTGACTGATGTTCTAGTTCTCTAAATGAAATTGTATTTTCAAATTTGGGACAAAACAAACAAGAGTGGGTGAAATCGTTATTCTTTGGAAAGACTGGATCTGGAGATTTTCTTGATGAATGCATTTGACTTTTTGTCGAAATTTTTCGGTTTCTTAACAAAAGTTGTAAAGGACATCCTGAGGTACCACATATCAAAAATTTAGAGAAAAAAAAACAAGAATAGGTAGGTGAAATCGTGGTCGTGGTCCTTTGGAGATGGTTAGATCTGGAATTACGGTACTACGAACAGGGATTTTAACCGTCCATATTTAATTATCTAGGACGAATTTGACTTCGATGTTTTCATGAAGTATCTACCTTATGGTCTTGGCTATCACATTCGAATTTCATAATTTTTGAAGGTCATTTGGGTATTTAATCGGAAATGTTTCTAAAACTGTGCAATCTGATGTGTTCCGCCAGGTTCTTTTGGAAATGTGTTCGCATGAAGCCATGTCTCCGACCCCCGCCCCTCAAAAACTGTGCAAGTAGAGAATGTCATGATTTTATCTTGTAATCAAGGCCGCGACCAACACCTGGCGCTCGGCCCCTGCCTTTCTCCGTCTTGTCGTCGCTAGATTCCGTCAGTCGCCTCATCTTTGCTTTGGCCCTTGCTACGGCGCAGGTCATGGGACTCGGACGACCCAATCAGAGGTCGCCTGAGGCAGGCAATGTCCCAATCTGCGGACATTCGGGCGGTGGCGAATCATTTCAGGTTGTTTCATCCAGCTTGTCGTCCATGGATGAGAGCACTAACTTGCCCTCTTGAAAAGTTAAATCCTTATCACATAGGGTGCATTGGACCTGCCATAAATTTAAAAAATTTATTGCAAGAAAGCTTGCGCCACCATATTCTAAATAAATAATACAAATTCATCATGAAAAATGAACTTGCTTATAAATTTATCCGTGTATATACAATGGGTCACAAATACATAAAGATCACATCATCTATTAGCATAAATAAAAATTAATATACTTGCCAAGAAAGAAAACATAAGGCGGTGGCCATAAAAAACCAGGCACCATGCCCTGAAGCATGCAAGTAATTGCATGGATAAGCATTAAGAAATAAAATACCAATCATCGTATAGATATGCATGAAAAATCAAATTAATGCACGAACTTGATCTGAAATTGTAAACAAGACAAAAAAGAAGAGGAAAAGAATTGGTCAATGAGAACATTCGTTTCTTTGCCTAACAAACAACGACTAAACCTTAGATTTCAGCATATAAAATCTGTTCAAACTTTAGATAAATCAAATAAGGCGTCTTGACTTATTCTGAAAAAAAGCTTAAATATATAGAAAAAATGAATCTTAAAAGGGTGGGTGTACTTGCATTCTTCGATCTTTAGCAAATTTGTGTAGGATCAGATGAAAAATTAGATGGAACATTACATTACAATGTAAACATTGCAACTCACCACCGTAGTAATTATACATACTCGTAAGTAGAATCATGCACAGTCGATCTCGCAATTCCAATCTAGATAACACATCCCAGATTTTCAATAAATCAACTCATGGGTTAGAAAGTTTCATGTACATATTATAAGCCTATCTCCAAGGTTTGTCTAGATTGTATGGAAAGGCCTGTACAAAATTTTTATATGCAACATCTATTTAGTCAAGGATGGATTGGTGTTACAGACTTTGTGCAATTATACTTTGCTATTGAAGAGGATTGCTTGCGAGTTTAGAAACTTTATAAAGCGGTCTTCGGTTGAACGAATGTAGGGGAGATCTTAGCACCCATCGACAAAAGGCCTTAAGTGAAAGAGTCTTCGTTTGGGCCCATCTTATCTCGAGAGGCAGCCTCTATTTCCGTCATTTTTCTATTTTGGTTTTCTCGAGTTGTTGCGTGCTTCATTATTAGAGATCCGATCTCATTATTTAAGAATAATCCCTCATTTCGTCATTAAATAGAATAATTTAAAGTGTGCGTATAAAACTTAACTACTTGTAGGGCATGAAACACCTTGCAAGCCTTATGAATTGGTTAAAGTCAAATTTTTGGTTTGTGTAGATAACTCAAATCTAGAGTAATTTGCACTCATGGTGAAATTTAGACAAATAACCTCCAACTCTTGAATTGGAAATCTCCTAATGCTTCAAGCAACCTATTTTATTTCTTATTAGTTTTCGCGCAACTAATTTCGTCTTAATCTGTCCATCAGTTTGCTATTAACATCTTTTGTACTTAATGTTATGGACGTGCGACGTGAATACAACAATATCCTAACTTGTATTTGTTTGTAAAATATGCATGACATGTACTATTGTACAACTATTTACGATGGTGAGCACTCTAGTGGAGGCCTGCAGCAACTTTTGAGGCCTTGACCTCTTCCCTATTTCGCGTGCACAAGAGAGAGAGAGGAATTGTTTTTAATCCCAATCCCATATGCTACCTCATGCATCGGTCACGACGGGTGTCAATTTTTTCACGTCTACATCACACTCTGCCAGATAATATGTATAATTTTTTTTTTGCAATAACAAAACCACGATATATTTTATGAAGTTTTTTAGTGAACGTAGAGACAATTTCATGAAAGATGAAAGTTTCTAAATATTATATTATTGCGACCCAAATTTTCTGATGCTATCTAGAAAGAAATAGATTTAGGGATATTATCTAAAAACGCTGATAAAGTGGCCCATCTCCAAAGTCCATACTTTGCGTGACGGTTACTTTATACTAAGTGGCCATTGACTATTTGAAGTCAACTAGAAATCAAATGAGAAACGGCAGATTCATCTCATATTCTAGTTCAGGGACTTAATTAGGCTAACGTCTATTAGTGCCCTTTCAGTACTAATAACTAGGAAAATTGTTATCTAAATGGTTATGCAAAGATAAAAACATTAATTTTTTTTTCCACTTATCTATCATTTCAGTTTTTTTAGATGTTCAGATGTCTTTCAAAATTTGTTCACGATAAGACTACATCGAAGGTGGTGGGGGCATAAATGCATAATGTGGGCACCTCCCAGCCAACGATATTGATCCACAGATTGAATTAAACAAGGGGCGAGAAATTCGGTAAAATAAAAGGACTCATCACAAGAATGTCGCCATCAATAGAATCAACCCGAAGCATCTCCGACTCCACCTACTTCTCCAATTTGCTTTTTGTCTAGTGACTACTACTAGTCATAACCAAACAAAAGAATATCTTCTAAACACTTCTTCTGTGCCACGCCACCAGCTTCTCCTAAACTCGCCTACCTAGCATGCCACGTCGCAGACTTATCTCCTATTCAGCTCTCTCTGCCGCCGCAATATATTGCCCCACCGCCCCAGTGAGAGGGCGTGCAAACTTGGATCCACAAAGAGAGAAGTGGGAGCCGGAGGGGAGAGATCATGCGCAGAGAGAGCAGCACTGTTCATGCTCTGATGTTGCCATGGCTTGCTCATGGTCACATATCACCATTCCTAGAGCTAGGGAAGAGGCTTTCCGAGAGAAACTTCCATATTTACTTGTGTTCCACTCCAGTCAACCTTAGTTCCATCAAGTCCAAGATCTCTGAGAAGTATTCATCCTCCATTGAGCTTGTTGAGCTTCACCTCCCATCCTTGCCTGACCTCCCCCTCACTACCACACAACCAAAGGCTTGCCGCCGCATCTCATGAACACCCTCAAAGCAGCCTTCGACATGGCGAGTCCCGGCTTCTCCAACATCATCAAGAAGTTGAGCCCAAATTTGATAGTCTACGACTTTCTTCAACCGTGGGCTCCGGAAATCGCGCGATTGCATAACGTTCCCGCGGTCAACTTCTGGAGCGTCGGCGCTGGCATGGTTTCGTTCTTTTTCCACGCGGCCCAAAACGTAGGCGAAGGGTTCCCGTTCGAGGCAGTCCGCCTTCATGATTATGAGCAATGGAAAATCGACCGATTGTTTGAGAACTCGGCAGGTGGCATCACGGACAAAGATAGGGCTCTACAATGTGCCGGAAGATCTTCAGGATTCATCTTGATGAAGACATTTAGAGAGCTGGAGGGGAAATATTTGGACTACCTCTCCAGTCTTGTGGGTAAAAAGGTCATCCCCGTTGGTCCACTCGTCCAAGACCCTGGTATAGAGGATGGCAATGATGACATCATTAAGTGGCTTGACGAAAAAGAAGAATGTTCAAGTGTCTTTGTATCGTGTGGCACAGAATATTTTCTCACCGGGAAAGAAAGAGAAGAGATTGCTTATGGATTGGAGCTTAGTAATGTCAACTTCATTTGGGTCATTAGGTTCCCTATAGGAGAGAGCATGGAGCTTGAAGAGGCATTGCCTGCAGGGTTCCTGGAAAGAGTTGGAGATAGAGGACTGGTGAGAGAAGGATGGGCGCCGCAAACAAAAATCTTGGAGCATCCAAGCATTGGGGGGTTTGTGAGTCACTGTGGATGGAGCTCTATCATGGAAAGCATGAAGTCAGGGGTACCGATCATAGCGATGCCCATGCAACTCGATCAGCCTTTGAATGCCCGGATTGTCGAAGAGGTCGGGGTCGGATTAGAGGTCAAGAGGAATAAGAGCGGAGAGCTAGAGAGAGAGGAGATAGCGAAGGTGATCAAAGGTGTGGTAGTGGAGAAAGATGGAGAGAGCGTGAGGAAGAGGGCCAAAGAAATGAGCGATAGCATCGGAAATGAAGGAGGGAGAGAATTAGATGAAGTGGTAAATGCCTTGGTCGATGTTTTGCATGAAGCATGAAGAAGAAGAAGAATGATCTACAAGAGCAGACATTATTTTTTCTCCGTGTTTTGGCTTGACATGTCCATTGTTTCCTATGGAACTGTGGAGTCAGATAGAAGAAAGTAATATTCAAGCATAAAACTAACTAATGAGATATTTGTAATTTTCATGTTAAAATATAGAAAAGAACTTTTATTGTTGTTATTGGCATACATGTAATTTCCATTATAATTATATATGGTTTTAATTTCTATTATATATTGAGGTAATATCTTTAATAATTGAAATGCTAATATGATATTGATAATTAAGAGATTGCCTAGTGTAGCAACTTGAATTTTCCATTCTAACTTTGGAACTTTAATATGGATATTAAAGAGATTGGCTAATACGATATTGTGGTTTTTCCCTTTATGAGTGTGCGACCTACCTCTCCAGGGAGGTAATAGGTTTAGGCAGTGTTGCCTAAAAGATAGGCCTATGGCTAATGATTAGGTGTGAACTATGCCAAGCTCATACCTCAGGCCACATTGGGAGGTGTAGGATTTGCCACTAACTTTTTGGGATCCGCTAAAAACCAAGTGAAGTATGGAAGTATAGCTTACTTTCTACCCGATCAGAGAATATAGGGTTAGGGACTTGATTATACTAATTATCCAATTAGTGTCATTTCGATACCTAATGTTATTCATTTTAAAAAAAGAAAATTTGTCAAGTAATTTGGATTAATTTTAGACTAATCCATTAACATGTGAAGTGATTGTGCAGGTACACAATCATTAAAACAACAATTAGCAGCCAAGGAAAGCGTTACATAAATTGCATGAGAGAGCAAATATTTAACATTAAGGAAAAAATAAATACTAATCCTAACTATACTAAAAGGAAACCAAAATCAACGTATCAATATCACAAGATCTAAGGGCTCGGTAAACCTTAAGCATGATTCTAAATTGAAAAAAAAAAAAAAACACTTCCACTTTTTAGGAGAAAGCAACCTAAAAGATCAATATCTCTAAGGACAGTTGAAACCCTAAGGTAGAGCTCTAAGGGCTCGGTAAACCTTAAGCATGATTCTAAATTGAAAAAAAAAAAAAAAAAAAACACTTCCACTTTTTAGGAGAAAGCAACCTAAAAGATTAATTTTAACCTTTTGAGGAATTTTTAATTTATTGAATTTTCAAAATTTTCCAAAAAATTCTGGATTATTTTAATCTTTTTGAATTTTTTGTTATTTTTCTAATTACTACTGAAATTTTTAGACTTTTCCTAATTTGAAATTTTCTGAGAATTTTTTAATTATTTTTGTTTTTGATTTTTTAATATTCTCTGAAAGTTTTTGAATTTTTTAAAAGAATTTTTAAATTTTATTTTTTCATTTTCTGAATTTTTTTTTCATTTTTAATATTTAATATTATTATATTCGTGGAAAAAGGTTCGGACTGGATAAAGCCGATCCGACTCGCTGACCCGACCCAATCCTGGATTCGACCTAGTTGGATTAAGAAAGAAACTTTTCTATATTTTTAAAATTTTTAAAATTTTATATTTTTTATTTTTTTTTTTTTTTATCTTTTCCCTATTTTGTCCTATTACCTGCACCTTCTCTTCCACAACTCCTCCTTCCCGAAGCCCACTTTTGTCTTCCTCTTTCCCTATTTTTTTCACTTTTTTCTGCACTTTTTTCTTTTCCTTTTTTCTTTTATTTTCCTCCTCCCCTTTGGTCTTCTTCTCCTTCGTGCTTGCTGGAGTAACCGGCGTCGACCGCCGCTGGCTACCTTCTTGGTGGCCACAATTCTCTCCGATGCGAGGGAAAACCCTTGCTGACTCGATGGTGCACGTCCATTTCACGAAAAGCACACCAAAGCACAGCGAATATACAAAAAGCGAACATGGGGCAACAGTTATAGAAGTAAAGACAGGTCGATCTCTGGTTTAAACACGAACTAGCTTTCAGCCTTCTCTGAGGTATTTCATCAAACGCTTAGGATGCACTGGCTAACAAAGAAATCTAGGCTCATTTAAGGATACAGGTTCGGACCAAGCTCGAATATAGACATACAAGCAGCATTCTGGACCAACTCAGAGACGTATCATACGCATTTGACATGAGTATGAACAACAACATCAGACCTTGGCCATAACCCACTAACGAGACGCGAAGTTCGCTCGAGCATTTCAACGAAGGGCCGGCATGCACTACTGAAACGAGGGACCTCAGACTTGCTAGAGACCCTAGCACGGACTTGGCTCCTAACAACGCATACTAGAACACACAGAAGCTCTCATGGAGGACCGATGGGACCAAAACTTGTGCGAACTGATCGGCCGCGAGCTCCAGTCCGAAGCCCCAAAAACGGAACAGGCACGCTCACGGGAGACCTACCTGGTTCGGGGGGAAGGGCTGCAGCGGACGGCAGCCAATGAACGGACCTCCGGCGACGGCCAGCCACCCTCTCGAGCTCACTCTCTCTAGCTCCTTCTCACTCGCTCAAAACTCTCCCGAGCTCCCTCAGATCTCTCTCCGAATCGAACAAAGGAAAAAACCCCCCGTCTCTCTTTCGACCTCTCTCCTTTTAACGGCCAGCAAGCAACCGACGTGCCTGGCTTCTGCCACCGCCAGCTCGCTGGCCAGCCTGACCCCGACCCGCAGATCACGTCGCCTTCTGCCTCTCTCTTTGGTTTGTCCGTTTCTTTTCCTGCAAAAGCAAAAACAGCGTGAGGGGGGAAGAAGGCCCACGCGGGCTGGGCTTGGAGAAAGGGAAATGAAGCTGGCTTGGCCCAGGTGAAAAGAGATACGAAGCAGAGGAGAACATAAAAGCATCGGGCCTAGCCCGGTCCGCTCTCTCTCCTTTTTTTTTTTTTTTTAGAATTTTAATAATTAGTGATGGTAATGTAAATGCTCATAACATCTACGTGCAAAGCATTTTAATGAAAACATACGCAATGAAAATTACTTGTTTTAATTTTTTTTCAGAAACTAATCCCTAATTTTCTATACAATTAACTCCTAAATAGAAGGGGGAAATTTATGTGTTAACAATGAGTAAAAATTCATGTCTTTACTTCTATATTTTTTTCTTAAAAAATTCACGTTCCTAATAATTTCATGGATGGTTGGCATCGGTAGATCTGCCGTCTCTAATGGGCACCCATCTACAGAATTTAAATAGGCATTTTTGAACTTTATTTTCTTATCCCCATATTTAAGTAAAGGCAACGGTTATCAAATAGTTAAAATTTCCAAGTTAAATTATTTTGATTGTTTTTCCTAGTTAAGTTTTCACGCATATCAAGATGCGTCATTTGTAGGAAATGACTCAGATCTTGAAGATTAATTTTTAGAATAGTGTCGGAAGCATTGTCTGAATCACGCATGCGAGCGGGTTGCGTTTTGGTGTGTATTATTTATTAGAATTGCTTTATTCTTGTTTATCGCCTATTTTTTGTTGCGTAACAACGCAATCCAACCATTGGGATTCGCCCCAGTGGCCATCCTTCCAACATGGAAGGGGGAGGTGAGGGGTTTAAATCCCCACCTTCTCGGAGGGATGGGATGGGGACGCGTAAGTTTTAGGAGTGGTTTCGACTCTCACGCCCTGCAAGAGGCAGGACAAAAGTCTGAGAATAAGTGCAAAAGTCTGAGAGTGAGTGTAGAGTAGGAATAGAGTAGGCCTGAAAAAAAAAAAAAAAAAAACCACGCAATCCAATAATTTCTTTTTCTCTCTTTTCCGGCGCGACAATAGTCTTGGGTCAATCACCTAATGGTCTTGAGGCCTCGCTCCTCGAGAGGACACGTAGGTTTGACTGACAATATATTAGATTTGTCTGTACTTGTACGCCACCACTCCTTGTATTCCTCTTCACGAAATTTCAAGAACTCGTAGGAGGGAGTTGGGGCCTCGTTTGTTCATTGCGTCATCCATGATGAAAAATCAAAAAATGCCAAATAGGAGTCCAAATTCAACTTGGCTTTTCCCTTTGAAAAGCGACAAGCCAGACTGCAACTGGAACAACTTGACCACAGAGACAGAACTTGAAGCCACCAGCACCCATTCTAAATACATGTTGTGGCTCGACCTTTCTCCTCCTCATCCTGATCAGTCAAATTCTCCATTACGTGGTCTCCTTGTGTTTTCTCTCCACTGCCATATATAACCATCAGAGATAGATAGCTAAGGGAGAGACCTGAGATCAGGATGGCCAATATGCAGAGACCCATCAAAGTTCTGATGTTGCCATGGCTTGCTCACGGCCACATATCACCATATTTAGAGCTAGCAAAGAGGCTTTCCACGAGAAACTTCCACATTTACTTTTGTTCCACTCCTGTCAACCTTAGCTCCATCAAACCCAAGATTTCCGAGAAATATTCATCCTCCATTGAACTTGTCGAGCTTCACCTCCCATCTCTGCCTGACCTCCCTCCCCATTATCACACAACCAAAGGCCTGCCTCCTCACCTCATGAACACCCTCAAAGTGGCTTTCGACATGGCGAGCCCCGGCTTCTCTGATATCGTCAAGAGCCTGGGCCCCGATTTGCTCATTCACGACTTTCTCCAACCATGGGCGGCAGAAGTGGCGAAGTCTCATGGCCTGCCATCGGTCGTCTTCTTCAGTGTTGGTGCGGGGATGCTATCTTTTACGTTCCATATGATCAAGAACGCCGGCATTGAGTTCCCCTTCAAAGCAATTCGTCTTCATGATTACGAGCAGGCAAAACTCGTCGACATGATAGACGACTCCACAGGCAGCGTGAGCAACAAAGATAGGTGTTTACAATGTGTTGAAAGGTCCTCCAACTTTATCTTGTTGAAAACCTTTAGAGAGCTGGATGGGAAGTATATGGACTATCTCTCAAGTCTCTTGGGGAAAATTGTGGTGCCTGTTGGTCCACTTGTGGAAGTCCCTAGCAACATAGAAGATGGAGATGGCATCATTGAGTGGCTTGACAAGAGAGAAGAATCTTCTACTATTTTTGTGTCATTTGGTACTGAATATTTTCTCAATGAGAAAGAAAGAGAGGAGATTGCTTATGGATTGGAGCTTAGCAATGTCAACTTCATTTGGGTCATTAGGTTTCCCGTAGGAGAGAGCATTGAGCTTGAAGAGGCATTTGCCTGAGGGGTTCTTTGAAAGAGTGAGAGATAGGGGATTGGTGATAGATGGATGGGCACCACAGGGAATGATTCTGGAGCATCCAAGCATTGGTGGGTTTGTGAGTCATTGTGGATGGAGCTCCATCATGGAAAGCATGAAATCTGGGGTCCCGATCATCGCAATACCGATGCAACTCGATCAGCCGTTAAATGCGCGGATGGTCAAGGATGTCGGGGTTGGACTGGAGGTGAAGAGAAACAAGAACGGAGAGCTTGAGAGATCGGAGATAGCGAAGGTTATCAAAGATGTGGTGGTGGAGAAAGATGGAGACGGTGTGAGGAGGAAAGCAAAAGAAATGGGTGAAAGTGTTAGGAATAAGGGAGAGGGAGAATTAGATGAAGTGGCTGATGCTTTAGTCCAACTTTGTGTGGGATATAAAGAAGAATATGTGTCAAAATGAAGCCATGTAATTTCATTGTATGGCTATCGTGTGCGTCTATGGTCCCTCGACAATAACCTTGCCTTCGTAATGCTGTGAAGTTTTTCTCGATATGTCTAGTAACTTGTTGATTATTTGTATTGTAGTAGTGGCATTTTAATTAGATTCTATAATGGTAATGAGACAGCGGAAGAACCCCTGTTCAGAATTATGCATATGCCGATGAATTTACAACGTACCATCATAAATTGCAAGCCTTTCAAAAGTGGCACCATCATGATGCAAATCATTAAAATTGAGTTGTAGAATCAGTTATCCTATAAGTTTTTGTACAGATTGAAAGGAATATAAGAATTTGAAGAAGAAGATAGTTTGATTATAATATCATGATTAATTTGTCCTGCAAGTTTTAATTGTTAAGCAACTCTCGGGTTGAATATGGAGTCCGAGAATAGACTACATTATTATTATCCTATTCGGTTTTCTACGTAGTCTTCCAAAGAGATGCCAGACAAAGCCTAATATATAACCTCTTTTGGCATTTAAAAAATAAAAAATAAAAAACCGTCTGCATCATTGCCAAACGTTCATGCGCTGGTCTTGCCACTTAGGATCATCGGTGTTGACTAGACAATCACGTTAGCTTTTTCCAACCAAAGTTAGCTAGAAGAACTAAATTAACAAATCGTTAAAAAAGTTTAAAATTCAATTGGTACAGTTAAAAAGTTTATAACTAAATTATCAAATAGTCAAAAGATATACAACGAAATAAGCCAAATTAAAAAGGTTTATAATTGAATTGGCATAAGTGCAATATGTTTGGAACTTTTTTGATAATTTTACTCACGTAATTATTTTTAGATTCTCATAAGTTTCAATTTGTATGTGTAATTATTTCATTTGTATGACTCAAATTAAAAAAAGAAATAAGTCTTTGAAATTATTGTTGAGTGGCCAATTTTAAAGATTCGAATGATGTGTTACTACTACCAAATCCCCGGCGGCACATACCCAAGAGCAGGAGTCGGATTTCCGACACCGGTAGCATTCTGATCGAAGCACAGGATGTACTCGGCGGGTTTAAATTACTAACCAGAGGTCACGTGTGGAATAATTTTCGTTCCAAGTTCGGAGGCTTCCTATTTTTGACCATGAAAAGGGTATTGTTGAAGTCGACTGCGTTGAACAAGAATGGTATGACATTCTGCTGGTAAAATTGAAAACTTTTAGCAATAAACGTTGGATTTGTAACCACCTAGGTCATCGAGGATTGTTGAATTCGACTGCGTTGAACAAGATTGGTATGACATTCTGCTGGTAAAATTGAAAACTTTTAGCAATAAACGTTGAATTTGTAACCACCTAGGTCATCGAGGCTGGCAGAATCTCATTATATGACAATTTGTAGCACGCACAAATTGAGGAGTCTCTCCCAACAGCTTAATCTTTACATTTCTACAAACTCACGGTAACATAAGAAAATAAAGAAGATAAATAACGTAATTGTAATTAGGAAATTTCATTCTTATATACTAACTAGAAGATATAGTAATAACTTATATTTGAAATTATAGTAATAATTTAGGAGGTGGACATCAAAGTTCGAATCTTACCTTTATACGGCATAGTGTAGGTAGGTAACTGGTTTGTACTTTGTAGTACCTTAAAAACACACACACACACACACACACAAACACACACACATATTTTAAAAATTCTCGATTAAGATTGTAAAATTTTTAGGATTAGGTTTTTCTTTTTGTGTTCACAAAATCAAACCATGCTTTTATATACATATATATACATACATATATACATACATATGCATGTATATATGTATGTATATATGTATGTATGAGCAAGCCATATTCCTTATCATCATCATCATCATCATCACTATTATTATTATTATTATTATTATTATTATTATTATTATTATTATTATTATTATTATTATTATTATTATTATTATTATTATTATTATTATTATTATTATTATTATTATTATTATTATTATTATGTATAAGAGCAAGCATTTATACGCATATATCACTTCTACCAAGTTGATAATAATTGGTTGAACCTGTCAACAATGACAAGCACTTTTGAACAAGTCGCAGAATGCGAGTTGATTTTCAACGCCGCTCCAGAAGAAATACAGAACTCTTCTAAGTGCAAGTTATCAAGCTTCTTTCTCGGGCAGAGTTAGCGTTTGGTTATGATGTATATGAGCCAACTCAACTGTATCATCATATCAATATTTTCCACGTGAAGCTTCTCGTCCGTACCATAAGTTCTCAAGGGATAAGCCGCTTTGATTAAGTCTAATCTCACGTCTTTAGTGATGAAGTAGTATTCATTTGCCAATTTTCTTTTAAAACAATCATTGAATACCATCTATAAGCCATCTTTTGGGATTTCACGAGCGGAAACTCGTCAAATCAGTGTTCATTGTATATTATACGAATGCCGTCTTCCCTCGCTTGACTTGAAGAAGTTTACAAACTTTGAAATGTCATATTTCTCATGGAGTCACGGCTGACGATCCCATCTCTCTCCCGCATATGCCATTACGTAAATGCCACCAAATCCTAATTGGAGTAGTCAGCCTTTTTGTTTGGCCAAAGACAGAGAGAAATATTAAAGAAAGAAGAAGGAACCCGTGACAGATGATCAAATACGCCATTCTTCTATAAATTGCCATCTGAATCCAAAATGATCAAAAGCTTAGAGCGAACAATAATTAGCTAAGAGAGTCGCACACGTGAAAAATCGCATCGAGCATGGCTACGACAAGAAGAACCATTAGTGTTCTCATGCTTCCATGGCTTGCTCATGGTCACATAGGTCCGTTTCTAGAGCTAGCCAAAAAGCTCTCGAAAAGGAACTTCCACATCTTCCTATGTTCAAGTCCTGTCAACCTTAGTTCCATCAAAATCCCTCATGAATATTGCTCCGCTATTGAGCTCGTGGAGCTCCATGTCCCATCTTTGCCTGGTCTCCCTCCTCAATACCACACGACTAGGGGCTTGCCGCCTCACCTCATGCCGAAACTGAAGATGGCCTTCGACATGGCGGGCCCTAACCTCTCCGACATCATCTCTGATCGCCAACCCAATATGCTTATCTTTGATTATCTCCTCCCGTGGGCGCCGGAAGTAGCGAGGTTGCATGGCATCCCGGCAGTCAACTTCGCGAGCGTGGCAGCAGGGGCGAGTTCATTTGTATTCCACTCCATCAAGAGGCCGGGCGATGAGTATCCTTTCAAGGCGATTCGTCTTCAAGACCACTGGATGGCAAAGTATAGGAACCAAATGGAACAAGCATCAGAGAATGGCATGAGCGACACGGAAAGGGTCATGCGGTGCATTGACCAATCGTCGGGCCTAATTTTCCTGAAGACCTTTAGGGAATTGGAGGGCAAATACATCGACTACCTAAGTGATCTTTTGGAGAAGAAAGTAGTGCCCGTCGGCCCGCTGGTTCAAGATCCTGTCCAAGAGGATGGGGATCACATAACTGAGTGGCTTGATAAAAAAGAAAGATCGTCGACCATATTCGTGTCCTTCGGCACGGAGTACTTCCTCACGGAGAAGGAAAGAGAAGAGATAGCCTATGGGTTGGAGCTTAGCAGTGTCAACTTCATTTGGGCGGTTAAATTTCCTGTGGAAGAGGACATCACGCTTGAAGAGGCACTTCCTAGGGGATTTCTCGAAAGAGTGAGAGATAGAGGACTAGTGATAGAGGGATGGGCACCACAAGCTAGGATTCTAGCACATCGAAGCGTTGGTGGATTTGTGAGTCACTGCGGATGGAGTTCAGTCATGGAGAGCATGAAGTTCGGAGTCCCGATCATCGCGATGCCGATGCATCTCGACCAGCCACTCGACGCAAGGATCGTTGAGGACGTTGGGGTTGGATTGGAGGTAATGAGGAATGAGAGTGGAGAGCTCGAGAGGAAGGAGATTGCGAAGGTGATCAAGGCCGTTGTGGTGGAGGAAGGTGGGGAGCGTGTGAGGAATAAGGTCAAAGAAGTGAGCATTGGCATTAGGAACAAAGGAGATGAAGAGATTGATGAAGTGGAGGATGCGATCGTGAAGCTTTGCGGAGTAGCGACTGGTAGCGTTTGACTGTTCGTTGAGTTTATGTTGTAGCTTTCAATAATCATTGTCTGCTGAAGGTCAATTTTTTTTCCGGGATGTTTTTTTTCCTAGAGCAGCTTTGTTTTTGGATTGCAATATATACGTACGTCCCCGCGTATGAGGGCAGAAAGAAATCCTACAACCTTTTTCGAATGTTGCCTTGAGTTGATATTACCGACAACAAGAGGTCATGCATAATTTAGTCTTGCCATGTTGGTATTCAAAATCACAAATCAAGATATTACTGAGCCCTAGTTATAATTTGTCACGTTGTTAATACATCAGGGTAGTAAATCAATTTTAGCGTATCCAGCATTATTGTGTCGTTACCCGCTTCATGATACTGATACTAAGCCCTTTAGACCTGCTTCCATGCATGTCCATCAACGCAATGTTTCCGCTTCTGTCCTCCACCTATGCACACTTGCTGAACGTTCAAAAACCAACCCCAGAGCAAACACCCAAAAACAAAGTGAACTAGAAAAGAACAAGAAATGAGCCCGCAGAGAGACCCATTCACAAGCATTCTCATGCTTCAATGGCTTGCTCATGGCCGCATCTCTCCATTCCTCGAGCTCTCCAAGCGATTCGCCGATAGAGACATCCACGTCTACTTATGTTCTGCGCCTGATAAAGAAGGAAAACAAGAAGTAGTCATGGTGCGCAACCAGAGCCCAATAGGCCCAAAAATCTGAAGAATAAGGATCTTATCTCATCTTTGAATTGTAAGTTAAAGATCAAGGTCATCATTACTTCGGCTTTATATACGCGAAATTTCGCTCTATAACATTGACTCATGTCATGTTCTTCCTTTTATCATTTGCATTCCTATAATTGAGTGTGTTCAAGTATTGATTATAAGAAATTTGGACTATAAAAAAACAGTGATTTCTATTTAATAACTCAATATGTATGAATATTTTGGTCCTACAAGTTATTGAAGAAACTAATACGGCTGATTTTCTTTATTATTATATTAGAGAGTGCGAGAGCAAGATGCCCTTAGTATTACTCTTCGATTATACAAGTTGAAAGTGGGTTCTTCGATTATACACGTTGAAAGTGTGAGAGCAAGATGCCAGGTCGCGGTTTCTTCAGGCGTAGTAGGAGGTTATCCCAACCCTCCTTTTCCTCTCGGAGGTTCTCCTTGCTGGTGCAGTTATGGATTCTTTGATGAAGCAGCTGCTTCCCGTTAGTCAGAGGCACTGTTGAGGCGGGTTCCGGCTATCTTGCTCCTTCAAAGTTGCTGTCGTGTGACCTTCAAATGCGGTGTTGTGGTCCCCCTAGTTTGCTTTTAGTCTGTGACTTGTTTGTTGTGTGAGCTGCCACTGTTTTGGTGGTTGCTTGCCTCTCTCCTCTTCTGTTGTTGGCCACTGTTTTTGGCTGTCTCTTTGCTGCTGTCTGGCTGCTTTGTTTCTGTTCTTTTGCTGTTTGTTCTTTCTTGCTCTCGACACCTTTCCACTTGTCTTGAACCTATCATTAGTAGGTCTTTGGTTTATTAGACCCATTGCTTTGGCCTTACTTGATCAATTCGACTTAGTCCAAGCAAAGAGAATCTATCGTGACATCATACATAGATATTCATGTTTTAAATTTTATGTTAATATTGTGAATACTGCAAAGAGAAAGGAAATATTTTGTGAAAGTAACTTCTATTTGATACAAGACGTACAAAATTTAAATACAGATCCTAGGAAATATTACAAAGATAAAAACATTAACTTTTTTTTTTTTTTTCATTTATCAACCATTTCAGGTTTTTTTAGATGTTTAGATGTCTGTCAATATATGTTCATGATATAACTACGTCGAAGGTGGTGGGGACATAAATGCATAATGTGGGCACGTCCCGGCCAACGATATTGATCCACAGATTGAAATAAACAGCGGGCGAGAGATTCGGTAAAATAAAAGGACTTATTATAAGAATGTCGGCTATCAATAGAATCAACCCGAAGCATCTCCACCTGCTTCTCCGATTTGCTTTTTGTCCTAGTCTAGCGACTACTGCTTGCCATGAGAAAATATTGGATGGGTGGGGCGCGCCACATCACTGTGCGCCGGTCCAATCAGGAGGCGACACGTTTTGCCACGTGGTTCCACGTGGAGCTCAGGTCCCATTTTTTTAAGCCAAATTTTTGCCTTCTCTTTCTCTCTCTTCATTAATCGCTGCGTCCTTTCATATGTCTTCTCCCACCCTTCGCATTGGAAGCGCCCTCTCTCTTCTCTGTCTTCTCCATCAAGCCGCATGAAGTCACCCTCCCTCTCCCTCCCTCTCTATCTCTCTTTGAAAAATCTCTCCTTCCCAAGAGCTCGCTGGTTGCATCCGGCACGACGCCTCCGCCGTCTTGGAGCCACTCCGTCAGGCCGCACGAAGCCCTCTTTCAAAAATCTCTCGGGAGCCTGCCCATCGCATCTCGAGCTTAGGTCTATTGCCTCTGGCATGTCGCCTGCGCCTCCGCCGTCGCCACTCCCTCAAGCCGCACAACCCCCTCTTTCGAAAATCTCTCCCTCCCAAGAGCTTGCCCGTCGCATCCGAGCTCAAATTCGCCGCCTCCGACACATCGCTAGTGCTTCTGGTGCTTCCTCATCCCGCTCCGCATTCATCGTTGGTGCTTCTGTGTTGGGGCTGTAGTGTACTCATTCGACACTATGGCCATGAGCAAATGGGTTGTGCTCACACATGGTACTTTCATTGCCATGTCGGAGCTCTTTGCAAGGTTCGAAGCCTCTCAATACGAGTACCCAGACTCCGAGAATGTGTATTTGGTTGTCCTGCCATTTTTCACATAAATGACCCGTCAATCTGTCTTGGGACTGTCATTAGGGTGTATACTGTGGTTGTGATGAGGAGGTTCGATCCTAATGTGGTGGTCAAGGCCATTGATAGGTATGGAGCCACCCATTTCCCTGTGGTTGTGATGAGGAGTTTCAATCCCAATGAGGTTGGATTGTCATTTGATTATGATCTCTGAAATATCAAGTATTTGAGCAAATTCAAGTGGGATGAACCTGCAAAGTCGAGCCTGTATCTTTTAGCAATTCAAACCCGTCGTCTGTGGCCTACGCTTAGATTTATCATGATAGGACAAATGTCATTGTGGGAAACTCAGTCCTAGTTTAGGGACATGATGAACATTTTCCTTGTAGTCAATAGGAAAACTTTGATCTTGATTGATATAACATGTGCCATTAAGCATGTCAAAGATAGAGAGATGCAGAGAGAAGCTAGTGACACCTACTCCCCCTCCATTTTGACTAGCAGAGAGTGCCTGAGATGGAACCCATTTCTCACATTTCCAGTTATTTACTTTTATACGTACGGAGTTTTTGAAAGAATTCAGAAACACTTGAATTTGAGATAATGCACTATATAAATGTCTGTATGGTTACACAAGCATTTTCATAACTCGTTTTAATGTTTTCTTTTTTTTTTCATTACAGGCAGGACAGGAATTCTTTCAGATCCATCATTAGATCTTACTATAGAGGAGCCGCTGGAGTACTTATAGTTTATGACATCACCTGTTGTGTGAAATTCGAAATGAGAGTGCCTGTCTTTCTTTCTTTCTTTTTTCCTAGGAGGGATAGAGAATGGGTAGAATGATCTCCTTACAATCTCGTGTCCAGGTTAAATAACTTCCTTAGACATTGAGTAACTTCGTGATATGGATGCTGCCACGCGGCAGTGAAAGCTATGCAGCAAACTAAAATGGGGATAAAATGTGATCAACAGATTATGAGGCCATGCAACCTATGATCAGAGAATATTTACGTAGGAATCTGATGTTATCATCCTTAAGTTGTTTTTCCTTATCTGCATTGACCAATTCATTATACCTTACATGCTTTGATTCATGAGCATTGGTATTTTTTCTTTTCTCTTTGGTGGTGATGGGTTCGGTACAAAATGCTCCCCGGGTTGTTACTGCAAATGAAACTCATTACTTCGGCTTAATATACACGAAATTTTTATATAACATTTGACTCATTTTCTTCCTTTTATCATTTGCATTCCTATAATTGAGTATTCAAGTATTTATTATAAGAAATTTGGACAATAGAAAAACAATGTGATTTACATATAATATCTCAATATGTATGCATGTATGTTTTGGTCCTACATGTTATTGAAGAAACTAATACGGCTGATTTTCTTTATTATTATATTAGAGAGTGCGAGAGCAAGATGCCCAAGTATTGTTACTCTTCCATTAGACAGGTTGAAAAGGGTTCTTTCCAAACATAAATTGAACCTAGCATTAGTTGGTCTTTGGTTTATTATACCCATTCCTACTTTTTCTAAATCCTAGCCAATCCATATATCACTGAAGCCATTAAAGTCGAGTTGAAATATGGATCAATGGCCCGTTTTATCACCTACATTAAACAAGAACAAAGGCCCAAAGGTCCATGACTCCATACAACACATGGCTTTCTGACGATCTAAGCTACTTAAGCTTGCACATGCACAATTCAACAACTTCGAAAGGAAAAATGCTTATATGAATGTTTTTAATCTACTATAAGATTAACAATCTATTCTAAATCATAAAAAGATAAATAATAAATAATTAAAACTTATGATGGGTCTACTTCAAGAATTTGTGATTCATAAAACATCGTTATTTTCATAGTGGCCCAAAAGATATAATGTGTGGCACCCCGAACGGCCCCCGATCCGCTAAAGTCGCCACAGTCCACTTGTCTTTCTCTTGACCTGATAATATATTACTTTGATACCAAAGAGTTATAATAAGTTTATAGTCATGGGGGTTTATATCTTTTAGATCGGTCCCTGCGTAGTTTACATAGCGGAAGCACATCCATCAACTATTCCCCGTTATGAATTATAAAGCGATGCACACCAACTAAAATTTTTATAAGTTAAAGCCGAACACTTTTATTTACATAACTTGATGGACATCATTAATCGGTACATCAAAATGCCGTAGTTTTTCTATACTCGGCTATACTTTGAAAGATGACTGACGTTTCCAACAGTCGTATACTTATAGTCCATCGATCAGTGTCAACGTCTAAAAATTCCTTCCTTTGCTGTCCTCCCCATCGTGATTACTCCACACCACTCGGTCACCCGTTGTCGTCTTCTTGTCTAGTCTGAAATGTTAATCCCCAAAAGGGGTGAATACCACCACTCAGCTGTAAAAGATCCACTAAACTATATCGTGCGTAGCCATCACAATCTAATTTCATGCAAGATAGACAAAACATATATAATCAAAGGAAATGAGTGATGTGCATCCTTTTCATAAAACCTCTCAATGCAGTGACAAGTGCAGTTTTGAAACCAAGATGCACCATTTCAGTCACACGGGTCCTGATTATAGAACCAAATTGTTATCACATGTCCCATTCCATGCCACACAATTTAATCCTATAACCACCACACACACACACTTAGTAGAGCCATTGATTTTAATATTCAAAAGGTTTCACCCCCCAGAGGACCAGTGTTTGTGTCTTTCTAGGCATTCGCACCGAATCCTAGTGTTGCGAAGTCCTCCAGCACACACCTCCGGGCATTCGGCACACACCTCCGGGCATCTCATATCCCACCTAGCATCACAAGGAATCGCCGGGGCTCGCCATGAAAATGATTACCCCTGCCTTTCGGAATCACGTACCGACATACCACTGGGCATCCCCCGGAACTACGTACCGATATACCACCGGGCATCTCGAAACTCCTGGGAAAAACCTCTGGACATGTATTCATAATACAACTAGGCATCCAAAGGGCATCGATTCATTCGAACCTCTGGGCATCCCGACTCCCGGGGTATCGTTGACCCAAGGGTCCAATGGTAGTATTAACATTTTAATTTCCAAAACACTTTTCAATGCAATGACAAGATGTCCCTTGAGTCTCATCAAATCTCAATATTGCATAATATGTTGAATGCCAATATTATCATATCAAATAACAATCCAAGATGCATTCACTTTTTGGAACCGGTTGAGCAAATTTGGAGTAAAACAACTCAAAAACCAGAATGCACAGTTTTAATGAAAATTTCGGAATAACCCCTAAATGAACTCAGAAAATTCTAAAATTTTGGTATGTTATAGATGAGATCTAAATAAAGAAATTACGTGAAGGACACTAAGTCAGATTCGTTGTATATCAAGAGTAGTAATTGCTATATTCTTTACTAACATTCTGTAATAGCTTACAGATTTAACTTTTACAAAGAAAATCATTTCACTGACCAAACCTTGTTCATTCACTCTCAAATTTTTATATGTCATTTCTAAGGATGTTTTCTACAAATTTCATTAAGGATTCGAAATCCAATTCTAACTAGATAATTACAGAAAATTCGTGGAATCATCAAAGGTTAGGCTATTTTCTACGGAACAATTTTTCTGTTTTAAAATGAATTGCTTCTATCTACACGTTCTGGTATTCATATAGCTGTAACTATGAGTTAAACTCAATCTAATGGATGTTATCTTAAGTAAAATGATTCTATTCCTCATCTTCATCTCTAGAAATTAAAGCGACACAATATAAACGACTTTCTATAGAGGTTCCTCTAAGACAGAAAACATCTAATGCTTTTCTCTTCATTTCAAGTTCAATCAAACCGTTTGTTTTACTACAAATTCATCATGTAGCATCTCAACACACTTACACAGCATCTAGGCATAGTCATAGTACATTTTCACTCACCTAGAATCCTTCACAACTCGGTACAAAGCACATACTCACATCTCGGCTCATGTAACTCAACATGCATCACCTTTTCTTCACTCAGCACACACCATTACACCTCACCCAACAATCACAGCTCACTCACAATTAGATTTCGAGACATGCAAGCCTCAAATGCAACATGCAATGACTTATAGCCTCAATCTAGAACTTATCTAGCTCAATCCAACACAAAACAACAACCACACTTCCAATCTTCCACCATTAAGTTAGATCCATAATTCGGCATTCAACCTCCCAAAAATCCCAAATATTTCTGAGTCTATTGCACTATATTAGACAATAACAGCTTTGCATTATATAGGTTAGTAGACTTTTACTTGCCTTAAATCCTATGCGACCACAGCAAGCAAAACGGAGAACTCAGGGTCTTGGATGCGGCTCAGCGACGGCGAACTCGAGCAATGTCAACAGCGGCAGCTCACACGTACGGTAGAGGGACGACCTCTTTCCCTTTCCCTCGCCGTACTCTCTCTCTAGCTCGCTATCCTCCCTTCCTCTCTCTCCGTTTGTGTGTTACGAAACTGCCTCGTCCTCTCACTTTCTCTTAAAACCGAGCCCCTTGTTTCCTCTAATGTTAGTTAAGCTAATGATGATTTTGCATGTAGGGGTTTCGGTGGATGCATGCATGGAGGACAGCTGCTGAGGACGTGTTATCATCTTGCTCACCCTTGAGCTTCGCTGGACGTCCACAAGAGAGCAACGTGGCCGTTGCTAGCCTCCCCTTGGTCAACAACGAGAAGAAACCTTGTGAATTTGTTGACTGGCTTGTCGATAATTAAGGGGTTTTGGGATTAATTTGGGTCAGGCTTTTGGTGGCCGCACGGTCCATAATACACGGCCCAAATTTTCTTCCGAGCTTAATCCTTAAATTTCCGCACAAGTAGAGGGGGGATTTCGGTTTTCATGGTCTACAAGGAAATCAACTAATCTCCTCTTATTCAGTCCATCTTGTTGCGATAGGGTGAGCGATCGAACAATAATATAGACAAAAGAAGAAAATAAATCGAACACCAGATTTATGTGGTTTAGTAAAAAGGCCTGCGTCTACGGGAGAAAAGAAGAAATTTATTTATAGATCAAGCGATACGAGGAGATTACATACTCAAGTTACCCAAATACTCTCTCGGTATTTCCCAAACCCCAATTTAATCCAAACCCAAGTCACAGCACAAAATTATCACACAAGCTCAAAACAAACGCTGAAAAAAAAACTCATTTTCTTGACCGCGCTTCAGCTTGAAGACATGCGGCTCCTCCTTTTCTCTCGTACGGGTGCAACAGCAACACCCCGAAAAGAAGACCTCTTTCGCGGCTCCCTTCTGCGACTTCTACGTAGGGTTTATTTACACAGAGACTTCGGCCGCCTCTTTACATAGGGTTCCTTTTATTAAAATCGCTTCACGCACGCCTGAAAAGGAAATTCGTGTGCCCAAGGTCAAATAGTTGACCTGGGCCCACCGACTCCTTAATTCGGCTCACTCCACATGCAGAGGACTCCTTCACGCCAAAACGAATCCTTCTTCGTGTGTGTTGACTTTTGGGCCCCACCTGGTAAAAGGAATTCGGCCACTCCTCTACGACGGAAATAAAACTTTGATGCATATATATATTATTTTATACTTCTTCTTTTCCAGCGAATCGCATTTTGTAAACACTCAAACTCGAGACATAATTTAATAATTCTCCATTTTGGCTCGACGTTTGAGTCAAATTACAATCGCTTCATAAAAATTCAAATTCTGCTGCTATTTTCCCATGGCCCATGATGGGCTCAATCACCATAGATATTATCCAAATCTCACTTGAAGTTCGTCATAACTGAGGACCTCATCAGACTACCAACTCCACATGCACCTTTAACTGCTCCGCAAGGATTTTCCGACGCAACCTCCTTAACCGCAGATAAAACAAAACCATTGTTGCATCCATATCTACCAGGAGATCGAATACGTACCTTGTTAATTTTTAATTTCAGCTGTTATAGCAACTGTTGGCTCTATAAGCTCTACCTTGCTACAAGCATCATTTGTGTTGATTACTTTGCTAGTATTCGTATACGCTACCTCAGGAGTTTCTGGTCGCAACTCCACCTCAAACTGAACACCATCTAGATCTGTATTAACACTGCCATAAACACTCATAGCCAGAAGTATTGGAGACTCATCAAGGGTAACTTCTCTGCTGTTAATATGTGAATTTATATCTAGGCACCACAACAGATCACCCCGCTCACCTTGTGCATAGCCATGGAATATGCACCTTGCCCTCAAATCAAGCTTACCATCATTCACTCGAAAATAACACGGGCAACCAAACATTCTAAGAATAGAATAATCAGCAACGTTACTTGACAACACTTCTTTAGGAGTCTACCATTCAATAGCAATTGATGGAGATCTATTCATCAGGCAGCTTACCATACTTAGCATATCAGCTAGGATTCTCCTAGCAATACCAGCACTAGAGATAATTTTTCGGGCCGTCTCTAGTAATGTTCTACTCATCAATTCTGTAAATTGTTGTGATTTACTGGCACTTGTGCGGTGTTTCACTATGCCCTCTTTCATGCATAATTTATTTGCCAGCTCTGAGCAAAACTCCATACTATTATCAGTCTGCACATGCTTGATCGACTTACCAGTCTCCGTCTTGATCAAAGCTCTGGACTACGAGATCCTAACACCAGCATCAAATTTGTGCCTTAGCACAAACACCAAAGTCTTCCTCGAGCAGTCAAAATACTGTCGAACAGATGCATCCGACAGCTCCGCAATGAAATTTATCACTGTCTTACCTTGAAGTTTATACAGGCCTCCATACTTGCTTCCTTTCATTATCACCAAGGCACCTCGAACAACTTTCAGAACTTCACATTTTGAAGAATACCTGCAACCAGCTGAATCTAGAGCACCCAAGGAAATTAAGTTCTTTTTCAATTCTGGAACATGTCTTACTCCAGTCAATGTCCTCACAATTCCATCATGCATTCTGATTTTAACATCACCAACACCCACAACATCGCACTCAGCGTTGTTCCCTAACTGGACTTTACCACTACCCGTGCACTGATAAGTGATAAACTAGTTTCTATTTGATGTGATATGAAAAGAACAACCAGAATCCATAATCCATCCATCAAGCGATGAATCATTAGTGACAGATAAGACATAATTGGCATTATCTGCTACAGCTACAACATTATCTGCAGAATCAACTATAATTCCCTTACCATTCTCATTCTTCAACTTAAGGCAATCCCTTCTAAGATGCTCCCTCTTGCCACAGCTCCAATAGACAACATTAGCAGTTCTCGACTGACTACGTCTGTTCATATTAGTACTACTATTATCCACACGTGTTCTAGATCTTCCTCTAATTTCACCTACTAAAGCAGTAGATACAGGTTCGCTAGATTCTCTTCTACGAATGTCCTCGCTCAAAATTAAATCTCGAATCCCATCAAACGTCAAACTTGTTGACCCAGAGGAATTACTAACAGTAGTAACGGTAGTATTCCAACTATTAGGCAATGAGGATAACAGAATCAAAGCACGTATCTCATCTTCAAAATCAATCTCAACTGAATTCAATTGACTAACAATCACATTGAATTCATTGATATGATCTGCAACTGATGCACCTTCTCTCATCTTCAAATTAAACAGACGTCGCATCAAACAGACCTTGTTGATCACGGAGGGCTTCTTGTACATATCCGACAGGGCTTGCATCAAATCAGCAGTGGTCTTCTCCTTTAGGATGTTAAACACGACATTACGAGCCAATGTCAGCCGAATAACACCCATAGCTCGTCTATCCAGCAAATCCCAATCAGCTTGCTTCATTGTCTCTGGTTTCTCCCCAGATAAAGGCAAGTGCAGATTCATCTGGTAAAGATAATCTTCAATCTGCATCTTCCAGAAACTAAAATCATTTCCATCAAATCTGTTGATTCTCGCTTTTACTTCTTCTGTCGCCATCAATTCACTTCAACTTAGCCAAGCCTAGCTCTGATACCAATTGTTGCGATAGGGCGAGCGATCGAACAATAATATAGACAAAGAAGAAAATAAATCGGACCTTTAGGATTTACGTGGTTCGATCGTAAAGACCTACGTTTACGAGGGGAAGAACGGCGAATTTCATTTATAGATCAAAGCGATACAAGGAGATTACACACTCAAGTCACTCAAATACTCTCTCGGTGTTTCCCAAACCCCAATTTAATCCAAACCCAAGTCATGGCACAAAATTATCACACAAGCTCAAAACAAATGCTGAAAAAGAACTCATTTTCTTGATCACGTTTTAGCTTGAAGACATGCGGCTCCTCCTTTTCTCTCATACAGATGCAGCAGCAACACCCCGAAAAGAAGACCTCTTTTGTGGCTCCCTTCTGCGACTTCTACGTAGGGTTTATTTACACAGAGACTTCGGCCGCCTCTTTACATAGGGTTCCTTTTATTAAAACCACTTCACGCACGCCTGAAAAGGAAATTCGTGTGCCCAAGGTCAAATAGTTGACCTGGGCCCACCGGCTCCTTAATTCGGCTCACTCCGCGTGCAGAGGACTCCACGCCAAAACGAATTCTTCTTCGTGTGTGTTGACTTTTGGGCCCCACCTGGTAAAAAGAATTCGGCTACCCCTCTACGACGGAAATAAAACTTTGCTGCATATATATATATATATATATATATATATATTACTTTATATCTCTTCTTTTCCAGCGAATCGCATTTTGTAAACACTCAAAATCGAGACATAATTTAACACATCTCTCGTACCAGTATGTGACTGAAATTCTTGCATGGAGAAGGATCTCAAAAGAGTTACATGGTGATAAGAATTTCATTTCCTTACTTGCTGTATTGCGAAATGAAAAAGATGTGCATGGTCCTTATGCACGGTTCAATTCTCCAAGATTTTATCCTTAACTTTAGCATGTGCGTGGGTTGAAGCATCGTTACCCACGTAATTGCATGGAATTGCAACGATGTGCATGGGAGGTCCGGTTGGTCTCATACAAAATATGTTAAATGTTTCGGGACGTTGGGTGGCAATGAAACAGTGATCACATGTTGTGCCGACGGCGAAGAACTTCGATCACATCTTTTTTGTCAATCCGTGATGTATCATCAATAATTTCCAAAGTCAGCAAGGTGCAGATAAGGTCGGTCTCACTAGTGATAGTACATAGGGAAAATGCCATAACTCATTCGGCGATCGATCCATTTCTAATTGTGACCCCTTGGTCCGATGGTGGTAATAAAACAATGCCCGTACAAAATACCAATGACACCATCCGACGATACTCCCATCGATCGGTCACGGTCATCACATGTCCGAGGGTTGTCGAAATTCTTGGAAGCCACATAATGCTAGGAAAACCCTTTCAAAAGGATGATATTAAAGCTTTATTTGTCAAGAAAAGAAACAAATCTTTACTTCATTTGTTTAGCAGAAAATCAACCATTCAAAAAGATTTTCGCTTCTTAATCGTCTATATCATTTAGAAAATGAGTTCACCGAAAATGTTTTCCTTATTAATGAAAGTCTTTCACACTTAAATATAAGTGGTGGAAGTATTTTTTTTTATTAGCTCATATGCTTAATTGATTAAAAAAAATCAAAATTAGGAAAACTTTTTTTCAACTTACTGAATTTTTGCAATTAAAGGAGCCTAAAAGGAAAATAAAAGCATATATTATAGAATATCTATCCAAACTGTGTCACAATCTCTTAAAGCTCGTTTGGATAATTGGTGATTAAATTATAGCTTGGTTGCCGTGTGGTTATTTTGTGACGTGTACGATTGATTGGTAATACAACGACCGCGGTACCTAAAAGTCAGGTGGAGCAACTTCTCAAAAGCTGCTGGAAGTTGCTGTAACTGTGGATGCGTTGTAGCGCTAAAGTGCTGGATAAACACCTTTAAAACTAATTACCCTTTTTAGTAGTCGAAACCCCGCAGAAAACTAATATCGAACAGATACTTGGCATATTAGAATTGTTTTTGTTATCCATTTGGTTAATCGCGTTCATCAAATGTGTGATTTTGTGGTTTGGACCGTGTCGTTTGTCTTCAAAATCAGCTTTCCTAGTTCAGAACCATGTCTGGTTTGGAGGGTCACGAAACGAACCGTCCTGCTAATGAAGATCAGGGGATGCGGCCCTTGGGGACTCGTCTCAAGGCATATCAACAGACCATAAAACAGGATTCGAGGCAACCTCTAGACAAATTTGCAGAGCGGCTTGGTCTAAGGGAAACCCAAATGGGACTAACTCTAGACAAATTTTGCAAATGATACAAATGATCATTTTTAAGAATTTCAACTCATTTATTTTCCATCAAAGAAATGCATCTTAAGGGATAAGAGTAAACTTATGGCAGGGGTTGACTAATCTCTCCCGAAATCGATTTGATTTAGTTGACGATTCACTTGCAAAACCAAGGTGATCCATTTTCTCGAAGCAAGGAAAGGTCGATGGCCGTGTGGATGTTGATCCAAACCTTATGTGGATTGAAAGATAATTGCTTAACGGAATGATCCAACATTTTAGATCTCGAGGTCGATTTATTTTTCTCGACAGAGGGAATATAATGCGGAGGGCAATCAAGAATTTTTTATTTGTTGATGATTTTTGGATAGAAATTCAAGAGGGGTTCCTTAAAATAGAGAGAATATGCCGCTGGACGCAATAATCGAAGTTAGCTTTGGATTTAATTTTTAATATGTTGATGATTTTTTCGTTTATAATTTAGAAAGGGGGATTTCACCTTTATTTCCCTATCTTTGTCATTTCTTGAATCTTGGCTTGATTTTATTCGAATAAGGGCAATAGTTGTTGATCAGTTAGAATTTCCTAGTTTAAATATTTTGATTGCTTCCCTACTTAAGGTCTCCACGCATGGCTTGAGTTTGCTATAATTCATCTCTTGAAAATTGAATTTGTGAATAACCCGAAGAGAGTTCTCTCTAACTCTGGAAGCGTGCTGTGGATTGTTTTATCCGAGCTTTATCGTCTGTTTTCACTTTACATCATAAAGTTTTTTTTTTTTTAACAGAACATCATAAAGTTTCAATCACCTATCTTTTGTTTTCTCTAGGTGGCAGTAGAGTCTGCTACCGAATTACCTACTGATGTTGAAGGGCGAGATTAGATTTGTCTGCTAGCTGCCCCACCTTGGACCACTCCATTCTTCATGAACTGTCAAAACTATGGTGAAGTAACAAGTCACACGGTAGTGTCCCTCTCCTAAGTTGGTCCCGCAGAAAATTAATATCGAACAGATACTTGGCATATTAGAATTGTTTTTGTTATCCATTTGGTTAATCGTGTTCATCAAATGTGTGATTTTGTGGTTTGGACCGTGTTATCTGTCTTCAAAACTAGCTTTGCTAGTTTGGAGCCATGTCTGCTTTGGAGGGTCAAGGGAGGAAGCATCCTGCTAATGAAGATCAGGGGATGCGGCCCTTAGGGACTCATCTCAAGGCATCTCAACAGACCATAAAACAAGATAGAGGCGACCTCTAGACAAATTTGCAAAGCGGCTTGATATAAGGGAAACCCAAATGGGACTAACTCTAGACAAATTTGCAAATGATACAAATGATCATTTTAAAGAATTTCAACTCATTTATTTTCCATCAAAGAAACACATCTTAAGGGATAAGAGTAAACTTATGGCAGGGGTTGACAACAAAGCATGAGCAAGAATAGCATCATGGCACTAATTTCTCCCGAAATTGATTTGATTTAGTTGACAATTCACTTGCAAAACCAAGGTGATCCATCTTCTCAAAGCAAAGAAAAGTTGATGGCCGTGTGGATGTTGATCCGGCCGGCCACCCAGTCTTTCAACTGGCGCCATCATTTTCCTGTACCACGCCCCAAGTTTCCTTAGGGGAAGGCGTCGCGGGGATCAGACGTGGCTGCCCCCCTTTCCCGTAAGGGAGTGGTCGGGTCAGCCAATGGGGCCGGAATCTTTATCCAGGCCCGGATCCCGATCTGGGAGGAGTGTAAGAGGTCACTTTCTCTAGAGAGGTTCTCCTTCCGTTTCGCTCATGAGCAGTTTAAGGACCTACTCAAGTCCAGATCCAAACCTTATGTGGATTAAAAGATAATTGCTGAACGGAATGATCCAACATTTTAGATCTCGAGGTTGATTTTTTTTTTCCCAACAGAGGGAATATAATGCGGAGGGCAATCGAGAATTTTTTATTTGTTGATGATTTTTGGATAGAAATTCAAGAGGGGTTCCTTAAAATAGAGATAATATGCTGCTGGACGCAATGATCAAAGTTAGCTTTGGATTTAATTTTTAATATATTGATGATATTTTTGTTTATAATTTAGAAAGGGTGATTTCACCTTTATTTCCTTATCATTGTCATTTCTTGAATCTTGGCTTGATTTATTCGAATAAGGGCAATAGTTATTAATCAGTTAGAATATCCTAGTTTAAATATTTTGATTGCTTCCCTACCTAAGGTCTCCACGCATGGCTTGAGTTTGCTATAATTCATCTCTTGAAGATTGAATTTGTGAATAACTTAAAGAGAGTTCTCTCTAAACTCTGGAAGCATGTTGTGGATTGTTTTATCCGAGCTTTATCGTCTGTTTTCACTCTACATCATGAAGTTTCAATCATCTATCTTTTGTTTTCTCTAGGTGGCAGTAGAGTCTGCTACCGAATTACCTATTGATGTTGAAGGGCGAGATTAGATTTGTTTGCTAGCCGCCCCACCTTGGACCACTCTATTCTTCATGAACTGTCAAAACTATGGCGAAGTAAAAGTCACATGGTAGTATCCCTCTCCTAAAGGTGGTCCCGTGATATTTCACTTGTAACAAGTCACATTGTACAGTCCCCCTCCTAAGTTAGGTCCTGCGATTGTTCACTTTATCTGATGCGTTTGATTTAACTTTTAAAAGAAATCTTTGGAAAAGATTTGTCAAACGTTACTCAAATTTGCTTAAGGGCCTTTAGAGCCCAAAGCCCATTCGGAAAATGGTTCCCAAATAAACCTTTTAATGGAATGGTAGGGACTAAAAATCCACGAAATCAAAATGCTTACTTCATTCTATTTCGATCCACCAAACCAACTGAACCTAATTAAGGTTCTGTTTATTTTACGGAAAATGATTGATTTGAAAAAAAAAATTCCTATCATTTATAATGAACAAAGAAAATATTTTTATCATCATGAAAATATTTAGATATAAATTATTACCTCATTGGAAATAGTTTGATTTTTCCGAGTAAAGAACCACCTAGGCACCGGATCAATCGAATCGAATTCAAAGCCGGTTTTATAAAGCCTAAAAATGTTTGTTTTTCTTTTGGCATCTCTCTTTCTCTCTCTGTTCTCTCCGACCTTAGTCAGACATTTCACGACTCTCTCTCTCTCTCTCCAACCTCAGTCAGACAGTGTGGTTTGGCCTGTATCGTCTGTTTTCTCTCCACTGCGATATATACCCATTAGAGATAGACAGTTAAGCGAAAAGAAACAAGAGAGAGACTTGAGATCTGGATGGACAATATGCAGAGACCCATTAAAGTTTTGATGTTGCCATGGCTTGCTTATGGCCACATATCACCATTTTTAGAGCTAGCAAAGAGGCTTTCCGCGAGAAACTTCCACATTCATTTGTGTTCCACTCCAGTCAACCTCAGCTCCATCAAACCCAAGATTTCCAAGAAATATTCATCCTCCCTTGAACTTGTCGAGCTTCACATCCCTTCTTTGCCTGACCTCCCTCCCCATTATCACACAACCAAAGGCTTGCCTCCCCACCTCATTAAAACCCTCATGTTGGCCTTTGACATGGCGAGCCCCGGCTTCAACAATATCGTCAAGAGTCTCAGCCCCGATTTGCTCGTCTACGACTTTCTCCATCCATGGGCACCAGAAGTAGCAAAATCTCACGGCGTGCCATCGGTCGTCTTCTTCACTACTGGTGCAGGGTCGTTATCATTTATGCTCCATATGCTCAAGAACACCTCCAATGAGTTCCCGTTTGGAGAAATTTTTCTCCATGATTACGAGCTGGCGAAAATCATTAAGGCAGCAGAAGACTCTCGGGATGGTGCGAAGTATAGGGCTCCACAATGTGTTGAGAGGTCCTCCAACTTCATCTTGATGAAGACCTTTAGAGAGCTGGAAGGGAAGTACATAGATTATCTCTCAAGTTACTCGGGGAAAAAAGTGGTGCCTGTTGGTCCACTTGTGGAAGACCCTAGCAATATAGAAGATGGAGATAGCATCATTGAGTGGCTCGACAAGAGGGATAAACTATCTACAGTTTTCGTGTCATTTGGTACTGAATATTTTCTCACTGAGAAAGAAAGAGAAGAGATTGCTCATGGATTGGAGCTCAGTAATGTCAACTTCCTTTGGGTCATTAGGTTTCCTGTAGGAGAGAGCATTGAGCTTGAAGAGGCATTGCCTGGGGGCTTCTTGGAAAGAGTAAGAGATAGAGGATCGGTGATAGGTGGATGGGCACCACAAGGAAAGATTCTGGAGCATCCAAGCATCGGTGGGTTTGTGAGTCATTGTGGATGGGGCTCCGTCATGGAGAGCATGAAGTCTGGGGTCCCGATCATCGTGATGCCAATGCAACTCGAACAGCCAATGAATGCTCGGTTGGTTGAGCAGGTTGGGGTTGGATTGGAGGTGAAGAGAAATAAGAGCGGAGAGCTTGAGAGGTCGGAAATAGCGAAGGTGATCAAAGATGTGGTGATGGAGAGAGATGGAGATAGCATGAGGAAGAAGGCAAAAGAAATGAGTGACAGTATTAGGAAGAAAGGAGAAGCAGAATTAGATGAAGTGGCTGATGCATTGGTCCAACTTTGTGTGAGGTGAAGAATAACATTCGTCAGAATGAAGCCACATTATAGGCATGTGAATGTGTATATGAATGGGTATGGGGTGCGTCTATCGTAGTCATTGCAATGCTGTGCTGTAGTATTTGCAATAATCTGGCGTTAATTACTTTTATTGAAATAGTTGCATTCTATGAGATCCTATAATAGTAATGAGACTGCAGAAAAACCCGTGCTATATGTATGCGTGTAGTAAAGAGTTAACGATTATTGCCATGCAGGTACCAATGCCCACATCCTAAGGTGAGCAATTCTAAGTTCTTTATAGGTTTCATCTGAAACTTGAAACTTATTTTTATATATGTTTTTTATTTTTTGAAACCTGGAACTTGCCTATTGAAACTTGAAACTTGGAACCTATCCTATTATAGATTCCATGATCGGTTCCAGGTTTTAACAAGTCTTTTTTTTCTTTTTTCTTTTTTATAATCTTTAGTTAAACAAAACTTTCACAACACTTATCTCGAGAAATAATTGCACCAACTTATCATGACACTTTCACTTCCAAGACGTACTTTTCCATTACAGGACCCACGACACCATCACTTCGAAATTTTCTATAGTTACAAAGTACCCTCAGCTTAGAATTTAAACATCTGGCAAATAAATTTTGAAGCAAAGCATCCACCAATAGGCCAAGCATAGTAAAAACACACATTACAATCACAAAATCCAAATCAGAACAGATCAACAATTCTTGAATCTAAAATTACAACTACACAGTCATCTACTATCACACTAAAATCAACAATTTAAGCAGATGATTTCCCATGCAAGAAGTTCTTGGCTGGATTATACCTCAAGAACATTACCTCCATGTAACACAAATTCTAGGATGGATGATCATTCTAGCTCGAGACCACCAAGTTGCTCTGAAAATATTACTTCTTGCAAGAGATCAGCTGCTCCTTTCCCTTCAGGACATTTAAAACCCATGTGATCGAAGAACTCAAGCACGTTTTCTTGGGGACCTTGATACACTATTTGCCCATCCGCGAGAAGGATGATATCATCAAACAGGTCGTAAGTTTCCGGTGCAGGCTGGACGAGGGTTATTAGAGCATTCCCATTGAGGATGTGTATAGACTATCTGAGTGAGTTCACTACTATCCGAGCCAGTCGATATTTTGTCCATAAAGAGTGCTTTGGCTGGCCCGACTAGCATCTCTCCTGTTTTATATCAACATGAAATTGAACAAAACCAACCGAACTTTATAGAAAGTCATTGCAATCATCCAACAAAATGGGATACTAAAGCGGCCTTCTGGGTGTTACCGATTGTGAATCGTTTCTTTTGTCCACCGGAGATGCCCCGTATCATTTTATCTCCGACCATCGTGTCGATGCAAATTTCAAGTCCCGGAATGTTAATTTTAAGCATGGCAAAAAGAATAGAAATTTTCAGTTTTTGTGTTTTCTCCTTGTCCTCGTGGAAAAAAGACAAAATAATGGACTAAAGGTATTTCTTCTTGCTCGTACCTTGAGTATTTAATTGGTAACAATATTAGTCTTCTGTCCTTCCAGGGCAACTGCCTGTAGAAGGTTAAGATACATAGAAGCTCTTAAAGGCATCAATCCATGTTTTTGACCATATTTTCCATATCAGATTAAAGGAATAAGCATGTAAAATCTGCAATCAGGAAGCTGTTCGACTGTTCCTTAGTTGCGGTCTCATATCTCACCTTCATAAAGATATCTATATTAGGATCAGGTCTGATGTTTGCCTCCGTCTCTCTTCTTGATAACTCTGCTAGCATATCTAAAATACAACGGTAGTATTATACCTCTAAATCCTTGCGCTTTTCTAGAATTTACTCTTTGAATCATGGTAACAAGAAAAATAGAGCAAACTCACCATAATGGTGCCTGACGCCTTGACACCTGGCCGAGAAAGCCAGAGTTTCTCTAACAGTCATTTTCCTATACGGAGATCATATTGATTTATATAAGCTGATGTCCTCTCGTAGCACAAATTCATCCATCCCATGTCCATTGTACGCGACTCTTTCCAAGAAATGAGATTCAAAAGCTCTTTGCGTGACTCACACTGTCACGCCCTGAACCTCGGGCACACACACATCCCTTGATAGTCGATTAAAAATGCAATGTCCCAGGATGCGTCGCCGATCCATTCTTTCTTTCTTTTTTCTTTCAATTAAGCACATGCATAAGCGAATTAAATAAACACTCGGCCAATAAACAAACAGTCGGGACAGTCAAGCACAACAACAATTTCCCCAAAAACAATGATTTCCTAATCAATTGGTTAACCTAAACTCCATTAACGGCAGGGCTAGCCAAAAAGTGTTGCACCTCGTGCCCACCACATCCGCACATAGTAGATCTCTATGCTACGGCCCTGAAAAATGTTAACCACGATGGGATGAGATATATCTCAGTGAGTTAAAACCCTAAACCATGATTAGGACGCAAATTCGCCTCGAAAGTGATCCTAAACACGCACCATACAAAACTTACCTCACCTCGGCGCGTACCCGCACGTTAGCTCAACATATATATCACCATCAGTGTAGCAAGCGCGGTTTAATAACCGGAACATATCATTTCAATCACATGGGTCCCGATTATAAGGCCAAACCATTATGACACGTCTCATACCGTGCCACATCACATCCGCACACAGCAGATCTCCACATTATGGCCCTAAAAAATGTTAACCACAATGGGGTGAGATAAAATCTCAGCGAGTCAAAACCCTAAACCCCGATTAGGACGCAAATTCGCCTTGAATGCAGTCTTAAACACATACCATACAAAACTTATCTTGCCTCGACGCGTACCTATACGTTAGCTCAACATATACCATCATTAGTGCAGCAAGCGCGGTTTAATAACCGGTGTCGCGACCCAATTTTTCGGGTGTGAACCACCTAAAACTAGGTTAATGAATTACTAAGTCTTTAAGCTTAGCTCGGGCTCTCCCAAGCCCATACCAATTCGCGATTTAGGTCTGAATTCTTAACATGCAAATGATTTTCAATAGTAATGGGAGATTTACTTTACTTCTATGAACCAGAGATTTATGTGTTCGGGGACTTGGTTACATCAGACTATCCTAATGCCCTTTCAGTACCTTTCTATTTCATTTTCAAAAAAAATATTTGGCAATTGAATTGATTTTAATTTAACTTCCTAACATGTGAGGTGATCATACATGTGTGCATACCACCAATTTAACACTCAAGAAAGCAATTAAATATTGCAAAACATACCTAAAAGCAACGAAAGCATCTGCATTGTTAAATTAGAATTCACATCAGCAACCCAATATGATTTCTAATTAACACGCAATTTCAATTTTTGTTTTCACTTTATTTAATGAAAATCATGCGATGCATGCTAATAATCTAATATGACATGGCAGCACGACCTAAACTACATGACATGAAGAAATGCAATAATTAAATGCAATCTAAATGACTTAATTCCAATGACATGCAATGCGGTGCAATGACATACAAAATTATTTAAACTAAAATGACACGCATCATATAATTTAGTATGCGAGTTATATGTCATGCGACATTTATTAAATGACTTAGTCTAATGACGAGGAAGTTCTAATTAAATGAACTTAATAAAAACTAAATGATGTGCATTTGATATTTCTATTTTTAAAAATGCAAAAAATGATCTAGCTAGATTAAAATTATATCTAATTTAAACTAAGGATCAAGTCACATTAAATCCTAATTTAAACTAAGGATTATCTTAATCTAGCATGCAATTTATCTAATATGCAATGACGCGCAAAGAATGCCCTAATTCAACATGATATATGGATGATGATTTTTTTTAGTTTTTATATTAATTTCGAAATTAAAATTTCACATGCAATTCAAATAATGATAAAACTAACCTAAATGAATGCACTTTTTGTTGTTGTTTTTTTTTTTATATTTTCCTAAATTCTGAATAAAATCCCTATTCTAGATTTGCAAGATAACAAGAAATATTCCAAAACAAACTGAATCCTAATTCAAATATTTTTTTGGATTTTTTAGTGATTCTCCAAAATAAGCAATTATCAACTAAACATTAAATCTAAACAATCAAAATATTCAATCAAATAAAGCATTAAAATAAATGAAAAGATAACCCGTTATCTCACGAGGTCAAATTAACGATTACTTTTAATCTAGAACAAAATCAAAAAAATTAAAAATCTGATCCGAAATCTTACGGATCAAATTAATAATTATATTGATTCAACAATTAATATGCTATCAACAAATCCCTAAGAATTAATATAATTAAAAAAATGACCCAACATCTTACGGGCCAAATTAATAATTACAATAATTTTAGGGATGACTCTTGTGAGTAATGCCTACAGTATCCATAACCTAAAAGTCACCTCACAGTATTCAAATTTAAACAATAATAATAAAACTAACTAAAAGTAAAGTAAAATAATATAAAATAAGAAAAATAAAAATAAAAGAAAAAATGGGCAACCTAAGGAAAATTGGGGGGCAGCAAATTCGTCGGCGCCGGGCAAGGGGTTGCCGTCGATCGGAGCTCCGGCGAAAGGCAGCAACGGATGGAGCGGCTTGGCAGGGCCGGCTCAGCGTCTACACGGAAGAGGGCCCGGTGCAGTGTCGCGGGCGATGGAGATTTCCTGAACAGAGGCGTCGGAGTCGGGACTTCTGGCGTCCGGTGCTGCTGGTGCGGGCACAGAGACGTGGAGGTTGCCGGATCGCGGGTGGAGGCAGGCTCAGATCTGCCGGTGTCAGACGCCCGAGCGGTGAGATCGGGACAGCAGCGGTCGTCGAGCAGAGGCTGGCTGGTTGCAGAGGCGCAGCGGCACCAGGCTCCGAGCAGATGCGTAGGCGGAGGCCGAGGCGTCACGAGCTGCGGACGGCTCGATCAGTGCGGGTTGCAGGCGAGGCACTACAGAGCTCAGGGCAACGACGTCAGGCGTCGCGGCTGCTGGTGTTGCGACGAGCGGCAGGCGCGGTGGACTTCGGCTACGGGGATGCCGAGGTGGAGGCGCAAGCAGGGACCGACGGTGGGCGCGGCGGGCTATTGGTTGGCGTTTGGGTCGTCGTGGGTCGGCGCGACGATGGCTGGTGGAGACCGGCGGTGCGAGCGCAGCGCGGGTGAAGAGAAACTGGCGATTGGGGCAGCGAACGTGGGGAAGAAGATGAACAGTAAATATCCAATCACTTCCTCCCCTCTACTGCTGCAGCCGCACACTCTCCTCTGCCTTCGTACTCTCTCTCTTTCTTTTATTTTTCTGCTTTTCAGCAGAAACCCTAAAAATTCTGTTAGACTTTTCTACTCCCTAGAGCTCAAAAACTCTAGCTTCTTTTTGTGAATTTTTCCTTCGAAAACCGAGAAAGAGCCCTCCTCCTCTTTTATAGGCCAAGACAAAATGCAATCCTTTTATGAATATTTCATCCGACGAAAAGATTGTCTATAACCTCCTAATCACCAAAATATTTTATTCTCCTTATCTCCTAACCTGATTTTCTTAAATTCTGAAAATCCTCATTTCAAATCTCAATTTCAAAAAATGAGCTTGGGCCAATTTGTACTTTTCATGGGCTTAGTCCGACTTGTTAATTTAAAACTCAAAAACACCAATTCAACCCATCCACCATCGGTCCAGTAAATAAAATGCAAAATATGCAAACTAAATGTAGCTACGCAATTAATATTTTTCTTTTCAGGGATAAAATTAACCCATAATTTTTTATGCAATAAATGACTAAATGGATCGCCAAAATTCAGGTGTCAACAACCAGAACATATCATTCCAATCACATGGGTCTCGATTATAAGGCCAAACCGTTATGACACGCCCTATATCGTGTTACGCAATTTTGCCCCATAATCAAGCGTAACTATCTCAACCATTCATGCGTGTTTCAATTATTATAACCCATCGGCCATGACGAACTCGAAAGTTGGCAGTCATCTGGCGTAACTGGGCATCGTCCTGCCCCGTCGGGCACGGCATCGTCCAGAACCCCCGCCTAGATGGCATTCCACACAGGAGCATCGTTCTGAAATCCATCCACGAACGGCAACGTCTAGCATCCTCCACTTAGACGGCATTCCACACAGGAGCATGTCCGGCGTATTCATACACATTAGGACGGGTTCCACTTACCATGCAAGCATGTCATCAATCAACCCATTTCTTATCTTTCTCATTAGCCACGAATCACAAAAATCCCTTTTGCAAATAACAACTTGGCAACTCCTTTTTTTTTTGTTCAAAACATTTGGAAATAAATTCGTATGTGGTCACATACTCAAAATCAGTCCGTCAAACTTTGCACACCTCTACTATAAAACCTCTTTGTTTTACTGAGCAAATAAAATCCAGCGTCCAAACCCGATACCTTATTTATTTTCTATTTTCTTTTCCAACCACCCCTTTTTGGAACTAAATTTGGGTAATCCCCCTTTTTTTTTGTTCAAAACCTTTGGAAAGAAATTCGCTGGTGCTTACATACTTAAAATTAATCCACCAAACTTTGTACGCACTTAGTTTAAAACCTCATTGTTTTATTGAGTAAATAAGTTTTGGTGTCCAAACCCAACACCTAAATTTTCTTTCCATGGCCCAAAGGCCATCTCTTGCAATAATGATAAATAATCAACATGAAGCAATCAACCTCATCACGTTACGCATAAGTTCTCAACATGCCTAAAAGTCAACCACATCACAAAATATACAATTTCCAGCAAGTAAAACACCAAGAACAACCACAAAACCACAACCAGCCCTAACCAGCAGAAACCGGGTCCACTCGCGCGTCTCTAAGTTTAATTTCAAAAACATAACCAAACGAGTTTAGAAAATTCTCAAATTTGAATATGTTATAAATGAAATTTAAAAAAACACTTTTCATGAGACACCTTGACCAATATATTTCTAACATAAGAGCAGTAAATCGCCCAAACCGTTACAAAAACTATGTCCATGTCCAGAAATTCTGTTTTCCAAAATTAGTTTGGTTTGAGGTCCAAATCTTGTCCGTTTGATCTGAAATTTGACTATGTTAAACTAAAAGATGTGATGAATAACTTTTGTGAAAAAACTATTTCGAAAATCAAACCCTAAGAGTTGACAAAAATCATTTGAACACCAAAATGTCACTGTTTAAAGAACAATCCGAGATTCTATTTTGCAAATAACAAAATTGAAATCTCATTCTTTTAAATCCCTAAAATCTTGAGTAAAATATATTTCACACATGAAGATGTTTAAAACATTTTTTAAGAAGGAAGCAATCCCAAAATCGTAGCACATTTTAACTCACAAAAATAGCAAATAGCGAGTGTCTAGTAAACAGATCTGAATATCTTAATCCATCTGAACACTAATCTAACCAAGCTAATTAACACTAATCTAATCTCTTAAGTGCAATTAACAACTTAATCAAGGACTAGGGAGTTAACTCACTGGAATTCAACAGTGGCGGGTTCATGGCGACAGCAGCAAAAACTCGAAACAGCCGTGTCTCCAACGGAGGCTCAGCGGAGGCTGAGATTAGCCCTACAAGTCTCAACCAAGGAGGGAGTTTATGTGGAGCTGCTAGTCGGTCTGGATGGGTGCTAGTGGCTATGAGGTCGGGAAGGGATGGTGCTGGGCAAGGGGGCTATTGGCTGTTGGTCAATAGGTTCTCATGCTTCCATGGCTTGCTCATGGTCACATAGCTCCGTTTCTAGAGCTAGCCAAAAAGCTCTCGAAAAGGAACTTCCACATCCTCCTATGTTCAACTCCGGTCAACCTTAGTTCCATCAAGATCCCTCATGACTATTGGTCTACCATTGAGCTGGTGGAGCTCCACGTCCCATCTTTACCTGATCTCCCTCCTCAGTACCACGCGACTAGGGGCTTACCGCCTCGCCTCATGCCGAAACTCAGGACGGCCTTCGACATGGCAGCTCCTAACCTCTCCAACATCATCGATGATCACCAGCCCCACTTGCTTGTCTTCGATTATCTCCTCCTGTGGGCTCTCGAATCGCAAGGTCCCGCGGCATCCCCACAATTGGCTTCTCGAGCGTGGCAACAGGGATGAACTAATGCCTATTCCACTCCATCAAAAGGCCGGGTGATGAGTATCCCTTCAAGGCGATTTGTCTTAAGACTACTAGATAGCTTTGAAGACCTTTAGGGAATTGGAAAGGATCGTGCAATGCAACGACCAATCGTTGGGCCTAATCCCTATGAAGACCTTTAGGGAATTGGAGGGCAAATACATTGACCACCTAAGTGATCCTATGGGGGCGAAAGTCGTGCCGGTCAGCCCTCTAGTTGAAGAACCTACCCAAGAGGATGGGGATCACATTACTGAGTGGCTTGATCAAAATGAAAGATCGTCGACCATATTCGTGTCCTTTGGCACGGAGTACTTCCTTACGGAGGAGGAAAGAAAAGAGATAGCCTATGGGTTGGAGCTTAGCAATGTCAACTTCATTTGGGTGGTAAAATTTCCGGTGGAAGAGAACATCAAGCTTGAAGAGGCACTTCCCAAGGGATTTCTTGAAAGGTGAGAGATAGAGGACTAGTGATAGAGGGGTGGAAACCACAAATTAGGATTCTAGCACATCCAAGTTGTGGTGGATTTGTGAGTCACTACGGATGGAGTTCGGTCATAGAGAGCATGAAGTTTGGAGTCTCGATCATTGCGATGCCGATGCATCTCGACCACCCGTTCAACCGCGAGGCTGTTCGAGGACTTCGGGGTTGGATTGGAGGTGATGAGGAATGAGAGTGGAGGGCTCGAGAGAGAGGAAATTGCGAAGGCGATCAAGGCTGTTGTGGTGGAGGAAGGTGGGGAGTGTGTGAGGAATAAAGTAAAGGAAGTGAGTGTAGGCATCGTGAATAAGGGAGATGAAGAGATTGATGAGGTGGAGGATGCGATTGTGAAGCTTTGTGGACTGTGAATCGTTAAAAAATATCGTTTAGACATTGAGAAAATATCTTTGATATATCATATGTTGTGCAAATCATTTAAATAACTACCATAATTTGTAAAAAAAAAGTGCTTATAAATTCATAATGGAATATTATACCGAATTTTCTGTGATTTTGTTTGATGGTTATAAATAGGCTACGGTTGTAATTTCGAATTAAGTAATTCATTTGTTCCATTATTTTTCTAAATTTTTCATAGCTAGGAAAGTTCGAGAAAATTTTGAATGTACTCGGTACACATCCGAATACCCCTGCCAAGTCAATACACCTGTTCATAACATGCATCTGTCTTCATCAGTTCTCTCTAGCAAAGGCGCCAAACAAGTCCTCTAGGCCTCGCCATGTACTATATCAGCCTTGTCGCTTTGGCCCCAACACAACTTAATTTGGATCCTTGTCATGCAATTGACACCAAGAGATGTCCTTCATTGCATGCTTTTTAAAGAATGTTTTGCTATTTTGAAAGCTAATCCAAATCGCACTCAATTTCAATTGGAGTCGGTATCATCTGCCTATAAGCAAAACTAAGTCGCGCTAGCTTTCAAACAGTGTTAGTTATCATATGTTCGCATTGTTTACTAAAGGACTCATTAGGACAATGCTTACTTTTCAGACGATGCTATTGCATATTGACATGATCTATTGGAAAAGCTAATGTTGACTGCACTAACTTTTCGTGGCATTGTCTATCCAAAAGTTTTACAAACTCGGGTGATCCCAAGCGATTATTTCCAAACTCAAGTCAGTCTTACCAACTTGAGTGCGAATGGACGTATTAAAGATTCCTTCTAAATAATTTTGGAGAAATCACCGATGCATCATATGTTTTGTAATTCATTAAGATATATAGCATATTATGTATACCTCTACGTGGTTAGATTTGTGTCTAAATTCATGATATGAAACTTACATTGAATGTCTTTTTCATCTGTTCGACGTTTATAAATACCCTTGATTGGAATATTGAAGTTAAGCAATCCAATCATTCCATTATTCTCGTTTTCTAAGTTTTAACATGAACAATGGAGTAGTTCGTTGAGTTTTGTTAGGTCTTGTAATCGGATCCCTTAGATTATTAGATGATTGCGGGGAGAGAGAGAGAGAGAGAGAGTAGCTTTAAAAGATTTCACGGTAGCTTTCATAATTCTGTCAATGTTTATCTCGATGTTTTTCTTGCTCGACAACCACAACATCTTATGGAGGATTGTCTTAAAGTTTTGGCAATAATGCTTAAATCGTTGCCTTTACAAGGAGGTGATAGATTGAACTTTATGCATACTTTAAACCTTGCCTTTTCTTCTTCTATTTACAATGAGTAAAATGTATATAATAGGTTAGATAACAAATATTTGGATGCACCTAAGTCTACTCAGGGTGCATTTGATTCAGCTTTACAAATGGATTTTAGCCTCCTAGGCCCTTTGGAGAAATGCTGGAGTGTTCGACAAGCATTTTAATATAACTTTCAATCAAATGTTGGCATTGGGAGTATTGAAAACCTAATACTACTCTCACCCAGCCTTTTGAAGTAGCATTTGCGGAATACTGAAACTAGAATTTAAAAAAAAAAAAATTCTTCTCAAAACTATCCTCACCAATTTTATATTTTTCCGGTTTCACCCTCTTTGCAACTATTCATATTCTTCGTGTGAGAGTAGCCAACAAAGCCAAATTTGGTCGACGAAGGGCCGATGAAGCACTAGCCAGGGTCGCTTGGGTTACGCAACCCTCACTGAGGGTCACCTAAGGTCTTGAGACCTCAAGCAGCCCTTGCTTAGGTCACATGACTCTTGCTAGAGGTCTGACCTTAGCCGACAACCAGTGGTGATCATGGCCCTTCATTGGCTCTGACAAAGGGTTTGGGTTCCTTTTTAATAAAAAAAAAATATAAAAGAATATATTCAAAGCCCATTACAAAAGTTTTTATGCCAAACACCACTTGAACTAAAAGTCATTTTGCAAAGAGTTTTTACCAAATGTCATTTGCATTTCTCTAAAGGGTTTTGGCTTTTAACATTTACATTTAAAGTTGAACCAAAACTACCCTCAACACTGCAAATGCATCTATTCAAATTTAGGCTTTGTTTGTTTCGTATAAAATGAGCAATTAAAAAAAATATTTTCTTAAAAATGATCGAATGTATCACTTGAAATAATTAATCAATAGAAAGTATTTACATTATTGACAATAATTTGTGTATGAACATTTGTATAATCAATAAAAATATTTTTCGTTCATTCATTTTTATAAGCGATATAAACAATCATTTTTTGGAAAAATTATTTCAAATCACTCATTTTTTGCAAAATAAATGGAGTCTTAATTTTGGGTCAATTGACTTAATACTCAGATGTATTAGAAAATTTCTTTCCAATCAGTGCTTCGATTGGCGAACTCACTCATAGTTGTGAGTGAGTTCATAACTTGTAATATACCATTTGTTACGAACATCACATTTTTAGTCTCCTAAGAAGTAATCTACCAGTTAAATGCTTGTTCGGCGAATGTGTCCTCATGCGGGAAAATATAGTCCTAAAAATAAATGCGGGATGTCCATATTTGTACCTTTACAATTGATGAATGGTCGGAGGAAGTTCCTACCAATTGGGAATGACGGAAAGAGCCCTATTTTGTTGTTATATTTACTCAAAAAATACTCAAATCCAAACCCTAACCTTCTCTCTCTACTTTGCTTTGGATTAACACCAAGTACTGACACCCAAACACTATCGATAATTTAGTTTTGCTACTTAAGGGCAAAATTGTCCAAAAAATTGTAAACTTATTATATGGTGGTCGATTAAGTCTTAAACCTTTTGTCAACTTATCAATTTAGTCATAACACTTTTTATTATATTAATGTAATCATAAACCTTTTAACAAATCGTCAATTTAATTCTCCCAACTAATTTTGGCTGAAATTTATTGATATGGCAACCTAGTTAGTGTTCACCGTCGATAGCCAACACTAATGTGGACAATTTTTTTTATGTTTTCATTAATTTTTTTATATTTTCTTTTCTTTTAACTCTTTTTATAGAGGGCCAAGCCTAGCAACCTCCACCGGCCACTGAGCAAGGGTCGATGGGGGTCATTGGCCTCAAGGCAAGAGTCATGAAGCCCTTGCCCATTGTAGGTGACGGTCATGGCCCTTGCTAGATTTGATGAGGCTGTCGCAAGCCCTTGTGAACCACAGTAAGGACATTATGTTATGACGGCAGCACCAACGAGGGTTGCGATGCCCTCGCCGGATATAATGAGGCAAGGGTGTCGCAGCCCTTGCCTCCACAGTGAGGGCGAGCGAGGGCCATGACACCCTCGTTATGACTTGCAAGGGTTCATGGCACCCTCACCGGCCATAACAAGGGCCGTGACCCTTTCTCGCGACTGACAAGGGCTTCATGGCCCTCGCCTAAAAGCTAGCAAAGGTCGCCAACTCTTGACTAGCGATTGATGGCCCCACCAATCCTTTGTAAAAAGAGGGAAAAATTAATAGAAAGAAATGGAAAAATAAAATAAAAAATCGACAAAGAAACGATCCAATTGATCAAAATGCACAAAGAAGATTATATCCATATGATTTTGTGCTTATCGACAAATATAACATCTTTCATTGTTTTAAGTGGTTATTCTTCTATGGGTAATGAAGAACTTGTTATTCTTAACTCTTGGGTTCAAGAGTTCCTATATAACTTAAGTTACACAATAAAAGCTTTTTCTATTCTTTTATGAACTGATTTATGTATCATATTCCATTTGTCCCATGGTTGGGAACTAATGATTGGATATATCTACAAAGATTTTGGATTTTCTCACAATGATCAAATTATATTGGGTCTTATTTCTACTTTTCCAATCATTGTTGATACAAATTTTAAATATTACATCTTCCATTATTTAAATTATGTATCTCCCTCATTTGTAGTGATTTATCATTTAATGAATGATTGATCTAGCTATAATATATATATATATATATATATATATATATATTTTTTTTTTTTTTTTTATACTCGGGGAACCCTATACGGTCGGCGGGCGGGTAAATCCGAGGTGACGCTAGCGGAGGACCCACCACCCCAACGTCACGCTTAAGATCCCGTGCGTCCCGTAGAATTTGAATTCCTCTGTCCTGGGTAGACATCATGGGAGCTCTTATCCGCCTAGGCCACTGCAGACAGTTGTGATCTAGCTATAATATTTGTTACTATTTAACAAAAAAATTGGAAACATTTTTAAAAATTTAAAAATACGTTTATATCAATGCTGGCCATACCACGGAGGATGGTTGGCGCTAAGTAAGTTATCACATCAATAATATCCGGTCAAAATTAATCGGAATGACTAAATTAACAATTCATTTAAGGGTTTGGGACAAATTAGTCTAATAAAAAGTTTATAATTGAATTAATAAGTTATTAAAAATTTATGATTGAATTAACAAAAATAAAATATTTAGGATTGAATTCACCGTCATCCAATGGGTTTGGAAATTTTTGTACAATTTTGTCACTCTTCAATAATTCAAAGTTCAAATCTAGGCATGCCTGCGCTGCACGTGCCGAGTATCTAGTTACTACTAAGCCCCAGTTACAACACGTCACGTTATCCAATATGTAGTTTTGTAGTCCCATTGCAACCCATCTAGCACTAGCAGCAGGTCCTTCCGGATGACCTCGCTATCTTTTGTCATCTCGAATATGCATCATTATCCTCATATTATTATGGAAATACAACAATTCAAAACGGCACAAAAGGTTCAAAAAAAGCAAAAGACGAGCAGACAAATGACACTAAGCCCTTTGCCCCTGCTTCCACGCATGCCCATCGGCACATCGTTTCGGCTTCCGTCCTCCACCTCTCGGCCACGTTTCATGCACGTACATCCTCATGCGGAAACAGCTCTGAATCGCCGTCCTCCTCCCTTATAACCTACGCACGCTTGTCGATCGTTCCGATTCCAGTTCTTTATCATCAAAAACCAACCCAGAAACAAAGTGAACTCGAAAAGAGCAAGAAATGAGCCCAGAGAGAGACGCATTCACGAACATTCTCATGCTCCCATGGCTTGCTCACGGCCACATCTCTCCCTTCCTCGAGCTTTCCAAGCGATTCGCCGATAGAGGCATCCACATCTACTTCTGCTCCTCGCCCGTGAACCTTGCCTCTATCAAGCCAAAACTCGTAGGCACCACATACTTCAGCAAGATTGAACTCGTCGAGCTTCATCTTCCTTCGCTGCCTGAACTTCCGCCTCGCAACCACACCACGAAAACACTACCTCCACACCTCATGCCGACCCTCAAGAAGGCCTTCGACATGTCGAGCCCTGGCTTCGCCGATATCTTGAAGCTGCTTGACCCGGCTTTGGTCGTTTACGATTTCCTTCAGCCTTGGGCGCCAGCCATTGCCTCATCAATGGGCATCCCGGCCGTCGAGTTTTTGTGCACGAGTGCAACGATGTGCGCTTTTGTCAACCATGCTAACATGAAGCCCGGCAACAAGTTCCCGTACCCCGGGATCTATCTTCATGATCATGAGGTCGATCAGTTTGCCAACTTGCTAGAGTGTTCTGCCAACGGGATCAAAGATCGCGATCGAGTGTTCCAGTGCTATGAACGTTCCAGGGACATGATCATGATCAAGAGCATGAGAGAAATCGAGGGAAAGTATATTGACTACCTGTCGTTCTTAATAGATGAGAGGGTGGTCCCAGTTGGCCCCCTTGTGGAGGATACTACGTTTGAAGATGGCAAAAAATCCGAAATTCTGGACTGGCTCGACAACAAGGAAGAGAAGTCGACCGTCTTCGTGTCGTTCGGGAGCGAGTACTTCCTCTCGAAGCAAGAGATGACAGAGATAGCTCACGGCTTGGAAGCCAGCAAGGTGAACTTCGTCTGGGTGGTGAGGTTTCACGACGGAGAGAGAGACGCAGCCGCCAACGGCGAATCCTACTTGCCAGAAGGTTTCCTCAAGAGAGTTGCGGGACGAGGCCTGGTCCTAGAAGGGTGGGCGCCACAAGCGGCGATACTACAACACTCCAGTGTCGGCGGGTTCGTGAGCCATTGCGGATGGAGCTCGGTGATGGAGAGCATGAGGTTCGGGGTCCCCATCATTGCGATGCCGATGCACCTGGACCAGCCTGTGAACGCGAGGGTGGTGGAGGAGGTGGGCGTCGGCGTGGAGGCGAAGAGGGACGAGACGGGGACGATCCGGAGCGCGGAGGTGGTGAGGAGCATAAGGAACGTCATCGTTGACAAAGCGGGGGGGAGAGTGAGGCAGAGAGCGACAGAGATGAGGGGGATAATGAGAAGGAAAGGTGATGAAGAGGTTGATGGGGCTGTGGACGAGCTATTGCGAGTGTGCAGGAAGAGGGATTGGTGTGAAGAGAATCATAAGATTTTAGTACCCAACTGATGATGATAGATGTCCTGTTTTCGTGCACTTCGTCCATAAGATAAAATAAACTAAAGAAAAGCTAAGCACGTGAATGATAATCATTCCATTTCTAAAAACAATTGTTAGCTAGAAATAAGTATTTTCATTTTTATTTCCCGAAATTTACCTTGACTATATGATAATTTAAATAAATCTCAAGTGCGATAGCAACTACTATCGAACCTCGAAGGGAAACATCGTAGACAAGAAGGGTTCGCATAATAAAAATTCGTTTGATAGGTCTTCTTAAATATTTTCCTTTCATGCCCTTTTTCTATTTATTGTACTTTAGTTGTTTGTGAGATAAAACACCTTTAATTAGTTGAATTGAAAGCGTCGATGTGAAATCGTACATCAACGTCGGCGAGTGGCCAACGAGAATAAGTGATCGGCGAGCGGCCAACGAGAATAAGTGATGAAAAGAGTTTTTAAATTTGTTTATGTTTTAGAAATAAAAAAAAAGTAGAAAATTCTGCTTCTTATTTCTGTTTTAAATCTATTTCTTTTTTACTGAATAATTTTCACTTATTGACTCACCCTTAGATGGAGAAGCAAGATGGTGTAAAGAGAATGCTAAGATACTGATGACTTTAAGATTGGCTGGGGCTGAAAGAAGATTGGTAAACTTGAAAGGTGATAGTTTTAGTTTATTGAAAAGGGAATAATGATATAAATGGTTCTTGAACTTTCACTCGATATGTAATGTGATCCCTAAACTTTTAATTTATTTAATATAGTTCATAAATTTTTAATTGGTTCAAATATAATCCTAAACCTTTTTTGTATATGTCAATGAATTATACGGAAATGTTCAATATAATCCTTTCATTAATTCAAATCTAGGGATGGTACTGAACATTTCATATAGTTTAAGGATTAAATTTAACATATATCAAAAGTCCCGAGACCGCATTGAACAATTTAAAAGTTTAGGGATGGCATTGCACATTAAAATAAAGTTTAAAGATCATATTAAACAAATTAAAAGTTCAGAGATTATATTGTAAATTGGACCAAAGTTTAAGAACCATTTATGTCGTTTTTCCATTGACAAGAGAAAGAGAGTGAGCTTTTGAAATTTTAACTGCTCTAAAATGATATTGTTCATGTTATCCTAGAAAACTAAATACGCCCCATGTTATTTAGTTTTCTAGGAAAAGTGCACACCGCCTTTAGAAACAGGTGACGAGAATATCAGTACTTCTCGCCTCTCCTAGCTAATTATCTGTAGCCTGTGACTTTGTCCATTATAACTAGCAGAAGAGCACATGCAATTTCGTCCTGAAGAACAGGAAGCGCATGATAAACATGTCCATAGCGAAACGAACATGATGCACGCGTGGTCCGATCTACACTGAGGATGACATTGTTCCGGACATCTCGTACAAGGCCGATAGTGCACAAATGTGCGGAACACCGAATTATGCTCTGATGATGTCTAGTAAACTGCTGATCATGGATGACAGACTAAAGTAATCAACCTCGGGCAAGAGCAACTTGGCATATTGTAAGATAACATGCGCAGGGAATCAATCATCAGATGCGTAAAAGCATAACAATGGTCGATTCTAACAGAATTTTTTTTAGCATTGTTGAGAAAAAACCACCTGATATATTCTGAAGTTGGCAAAACATTCTAATGTTATATCATTCTTGATAAATACAAAAAGTGTTTATGTTTCAGGTAATATTCACGCTAGAAAGATTGTTAATGATTAAAAGACCTACATGAACAAATCTATATAAATCTTTCAACTTGGTCAATTTAGTCCTAAATCTATTGCCTTCATACCAATTTAATTTTAAATCTTTTAATAGTGCCAATTAAATTTTGAATCTTTTGATATTTTGCTAATTTAATACAAACCTCTTGATTGTTTGGTTAATTTAAGCTAGAAATCGCTAACATGACAGCTCATTCAACGCTAATTGTCTTAGGTGGTACGGCTAATGCTAACGCTAACGTGGAGGATTTTTACAAATTTTTTTTTAATTTTCTTTCCTTTCTCTTTTATCTATTTTCCTTATTTCCCTACGGTAGAGGTCATTGGCTATGGCGAAGGTGAGGGCCAGGATTCCCTCGATGACCTCACTAGCCTTTGGCAAGGGCCAGCCATCATCAAGGTTAGCAATTGGCAAAGGGAAATAAGGAAAAAGATTAAAGAGAAAGGAAATAAAGGGAAAAAAATTAGAAAATTACAAAAATTATTCACTTTAACGTTGATCATCCTTGCACTAGCTCTACCACGTAGGACAACCATCATTAATTGGACTGAATTGATACAAGTATTATATAAGTTTATGACTTTTTTGGTAATTTTATATATGTAATTATTTAATTTCAATTTGTATGTGTAATTATTTCATTTATACGACTCAAAGTTTAAAGAATAAGTCTATGAAATTATTGTTGAGCAGCCTACTCTTAAAGATTTGAATGATGTGATACTACCAAATGCTTATTCATATTTGCTAGGGGTATAATGTTTATTTCCCTCCCTGTTCTATCCCACTTCGCACTTTCGCCCCTTTGCCATAGCCGACGGCACATGCCCAAGAGCTGGAATCAGATTTCTAACACCGGTAATGTACTCAAAAGAATTACCAAAAAAGTCATTAACCTATTACAATTATAAACTTTTTTTTTGTCAATTTAGTCATAAACATTTTATAATTATGCCAATTTAGTCCATCTGACCAAAATTGGCCAGCCGACGCTGACGTGGACGCCAGTCGGGGATAGCTGGCCGGCGAATGCTGATATGGCAATTTTTTTATTATTTTTTTTGAAATTTTTTTCTTTCCCCAACCTTCTCCTTCCTCTAGCCAACGCTCGGCCGGCGAGCGTCGGCCTCACTGGCCACTAGCGAGGCTCGCCCCTGTCGACCACTGGCAAAGGCAAGCCTCACCTAGCGACGGCCGCCTCGCTGACCACCAGCAAGGTTGACCCTCGCTTGGCCAAGCGAGGCCCTACTAAGGCACCGGCCAGTCAAAGGAAGGAGAAGGTTGGGAAAAAAAATTCAAAATTAAAAAAAATTCAAAAATTCGAAAAATTAAAAAATTGCCACATCAGTGTCAGCCAGTTGTCCTCGGTCGATGTCCACATCAACGCCAGCCAGCCAATTTTGGCCGGATGGACTGAATTTGCACAATTGTAAAAGGTTTAAGACTAAATTAGCCACAATATATATATGATTGAATTGGTACAATTGCAATAGGTTTATGACTTTTTTTGTAATTCTCCCAATGTACTCTGACACTGGTGGCATACTCATCAAAGACGAGGATGTACTTGGGAGGTTTTAATTACTAGCCAGAGCCATGCGGGGAACGATTTTCATTCCAAGTTGGGAAACTTCCAGTTTTTGACCATGTAAAAGGTTTTGTTACGCCTCAGGCCAAGCTATAAACCTAAACAAGTCTGGCATCTTTTTTAGCAAAGACAGTCCATCTCTATTAAGGGACAACATGAAAAGAGAACTAAGGGTACCAGAGCTAGAGAGATCAGGTAAGTATTTGGGAATTCCATCTGATTGGGAGCATCAAGGAGACAAATGTTTGGGTGGATTTTAAATAGGGTAAATATGAAATTAGAGGGTTGGAATGAACAACTCATATCAAAAGCAGGAAAGGAAATACTCCTGAAATTAGTGGTGCAGGCGGTACCACAATATGCCATGTAAGTATTTAAAATTTCAGTGTCAATTTGCAAGGCTATAGAGAAAAAAATAGCTAATTTCTAGTGGAAGAACAGTGAATCAAAGGCTAATCTGCATTGGAAGAAATGGGAAATCATGAAAATGAGGAAAGACGGGGGAGGAATGGGATTTAGAGACTTGCTTACTGTTAATTATGCCCTATTGGGTAAACAAGCTTGGAGGATGGTAAAAAACCCGGACGCACTGTGGAGTAAACTATTAAAATGGCTCTATTTCTGTCGCAAAGACTTTTGGCATGTGGATAAAGGTTGTAAACCTTCATGGGGGTGGAAAAGTTTGTTGTTAGGAAGGGAGGCTATTGCGGAGTCAGTGAGATGGTCGATAGGAAATGGAGAAAATGTCAATATTAGAACAGATAAATGGCTGAATAAAGGATTAATTTGAGGGCCTGCAAATAGAAATGATCCACATAAAGTTTCTAAGTTGATAAACTTTGAGACACAACAATGGAATGAACCGTTGATAAATAGCCTATTTGATGAGCAGACTACTCAGGAAATCCTCGCAATTCCAATCAATCGTCATATCACTAGTGATGAATTAATGTGGACAGGCACGAAGAATGGCTCATTTACAGTCAAAAATGGCTATAACTTGCTAAGAGATAGAACAACAGCAAGCAAAGCAACAAAACATCCTTCCTCCTCATATCAAACACCAATAGAGCTATGGAATACAATATGGCATATGCGGACTAGCCCAAAAGTGAAGATCTTTGTATGGAATGCTTGTGAAAACGCCATACCAACCAAGGAGAATCTATGGAAAAGAAAGATATTACCTGATCCGGTATGAAATTGTGTCGAGATAAGGTGAAAATGGTCGAACACACCCTCCTCCTCTGTCCATGGGCTGCAAAGGTATGGAACTACCCAGAAATCAACCCACGAGTAGACGCACAGGAGGTTAAACGAATAGATGAATGGCCGGTACAATTTATAAGAAGAAATTCGCACCTTCCATCTTTGGACAGGATCGCAAATCTTCTTTGGCAAATATGGAAGGAGCACAACAATCTTGTTTTCCGAGGTACAAAACCAGAAGTTTGCAAAGTGATAGATCTAGCAAAATTTCAGCAAGCTAGCTACCGAAAATGGGGATTTTGCTATACTTCGGAAGAAAAAATCGAAGAGCAGCAGATCTCACTTACTTGGCAAGCTCCGAAAGCCGGTTCCTTCAAGCTTAATGTAGATGCGTCATTGTGCGAGGGATCGACGGAAGGAGCCGTGTCTTGCGTCGTTCGAGACTCCTCCGGCAGCCTCATCGATGGATTCACAAAACTTATTCGGGCGGAATCGGTTCTGCAGTTGGAAACCCTAGGGGTTCTTGAAGCCCTGAAGTACTTGAAAGATAAAAAAGTTGAGGAGGCTTTGGTTGAGTCTGACAACCAATCTGTCGTGAACTATTTGACAAATGCAGAGGAAATGGACTCGCAAGCACACATGCAGGTTTGTTCGAATGTAAAACTCTTTTGCAGCAGCTGCTGTTAGTGGGCTTGACTTGCTGCCCACGATCAGCTAACGCAGTAGCGGACTGGGCCGTGCGACAACAGCGATTGAAGACCCTCCCTCCAAACTGGTGGGCCTCTCCTCCTCCAGGCCTTTGGGCTCTGTTATGTTTGGATGCCCCAGCTACGGGGTTTGTTGCCTCTGCCTTATAATATAAATAAAATAACTCATTTTGACCACAAAAAAAAAAGGTTTTGTTGATCTCGGCAACATTGAAAAAGGATGGTATGGCATTCTACTAGTAAAATGAAAACGTTTAGCAATAGACGTTGGATTGTAACTACAAATGTCCGCAAGGCCGATGAAATCTTATTATATTACAAACTCACATTAACATGAGAAAGCAAAGAGGATAAATAGCGTAATTGTAATTAGAAAATTTCATTCTTACATACTAGCTAGAAATAATAGTAATAATTCAGGAGGTGGACATCAAAATTTGAATGTTGGCTTGATACGGCATAGTATAGATAAACAACTGGTTTGTACTTCGTGGTACATCAAAAAAATAAATTTAAAAAATCTCAATTAGGATTGTAAAAATTTTCAGGATCAAGATTTTTCATTTTGCACTTACAAATTCAAACCGTGCTTTGATATATACGTATGAGCAAGCCTTATTCTCTCTCTCTCTCTCTCGATAATTGATTGAACCTGTCAAGAATGACAAGCGCTTTTGAACAACTCGTATACCAAAAGTTGATTCTCGGCGACACTCCGACAGAAAGATATCACCCTTCTAAGTGCAAGTTATCTAGCTTCTTCTTGAATAGAGTTAGTGTTGGATACAATGTATATGAGTCGACTCAATTGTATCGTTCAATCGGATATCTCCTAGGTGAAGCTTGTCACATGCACTAGAAGTTCCCAAGAGGCAAGTCATCTTGATTAAGTCTAATGTTGCGTCTTTAGCAGTTGACTAAAATCTATCTACCATTCTTCTTTTACGGCAATCATTGAATTCCATGTGTAATCCATCTTTTGTGATTACACAATTGGAAACCTGTTAAATTAGTGTGCGAAAGTCATTGAATATTTCTTGAATAGAGTTAGTGTTGGATACGATATATATGAGTCAACTCAATTGTATCGCCCAATTAGATATCTCTTATGTGAAGCTTGTCACAAGCACTAGAAGTTCCCAAGAGACAAGTCGCCTTGATTAAGTCTAATGTCACGTCTTTCGCGGCAGATTAGAATCTATCTACGATTATTCTTCAATGACAATCATTGAATTTCATGTTGTTAACACCTGAATTTTTGTTGACGTTGTAAATATCCATTTATTTGCAAAAATATAAAAATTTATAAAAAGGTAAAGATATATATAAATAAAAGAATTGAAAAAATGAATGAAATGAAATGAAAAGTCGGGTCCAGTGGGCCAGCGTGTTCAGCCCATCCTTCCAACGAATTTTCGGCCCATTCAAAAGTTAAGCCCAGCTTCCCATTTCATTCCTTCCTTTCGGCCCACTATTCTACCCTTTTGGTTGGGCCCATCTTTTGTATTTTCTCTTGGCCCATCTCTTTCAATGTTTTCATGGCCCATTAAAGTTTAAAATAACAAAGAGGGACAAAAGCCCAGCCCAAAGTCATTTCTTTACCTTCGTTTGCCCGAACCAACATCACAGGGAAAGGGGAGAGTGGCGCGGGTGGGACAAAAAATGGAAAAAGGAGAGGATCGTGCGAGCGCCCGTGATGCAAAGGAAAGGCGGGCGAGTGACCGGAGCCAATCCACGCACCTTCTAGAATCGCTGAGCTGACGCGAGGGATAGAGACAGATAATCACAATGCATATTAGGTTAATGTTCAGGAATCGCATTGAACAAATTAAAATTACAAGAATCATATTGCATGCTGGACCAAAATTAATAAATCATATAGGTCGTTATCGCATAAATAAAGGCGTGAGGAGCATGCCGGGTCTTTTTCTCTTGGCGGAAACAATTTCATAGGGAGAGAGAAGGAAAGCATGCTCAATCAATGCTTGTTCATGAAATAGGGGGGCGTTCGACCATTTTGACGGAGGTCTCACTGGTTTTTGAGAGTTTGAAGGCTGGCTCGAGAGGAAGCTCTCCGGAGACGAAGCAAGATCTCACCTTCTCCGTTCATCTCTTCTCCCACTCGCCTCACAGTCCTATGAAATCCAGCCACCTCCTAAACGCCATCCGCTCATAACCATTCACCGCCGTCGCTGGCCTCGTCCTCAAAGAGTACCAGACACGCTCTGTTCGTAGGGCTTCGCAACGGAGACTCGTGGAAGCTCGTGGCATCTCCTTTAAGCGGGGAGAGCTTCGGCGCCATTGGAGAACCTCTTGCACGACCGCCGATGATCACTCTGTCCACGACTAAGCGCAAATCACAGGCCTGATCCCTGGATGTGAAAGCAAGCTGTTCGTCATCCGTATCTTACTGGCTGGCCCCAAAATAATTAGTGGCTACTCCTCAATCAAAATTTGCACAAGCTTACTTAATTTAAAAACTACGCCTGATGTCATGTAAGGTATGGACTTAAAAGAATCGAATCAATAGAAGGCCGTCAGCCCAAAGCTAACAATACCCCTCGACCTACTAGTCTATTTCCTTGCGAGGGGTTAGCTCGTGATGCATGTGTAATCCATTTTTTGTGATTCTATAATTAGAAACCCGTCAAATTAGTGTGCAGAATCATTGAATATTTCTCAAATAGAGCTAGTGTTGGATACTATGAACATGACTCAACTCAATTGTATCATCCAATTGAATATCCCCATGTGAAACTTGTCACATGCACCAGACATTCCCAAGAGGAAAGTTGTCTTTTTAAGTCTAATATCACGTCTTTAGCGATTCTATTTACTAATCTTCTTTTACAATAATTATTGAATTTCATGTGTAATCTATTTCTTGCAATTCTCTTGGAAGTCATTAAATATTTTTCAAACAGAGTCAATGTTGGATATGATGTATATTAGTCAACTCAATTGTATCGTCAAATCAGATATCTCCCATGTAAAGCTTGTCACATGCATCAGAAGTTCCCAAAGGTAGGTCACTTTTGTTAAGTCTAATGTCGCGTCTTTAGTAGTGTGGAGTAGAATCTATCTACCATTCTCATTTTACAACGATCATTCCATGTTAATCCATCTTTTGCGATTTTACGACTAGAAATCCGTCAAATTAGTGTATGGAAGTCATTGAATATTTTAGAACCACGTTAGTGTTGGATACGATATATATGAGTCAACTCAATTGTATTGTCCAATTGATTATCCCCTATGTGAAGTTTGTCACATGCACAAGGAGTTCCTAAATGACAAGTTACCTTGATTAAGTCTAATGTCGTGTCTTTAGCGGTGGAGTAGAGTCTATTTAATATTCTTCTTTTTTACAACAATCCTCAAATTCCATGGCCATAGGAATTCTCTTCCTTTAAACAAACTGACTTGTAATTATGTATAAAGAGCAAGTTGTTTTTATTTTCTTTCAATTGACACACTTCCACGTCTTGGTTTATACATAAGAAGGAGCTCACAATTGAAGGAAAAAAAGTAGCCACAGATCAGTCAAAATAACCAACAACGTTTGGATGCGAAAAGAAAGTAATGCAAAGAAATGTTTGCTAACAGGCCACACACATAAATCATTTTCAACAGATAAAAAGCCCTTTTGGATCGGAGAACCCTGATGTATATCCGAAACTATCCAAAATATTATGTCCAAAGAAGAGGTTCGTCACTCAAAAATCCAACCACTTACTATAATACTCGCAAGTCGTCGGCGAAATGATGCCGCCGGGCGTACAATGGGCTATCCGTGGGCACACCCCGCAAGGTATGGAAGCCATCGCCCCAACTCTTGCTTCCTTCGCGGCATCAGGCGACCTACTACACTTATAACACATCCTGCCAGTCGGGATGGAAGCAAACTCCCCAAGTCCATTGCTCCTCATTTCAATCACATCGTTGTCCAAAACCAATGCCCTCACAATATCCCCAATCTCGTGGCTTGAGTACTCGACCTTCAGGACCCGGGACCGCTGGATGGCGTCCGCGACCATGTCCACTGTCGCAATCTTTAGATTCCTGATGTGCTTCAGGCACTGGTCCTTGAGGAAGTTGATGAACTCAGACTCGAGCCTCCCTTCGTCGTTGTACCACTTCCCGCCGGTGAGCTCTGGGGAGGGCTCGAACTCGGAGGCAAGGTAGTGCTTCCGCCCCTTGAACTGGACATTGACCACCTCCTTGATCAGACCTTTGCTGAGAAGGGACTTGAGGGACTTATCGACGACATTGTCAGGGAGGCTGGTCTCCCGCTTCATGTCTCTCGACCAGATGCCTGAGTCTTGTTTACTCTGGATTAGACTATAGAGAATCTTCTCTTGCTCAGTCATGGACTGAGAAGGAGGAACATTCGAGTCGGGCCGCTTCCTTTTGCTCATTGCTGTCACTAAACACAAAAAGAGAGCACAATATTATGAAATTGTCATCTTACCCAAAGGAGAAAATGGCTCCCTCCAATTGCAAAACAACATCAATCTGAAAAAATAAAAAATTCATGACCCATTTGTCGGTAACTGCAGAGAAAGTTACTTATAGCTTCAACTGAAGATGGAATAACAAAGGGGAGAAAAACACAGGGAACTCAAAAGCGCCATTGGATATCAGCAACGACAAAAGACACCTGCCATTGAATAAGAGCACTGAAAATTGAAGCAAAGAAGGTGAGAAGACAGAGGAGACCGAACAGAAAGAGCTCGACGAATCAGGCACTGTTTGGAGACAGGGAAAACATGAACGGGAGAGGGGATAATGGATTTCATATCAAGCACCCGTCTAAAAAGCTCACTAATTCGAGATTGTTCTGACAATCCACCATATTGGCCACTAGAAAATTCTTACAACTAATCAATCCACCAACTTTTCCATCGCGAACCAGCTACAGATAAAATTCTCACGAAGAAATAGTTCAGAACAGCCAGCAAATGTCCAAATTGGAGTTACCTACACAAACTATACAGACTGAACAATCAAAGAACTTGCGATCATACTATCGGACGGGGCATAGAAGGTCCCGTCTTCTTGATAACACAAGCGCGCTGGAACCCAGCGAGAGAGGAAGATGGGGAACCTGTTGGGAAAGCAGTTGGGCAGGGGAATCTGGACGGAGCACGGACTCAGCTGTGCGCCGAACGAAAGCAAACGGCCGCGAGCGTCCCCGACGGAGTTCGACTGAGCAAGGTTATTGAGTCTCGCGTGGGCAGAAGAGTCACGAAAGCCGCCCGAGCCCGTTACCCGGCCGAGGCTGCACGCTCCGAACGAATTCATTTCCGTCAATAAAGAGAAAAACCCATCGTTCATCAAGCCAATACGAATCGCTTGACGCGATACCCAGCGACGGAATCGAACGTACCATGTCGGCGGCGCCGTGGACGAACGGGAGAAGTTACTGTAAGCGTGACAAAAGCACCGGCACGCAGGGGCTTTGCTCTAAAACTGAAAGACCCTGCTGTCTTTGTTACCCTACTTCTGTTCTTGGTTTGGGTCGCGTGTATGGGCTTTTCTTCCTCTTCTTTATTGGGCGAGAGTCCATGAAGAACCCAAATCGCGTGTATGGGCTTTTCTTCTTCTTTTCCCTTTTGGGCGAGAGTCCATGAAGAACCCAAAATCAAGTAAAGGCGCTTCGTGGGCTCTTTTCTTTACGGTAGGTTTAAAATATTTTATGAAAGTTAAAATCGCCATGAAAATCATGATTTTTGTTACGATTTTATAACAACTTATAACGTTTAATTTATTCGTTCATAAAAATTTTCATCATCTTATAAATATTATATTATTAATTTATTTTGGAAATATGGCTATCTTTTTTTCTTTTACTGCAAATTGTTACTCTGAACATATTTGGAAAAGTGATATTGATATATACATTAATGTTTATTTCTTTATAAATATTTTATTTTTTACTGGCTTATACACAAGGCGCCGTTCATGTTTTTTTTTCTAATATTTAGTGTAGAGCATAAAAAAAAATTTATTATATTTTTGGAGAATAGTCACTAGAATCTTATGCATTGAATTTCGTACTCTGAAAAATGAATTATTCTTTCAAGATGATGCTTGTGTCACGAGCCAATTGATTGGGATTGTGACCGTGCGGCGACTTAAGGCTCTTTTGGATTGCTTGGATCGTTGAGGTGTTTAAACCAAGCCTTGCTCAAATCGATTGTTCACTTGCTTGCTCACCCAAATCAAATTGATCGCTCACTTGCTCGCTCATCCAGATCGTAGAGAGAGAAACTTTGGAAGAGAAAAATGAACCTTTGATTACTAAATGGTTGAATGGATACAAATGAAGAGGGAGAGCACCATTTCTTATACTAGAGGCTCTTAGATTATAATCATTGAACGAAATTTCATCCGATGCAAGATTGTACCGCCCAACTTACCAACTACCAACACTTGACAGGAAAGTTCAAGATCTTGGTACAATTACCATATTGCCCGCCCTTAGAACATTTCGAAAGCTCTCTTACGAAAAATCATGGCAATCTTGGGAGGTCCTCCTTGAAAGTGCATAGTCTTTTAATCACAGAAACCTCTTGGCTGTGACACTTGCAAGTCTTATACAATTAATCTTATTTTATCATCTTTTTAATAGGCTTTCGACAAATATCATTTTTTTTAAAATATATAATATTTTTCTTTTTTTATATTATATAATATTTTTCTATTTTTTATATTATGTAATATTTTTCCAACAACTTTTACAGCAAACCATATGATGTTACTAGTTATTCTTCACCGGACCTAAAACCATTCTTATTTCTTTTCCCCTTTTTCCGGCATTTTGAGACAGTTTGGTTTTGAATAGGTTCAAAATGGGTTATACTTAATTCCAAAGGCATACAACTTAATTTGAAAAAGCTTTTTCTCTCTATCCATCAGGGATGGTTTTTTCTCTCGCGCATGCAGAGCTTCTTTCTTCAGTTCAATGGCATCTTAAACCCTAATCTTCTTGTTTCATCTGGTTTTCCTCAATGGATTCTCTCTTCTATTAGCTGTTATTCTCGGTGCCTGTCCGTATTTTGTAATCTTTCTGCCTCCAGCTCTTGATCTGCTCTGTTTCTTCGCCTCTCCTTCTCTACCTGTCCTCTCTGTTTCGCAATGCTTCTCTCTCTCCGGACACTCATTAGGTTGCTTGCATGTGTGATTCTGATCCTCCTTTAGGTCTATCGGCTGTTCTTTCTAGTCTTTCTTGCATACCCAAGTCTTCCTACTTGCTAATTTTCTCTTTGATTGTTTGGTTTTGCCCTTACTCTGTCTAGAGCAGATATGGCACATGTAGATGAAGCAAATTCCCCTCGTTTGGCTACTCTGTGTAAGTGCTTGGGATTATTGTGCTCGCCTCATGATTTGGAGGTCTGGAACGATGAGCCTACTCCTGTGAAATTGAATGAGTGCCGTTTAACTATGATCGGCAAGGTATTCGCTAATTCTCCTATAAATTTTCAGGATTTCCAGAGTATTATGAAAAAGGTTTGGCGTACAGAACAGGTGGACATCTCTCAGAGAGAGGATGGTCTCTATGCGGCGAAATTTAAATTACTTACTGATAAACAGAGGATTTTAGAGGGGGGACCTTTGGTCTTTTCTGGTCGATTGGTGGTCTTTAAGGCTTGGATTCCCAACACACTGATGCATTGCTATGATTTTTCAACTTGCGCTTTTTGGGTGCAAGTGTTTGGCCTTCCACAGGTGTGCACAATGCCTTATTAGAAAAGCGAGTTATGACGAGTTGGGAAAGTTTTGGAGGTAAGGGCTGATGGTCAAGACACGTTTACCATGAGATCAGGGCGTGCGCGCGTTGAAATTGACTTTCAGCATCCTCTGCAAACAAGTCATTTGATTATAATTAATAATAAGACTATTTGGTTGGATTTTAGGTATGAACGTCTTGCCCATTACTGTTATCTATGTGGGAAGTTGAGGCATTATACTACCTCATGTCTCGATAAATCTGTTAATGTTGATGTATTAACCGGGGAGGACAAGTTGCCGTATGGACAATGTTTGTGCGCTGAGCTTAAGGAACATAGTCCCTTCTGGAAACTTTATTATGAAACGAAAGAAGTGGAGGACATAGTGGAAGAAGTGGTACCTGAAACTCCCCCTACAGTTGCTCAACCCCTTCCTTTATTGCCGCCAATTCCTACATCTAAAGCCTCTCCCTTGTTGCAGCCTTTGGTAACTGATATTCCTCCTGCATCATATCCTCTAGATCCTCCAGCACTGGTGCCCTTGCATCTGGGCGGAGGTTCTCACACTGCTTTGATTCCTCAATCAGCAGAGCAGAAGGGTGTTCAGTTTAATACAAGTTGTGTAACTTAGGACAAAAGGCTAAAAAGCTCTCGCCATATAACGAAAGTTGGCCCTGTCAAGAAACTTAAGAGGTATAACCCATATGATATGCGCAGTGCAGCACCGGATGATCTGGATGAATCTTTACTGTTGGACACTCCAATTGAGCAAGCTCCTAGAGATGGAAGTTGGGCATGAGTGGCTGGCCCTCAACAGCCCCCTTCTCACAAATGAAAATGATCAGTTGGAACTGTCAGGGTATTACTATCAGGGTTTGGGCAATACCCTGACAGTTCAAGCACTAAAGGCCCTGGTAGTTAAGGAAAACCTTGATCTTTTATTTTTGATGGAAACTAAAAATTACGAAGCTGTCCTTAGTCAGTTGCAATTTAGGTTGCGCTTTTTGCATCTGCGTGTTTACAACCCAGTTGGTTTGGCAGGGGGTTTAGCAGTTTTATGGAATGATTCTGTTTCTCTTTCTTTTGAGCGTTCAACTCCGGATTACTTTGATATGATGTGTACAGATGTAGCAGGAAACATTACCCGGCGCCTCACGTGTCTTCCTGCCCCTGCTGTTGCTCGTCTGAGACTTGAGGTTTGGTAGGATCTCATTAACATCATCATTGCAAATACTCTTCCTTGGGCCTGCATCGGTGATTTTAATGTGATTCTTTTTCACTGGGAAAAGCACAGAGGTAGACTAGTTGATTTTAATCGATTGGCTTCTTTTCAATCTGTTCTCAATGACTGTTCTTTAATATCTATTAAAGCTAAGGGTTGTGCGTTTACGTGGACAAACAATCGTCAGGGGGATGAGTTAATAAAGGAGTGTCTAGATCGAGCACTGTGCTCACTGGATTGGAGATTACTTTTTCCTCGTGCTGAGGTTTATGCTTTACCTGCTGTTGGTTCAGACCATAGTCCTCTTATCCTTAACACTTCACCAGTGAGTGGTTCTAGACAGCACTACTTTAAGTATGAATCTTATTGGAATCATGATGTAAGTGTCGGGATATTATTAATACTTCCTGGAATTCTGTTCGCAGCAAGAATGCATCTTTCAATTGTAAGATTCAAGCAATTTCTTATGCTTTAACAAAGTGGAGCCATTCTAAATTCTCTAATAATAGACTCAGGGCTGATGAGTTGCAGCTCCAGCTGCAGCACCTTACTAATCAACAGAATGTCTTTTATGATCACACTAAGGTTAAAGCTTTGAAGGAAGAACTGCAAAGGGTGTGGAGTCGTGAAGAACAATATCGGGCTATCCGTTTCAGACTTAATTGGCTGAAATGGGGAGATAAGAACACCAGTTTTTTCATGCAACAACTGTTCAGCGTCGTCAGCGCAATCGTATTACTATGCTTAAGAATGATGAAAACTTTTGGGTGTGGGATCCTACAAGAATAAAGGAGATGGTGATAGATTTCTTCTCACGTTTATATACCTCAGTAGGATGTCGTACTTATGCTCCTATCTTAGATCAGTGCAATCCTTTGGTAACACAAGAGATGAATACTAGTTTAACTGTTGTTGTTACCCTGGAAGAGGTACAACAGGCAACTTTTCAATTAGGAGTAGCCAAAGCTCCGGGCCCTGATGGTCTTAATGGTTTATTTTATCGACCTTACTGGGACAGATTAAATCTGACCTTTTTGAAGTTGTTCATGAGTTTTTTACTACTGGTGTTATGCCCTCTTCTTTAAACAGAACTTTGATAGCTTTGATTCCTAAGATTCCTCACCCAGAAAGCCTTGATCAGTATCGTCCTATCAGTCCGTACAATTATGCTTATAAAGTCATATCTAAAATTATTACAAATTATTTAAAACCCATCCTACCAGACCTTATCTCAAAGGAACAGTCGGCTTTTGTGGGGGGCAGACAAATTCAGGATAATGTTTTACATGTCCAAGAAGTTCTACACCAGCTTCGAATCAAGAAAGGAAGGTGTACTTACCAAGCAGTTCTGAAAGTGGATATGAGGAAAGCGTATGACAGGGTTGAATGGGATTTTCTCCAAGATTATCTCCTTAAACTAGGTTTTCATTCTACTTGGGTGAAATGGACTATGCAATATATTTCCACTCAATCGTCCTGTGTTAAACTGAATGGAGAACATCTTAGCTATTTCTACCCTTCCAGAGGTCTTAGACAGGGTGATCCTCTCTCCCCTTATCTGTTTATTCTGTTGGCTAATCCCCTTTCTACACTTATTAAGAAAGCTGTTGACTTGGAACATCTTAAAGGTATTAAACTTAATAGGTGGTGCCCTTCCTTAACTCATTTGTTTTTTGCGGATGATGCCGTATTATTTCTTGATGGTACTGTTAATGAATGCCAAAATCTATCGAATATATTACAGCAGTATTGTCCAGCAACAGGGCAGGAAATTAATCGTAATAAATCTGGTATCTACTTTGGGAAAGATTGCCTAGTTAGTTTGCAGCAAAATTTGGCTTCGGAGCTCCGGGTTCCTATTCTAAACAAATGTGGAAAGTACTTAGGGATACCCTCTGATTGGGGACGTTCGAAAAAAGACATGTTTTCGTGGATATTAAGCCGAGTTCAATCTAAATTGGAGAGTTGGAAAGCTAATCTGATTTCAAAGGGTGGGAAAGAGATCATACTCAAAACTATTATCCAGGCTATTCCTCATTATGCAATGTCTACCTTCAAGTTGCCTGTGTCTATTTGTAGATCTATCGAAAGAAGCATAGCCAGATTTTGGTGGCAGAATGATCGAAATAAATTAGGAATACATTGGCGAAGTTGGGATGTTCTGAAAAAAAGTAAAGCAGATGGAGGTTTAGGCTTTAGAGATCTTCTACATTTTAATAGAGCAATGCTGGCCAAGCAGGCTTGGCGTTTACTTTATCAACCTTCATCTCTTTGGAGCAACGTTTTTAAATGATTGTATTTTCATTCCAAGTCTTTTCTAAATGCTGACAGAGGCTCTCGCCCATCTTGGGGCTGGCAAAGTCTTCTGATTGGTTGGGATGCCATTCTACCCAACATACGTTGGTTTGTAGGTGACGGTAAATCAATCAGAATACGTGGTGATCCTTGGCTCCCTATTGGAACCTTAAGTGGCCCTTCAATCCATGAAAAACCTATTTTGGTGGCTGATCTTATTGATCAATCCACCAATACCTGGAATGCCAGCCCGCTACACAGATTCTTTGACAATCAGGTTATAGATCAGATTACCACTATCCCAATGTGACCACTTTCTACCAGTGATCATATTATTTGGACTGCTACTAAAGATGGTTATTTCACTGTCAGATCTGCTTATCATTCATTCACAACAACAACAACACACTAGACAGTAAGTACCACTTCCTCATCTTATCAGAATCCAAGTTGGTTATGGAAAAGAATCTGGAAAATGCATTCCCCCCCAAAAATTCGAGCCTTCCTATGGTCGCTTTGTCAGAATGCTCTTGCTACAAGGGCTAATTTATTTCAGCTACATATTATTAACAATCCATGCTATCTACTTTGTGATCAAAATCTCCCTGAAACTCTTGAACATCTCTTTTTATTATGTCAGTGGACTAAAAAAGTCTGGGCGCACCCCAACTTCAACATTCAGATTTCGCCTATGCAGCTTCATAGAATAGATGAATGGATAGTTTAACTAGTTCAGTCTAGATCTTTCTTACCTGGTTTGGAGACTTTGGCCTCAATTCTTTGGCAGATTTGGCATGCTCGGAATGGTTTTATTTTCCGACGAGAAGGCCTTCAACCATCTCGGGTGGCTGAGGCTGCACTGGCTGATTCTCATGTAGCTCGTATGACGGCTTCGTCGCTGACGAATAAGGGACGTTCGTTACTGAGCAAGGGAACCCTTTGGAAGCCTCCAGATCCAAGTACCTTGAAGATCAATGTAGATGGGTTGTATCAACTCGGATCGCGAGAAGGTACAATGGCGTGCGTATGCAAGGTTCATCATGGAAGACTTACCAATGGATTTTCAAAACATTTTGCTGCATCTTTTGCCCTTCAAGCTGAGATCCAAGCTGTGTCTTTATCTCTTTAGCATCTGCAACGCCATGGCTTATCAGACGCTTCGCTTCTCCTTAAATCAGACAGCCTCCTGGTGGTTGAGATCTTGAATCGTCGCCGCAAGCCGCCATGGGAGGCTCGGTCTCTCTTCCTCGAAGCTGCCTCCTTACTCTCGAGTTTCCCTAATCTCTCGCTAGGGCACTGCAGAAGGGAGGCCAACGTTGCTGCTGACTGGGCTGCAAAGGCCCATGATCGTTTTTCCTCTGTCCAATGTTGGGCTGTTTTTCCCCCGTTTTATTTGATAGATCTTATTTGCGCGGATGCTATAGCTGTCGGTTGTAATGGTTTTACCTCTCCAATATAGTTTCTTGTTTCTGACCCCGAAAAAAAAAAAAAAAGGGTTATACTTGAGAAACAATCTTGAAACCAGTTAAAAATCAATTTACGCAGGGTTAGTACTGGTCTTTACATGAACAAGCCTGAAAATCAACTAGTGCGGCCGGTTCAACTTGAAATCATGCCTTGATTTGTTTGCCTTCATGGCAACATTTGTCTTATGCAGTTGTAGGGCAACAAATGCATCAAGAGTTTTAACGAGTTTAAACTTAGACACTTAAATATTCCTTGAAAAAAAAAAAAAATATTTATTGTTCATTTGTGATCACTTAAATATTATTTCTTGAAAAATTATCCCTCAGTACACATAATTTTTAAATTTTTTACTTATCATTTTTTGCATCAATTAACCATTTTAAATAATCAGTTTGGTTATATGACCTTTTTATTATTCGTACCTTTTTTTTCCTATTTTGTCGTGTTTAGTTCCTCTATCAAAGTGGCTATAATTCACCAAATTCAAAAAAAAAAAAAAATGTTATTTATTTAATATTTATTATTCGTTACTGGCATTATTTAAGTTGATCTAGATTTTCCCCTCTCTCTAGCCTCTTCATTTTCTATAGTAATTGACAGTAAAAAGAGAAATTCCTTTTAAAAAAATTAGTTGAAAATAGTTTTTTACCCTTTGAAAATCATCTATATTGCACAAGCTAACATAAAAAATAATGGAGGGTTAACGGGCATAGCAAAATGAAAGTTTTGAGGGCATTATGTAATATTGAAATATTGAGCATAAACATGTATTGCCTTCAAAGTTGATGAAAGTTTTGGATAAAGCTCTCTAATTTTTCAAATCAGTTCACATGATATTATTGAAAAAATAATTTTGTTTGTAGACTTAAGTAGCGTTCGAATTCATTTATTTAGGGGAAGTGTACTCCTTTCTATTGGAGAAACCATTTTTCCTCGATCTAAATTTGTTGTTTACAACTTATGAAAAAGATTTTCATAAATCGATTAATTTTCTATCATCCAAATACTAGAAAGTGGAAAAGTTATTTCCTAGAAACAGTTTACTTCCAAATAAATGGACCCTGAATTACACAACTCAAATGCTTTTGAATGTTCATACACAATCGTTCGCTCTCTAAATATCCACTCATTAAGGAAAAACGTTCAAATACACACTTGTGAAATCAAATAAAAACGACCATATTGAAGCACTTAAATAAGCACAGCTTGATCACTCCTATCAGGAAGCATCATCATATGTCTGATTGTCAATGCACGGACTCTGCATTCTTGCTCAGCTCCTCAAGCTTCTTCATCCTCAACTGCTCACTCTCAGATAGAAGCTGATACAAAAGATCGCAACGAAACAAGCCGCAAACAGTTGTGAGGATACACCGAGGTTATGCAAATTGCAGACTGCGCATGCGGTGCTTGGCCATAGAGGAGGAGGAGAAACAAAACGGAGAAGATGTTGAAGGGTTTGAACGGAAGATACCTCCATTAATGTGGCCATCAGTTGAGCCTTCTCCTTGCTCTTCTCATTGAAAGCTTCCATGGCTTCTTTGTACTCCTTTTCCTGATTGGATCAGAAAACCCACGTGACAAACTGAAGTTAGTATCGATGCTCGCGCAAAATGGTCCGACAGTCCCCGTATTTGTCGAAGCAATTGATAGTGCTTTATCCATGGCGAACAATGTAGAACGGCATTACCATGATAGAAAAGTTCGTGTCAAGACTAGACTATAGATTGGAGAGTTGAAAGTTTAACCTTTCTGTGGCAACTCTGTCCCAGCGGCTTCAGCTCACGGATGACCACGTCAATCTTCTTGCGAACAGTTGCAACTTCCTTCCTCAAGGGGTCTGCTAGTTCTTCCAGCTCCTAACAGATCATCGAGACAAAGTTGTTGGCAAACAATGCTTCATAGCTAGCTCTGAGTTCTTTACTAGTGCAACCTAATTATCCAAGACATGCAACTTCATCTACTTACAGATGAGACTGTAGAGATGTTTGGTCATTTCTAGCTACATATATTGGGTGGCATGTGTAATTTGGTGCAACAGAAGATGAATGAGTGCAAATAAAACTTTGATTATGGAGAGCTTATCCAGCGCTGACCTCCCAAATCTGAGCTAACCGCCTCGTCGCTTCCTCAGCACGCCCCAGTTGGAGTTCCACTCTCTCCTTCACCTCCATCTTCTTCCTCGCGATCTCTTCTTCCCGAGCCTGCAAAGTCGATATGGCCAGCCTCGAGATGTCCCCATCTTCCTTGACCTGGTCTTCATCTGTGGATGGCCTCCCGCCGCCATTGACGCTCCCGTGGTTCTTCATTCTGTGCAACGGTAACATGGCAATTTGATTATTTTCAGATTCGTTCGAAGCAAAGGGCTCATTTTCTCTTTTGGTGGTCCCTTTTTATGTGCCCTCACTGCATGCTTTTTTCCCTTTTGCTTCAATCCTCTGCTTCCGAATTTGCAGAAAGCTTGCTTCCCTTTCAAAACATTCCAAGAGAAAGCAATGAGAATATAGAATCCTGCTCTGCCATCTGCAGAGCCAGCTACCGGTTTTGAGAATAGCAGACTACGAACTGATGCCAGAATTTCTTGTGCCATAATTTTCAATTAAAATTGAGATTTACCAGAACCGTTCTTTGATGTAGTTTAATTTTTTACACATTTGTATGGACAAATCGAAGACAATGTCAACAATCAGCAAAGCAAACCTTGCTGTCTCCGAAAACAGAATAATGACATTATTGGTCCCTAACTTCTCTCCTATGTTTTTACCAAAAAAAAACCTTCTCTCCTATGTTCTACTTACCTTTTACCTAAAAAAAAAAACTTCTCTCCTATGTTTAATTGGTTTCTGAATTTGTTCTCTATTCAATCTAATTCTTGAACTTTCAAAAATCTACTTAAGAGAAAGTCCATTTTTCAAATGTAAACGCGTTTGGTTCGTGTTTTTGCTCAACTTTGGAAAAATACAATTGGATCTTCAAATGGCTCTGAGGGCCTTTAATCCAAAGCAAACCCCGAGGTACTTTGGGAATGAAATGCAAGTGTTTTTTGTTCATCTTCTCCGAATACCAATGAACGGAAAGCTGATCAAAGGCTGAAGATCACCGGCCAAGGGTTCGCACACTCTGGCGACCTTTGCCCGAGGGTCGCCCGACACTAGCGACCGTGGTCAAACCTCAAGCGACAACTGGATCTCGTGACCCAAGCGACTGCCTAAGGTCATGGGACCCCAAGCAACCATTGCCTTGGGTCGCGGCTGCCTTGGGTCGCGGCCGACCCAAGGTGACCTCAAGCGAGAACATCTAGGGACCAAATCTAGCCATTCGGCGGCCAGATCTAGCTAGTCGCCCACTGAACTTCAAAAAAAAAAATTACAAAAATTTTTTCTTAATTAGTAAAACTCATTTATAAATATAATTTTTACCAAACGGCATTTTAGCCAAAATTGTTTCACAATACACTTTAAAATTACAATCATTTTGGAAAACTTCTTATCTAAAAAATATTTGCATTTTTTCAAAGGTATTCCTTTAAAGCCAAACCAAACGGGACGAGTTCCATTGCATAGCTCTCTCATTATTTGCCCCAAAAAGAAAGGAAAAAAGATTTGCCCACATGGAAAAACGATGTGATAAGACACATTATTATTTTACCTTAATAAACGTTGATGTAACAGTCCATGCCCCAAAAAATGCACGTCCCCGGTAAGAAAGGACTATATTGAGTGGATTTTTTAAAACTTTAAAAATTCGATTGAACAAAAGAAAAAATCATGAATTAGATTCAAAAACACCAAATCCACCTCAGCTCGTGGTAAAACTACCCCTCGGCCAATGAAGGGGCCCTCCACTCCTGGAAAGGAGGAGCCAGGTCAGTCGAGACCTAGGTCCCAATTCTTCAGAGACGTTAAAATAATAGGAGTAGAGGCAGCTTCCACATCTCAAAAAACATAGGAACCAGGGACCTCCTCGTAAGATGAGGGATTCAAAGGATAGCCCTAAATAGACCTTCAACTGCTTCATCTAGAAATCGTATGAACATCAAGATCCCACAGACATTAAACCCCAAGAGGGTATAGCCGGGAACGGGGCTCGAAAAGATACTATTCCAATGAAAGGGATTAAAGTGTGCAAACACTGGCATGTATAAATAAGAAACGCGTCCCGTGGAATCCATCTTGCTAGACGACAGGGCATGGGGGCCTCAACAAGTGGAAACACCCTGTCCTGGTGAGGTAACTCTTTAAACGGCACCAGAAAAAGTTCATGGATCACTCCTATAATTATACTTTCAGAGAAAATGGCATCTTGCTGATTAGCCTCGAAACTCTTACAAAGAAGGAAGATCATGGGAATTTGTCGTTACCGTTTCTTACAGCTAGGACTGTTGAACTGTCAATTTAGTATACGACCAACTGGGTCCATTTTCCAATCTGGGAAGCTTGTTTGGTAAGTCATCTTGAGGCGGAACCAGAAAGTTGCTTGAACCGGAAGGGTTGAATCTCCAAGACACCTATGTCATCTATTTGGCAACATATATGATTTTATAATCATAGACAACATGATACACGTATCAGCTCTGATCTGGTGGTGCAACTACCATTAACACCCAATTTTACGTATTTATTCTTTTTACTACATTTGTTTTACTCTATCTAATATTCCATGCATTTTAATATTTTCCTTCTTGAAATTAAAAAAAAAAAAAAAAGTTCACACAATCAAAGTAAATATAATTACTATTGTGTCTCATTATTATCATTATTTTCAAAATTAAATTTCATGTGCCATTGAGCCCAATACAACCATGAATCCCAAGGTACTCACGCTGAGTTTCGCACAAGTACAATCAACGGAGGCGCATCGGCCAAAAGTCAGGAAATGCTTCTTGGCGAAGAAGAAGAAGAAGAAAGAAATGACGATGATTTCAAAGTGAAACGAAGCAAAGACAGCTTATTTGAGAAGATCAGCGGTTGGCTATGGATACAGTCAGCATTGACGAATACAGTAGCGAAAGCACGTCGACCATGGATGCAGCAACTTCCTCGGCTGAAGGGGGAGGCAGTGATGGTGGGAGAGGCGGCGGCCACTATGGAAGAGGAGGCAAAGTGGAAGAAGAAGAGGAGGAGGAAGAGTGGACGAAGAAGCACGTGGGGCCAGGGGAGCGGAAGATTGCAATTAGGTTGGATTGGGTAAAAGTGTAGACCCATTAAAAACCCACATTTAATTGAGTTTTACAAATCAAACCCACAACAATCCCATTTTGCTAATCCATACCTAACCCACTTCGTAAGAGATGGGTTAAAAGATAGGTCATCAACCCAATTTTTCACACTTCGAGATGTGACAGATTTAGGACAATGTCTCATACTCTAACACGAAAAACATATGCATTTAACGAGTGCTCTTTATTAGCTTTTTCTTTTTATCAATTTGTTAGCATGAAAAACAGAAGGTGTGTTTTTTTTTTTTAATAACATTTGCTGTGCAATCTATAATCTTGTGCATGATAAAGAAAGAAGAGTTAGTAAGGCCATATTTGGTAACCTTACTGGAAACAATTATTTTTGTTCTTTTGTTCCTCGGAAAAAAAAAAAAAATAGAACTCCGTTTGGTAAAGTTTTGTTTTTGAGAATAGATTTGGAAAAGAATCAAGAAATAGATAAAAGTAACTTCTCGTTTCTGAGAACAATTCATAGAATCAATTCTTTTCTTTTTTTTTTCTTTTTCTCCTTTTTTCTCTTATTTTCTCTTCTTCTTTTCCCCTTTCTTCTTCTTCCTTTTGGCCAGCGACCTCGCCGGAGCGTTATTGGCCCCCAGCGACATTGAGCCACAGCGAGGCTCAACCTTACCAGGCTAAGGAGAGGCCGACCTCTCGTTGCTTGGATGAGGCGGAGGCTCACCTTGGCTAGGCAAGCTCATTGGACCTCGCTCTAGCCTGATGAGACTCTAGTAAGCTCATCAGACCTTGCCCAACTGGTCACCAGCCACCGTCGTGGCGGTGACTAGCTACAAAGAAGAATGAGGAAGAAGACAAAAAGAAGGAAGAAAAAGAGAAAATTAAGAAAAATATAATAGAAGTATTAAAAAAATTAAAAGAAACAAAAGAATTTAGGAATCCTACCAAACGTATTTTTATCCCGAGAATATAAATTTTGGATAGTTACCAAGTGCATTCTTTTATTTAGAAATTATTCTCAATAATAGAATCAGAAAAAATCATTTGATCAAAAATTGTTTCCGAGAACAGAATTATTACTAAACGACCCTAATTTGGTAGATTCAATATTCAATGAAAACTCTTAGTGTTATGTGTTGTTGATATTAGTCAAAAAAAAAAATACAACTTCACTTTGGAATTAATGTCACTTAAATTATCAATCTCTACAAGATATGCTCTATAACATTCTCTCATTTATTTACCTATTTGGTAGGAAATAAGAGGCCAAAGTCTAAAATGGTAGCTAAGTGATATTTTGTCTTGGCAAGATGGTAGGAACTTGGTCGCTGAAAATTGAAGTTATAAATTTATCAAACTGAGATTCGCCTCAGTGGCCACCTTTCCAACATGAAAGAGAGAGGTGAGGGGTTTAAATCCCCACCGTCTCAGGGGGGATGCGGTGAGGACGCGTAAGTTTCAGGAGTGGGTTTCGACTCCCACGCCCTGCAAGAGACAAGGTAAAAGTCTGAGAGTGAGTATAAAGTAAGAATAGAGTAGAATTGACCAAAAAAAAAAATACTAGAAAGAAATGTCTTAGAGCCTAAAACCGTACCTAGAGGACTGGGAATTGAATGAAACAATTCAAACCTGTAACGTATAGTAAATGATGATTTTTAAGAATGAAAAACCATTGTAACAACACTTGGTGAGTGCTGAATACCTAGAGTGTCAAAATTTGACACAGAGAGACAGTTAAGTGCCAAAAATTAGGAAAGTGATACTTAAGTGCCAAAATCAGAGCAAAATAGATCACTTAATTGCATACGGGGAGCAAATCCGGCTAAAATGTTGACGTGGTGATTTTCTAGCGAGATAAGTGCAAAACGACGTTGTTTTGCATGCCAACGTAGCTAGACAAATGCAAAAATGACGTCGTTTAGACGTGGTAAATAATTAATATAAAAATTAATTAAATTAAATTAAAAATTAAATTTATTTAAAACAGTTAAAATTTAATTATATATATAAAAAAAAAGGATGGAGAGAGGAGGTATGCGTCTAAGGGGTAGGGGCCCGGCCCCGGCCGACCTTGCCCCCACCTTTGCCGGCCCTTCTTGGCAACGGCGGGAAGGCATCGGCGATGGTGAGGGCTTAGCCCGTAGTCACCTTCTTCCACCCCCTTTTTTAATTTTTAATTAATTAATTTTATTTATTTTTATAATTAAATTAAATTAATTTTTATATGAAAATTTGAATCTGCGCAAAAACAATATCATTTTTGCAATTCTTTGTTGAGTCACCTCTTCGGCGAACCGTGTAGGCAAGAAAAATAATAAAAAAATTGTCACGTAGGATTTTCGGCAAGATTCGTTGGAGATGGTACTTAAATATCTTACTTATAAAAAAAATGTCACTTAAGTGTCACTTTCAACTTTCCTAATTTTTAACACTTAAATATTTTTTCGTGTCAAGTTTTAGCACTTGGCTATACTTCTTCCAAAACTTGGTTCATAAATCCTGTTTAAGCCCTCGAACGAGATGAAATCACAAATCCAGCTTTCGCGATTTTACCTAATAGCATTGGGCTCGTTGGAAAGTTCTCGTCATAAGCCTTTTAATGACGGGAAAAATCACGCAAATTGAACCTCAGACGGAGAAGATACATGTCTTTGCGCCGCTCTATGCAGATTCTCTTGGTTTCGAAGTTCCGATACTTTCAAAATAAGTCTCAACGCTCTCAATTTCACTGTCGAATAGAAATGCAAGTGGGAAAAAAAGAAGAAGAAAAAAACGTTGCTATGCATGTGGAAATTAAATCTATGGTATTTACGCCGTGGAATTAAAAAAATATGTTCACTAGAAATCCTAAAATGTATTATAAAAGTCCAATTGAGTCTTAAAACTTAAAAATGTGTAATCAAATTCTAAAATTTGTCAAATTGATTTGATCAAATCCTTCTATTAATTTCATTCAAATAAGTTAACAGAAAATATTAATGTGCTTTACTTTATTTCTTTCTTAAGAAACGTGGTGATGATGTGGTGCCCTACTAAGTGCTACATAAGAATTTTTTTTTACAAATAGAAATAAATAAAACAGTTAAAGTTTTTTTTTTTTAAAATTTATTTATTTTTATAAAAAAAGCAAACAAACTCACACCAATGGATTCTCACTAGTGGTCGCTGAGAAGGCCGAGGTCACTTAGGCCTTCTCAAACCTTGATCGACCCTGGTCAACCTCAAGTGAGGACTTGGCAGCCCTTGATTAGGGCCTGCTAGCCGATAATTAGGGAAGGGTGTGACCCTCACCCCAAATCTAACCAAGGGTTGTTGAGATTCAAGAAGGCCTAGGCAACCTCTGTCAGCCCTTCTCGGCTATGTAGCACCGACACGCGACACGACATGCGATATGTCTTTTTTTTTTTTTATGACCCAGGAAGCCTCCGCACGCCACTTCGCGGTGGAGAGTAAACCCTGGGGAGACACGTGGGAAACCACCACCCACGTGCCCCGGGCAAGGCGCGGCTAGCACTGAAGCAACCACACGCGATATGTCATTTCTCAAAAAGTAGAGAATTTCGATACATTCCGACACGTTAAATATTAAATAAATATTTTTATTTTTAATTAATTTGATTTAAATTCAGAAATATTTTTTTTGGTAAAGTACACTAATAATATTAATAAATTAATTCATTGGAAATTCGAAAGATATATTCATAATTAATACGTATCCATGTTTGAAAATTAGAATCAACTTATTTAAATAAATCTATGATTTTTTACAATGATCAAAATTTATTATCATTTAAAATTCAGTATCTTTATTTTTTAAAATTATTTATTTATTTTTTCCGATTAAAACAAAGTTTCCCCCACTCCCAAATTTATTTTAATTTTTCCCTCCCTCCCCACAAGAGACTATTCCCCCTTCCTAAATTTATTTCAATTTTTTTCCCTACCTTCCCACGGCAGATTATTTCTCCCCCCCCAACCCCAAATTTATTTCACTTTTTCCCCTCCCCACCCACGTGACAGGCTGTCCTTCACCCCATTGAGTTTCCAAAACCCTAGCTATCGAAAAACTTTTTCCCTCGCCGCACGACCTCGCAACCCCTTCCTCTCCTCACTTTTTTCCCCTCGCTGCACGGTCTTCCTCTCGATCCATCTCCATCTCCTCGCCGGACGACCTCCATAGGAGCCCCTTCCTCTCCTCTTCCTCTCGATCCTTCTCCTCCTCCTCCACCTTGCCTTCGGCCCTTCCTCACTTGCAGTTGCAGCCTCGTCGCCGATCCCGCAGCATCACTGTGGCCGCCCTCGCCTCAGTCTCTACGGCCGCCCTTGCCTCGGTCTCTACTCTTTCTCTGGCGGTTTCTCGCCGCCGCGGGCTCGCCATCGCTCGTGGCCTCGTCTCTCCTCCCTCGCCCTCACTTCGATTCGACACGCGTGTCGAGACGAGTCGAAAAAAGTTGACTACGTGTCGAAAAACTCGACACGTGACCCCGTGTCCGAAAACTCCGACACACGTGTCATTCTCGGCGGCTATGGTGGCTGCCAATGGTGAGGGCTTGGCCATAGCCTAAGTTTTATTTATTTATTTACCTTTTTTATTTTTTTATCTAATTTAGTTTGCTTTTTAAAAATTTTCTTAATATTTTTTCTGACGTGGCATTTGGTAGGCGCCACCTCACCGTCACGTGCCTTTAAAAAGTAATAAAATAAGACACATTCACATTTTCTGTTAATCTATTTAGACAAAGTTAATGAAAAGACTCAATTAAATCAATTTGACAAGTTTTATAACTTAAAATATTGTAAGTTTTAAGATTCAATTACATATTTATGATAAGTTTTTAGACTTTCAATAAATTTATCTTGTAATTTTTAATTGAAAAAAAATGCGTTTCTTTTTGGTTATTCAAAGGAAAAGACGTGATGGAATGTTCGTATGTTTTCCTTTAAAAATAAATTTTGTAAAGCAGCAAACGGAGAAAATTTTTGTTGATTCTTATTTTATTCCCCGTGCTGTTGAGTTATGAATTTTATCATCAGTTTATAATGTTGAACAAAAATTAAAACTAAGTTGAGCACGCTCTTAGCGGGCGTATGAAAATTAATACATCGTAATTAATTCTCAAGATTTTTTGATAGTTAGAAGGATCATCTCTCATATTCACAAAATCAGAAAAAGAACCTTGAAAGTACCGCAACTTTCATACAACGCTTACTTGATTATTATAATTTTTTTTTTAGTGTCATAATTTATTTTTTCTGGATCATTTAAGCACTATACAACTTTAACCAATCATTTACATGTCATGTATTTTCAAAATCGTTCTCGTGAGTGCCTTACCACATAGAATTTTTCAATACTTGGATAAATAATATTAATAAATTATGATATTCAAGTGATCAATGGAAAGTTATGGTATTTAAGTAAACATTTTATAGAAATAAAAACAGTCATTTTTGGGGTTGGAATGTGAACGAAAATTAAAATATGAATAGACGACAAAAAAAAAAAAAGAAGAAAAAGTGGGCCCAGTGCAAAGGGCAAGCCCACCGTCTCCAAAACCCAATTGGCAGTCGCGTCTCTTCATCTCGCCATCAGCGGCGCATCATCATCGCCATCGCCATCGCCATCATCGCTGTCTTTTAGAAAAGCAAAAGAGACTTCTCCTTCGATAAAAGAAAAGAAAGAGAAGTAGTGAAAATACGATCTTGGCCTCGCTGCTGCTGCTGCTGCTCCTCCTGCTCGTGGTGGTGCTCCCGAGTCGGACGCCCTCCATCGCTCGCGCCCCGAGAAGAGCCTCTCCCTACGTCGCAGCCGATCCGTCGACGCGATTGACGACGGCGACGGCGACGGCGACGAACGATCCACTCGATCAGGTCCGATTCTGAAAAAAAAGGAGACGAGGAATTGTGCCTTTTTTCTGCCTTCCTGCTGTCGTGTCCAATTGCTCAGCCGTCGCGATCTATTCGGCATCGCCGCTCCGCGATCGATCGGCCGAGCCCTCTTTCGGGATCGTGAGCCGGTGGTTGTAGGTGGGCGCCTAGGGTTTCTGGCGATCGCGGGCGTGTGCTGCTAGCGCGCCCCCCTCGCTTGGTGCGAGTTTTGAGAATTTGAGTCTTGGGGGTTTTGGATTTCGCTTCTTCCTGATTAGAGAGCGGGCGGGCGGGCAAGCGAGGGTTTTTTTTTTTTTTTTTTGAGCAGGGATCGGGAAATTAGTGTATTTTGAGTTGTTTGAGTTTAAGGGAAGATGCAATCGCAAAAGCCTCGGGACCGTGAGAAATTATCTCCGCTGGAGAAAGCCAAAAATGGTAAGCCCGTGGTGAGTTCTGAACCGCGCGCTGTTTCGCAGCGCCGTGGTCCGGAGGGATCACACAGCGGTGGCGATGATTGTAGGAGTTTGAACCCTCCGGGATTGGATGAGCCTTCGGGGGATGGGGGAAGAAGTTCGCCGAAAAGGAGGAGTTCTCATTTGCCCTCGCATGGCGCTAGAGATGGTTGGGTTGATTCAAGACTGGCGACTTCAGGACATGTCAAGAGAAGGCCTTCCAATGATAAGGTTAAACAAAGGGAAGTTGAATCGGGTGAGTTCATTGGGGATTCTGATGGTGACACAGATGATAGTAGACCGATGCATGGACAATCTAATGATTATGTGACTCGTAGATTGATAGAGGGAAGAGATTCTAGTCAAAGTAAGAACCTAACCTCTGGTCGGGAATATGCAATGGTGGATAGAAAAGCAGTAGCCATGAAAGATGGTGTTGGACGGGAGCCTTATTGTGAAATTTGTGCAATGGAGAGGCAGTCAGCATTACAGGACAGTGATATGCGCTGGTATGAAAGTGAAAGATATCGGTGCCAAGATCGCATTCACTTTAATAAGTTGGAACATCTTAAACCTCACCAGCAAAGTGATGCAAGATTTAATCCAAGAGCTGTTGCTCGTGCAGCTCTGCCTGCAGCTTATTCTAAAGAATCGAGTTTTCACAATGATTTTGGGAGGTCATCAGGCAATCATTCACGGAGAGAACTTATATACTCTCATGGGGTTAGAGAGCCCTCGAAACCTACGAATAAAAATTCAGAGAGGCAGAAATATGCAGAAACTTCATATGGAGGTGCCCATTACCAGAGAATGCTTATTGATTCTGGAAGAGAATCTGATATGGGACTGAGGAATATGCAAATCCCCAGGAAGCATGCTTATGACACCCTCGGGGATGAGCGGGAGAACTATTTTGATGTCAAGCCACAAAGACTTGCTCACGAGATTGATAATTTGCATGAAACAATACCTGTTCATGACCAGGTAAATGATCAAGTACAGTACAGCCATGGTGAAATAAATGATCATGCTAGAAAGGTGACAGGACCAAGTATTGTTCGGTCTGTAGACAATGATGAAGAAAATGCTGATGATTATAGGAATTTCGAGAGGAGAAGTGCATGGAATCATGCTACCATGGAGGAGTCAACTGTTCCAAAGAGTTTTAAAGGATCAGATGTTTCACATCAAGATTGGACACGTTCTGATTATGGTTCTACCCACACCATTCATAAGAGCAGAACATCGCAAGAGTCAGCCTTTCTACGTATTGGCGCAAAGCAAGGTAATCAGATCTCAGAAGTTAGACCAAGATATGATATTAGAAGAAATGATGACTCATTGAACCCAAAAGAGATCTATTTTGATGACTCCATGTCCAAGTATGATAGAGGCATGCATAGAGCTGCTGCAAGAGTGAAGAGACTGAAAGTGGAAGAAGGCTGCAGCTATGAGCCTTATAATAGGATACCGAAAAGAAGAATGTATGATATAGAGGAAGAATTTGGTGACTATGCTCATAGAGGTTCAATGCCTGCAAACAGAAACTTATGTGAGTTTGAGGATCTAGATAACAGTGATGAGTTGGTTGGGGAAGATTATAGGACCGAGTTATACTCACCTAGTGGTGTAACATATAATTCTGATGAAGAGAGATCGAGTGAAATGGCATATTATAGACAAAAGTATCATCAAGATGATTTTTCAGATGGTTGTTGGTCATATCAAAATGGGTTGGAGCATCAACAAGTGGATCCAGTGAGATTATCTGAACATGGACAGAGATACTTGAAGGGTTATCATAAATCCCAGCCTTTGAAACAGTACAAGTCACAACATTTCGGTTACAAGAAGCGATTTCCCAAAAACCAGAGAATTAGGAAGAGATATGATGAATCCAATGAGGGTCAGCATTCGAATGATGGTGATGGATTAGAAGAACCAGAAAGTGCTGTAGTATCTGAATTTCCCGAGGAATCAGAGGAATTTGAGAAATCAGTGCACGATGCCTTCTTAATTTATTCAAAAAAGCTTAACACTAACTCAAGGGTTCAAAGACGATACCTGGCTCAAGGAAAAGCTGGAAGTTTATTCTGTGTTGTATGTGGCAGGAGGTCTGTTTTCCTATCCAATTTTTCTTATTTGAAGGTGGAGTACTTGCTTTATATTTTAATTGATTGTCTAAGAATTATGCGATTGTGTTTCAAGCCATGTCAGCCGTAAGCGAATATCTTACTGATGCTTAGGCTATGCTTAGGATAATATGGTTTCTTAAGTCAATTGGCTGAGCTTCTTTTGCAATGGCAGTTTAGATGGCATTGTCACTGACTCTGGCATCCTTAAAAGGAAAACGAACTTCTCTAGGGCTGGTGCTATATGCTTTCTGACATTGACAATGGTTGTTTTGACTTCATACTGTGAGTGGTATATTTTTAAGTTAACCTAGATGAAGAGGAGACGTTGACGCTGTTGTAGTCAGGAAGATTTTTTGGTTCTGGTCCCCATCCGAGTCTCTTATGCCATGCCATCAGTAAAGTGGGTCACTTGTGACATGCTGTCTGGGCACAGTTTTGTATGTTGACGAGCATGAAGTTAGTTTTGCTTGAGTTCCATGCTTTCATATGCTAGTGGAAAACTATATCCATTTTCTTGCCAGCTGAATTGTCTGCAAGCTGTTTGGAGTGGAACCAAAATGCTTTGGGCAGCATATCATATAAAAGAAACTAGCTGATGTAGCAGTTAATTTCAACAAGGATAAATTAGCACGCCGATTGGAGTTTTTGAGCTCAGTTAAATGCTTTTTATCTTGTCTTGGGTATTCAACCCAGTGGCAAGCGAGCAGTTTAGATCTGGGTTGGAGGTGTGATACTTGCATAAGAGCAAAATTGAAGAGATTTTTGTTTGGAATCAGAGTTCTCTGATTTTTCTGTCAGACTCACTCACCCAGTTTGGGCCCTCTCATCTTTACAATTACAGTTAAGGTGACATTTCAAGGGGCATAGGTCTCTCTTTAGCTATGATTATGCAATTGTTGGACTAGTCATTCTCGAACATAGAGAAGAGGGAATGTTAAATGAGTTGCATACCTCTGTTTTGCTTGGTTTGGATGGTAAGGGTACGTGCTTATGAGCTTCTATGGTCAAGAATCAGTGTTGACAAGCTTGAAGTACCTGTAGCTTGGCAGCGGAACTCAATTCTTAGTAGATCTGCTGGTGGTGTATGTTATTCTACTTAATGCGTAATCCATATCTAGATCAAACATGCTTGAGGACTTTATGATTTTTCAGCTTCCTGCTCAAACTGGGAAATTTGGGCATGTAATTACAGCATCCGGAGGTTTTCTTCAATTGATACTCACATCATCATTTTGTTTTCTGCGTGTCAATCCCTAGAATTGACATATCTTCTTGGAGAAGCTTGTTATGCCATTCTAGTTCTCGGTTTATCATATTTTTAGCCAAGCATTCTACTTCCAGTGGTCATGCTGTTAAAAGTATTTATATGTTTAGCTGATATGAGCTATGTATTAACTCATTTTGTTTAACATCTGGACAATATTTATCTATATTGTGACATCCTGAACTTGTTTGTTAGAGAAGCTGCGCGCTCTCTTCACACTTGTCACATAGCATGTATGTGCCTATGCATGCAATTGGAGATGCACGCACATGTATGCAAGCACACCAGCACACATAAACACACCCAAGAGGTGTCGTTTTAAAGTTCAGGTAGCTTCAATTTGAAATTATAGTTTTACAAACACCCTCATACACCCATTCACCCACCCACATGAACTCAATTTTGTACACTTCACTCACCGATTTCTGTCAGGTCTCTTTGAGGTCTGCTTTTCTAGTCTGATTTACAGGTCTATTGAGTGCATTCTGATGCGCTACAATTAGTGTATTTTTCTGACGCAACATGATGTATTTGTAATTGTCATTTGAAGGTTCACATTTTTTCTGCAATACTTGGATAACAATGAGGTGTTCTAGGGAAGCTGCTATTAAGGGAGATGCTACTACTGAATGTCTCCTACTACACAGCATAAGCTTAGTTTATTTGGTTCATTATACTGGTTTATAGTCACTGGTTCTTGATCACCTTTGTCTTGATGACTTTCGTCCTATTTGCACATCACCTGTAGGCCTTGTTCCCCCTTTTGGTTTTTAGTGCTTTTTTTTGCACTTTAAAAGATAATTTTCTTTCCAGGATGGGTTAATGTCTTTATTGAATAAGATCTGCCCCTTATTTGTAGAACAAATAATTTCCTCATGCTGGTATTACAATATGCCATTATACAGTGTACTGATGAATTTCATATCACTATCCTACAACAGCTCTTCCAAGGAGTTCCAAGGTACTCAGAACTTGGCAAAGCATGCCCTCATGTCTCGGAAGGTAGGGCTAAGAGCTCAGCATCTTGGACTGCACAGGGCAATCTGTGTTTTGCTTGGGTGGAGTCTTGTGACTGCAGACCCGATAAATTGGGTTCCAGAACCGTTGCCTGATGACATTGCATTGACTCAGAAGGAGGACTTGATTTTGTGGCCTCCCCTTGTTGTCATACACAACATTTCTATGGCAGTGGATGATCCTAAAGACCAGAGAGTAATCCCAAGGGAAAGGATCGAAACATTTTTGAGAGGTTTGTGCTTGTGTATATGAGAACATGCTAATGCTTCTGAAGAGGACTTCTTAAAAATTTTCCTCGTTCTTTGTGACCTCCTTCAAGAAAAAAAGTTGGCCTTTTAAGATTTGTATAAATGCAGCATTTAAATGAATTTAAGAAAGCACTACATATAGCATTTCCCCTGGGCTGTCTCAGATCTTCTGATCATTCCTAATTCATCATTGTGGGATGTGCCCGAGGTTAAGACCCAATATGCAGTGTTCATTCTCTAAAAGTGGGATATTGCTTCTATGATGATAATGTTGCTTGGTTTGTTCTTCATCTTATGGCAGGTAAAGGTTTCGCAGAGGGTAAAATGGTGGTTTGTCTTGGGAAGCCTGCCGACCAAAGTGTCATTGTGGTGAAGTTCCTAAACACGTTCTCTGGACTTGGAAATGCCGGTAAACTGCACGAGTATTTTGCTGAGAATAAACGTGGGAGGGTTGAATTTGAGAAGAGAACTACAGATCATGGCGAAGGCAATAAAAATGAAGCACCAGGAATGCAGGGAAATGACGAAGACGAGACACTTCTCTATGGATATATGGGGATTGCTGAAGACTTGGACAAAATCGATTATTATGCTAAGAAGACCAGTTGGGTAAAGAGCAAGAAAGAGATCTACGATCTTGCAAATGCTCCTGTCAAATCGAAGGAGAGCTAATTGTACCTGGCCGCACTTTCCGTGATCAACAAAATTACGCGGCATCATGAGTTGCACTGGAATTAGAGTGCATTTTTAAAGGCTGGACTTTTTTTCTATTGTGAGGTCTGTTTATGACGTGAAACTTTTATTTCCTGGAGCCAACTATGTTTATGCTTATAAAGATAATGTACAGGTGCAGTGACCTTCTGCTGCTTTGCACTTTGAGTCTAATTTATGTTACCTTTCTTTATGGTGCTGTTGTTACTTACGGACTTCGTCAAAAGTATGGCTGTTGAAGCTAGAACAAATTGGCCAAAAGAAAGGGTGAAGGCGTTGCCTGTCCACTCCTTGGCAGTGAGTCTCTAAGGAGTGTTCACATATTCAAGAACAAAAGGAGGGTTGAATTTCCTTAAGAGGGGAGGGTGGGGGGTGTGCAACAATTTGATTCGAATGTCACGAGTTTATTAACTTTTCAATGCTTATGAAGTCTAAGAGTATTTAAATTGACAGGATTATGTGATACATAATGTGCCAAAAAAAAAAAAAAAGGCATGGAAACTCTTGCGACAGTCAGCTACCAAGCAGCTACAGTATTAAAACTTTCTCTACCCCTCTTCTTCTAAGCACTCGCTTGAAGGCTGTGGCGACGCTTCACTGACTTCGCATCAAAGGTCGGGGAGGGTCGCGGCCTTCAAATTTCGGTCAAGGTTGGGCACAACCTCCACGGCCACGGAGGTGGCCCAGATATGCCAGACTCCCAGACAAAGCTTGCATAGCCATTGCAAGCTCGAGTGGCATTGAGCTCACCCAACCATGGCAAGAGCTTGAGCTCGAGCTCGCCGTAAGCTTCTTGCATGGGCATTGGTCTAATAATGGTGCAGTGGCGCAACCTTATTAATTCACACTCTAGCGTTAAGGTCATGGCCACTTTAGCTTGATTGAGCTAGATTCGATGTCGGAGGGGCTTCAAGGAAAGAATGCCATCTGAAAGCACTTCGAGTAGATTAGTAGAATCTCGTATTACCTAGTGTTGTGTTCAATCTCCCATCCTAGAAAGATCTTTGCCAAATGAGAAATCTTCTTTTTCTATAACATGAACGTTTAGGTCACACATCAAAGAAAGAATTGCACGTTTGATCAAGGACAATATACTCATCTCTTGATTTAAGCGACATGAATGTGTTGAGTGCATTAAGGAGCAAAATAACGAAGACTAAAAAGAAAGGTTCAACTCGTTCTGTCATATTGGAATCATTCACTCTGACATCATGGGCCCAACTCATCCAACACATATTTTGTAGCGGTGGTCCATAAGCTGTTTCAAACACTTCTCTTAACTGAAATATAGGAGGACTTTCAGGGATGAGAAAGAGTCACCGACGAGATTGTAATCAAAAGCAGTAAAAATGGAGATTGTGAGGCCCCCTACTCTCGTCGAAATTAAGATGAATGAATCACCTTTTATCTGAATTCTCTTGTTCAATATAGTGTTAACACTAGCTATCCATGTAATGGAGAAAAGAAGCCATGGACATTCTTCAACCGAAATCAATTGTCAAGCGGCACCGGATCCAAGGTCTTCGCGATTTTCCTCCCGGATGCGGACCTTTCACCCTAGGGATCGATCATCTGACGATTGGGACTAATGAGGGGAAGATGAGTGATGATTCGATCTCAGAGAGCATTGTTCTTGATGGATGCGAAAAGTCAATTGATGAAGAAGAAGAGGGCGAAGATCCAGAAGAAGTGATCATCTCTAACCACGAGAATGATGGTTTGGGGGATCCTGACCCAATTAAAGATGAGTTTGAAGACGTAGAAAAAGATGAGGATGGCAGTGACAAGGATGAAGACGGGATAGTGAAATGGAGTGTCTTATGTCGGATGATGATATTAAGGGTGATCAGCTGGGGTTTCTACCTAGTCGTGATTGTGATGATAAGACAGTCAAGTTATCGAGAGCGATGGAGACAATTAATCAAACCTTAGATATTATTTTCATGACATGCTCCTTTACATTCAATTACATCTCTCAACTTAAGTGAATACTTGTGAATGTTTTCTTCAAGTGCTATCCTTGCATAGATATATCTTGATTGATTAGCTGTCAAAATATATTGATCATTCACAAATGAATTTGCAAGTGAATTTACAAGACAGTGCACAAGAGAGAGATTTAAGCTTTTCTAATTTGAGGAATTTTATGGACTAAATTATAGCTGTTGTGTCAATTTTCAAACAATATTCTTTGATAAGAAGCAATGAAAACAAGTTTTCAATTTCATGGAAATCTTTTACAAACATATAACAGAGGAGCTGAATATTCAACAAACAATGTTATCAAAATTTTCTTAATCCATATTTCTAATTGGCGAGTTAATAGTATGATCATTATATTGAAGATATTAATCCCATCCTTTTTTAGTTAAATCTTACTAAAACGCTGCCTAAGATATAGCCTGGTTATACCGACATTATCATCATGATTGCAAAATTAAAATTCTCATGACATTGTCGCCTCCTTTTACTCATCTCCATCGAGAGACTTCTCTCGGAATATAGTGGAAAGTTTGAGTCTCTTCTTGAGCTGGATTCTCAGGAACGTCAAATGCTTTTGACTGTACAAATCTCATGATAGCCTTTTGAATGAGCACGTGCACTCTACAGCAATCCCAGCTTTTGTAGGTTTGAGAGGTCAAAGGGTCAAGACTGCTTCGGTGAAATGAATAGTCGATAGATGCCATCATTACTACCAAACAGCAACTCTTGTTCCCAAGAACTAGCATGAGAGCTTTTAGTTGCGATGGCATGTCAAACTAACATCATGCTTCTCGTTCTTCTAGGAGTGAATAAAACGCTTGGTTTTACACCTAATTAAAACCCATTTCAATCTTGCGAACAAAAAGAAAGGATTAATAATAATAATAACTCAAAGTTAATATACTTATGATAAATTTATGAAAAATTAATTTTACAATGAAAATCACAAAAAAATCCTAAATTATGTCCAATATAACATATCTACCATAAACTTTTTTTGTGACATCAAAAATTCAGAATTTTTATTTATGTGACACATTCAACTCAACCTTATATAATTTTTCTTGTGATATCAAAAACCATAAAGTTGTATCCATGTAACATAATTTGGTATTCTAGCAAGTTCCATTGATATTCCGACAAGCTCTCATTAGTCATTGTTGCATAAAAAGTTTGGAATTGTTATAAATGTATCACATAGGTAAAAGTTTAGAGTTTTAGTGTCACAGAAAAAATATAGGCTAAATGTGTTACATGAGTACAAGTTTAGGGTTTTTGATGTTATAAAAAATAGTTTAGGGTAAATATGTTACATTGGGCAAAGTGTAGAGTTTTTTTTGTGGCATTTTCCCTTAATTTTACAACTACTAAAAATAAAAAATTGATATATCTATAACAAATTTACCATTTATTAGTTTCTGTTAAATTTTATCATCAAATTTTTACATTAGACAACACGTGATGGGTGGACTAATTTGAGGACCACAATGAATGATATATTCGTCATATGTATATCGGTTTGGAGTTTTCGATTATCAAAAAATTAGTTTTAGGTAAATTTAGCGTAGATAGACCATTTTAGGGTTATTCGTGGTATTAACCTAGAAAAACCAATTTGAATCTAATTGATAAAGTTATTAAATCAATCTGTTGTGATCTCTATGGGCTACTCTTAATAAAATTAGTCTATTAATAAAAAATACAGAAAATTAGTCTAGTACATTGGGTTAATTACATTTGCAATAATTTAGACTTGACTTATTTCATAAAAAAATACATTAAAAAATCCTAAAAATGATTGTTTATATCGCTTATAGGCGATCATTTTCCATTAACTAATTATCAAGGAATAGAATTTTCATCTTTTACGAAAATGTCTAAATATAAATTATTACCGATTATAAAAAAAGCATTTTCAATTAACTATTTATTACAAGCGATCATTCTTTTAACGGTTGATAGAGATGGCTGTGTTTTTTAGATAGATTGCTTTGAAGAAAGGAGAAACCAAGTAGAAAAAGGCCGATGATTGTGCTCACGATGATTGTCACTTAGAGTCACCTCGCGACTTGCAATTTGACGAGCGAAATACGGATTTCCAAAAACCAACTTGGAGAGCGACGGGGCAGACCAAGTGTATATGTAGACACGTGATCAGTGTTATGGTACCAAACTGAGTTTTTGCCTAATCACTTTATATACTTTGGGAGATTGATCACCCGCGGATTTTTCTCTCACTCTAATCGTCAGTTATAAAATTAGTTTGTTAGTATTGCAAAATTTAAGACTTCTCTCCATTAACAATAGATGGAACAGAGACGGGAACAATACGGTACCCGACTTGCCCAACGTCTAATTGGACGTAAACGGGTAGCAAGTTTAGAAAACGGGTCGTGTTTAGGGTCAATTACTATATATATATATATATATATATATGACTATTTCCTTTGTTTTCTTTGTATTTATTAGGTGGCTGAGGAAATATACATAGTTATCAACTATATACATAAGGAAAAACAAAATTGAATTTTTTTTACCAAATCATTCATTTTTTGGTAAAACAAGCGGAACTTAAATAAAATCACCCCAAAAAATAGAGGGAAAGTACAAAAATAATTCTAAATTGTATTGGTATCGATTTAATTTTAAACGTTTCAATGGAACAAATTTAGTCTTAAATCTTTTGCATTTATATCTATTTTGCCAATTTAGGTCGGAATTTGGTTGGAAATTGCTGATATTGACATCGATTGTTCTACACAACCACACTGATGTGTACATTTTAAATAATTTTTTTATTTGTTTTATAATTTTGATGTTTTTTTTTTCTTTTCTTTTCTTTTCTTTTTATTATCTTTTTGTTTTTTTCCTTTCACTTTGGTTGGCTAGGGCCAACAAGCCCTTGCTAGCTGCCAATGAGGGTCATGACTTCACTAGCGATGGACGCGACCCTCGCCTGAAAGGAAAAAAAAAAAAAAAAGAAAGAAAGAAATAATAAATTATAAATAATAATTTATTTTAAAAAAATTATTAGAATTTGTCTATATCAACACCAACCATGCCATGTTGGATGACCATCGTCCATGTCGATGATTTTTGGCCAAAATTAACTAGATGAACTCAATCGATATAGCTGCAAAAGATTTATAATTGAATCAATACCAATACAATAAATTTAAGACTTTTTAAACACTTTCCCCACAAAGAACATGAGAATATATATTCAAGCTCTCTTTCAAATACAACTTCCATTTGATCATTCAAGCATCTAAAAAAAAAAAAAAAAAAAACCCTTTCCATAGGTCCTTTTTTTTTTTTGTTTCGTTCGTCTTACTCTAACTTTTAACTCACTTTTACACTTCTACCCTACCTCTTTGCAAAGCATTGAAGTCGAACCCACATTTGAAACTAAATGTCATCACCCCTAGCTCTTATACTAGAAAATTTACCCATGATACAAGCCAGGGAAAACAAAAACAGAGTTTGTGCCCACATGCACGGTCTACCTTTAGGCTCAAAATAGGAATTGCCTGTTAGTCATCAAATTCTTTTTCATTTTTTGACTCATATCATAGAAAATTTTATGGTAGCAAAATTCCGATACACAAGTTTCACATTATGGCAAGTGTAGAGTACATTACTAGGATTGATCAAAATATTACTAAGTTTAAAGAATTATACTAGGCAAAAAGGAAGAGAGGAGAGAGGTTTTAAGGACTCATAGTAAACCACACAATATTATTTCTAGATAGGGTGCATTCTGCCTTTTAACATTTATAAGCACCACCTTATATATGCAAGCACTAAAGACAATTTTACAAACTCTTAGTGGCCGACAATGACCAATTATTTGACTTTTATACTAATAGATGAAGATCTTGCTTTAAGCATATTCTTATCTTACATCTTCTGTTTTGGCTACAATTCCAAATAGTGTCAAATAGTACCAAATAGTACATGCTTAGTGCTGAATAGTGCTAAAAAGTGTTTCCAAGCCAAGTTTTCTTTCTCTTCACGTGTTTGGCTCAAATTTCTTTTTCCTTTGGTGCTCTAGTCTTTTCTCCCGAAGGCTTTTTCATGTTATTTTAAAATGCTTTAGAAATCATACTTATGGATTATCTCAACATCATCTGAGCTATCAGAGTCATCCCCGTCTTTCTGTCTCATGTATTTTCTAATGAGTCTTTCAACTTCGAGAGCTTCGAGGTGGTGAGTGTCTATGGTTTCTAGCGACTGGTTAGAGCTTGATGGAATATTAGTAATACTTTCCCTAGATTATTTTTATATTGCTATCTAAGTGCTTTTAGGAACTTCTCTATTTCAATTTCTAGAGTACCTTCCATATTTAATTTAGACGGTCTTTGTCTTTTGGATGAGTGGTGAGAGCTTGTCAGGATTAGTGGAACTTGTTAGAATGCAAGGTTGGGGTAGGTACTTAAGTTGAAGCAATGGACTTTCTTCGTTAAGACCTAGTCTAAGTACAAGCTACAATTCACCATGATCAAAAGGATTTTATGACAATGATCCTCCCCATAGGTCTCGTGATGATGATGAAACTAGATCTTGTGAATTTTTTGGTGACTTAGAAGTGTCCAATACATTTATTCCGTAGTATTTTCTTAGGCAAGCATCAATCGTTGGATGGCTTGCACAATAGTCATCACAATGATTTTAAGAAATACGACCATTTTCTGTTGTCCATGCTTTTGGTGGAATAATTTGATTGCGTTGGCACAATATCCTCCATAATTATCGATACTGTTGAGGATATACTAAGATTCTACAAGGAAGTGTTGTAAAAAACATGTTCGTAATAGGTTGGAGTTTATATGTGGATACTCCAACATTTGCTGGAGTTTTACACATATCTCCACTAGGCCGGACAAATACCAATGGCCTGGAAAATAAAACTAATATCTAAAGTTCTAGGTTAAGCCTACATGCTCTAAGTTGGGTTTGAAAAATATTCTTCCATGCACCCAATGATTTAAACTAACTAAGCATTTCTCCATAATATTGATACTTGACTTCTCCTTGAATAATTCTACTGATAATAAGAGGCATCTTAACTGTTGGAAACTCAATGGCAATAGTATAAAGATTAAACAAATACCAATAAAACCATTTGAGTTTCTCTGGGAATTCCTCTTCTAGGAAGAAAGTGAGAGGATGAATAAATGGATATTTTGGATGTAGTCCATCTAGCCTAAGGAGAAGACCACCATATTTACTAAAAATATGGAAATGATATTGCCACATAAGTCTTCCAAGATTCTCAACAAGAACATTGTATTGAATTAGCTTAAGGATCTTTGGTAAATATGAATATGAAGGCCATTTGGGCTTTATCTCTCCGACCTTGAAACCGCCTCTTGGATTTCTGACCACATACATATTTATGGATATGGTAGCTACAAATTCTTTTGATTTGGACCAAAAATCAGCAAGTATTTTTTTTCTTGCAATATGTTTGGTCTCAAAGGAATACCTTGAAAACCATTTTACTCATCTAAGAAGCTGTGGATGTAGAATTTGCTTCTGCTTAAACTTCAGCATTTCATAGAATGAGGACATGTCCACTTCCACAAGGAAATGATGTCCTACAAGATGGAATTCAAATTTTTTGATGCCATATGTTACTGCCAAAATTTCTTGAAATGTAGAGTAGTAATGCATTTTCGCTTGCACGAATCTTCCATTCTTATGGTCACAAATTTATGGCTTTCCATCAATTTCTTTAAGAAGAACAATAGCCCAATATTTATCACTGGCATCTATTTGCAAGACCCTTTACCCCGTAGAAGGGATTTGCAAAGGAGGGAGATGCTGCAGAATTTCCTTAAGTTTGCATACAGACTTATATTGCTATGGTCTCCATGGAGGAGCATCTTTTTTTAGCATTTGTTGTAGGGGACTTATAAGCTCTGTGATTTTTCGGATAAAGTCCCTAAGATAATTTACAATCCCAAGGAATTGTTGAACATGCTTGTCAGAAAGGTTTCCATCAGGAAACTTTTGTAATTCTTTAGCCATATGAGGATCGAGATGATAAGTTTCATCTTTGAGATGCATCCCAAGAAACTCAATTTCTTTTTGGGCAATAATCATCTTTTGGGATAACATGATGCCATGCTTTCACACCAAGTTTGCAAATTGGGCTAACAATTTACAATGAGAATCCTCATCTGAACTATAAAGGAGGATATTGCCAATGTAAATTTGAGCATCGGTCATAATAGGTTGAAAAATTCTGCACATAGCCTTTTGAAATAACGAATGAGCTGTTTTGAGGTCGAAAGGGAGCATCGTTTATTGGAAATATTTATTTGGAATACAAAATTCAATTTTTTGTACCTATCTTTAGGGTGAATTTCCAGCTGCCAAAATCCAGCTTTAAAGTCAAATTTGGAATAGACTTTAACTTGGGTGAAGCTAGAGAATTAAGAATTACGATGTGGTAGGGGAAATTTATCATCTTACGGGAATTGGTTAAGAGGCTGATCATTGATAACCGGTCTCATTTTTTCTCTATTCTGCTCCACTTGCTTGTTGACATAGAATACTTCACAAGCCCATTGAGAGTATGAGGACTCGACTAATTCTTGATGAAGCAAATCCGAGCATTCCTTTTGTGCTAAAAGCAAATGTTCTGAGTTCATTCTAGAGTGACTAACTTTGATGAGATTGACATTTTTGTTTTCATGAAAGGAAGATTGATGAAGAAATCAGGATTTTTCCATGAAGGGTTAGAGTATTTTTGGACCAAATCTGAGTGAAAGTATGCACATGCTCTCAGAAGGACTTGTAAGATGGGAGCTAAAATGATCATTTGAATAGTGAAATATCTTTGGATGTCTACAAATTCCTAGAATCGTCCTTTGAATTGTAATCCATTAGCCACAATTCTAAGTTTAGGAATTTGTGTAAGAGCATCCCAACCAATAATGATATCTTTATCTAGTGAACTCGAACTAAGGATTTTGGTGATGACTAAACATTGGGGTAAAAATTGTATAGTGATATGTTTGCTTTGAACTCTTATAGCAAAGGTATCTCCAGAAGCAAAGTTAAAATATCAGGTGTATGACGTCTAATATTTTTTGAAAGTATCTTTACATCAAGAATAGAAGCACTAGATCTAGTGTCGATGAGGGCAATAAGACAAATAGACTTATCTTACTTAGATGGATATATTTTTACAGGGAAATATGGAAGGATAAAAGGAGTATAAGTACAAAGATCTTAGATTGTGGGGGGTTTAGAGAAGAAGAATACCTCTTCTTTAGGTTCTTCTAAAGAGCTTTTAATGTCACTATTTTGTGACAACGTCTAGATGGCGCACATTGTGTGTTTGGTTGGTTCATCTTCTAGGGAGAAGACTGACTCAACATCATCATCTTAGAGTGATACTCCAGTTTGCTTCTCTATCTTCTAAATTAAATGGGATTTCTTCCTTTAACCTTTGGACAATTTTTGGCAAAGTGGTCATTCTTGTTACAAATGTAACACCTATCGGATTTTCTACACCTTCTAGAAGAGCTTCGTTTGGAGCGTCTTTTTTGTAAAAATTGCCATTTGCACCTTTTCTTCATACGTTCTAAGGAAAATCTTTTAAAGTGTCTTCATTTTTTCCATTGATCCCCACAAGAATGATCGTCATAGGAGTTTTTTTTTTAACACTTGATTCTTAACTCAGGTTTTTGACAAGTTCGATCAAGTTCTTTGTTACTCTTGAGATAACTTCTGAAAGCCTTCCTACGGATGCAAAAATCATCAATGGCAAGATGTGTCTCCTGCTAGAGTTCTCCAAGAGGAACATTGGCAACAATCTTCTATTTATTTTGAATGAACCTTTCCACAATTTGTCCATTTTTTGGAATGGAAGCCCAAAAGACCCGCTTAAAATTAGGGTCAGCTTTAAGGGCATAGAATAATTTAAGCATTTCTTGGAAATGCCTATTCAAATGCTTTTTCCGCAAAGAGCAGTATTTTCTTTCAAAAAATTCTCTTCTTTTGAGCTCAAAAAGATCTTCTGGTTTCCCAATAAAGAAATGGTGGTTAACTCGGATCACATAACAAAAATCTGTTTGAAGTAGAAATGTCATTTGATGCTGATCAGAAATAGTTCTTTACCAATCTTTTAAGCTTCTAGTAAATCTGCTCATGAACTCAATTAGTATTTCGTACCGATTTTCAACAAAAAGTGCCTTTGTGTTGAGTCAAGCATGAAACTCTTATAATCTATCTAGCCATTTGAAATATGAAATATCATCGAGTATGAAGTAGTATTTTGAGGTCAAAGACTTCTATTCAGAGTTGAGTCATGAAGGTGTACTACTTCTAGCTTGGATGAATTTGATTCCAGTTCTTCTTCAGAAGGATTAGCCATAAAGATAATAGGCCCACGGGATACTAGTGTTTGTGGCTTAAAGATTGAAGTATTTTCAGAGGAAATGAATTCAATTTTGAGGCTAATTTAGAGGTAGTTTGATTAGCAGAATCAAATGTAGCAATAGTTTGTATCTTTTGTCTGCTTTAATCTTGCAGGAAAGCCTCAAGTGGATTTATAACCATATGAGCAAAAGAGGTCTCCAAAAAAGGTTTAGGAGCTGGCTTTTCACTAATTTTTCTTTGCTTTTTTTTTTTTATTTCTTTGATACAATTTTGAAGCATCACAATGTCCCTTCAATCTTGCTTTGGAGCTTCATCAATAATTGAGGCAATTGCTGTAGCTTTAGAGGGGCCCACTTTCATTGGAATCGTTTGCCAAGGCTCGGAAAATGGATCTAGATGAAGAACAAATTTTCCATCCTACAAGAGCTTAATTTGTCTCCTTAGTTTTTCCATTTCAGCCGTCTAGTCTTCCAAATAATGATGAGAGACACATTTATCATATTCCATCTACTGGAGTTTCTTCTAAAATGTCTCAAGCAATTTATTTGTGATCAAAGCTGTTTGATCAACTTTTTGGTCAATATGATTATGACAAGCCTGAACAATTGAAAGCTTGGTGTCATTTGTCTTGAGAACATTATTTTGGGCGAAAGCATATTCTGACTACCGATCTAGGATAGCTTCAGTAGCGTTGACTTACTTTTGTCTTCCATGGTCATCATTATCTATGGGATTTGGGACCTTAGGGATATAACATAACCAATTATAAGCATTTGTAAATTTTTCTAATACTGGAAATGGGACACTAGTATGAGATCTTTCCAAAAGTGGAAAGTTTGAGGATTGGAACATACAAAGGATGGAAGGACATGTGGTGGTTTTGGTTTTTGGGAACATGGGGGATGAAGTGCTTTGGGTACTTCTAGAGAGAAGGAATTCTTTTTAACCCATTAGTGGATGGGTTTATAGCAAGGTGAGATATGGGGTGAGGGTTTCTTTCTGGATGGTGATTGAGGAGGTGGAGGAGGTTCACATGGTTCAGGGAGTTTCAAAGGAGGGTGTGGTCAAGGTGATCTATAAGAAATCATGAATTGATATTTTCCTCTGTCTTCATCAAAAAATCCAACAGTGGTCTCCATCAAGGTACCTCTGGTAAAATTTATCTTTTGACTATTTCTTTATTCTAGATGGCCTGTCATCTTCTTCTTCATCCGGAGGATTTGTACAAAAGGAAAACTAATAATCAAGATCCCAAAAGCAGTGTCCTATACAAGGGTATTTATAGTAGTGAATAGGACATCCCTTTGGGTTAAAATATTCAATTATGGATTTTGAATCTAGGTGGCCATTGATAGCTGGAACATGGGCTGCATAGGGTTGCATCATAAGAATAGTAGGAAAGATAGAAGAAATGGTTTCTTCTTTTTCCTTACAAATTTTAATGACAAATGTGCCATCTTTTTTTTTTGGGTGAACTAGGACTTTGTGGATTGGATAGGCCTGGAGTTATGGTGGATATTTTCATGATTAGTTACCGACGTGTCTTCGGGTAACATAGTTAGCTGATCTCGAGGAATCTGTTTGAGCACATGAATACAAGAGGTTTGGTCATTATCCACCAAGATGAACAAGGCATCTTCAGAAATCAGGGAAGTTGAGGTCAATGGTGTGATTTTGGACTCCATAATCCATTTGGTAATGCAAGATATCGGCAATAAAATTTGTAGCCTAAGGTGCTCTAGTAATCTGTAGCTAAACCTTAAGGGCTGAAAGAAGTCGTGGATCTAAGAGAGCCATATTGAAGTTGGGAAACAACGTAACAAACACTATTCCTACATTGAAGGTGGTTTGAATGGTGCCAATGCAAGTATGCTAGCAGTTTAAAAAACAGGTGTCTAAGAGAGCCATTCAAGCAACCACGAGTAAGCCCTTCCTTCCATGCACCAAAGTAAAAATGCATTTAACCCTGCTATATCCACTGTCATGGAAAGTCAAAAAGGATTTTAAGGGTGAGAAATTGTTATTGTTGGGTAGTTGGGATAGAATGCTGGTTAAATTTCGAGGACTGGACAAACTCTTTAACTTCTTCAGAAGTATGCTTAATAGAACGGATAGATGAAAAAGAGAATGGTTTAGCAAAAATAGAATACGGATTCATAAGTGGAAGGTGAGTTTCGGAAATTTTGCTATCTTCATTGAGGTAGGAGACCTCATAAAGATAGTCAATTTTTGAGACATGAAAAGTACGAAGTTCTAATGGGGGGCTAATGGAAATGGGAGCATTTATGGTGGAAGGTGTGGAAATTTCTAAGGATTCTATCATGGTATTGAAATCTCCCTTTCTGTATTGGATATTGAACTTTAAACTAAAAATGTGCTAAAAAATGCCATCGCTCTGATACTAGAAAATTTGCCTATGATACAAGTTAGGTAAAACAAAAACAGAATCTGTGGCAGGTATGCTATCCTACACATACGACCATCTCTTAACTCATATCATAAAAAATCTTAGAGTAGCAGAATTCCGATGCATAAGTTCCACATTGTGGCAAGTGTATAGCATACCACCAAGATTGACCAAGAATCAAATTTCCTACCTCCCGTTTTTCATGTGGAAAAGGTGGCTACTAGGGCAACCCTCAATGATTCATAGGTCATTGCTTAGCATATTGCTTCAACTTTGACTAATTCACAAATCTCTTGTCCTAGAATTAGACAGTAGTTACCAAATCTAGTTCCCCTATCAAGTATCTTAAGTTCATAAATGGAAGGAGACTATTTGTATATAAAAAGTACATGAACTCTATAAACAAGCAATGTAACATACTTTAACATAGTAGTATTTTTTATGATTGTAGGAGGACTATTTCTATTAATCAAAATGACAACGATGCGCTGTCATGAGTGGATGCATACAAAGAGATTGTGATAATGCGCAACAACACAAGCTAGCCTTTGGACATATGCCCTCTCATGGTCACTAGAGTCCAGTGATTCGTTATCATCTTGAGTTTTGAGGTGGGTGTAAGAAACATTTTTTAAATGAAGAATTTTTTTTATATGTGTCTAATGACTTGTAATCTTTTTATTAATTTGATTGTTTGTGTAATCCACGGTCCTAGACTTGAACTAGATTCCCCTTTTCCTATTTGTAAATTTTCGCCTCTAGATGTAATTTTCTTTTTGGTGAACACAAAATAGTTTTTTTTTCCTCACTCTTAATATATTATACTACCAAAATTATTGCAGTTAGAGGGTATGAAGTCATTCGTCTATCCATCCCGTTAGTTCCTAGACTACCGTTTCATCGAATCAAAATGTCAAAAAGAATAACATGTTAGCTTGCACCAAACATGAACCAATCTCCAAGCACATAAAACTTGGCATCATCCACATTAGGAAATGAAATAGAACATTCGATGAATGTTTATAACTTTACTGAATCAAATAACACTTTAATTCACCCATATCTACTTGGAAATAAAATTTTCGTCAAAGTTCAAGCGCAAGATAAAGGAAAAACTCAATGAAGTCCAGAAATCTACGAATGAAAGGATTTAGATGAACAAGTGCCTCGAAATTCCTAACATGCATGACTATTTTAGGGTTTGGAACAAAACCTAACATCATGAAATTTACTAAGAAGAGAAACCATTTTTACACTTTTGGAACATATTCAGACAAATTCACACAAATTAATTAATCGAATAAGCCCACTCCCTTCATTTTCAGGTGCATCAAACCAATGATTATGTCTTGCAAACCAAATGATAGAGAAGGAAGAGAGGCAAATCCGAAGAACGAGCAGGGAATTGCATAAAAATGATGAAAATAATTAAAGGGGGAAAGAGCTAAAAGGAAAAAACCAACAGTATCTTGTAGCATCAATTCAGCGAGAGAAAACCTAATTAAACTATTCCTAGAAAATCAAGAAGCTTACTCAAAATAAGACTTTTAGGGGCTTTGTATATAATTGTCATGAATCTTAAGCATCCTTATCTAATGCCTCACTATAAATTCTTTTAAATATTGAGGGATAAATTCGGGTAAGCCACACGATACGGTTTCGATTCCTTATACCACCAAATAAATATAGTTCCATGTTAGCTTGCATTTTATCTAGTCTATGAGGTTAGTGGGTCAAGTTATTCCTATAATAAAAAGAATCTTGGCATTATTATTTCTTACATCTTTCCGGCCGGAGGCTAGAAACAGTCGGAAGGCATATCGTAAATAATCATCTTTTTTCTTTGGTATAGGCAGCTATCTCGGAAGAATCCAAACGGTATCAAAAGAGATTGTGCGTAGATAGAATGGAAAAAGGGATGCCATGCCTTAACCCCCCTTTTTCCGGACACAACACAACAGTGCCAGTCAAATGCTGCATAAACTAATCCACAAGATCTTGGCTGGACTACATTTAATGACAACAATCATATGATCTTGTCTTTGCCTTCAAACCGCCTTAAAAAAAAAAAGAATTAACGAATGTTTCAACCCTAATGCCCGCACAGTATCCTAGATATCGATGCTTGATGGTGAGATTTCAATTTCAATAGCATTGAAGTTTAATTGGCCAAATTTAGGGCGCCCCCACTTGGCCCACTCCAGAAGAAAAGGCAAATAAAGAAAAGGCAAATGGCTAAAAATTAAATGTTAAATTATATTGGGGCATGGAATAAAGATATCTAGCTAGAATTAGTATCCAGCTATTGGGCCCACAAGTGGGTCCTGGCCACACAAAAGCAAGCCACATGGCATAGCTTGATTTTGCCGGCCCAAACATTCCTATTCCCCCTTCTCTTCAAAAACCGCTTATCCTTTGAATTCTCACTCACTCTCGACGCAATTCAATTCAACTCAATTCAATTCAATTGTAACCTCTCTCCCTCTCACCAAGCATAGTCCCACATATCCACTGGGAGGTGGCCTCACCACCGCCTATGGCCACCGCCTCGCCCTCCCCGGTCGATGCCCCGGCTGTCATGAACCAACCGTTTGTCGACGACTCAGCCGATGACCTACGGAGCCTCAGCTTCAATTCCACCACGACGGCATTCGACACTGTGAAGCGCAGTCCAAGCTCGGGGTCCGAGACGACGTGGACCGCCTCGAGTGACTCCGCCTCGTTTGCCAAGCCCCATGCGCCCTCCGATGACCCGCGGTGGGATGCGATCCGGCGTGTGAGGAAGGCCCGTGATGGCTCCAAGCTCAGCCTCAGCGACCTCCGGTTCATGTACCGACTCGGGAGCGGCGACATCGGGAGCGTCTACCTGGTGGAGCTGAAGGGCGGCGGCGAGTGCATGTTCGCCGCGAAGGTGATGGACAAGAAGGAGCTGGCGGGCAGGAACAAGGAAGGCCGGGCGAGGATAGAGAGGGAGATCCTGGAAATGCTGGACCACCCCTTCTTGCCCACTCTCTACGCCACGCTGGACTGTCCGAGGTGGTCTTGCCTGCTGACTGAGTTCTGCCCCGGCGGGGACCTCCACGTCCTCCGGCAACGGCAACCAGAGAGGCGGTTCAGCGAGTCGGCCGTCCGGTACGTCCAATTCCCTATACAGTTCACGTTGACATACTCTCTTTGGCCTCCCCACTAGACGAAACTACATCACGACTTTTTTTCCAGTTTGAAATTGAGTTTCTCTTTCTTGGCATTATTGCGAAATAGCGTGATGAATAATCGAAGGGTAGGTCCACAAATTAATAAATTTCGTGAGGATGAGCGATGGGACATGTGGGGAGCCGATCGGTTTTTGTCGGGCTCGGAACACGGGAACGGATTTTTATTACGGGCATGAGCCAACAACGTATTCAGTCGTGTCTGTCGTGCACTGTGCATCATGATAAATGCTCCACCCATCTGATAAAAGCACGTCCCAAGGTCAGCTTCCTCTTCTTCTGCAATGATCACTGCTCTATTACCAGTTGCGGGCGAATCTTTCGGACAGAATTATCTTTATGCTAGTACCTAGCTTTTGCCCCCTAAAGTTTTGCTTTTAAAAGAGAGGTTTTCCTTTTATCAAAAGAAAGGAATTTTCCATATTTGATGTATTTAAAAATACCAAGTTCGAAATGTCATGGATTTACCAAGATCCTGGAAAGATTTTTTTTAGGGTTTTAAGGGAATTGTGTTGAGGGTTTTGTTCATGTGCCCCTCCTAGGGCACTCTTTAACCATGCTTATTATGGAAATGTTAATATTTAATGCATTAATTATACATTACACGAGGAAAACCGTGAATTAGAATTGATAAAATCCTTTCGTTAATCACATACCATAAATGACAAACTACGAATGATTCGCACTTCACTGTCTTTACCAAAACAAAAATATTTTTTCAATCAAGATCTTATAGTATTTCAAATAGATGAGCGGAAAAATGTGGTGACTTGTAAAATGACTTAAATGTCTCTCAAGAAAACCAAGACACCTGCACGTTCAATAATTGATCTACTTAAGCTTTGATCTGGCAAAATAAGTAAACTTAACCTTTGATATTAGAAGAAAAGAAATTTCCCTTCTAAGGAGCTTTTTCAAACCTCCCAAAAAGAGAAAATTTGTGCATTAGCATTAGGAAGATTTGAAGTTTATTTTTTTATTTTTTGGGTGGTTGGATTGTGCGAGGCCCACTCAAATCATCAAATATTACAGATTTGAATTATTAATTATGCCATGCACTGACTTTTTTTTTTTTTTTTTTTGGTCAGAACCATGCACTGACTTTGCATTGCGTGGAAAAACACATGAAGACAAAACATTAGTACTCTTTGCTCTTAATCCCCCCTCCCTCCTCCTCTCTCTCTCTCTCTAGACAGTACAATACTTATAAATATTATTCTAGTTCAACTACAGTCTCGTGATCGAACTCTGATTTCTTTATTAGTCCTTATAAAGTTGGAAATTTCTCTTTTGTCACGTCCCTAGAGTATCCCACTTTTTCCTCTTTTTATTTTACTGTTGGTGGGAGCATGATTGCGGGGATTCTTCTTACATCATTCCCCTCCTTTCTCCTCTCAAATCGACACGCCATAAAGAAAGCAAAACGTAATCGAACGGGCCCGCGATTCAAATCTCCCCCTGGCCTGCTCGAACGCCATGATGTACCCCCATGGACCACCTCCGTTCCGTGATTAATTGTCCTTGTGCTCGTTCTCTCCTCCTGATTGAGCTTCTCTAACATGGCAGACATCTTTTGTAATTTGTAGTCCTAGAATTACGTACTCCCTTGTCTCGGCAGCATGCTCTTGGTACAAATTATTTATGGTTTTGATGGTCAATTTTGGAGTTTCTAATTCGTTCTTATTTGGATAGGTTTTATGCGTCGGAAGTGGTGGTTGCACTGGAGTACCTACACATGATGGGAATCATCTACCGCGACCTCAAACCCGAAAACGTCCTTGTCCGGTGCGACGGCCACATAATGCTCACGGACTTCGACCTTTCACTCAAGAGCGACAACCCTGCATCGACGACGGCTCAGCTCGTCTCCGATCAGGGCCCGCAGGCTGCGGACCCTGCCGGGGACAACCCAGCCGAGCCCCCTCCGTTTGCCAACTCGTCATGCATCATCCCCAATTGCATAGTCCCCGCCGTGCCGTGCTTCCACCCAAAGCGCCGGCGCAAGAAGAAGCCCAGCGCCCGGGGAACCCTTGAGATCGTGGCCGAGCCGATCGACATCCGGTCGATGTCCTTTGTCGGGACGCACGAGTACCTGGCGCCTGAGATCGTGCTGGGGGAGGGGCACGGCAACGCGGTGGACTGGTGGACGCTGGGGGTCTTCATCTTCGAGATGTTCTACGGGGTGACGCCCTTCAAGGGGATCGACAACGAGCTGACCCTGGCCAACATCGTGGCCCGGGCCCTGGAGTTCCCCAAGGAGCCATCGGTCCCGGGGCCGGCGAAGGACCTGATGGCGCAGCTCCTGATCAAGGACCCGGGGAGGCGGATGGGGTCCACGATGGGGGCCCCGGCCATCAAGCACCATCAGTTCTTTGCTGGGGTCAATTGGGCATTGCTAAGATGTACAAAGCCACCCTATTCTCCAAGGCCGATTGATTACAAGGACTTGGTGCAAGCGGATAGCAGGGCTGATAATTCGGTAGAGTACTACTAGGGAAAATCAAACTACACGAGGATGTAATCGAGCAAAATCCTAGGCTTGTTTTCTCATATACTTTCACAGCTCATTCGATGCACCACGAGTCAAATCACATTGGGCTAGAAGCATGCCTCGGATGCCAATCCTGATCGGAGTAAAGTCGGGAGACCCACTGCCCTTCTTATCTCGGTTCCTAGTCTTGTCCACGTCCCTCTAAAAGAAACTTTTTAGGACAGGTGGGGGCTTCAATCTTTAGGACTCTCGATAATGTCAATCAACTTGGGATGATGACGCAAGAACGTGTTGTTTGCAAGGTTGACGGGGAAGATAGTCCAAAAAAAATCGTAAGTTTATTGTACAATAGTTAATTTGGTCCTAAAATTTTTAATTATGTCAATTTAATCTTAAATCTTTCAATGATTTGCCAATTTAATCCTAAACATTTCAATTGTATCAATTTTGCCCTAAATTTTTTAATAATTTGTCAATGTAATTATAAACCTTTTGATAATTTGTCAATATATTCATTTCAACCAATTATTGAAATAATAAGTTTTTGACTAAATTGACAATACTTAAAAAGTCATAGGACAAAATTGACATAATTGAAAGATTTATGGATAAATTGATAAATTGTCAAAAAATTTATGAATAATTTGGCACAATTAAAATGTTTAGAATTAAGTTGGCCACCATACAATGTTTTAGAATTTTTTGGATAATTTTTCTCATGGTGAATCGAAGTTTTGATACTAAATCAAAGATAGCTCATGATTTACGGAGGAGACTTGCATTGACAAAACAAAGCATGAGAAAGAGAACGTGCATCTCGTGGTACTAAAGAGAAAAATTAGATGTCTAAAATGTCATATGGTGCATATATTAGAGAACGTGTTATACATTTCAATGAGCATATTTGGGTTATTCTCTGATTTTTATGTTTTTATAAATGTATATTTATAAACACCAATCGGGAAAATAATAAGTTTAAGCATTAATAAAAAATATGTATAAACACTCACAAGCGCGGGCACGGGGACCCGATAAAAAATTGCGAAGTCGGGAAAATAATTAAGTTTAAGCATTAATAAATGCGAAACATGTTAACGATCCACTGTTGGCAATGGTATTTTTCCAGATAAAAAGGAAGCACTGTGTGAACATTCTTATTCTGAAATTATATTAAGGACATTTTCGATATGCATTCTTGGTAAGATATTATGTGATTTTTTTTTTATAAATAAATTTAAGTATTGCATATTGGCTAAGTAGCACTTATATTGACACAAGACACGCGACACAACACAATGTTCTTTATTATTTCATTAATTTTTATTTTTTCATATTTATATTATGACTTCTTATTTATTGAAAATATTTAAAATTGACCCTATGTATGTTGGAATTGCATGTTAAAATTCTAGACTCACGTTTCAAAGCATGTTGGGAGAATTAAGCATGTGTCAAAGTGTGTTAGACACGTACTAAAGTGTCGAACACGATATGAAAGTTTTGAAAATGATCAATGCTATCTAACATCTTGCACAGTATCAAATAATTTGCTTTGTGATACATTGTCATGGACAATGAGATACCCATATCCTCTTGCCAAAATAAAAGGGTAGACATTTAATAATTACCAAAAATATTAGAGAGAATTTGCATTAAAAAAAACTAAAATATATGAAATTGGGAAATGATCTTGGAGAAATCGCCACTAATCCCCTATAAATGGAGAGAAGCTTATAGAGAAGAGAGAAGATTCCATTTCCCACGCCAGACCGATGGCGAAAAAGTGAAGATTATGACAAATGGAGGAAAGCTATCAAGAAGGGGAATTCGCATTCTTATTTTATATTCTCATATTTTGATTTAACAAATATCGCAATTTTATATAACATATTATCTTTTAATCGGAAGATATACCTGGGGTTTGGATCCATTTTGAAATAAATTCACGTGAACTCTATCGGAGAACTTGATTGATATAATTAATTACTTTGTGTAATCTTATGGATATTTTCACTCTAGCAAATTTTAATCTCAACGTCAATATTTTGAATAACACAACAAATACAGTTTTAGATCCAGGCAATGAACCGACGTTACGCTAGCTATAGAAAAGAGGATGTACAAAGACTGAATCATAAAAGGACCTTATTAGTGTGGTTTGTCAACCAACCCTAAAAATGGAATGCATTTGAGGGAATGTGGGGGAGAAGGAGGAACCACTCCTTACTTTTTCGTACCCAATTCTTACAATTTTGCACTTAAATCGAAATGATTATTTAGGCAAAAGAGATGATCTGCATCATGGAAGCACATGGCCTCTCCTTTTAGATCAGACTGCAATGATCAATCTTGTTGCCTTGTGGGATCAGCATCTCAAAAATGTTCAAACCCAACTTCATCATCCCGTTGATTTAGTTCATGATCTATGCCGCTTCTAGCTTGAATAAACATGCAATGATTCAGTACCCTCTCGAGAATCCCTAGCCATCCATGCTCTGGAGACACTCTTAGATATCAGAAGGAGAATTAAAAAGGGTTTGGCCTTTTCTTGGACCATTTGCCCACAGTAAACAGAGCATCTTCTTTTTTACATCATGCATCCATCATTCCATTCAGCAGCAGCAGTAACAACAAACCAAGCCATCTTTTGTTTTTCCTTCTCTAGGTAAACCATCAAGGCCAAAAAAAAAAGCATTTTCTTATTCTTTACTTCAGGAGCTTTACCTTTCATCATGCAATGCAAAACTGATTTTTTTTTTTTTATTTGAAATTGCGGGGTTGAAGATTTGAAGGCAGATAATTGAAGTAGGAACACATGGAAATAGAGGACAATGACCTATCCATGCCAAAAAAGATGCTTTGTCTTCATGAATGCTCGCAGATAGATTGCCGCATGACAAAGCAAAGATAAATGGTACTTGCAACTAGTCATCCCTTGCTTTACTTTCGGTCAAGGCTCTCTTCCCCCGAATGATTGTGAAGTGATCCATCAATTTTGATCATCTATGGAGACATGATTTGCTTAAACCCGTTTCCAAATTCCACATAAATCAAGAGAATAGTCTTTTAAGTTTCATGACCTACTGCTATGGCCACAAACTTATTTTTGAGGAGCAGATAAATTTCCATGTCCACCCAAACAAACGATTTCAGCCAAATGGAAAATAATCACTAGCACATACTAACTAGTCAATCGTAAAACAATTCATTGGTCATACTTTAGTAAAAGCCATCGAACACCACAAGTGCCATCCATGCTTAAGGCGCACATAATCACAATGAGTTATTTTCTGAATTAACATTCAAGCAGATACCATACTTAATAACCGAGCTAATGTGAACTAGAGTATAAGCTCACTCAGATAGAGCATATTTATAAATCACCAGCACCATTAAAGCGAATGGAGCGAAGAGATTAGGCGGCGGCCACTGCTTCAGCGGGCTTCACCTCTTCGGTGGGCTTCACCTCTTCGGTGGGCTTCAACTCTTCAGCCGGCTTCACATCTTCGGCTGGCTTCACATCTGCGGCTGGCTTGACATCTTCGGTGGGCTTCACTTCGGGTTGGGCTGGGGCTTCCGCTTCCCAGAAAGCAGTTTGTTTTCCGGACTTTGAGACGGTTTGCAGGACAGCATCGGGCTGCAGATTGCCCTTGACCGTCACCTTCTGTTCCTTCAGATCGATGTCAAATGATTCCACACCTAAATTTGCAATGTTTGGCGGTTCCAGTGTCAGAATAGGTAATACCGATCAATTTTACCACCACATTATTTTCAGCAAGTGAAGATTTCTAGCATACAGATGTAAGAACGAAGAGAGGAAAAGGAAAATTAAGAATGCTATCAACGATGTCATATTTATCGTGTTTCTACAGTCTAATTGTTCTTCAAAACCATTTTGAAAAATATGGACAAATCCAACTGATATATCTCTCTTAAGCACAATTTGACAAGAACTCCTAATTTTATCAAACAAAATTAATCAACCCTGATCCTTTTGAACAACCTGTTGTAATAGGAAAGCCTTATATCTGGCAAAGCAGGTGACATGCAAAGAAATTTGGAAAAAAAAATATGTTGCTGAGCTAGAAAGTAAACAATTTTGTGACTGCCAAAAATTGGGAGATTGCACATTCTTTATTTGTTGCTTTTGACAACAAAGCGCTAGTTGGAGGAAAAGCAAATTCTAAGGTATTTTAATAATGCTTGTGAAAAGTAGACTTGAAGAACAAGCTTCACATTCCATTGAAGTGATACAGTGCAAAACAACCATAATGTCCTGCTCATGTGACTAAACAAGGACAGATGGTCAAGCAGTAAACGGGAAACAAACAGAGGATGCACGATTAGCAAACCTTCCGTTTTTTCCAGCACCCTTCTGACAGCTCCAGCGCAGCCTTGACATGACATACGAACCTTGAGAACAACAGTCTGTAGGAGTAAAACAGAGTATCAGAAACCAAAAATGAGGAAAACAATAAAATGATTTCCTTTTACCTATAAGAACTCCTAATGTAAAGAGGGAGAATTCGAGAATAATAAAATCCAGATGTAAGGAAAGAAAAGATCAGTACAGACTTTGGAATTCACGAACACCAACTGAACTTATGCGCCCAGATTCTTCACATGGGTCACTCAAAAGTCAGTACTTTATTATTTTGAACAACCAAGCACAACCAGATCGACATTCATGTTAGTGTAATCAGCTGAGGTCCTCTACGAGGCCTCAGTAGAAGATAGATTATCCCCAAAATTAACTTTTTAAGAAGCATTCCTGTTTGTTCAGGAATGACATTGTTTTTGGGAATGACACTCCTGCTTCATTGTTGCCTTGAGGGATTCAAATTCATGTCAAAATAGTCATCTGTTGGGATACTTACAAGTACTTCCATCTCTTAGTAATCTAAATGATCTTAAAATTTTGGTGGATAGATAATTCAGGTCAAAATAGTTGCATATGTTGGGATACTTATAAGTGCTTCCATCTCTTAGTAATCTAAATGATCTTAGAATTTTATAGGATAGATAACCTAAAGAAAGGTCTTTAAATGGCATTTCACGGAGAAGTCAAGTGACTCAAGTCTTAAAATTCAACCTCCACACTGGTATGAGAATTTAACCAAAGGTGAAATGTCACAACCGTCTCTCTGGAAGTACAGAAAGGACGACAACCCTACAGATCAAGGGAACAGGTCTCTCACGTCTCATTTTTCCACTTTTTCTATCAGACAAAAGGAGATGGGGATAATGCTGGGATTCAAAACTTCTGCAGCCCACCCATCAGGATTTTAACAAGCTAGGAAAAATTTGACGACTTCGTCATGCTCATTCAATTACAGAACACAAAACACATCCTCAATTACTCAAGCATAGACTCATTTCACAATCATTCCAATTTTTAAATAACCGACGTTCAGGATTAAACATCACGAGATAACCCCTCAGTGCTTTCAGAATACCTTTACAGCCATCCAAATCACACAGACTCATCTAAAAAATTCAGTCCAATTTCAACCAGTCTAGGTGCATATGCAACATCACCAAAACAAGCAATCAAAAAGTGCAAGCGCCTACAAGGAAAGACCTTTTGACTTCTCAGTAGTCACAATAGAAAGCATGCCTCAGGCACACACACACCCCAAAAAAAATAAAAAAATGCTTTCCTCCGATAAAAAACTCTTCTTTGGGCAACGCGAATTGACCCATTTACATACAGAACAGGAAAAAGCGATCCAACCCAACTCCCAAAAACAAGAACGCCAACGATGATCGAAACATTCGTGAACTCATTGCAGACATGAGATGATACCTGAGCCATGGTTCTTAGCCTGAAGAACGAAAGATGAACCAGAGACAGAGGAAGATTCGCTCGTTGAAGTTATGCTTCTTTTTTTCTGTGGCCTTCGAGTGCTGGAATCGTGGGGTGCGGTGGTGGTCCTTATAAAGGGATCGATGGGGGGAGAAAAGGGTGGTCGGTATGGAAGGTCGCGTGTGGGGTAACGGTTCAAGCCCCATGCCCACCACCATCATATTGACCCGTCGATTCAGTTTTCGTAACGTTTCAAGCACCCTCTCCTAACCTGATCTTGATTGGCAAATGGACAAGTGCGATTCCAGTTATCAGGGGCAATTTGTGGGATCCGTGTCAGTGTCACGTTCATGATTCGCCTTTCGATTCGTGTCGCATGCTCACCTGAAATTCCTTATCCAGGCCGAGTCATAATATTAAAATCATAATTTTTTCCATGACATGAGTGGACATAGGGCGCTCGAGTGGGTCTCAGCGGGTTGGTCCGACCAAAGGGATTGTGCGAGCCGCAAATGTCATGATCAGATATATATGTCTTAAGATTCATCATATGACATATATTTGTAAATACTCAGGTATGCATATCAAATGTGACACATAAACATGTCCAAATAAAATAAAATAAAAAGCATTATGAAAATATCGTTTCGTTTTCATTTATTACGAAATATACGCAATATCCAAAAGAGATCACACAAGATCTGATATTGCAATCCGAATCGAATTCGTGATAAGATTAGTGGGGAAGAAGATCCGACCTTCGGAACTCTGCCTAAGATTTCGGGCGCAGTACGAACATCGTCAAGTTAGAGGAAGCGGCAGCAGTACAAGGCCTCTCAATTTGCAGTACCGAAGTACGGGGAGGGTTGCCTGTAGGCTGTAACCGCCAGTGGGAGTACCGACCGGCATCTTTGTCCTAAACTTCCGTGTAGGTTAGGTTTGGTTGGCGAACCCGCTTTCCTACTTTCTCTTTTTGCCTTTATTTCCGAATCTGATTTTAGATGCGGTGGAGAGTGGGTGACCCAGACCATGCCCAAAAAGTACAATGTCCTGGCTTGGGATGTTATGGAATGGGTGGCGTGGACACTAAATTTTTAATAGAAAAAAAACATTAAAAATTTCAAACTTTACTGACACATTAATTTCGAATCTTTTTTATATAAAAAATTCTAAATTTGTATCGCGCATATTTATCAAAAACTTATTTATCCAAAAAAATTTCCATTTTTTTTTTTCCATGATATCAAGAACTCTAAAATTATATTTGTATGATATATTTATCATAAACTTTTACTTTGTGACATAAAAACTCTAAAAAAAAAAAAAATTTCCAGGACCCCAGATTTTTGGGACAAAATATCACATGAATTAAAATTTGAGATTTTTGGTGTCATATTGTACATTTTTAGAAAAAATATGTCGCAATTAACAAAATTTGTGGTTTTTGATAGATTTTACCCTTTCTAATTTGAGATTTTGACCAAATTTTGACCGGAAGTCAATCTCGCCAAAAATTCGGTCAAATGGTACAATGGGTCCGTGCTCCGTGAAGACTTTCTAATGACACCAATTTGATCAACTAGGTTGCATGATAGGGACAGTTCATGACCGTCCGATCCCGATGCGATTGGGGGAATCGAAATTTCACGAGCTGGGCGATGAGATCACATTGATTTAGTGGAGAGATTTCCAGTGCTTTGAGAATCACTTAAATTGGAGTTCTCTTGAGGGAGATTATTCTGAGAATCACTTAAATTGGAGTTCTCTTGAGGGAGATTATTCGACACTTTCATCTCGGCTGTCCATTTCTAGAAATTTTGGGTCGCGAGCTCCCTTGGGTTCAAAAGTCAAGGTCAATCAAATGCTAGATGAGAGAGAGAAACTGACGGTCAAAATTGAAAAATGAAATTAAAATCGAAACAAAAAAAAAAAAGAGTCAAAGGTAAAGCCAATCGATGTCCGAAGAACAAATGAAAAACGGGGTCGCGCAGAGCAAGCTTGGTCCTATGCAAGGCTGGCTTTGCCTCTCGCAATCAAGCCGATGGAAAGAATGTTTTGCGAGCTCGTCCGGATGCTATTGAAGTGGCAATAAAATTCTATTAGAAAGTAGGTCGTCATCCTGTCAAAATTAACTTATAAATAGCCATGATTTGCTAAAATTAAGGTTGCACATAATAACCTTTATTTTTTTGTTCTAAAATATATTTATAACATAAATCCGGTTGTTAATGTATTTTTAACTTCTTTTTTTTTTATTTATAAAACAAATTTTTAGCCATATGTTTGAAATAGAAATGAGAAATAAATATTTTATACTTTATTTTTGAAATATAAATAAAAAATAAAAAATTTATCATTGCTCGCTACTAGCTAGTCACTAGTCTAGTCGCCCCCAACTGCTGGTTGATAGTTGCTGGCCACCATTCACCGCCATCGTTGCCACCACTCTCTCGAGAGAAATTTTACTACTAGAACAGAAATTTTGTTTCGTTTAAAACATGTAATTTTGCACAAAAATTCATCGGGAGAATAATAAAATTGATTTTTGAAACATAATGGTTATCATTTCTGCCCTAGGTCGTTTTCACAATTTAAATTAGTGTAGTTATTATTTGCATTATTGAAGTGTTGTTGTTATGCTGCTGAATTGAAATTTGAAGTTTAGGGGTTGTAGGAGAATACGTTGAAGCGCCTGCATCTATAGAAAACCCTTTAAAATAAGCCAACTTTAGGTTCATTCGCCGAGGGTTAGGCCAACTGAAGAGGTGGAGACCACCAAGGACCGTCGGTTAATGAACCGTGCTCAGTGCATATAATAATTAATTTTTTATAATCATTCTTAACTATTATAGAATTTATTGAAAGATGGCTTTTAAGAATTTGCAATTCATGCATTGAATGTTGCCCTTGAAATGATGATTCCCAGTGAATGTCAAAAGTATGAAATAGCTCGTCACTTAACAAAGATGTTAGGATTTGAATTATGGATGATTGATTCTCGAGCAGTCTAATTCTTGCCAAGAAATCAAGAATCAGACCATTTGGTCCTGGAACGGATCCAGTTTGGTTTCTAGATGGGCCCAAAGAACCGGTGCTTTTCACTTTTTTCTCTCTCTGTTAAATTTGGGAGCTCCTTGCTTTACCCTACGACAATGAAACTTCTTCTTCCTTGTATAATATATGAATTATTGTTACGTTTCTTTTCTAGATTGTTGATAGAAGGTGCTAGTTAACGCAATACACTGTGAAGGGCCAAGCATTTGGGAAGGAACAAGGATTAGGGCTTTTAGTTTTTTCAGATTTTTAATAAATTATAATAATAAAAAGTCAATCTAGTTTAGGTAATCCAGGTGGGCAATTCCACACACAAAACTAGGAACGGAATCGAAGATTATCGGCTAAAAAACTTAGAATTGAGAATCAGACCGAACCTTTGGGAATTACCTAGAACCAGCCAATTCAATCCAATCCGGATGGTATCTTTTGCTCATCCTTAATTTGAATTAAGCATGCCATGCCATGATTATGAACGTCAATGGTACAATTACGCAACATGCATTAATAAACATGTCAGATGCATGAAAATATACGTTTTTTCTGCAATCACCATGCTCCACGAACTTGCATGCTACTATGACCTCAAAAACTGCTCTGAATCATCCGGCATCGTGGTAAAGTTCCATGAAATTGAACGTGGGTTGGCGACGTTTGCATGTCGATACCGACCGTACGCTGATACGATGAGACCGAATGCTGTCTTAGAGCGATTTAGAATTAGATTCGTCCCCGTTAGTTAATAGCACACGTTTCGCATGCACGAGGCGTACTTATTCGGCATCGGATTCACGCCGATTTGACCTTGTTGGGATCGGATTCGTCCCCATTGGTTGTTTCGTATTCGCACGCTGTACGCACACATGAAGTACATTTGATTTCGCATTGAATCCTTTCCCCTGCATAATCAATCTCAAGCTTTGATATTTAGTTTTTTCGCGGGCCAATTGACCTCTGTGTAATTAGTTGACATCCCCCATATCACCTAGAATATTAGGTTCCCAATTGACCTAAGAAAAGAGCGATGGTGATTCCTAAAACAATTTTATGCTTGAATTATAATAACACCGTATGTAGGACCATTTCAGATATTTCATTATTTTATGAACTTGACCGACATGAGATGGATCGGGTCTTAATGTGAAAATGAAAATGATTCCCTTGAATTTGTCCCTTCCCCCAAATTCTACAAGTCTGAATACTTTATTGAACGAATCACCGGCAATGAACATTTTTATGGGAGCAATCGAATCATAAAGTTTTTCAAAAATTTTAAATCTAACTCTTTTAAAAATATAAAAGAAAAAGATGAAAGTTCCCATTCAAGATAGTGCCACACGCATTCTCACATGGCACCATCATGCATGCCCCACGGCCGTGGGTGCCCGTGTCATGTCAAAAATTTGCCAACTCGATTGCAACACCCGGAAAAAGAAATTGAACTTTACAGTATATTTTAAAAGTTTTAAGACTGAAGTGTGGGTATTCCGTATATACACTAATATAAAAGCTCTTAAGGCACACTTATCTTAAAGTTTTAATATTGCGGACTTTGAGAAAATCATGAGCAGCTGTTGCACCCCTGCATTATTTTTGACTTGAAAGAAGAATTAAAATCACAATTTAGGATACGTTTGTTTCAATATAATTCAAGAGTTGAAAAACATTTTTGGAAAAATGATTGATTATATTGCTTAAAAAAATAAATCAATGAAAAAAATTTTCATCACCAACAACAATTCATATTAAACTATTTTCGTAAATGATGAAAATATATTTCACTTATTAATTTTTAGAAGTGATGCAAGTAATTATTTTTTGAAAAAATAATTTTCAAATATTGAGTTTTCTGTGAAATATATGCATTCTAAGAAATCATCCTCAGTACTTCAAACGAGGAAATCAAATTTCCCCTTTGGAATTTGAACAGGTTCATCAGTTACATAGGAATGCATGATAATATGGTTTTGGGGAATCCTTGGTTTACCACAAACTCCCAAGATCCTATCACATCAGAAGACACCGTCCAAGAAACCAAAAGAATTGCCAACATGTCCGAACAACCACACCAAATCTCACATCCGCATGCTAAAAGTCAACGGAACAAAACAGGGGGATTCGGTGTGAATGCCATCAGCTTACGCTGATCCTCTCTGCCTGCACTTTTACCTTCAATTCCTTTTTCCATATGATCTTAAATTGATTACATTTGATTTTCCCTTCAGCTGGCTCAACACCTGTCATCAACATCTGTTTCGCCAGTTCCATGGACAACTTCCTCCGTCTAACATGGCGACAGGTTCTAAGCCGTCTCGAGTCTCGTGTGCTTGTCTTCAAGCGGAATGAATCTTTTTGGCGTGCTTGTACAGCACTGGTCTTCCCATAAGATTATGCAGATGGAATTGATCCAGTTCACAGTTGCACTGACAAGTAAGTCTTTGGACTGTTATTCTTGACAATGACTGATTCTTGAATCTTATGTATTCATCGCAGCACAATATAACTAGAACTGAACTGAAAAAGACTGATTTGACTTCATCTGATGGCCTTCAAGATATAAGTATAATTTAGTAGCGATCTGGACTGCCGATTGTTATAATTAATACAATAATGAGGAAATACGATATCGATACATTTATAAAGTGAAATTTCATAGCAAGATCTTCTTCTACGGGCAAATGCTGGAGAAGTGACCTTGAGCTGCTTATGTAAGATTCAGCTCCCAAACTCTCCTACATTTACAACTGTGTCAGATGCAACGCCTTGAAAACAGTGTCACTTCTCCAAGAACCTATCTGAGGTACATGCAACAGCGACACCAACGGTGAAATTTCACAACTATGTGAAAAGTTAGATGCTTTGTAGTTTATCCAGTACTGCTGCAAAGCAATGGTGCTTCCTGGTCTTCGATGTTGTCCTGATCTGAGTTCTGGCTTGACCAATCTTCTGGTTTAAGCAGACAAGCGAACACAAAAGACAGAACCTGAACATGTAAATTGTTTTGAGAAATAATGTAATCAAAACTCTATTGCTGGGTGAAAAACTGGGGCATCATAAGAGTTTTTTTTTTTTTTTTTGTATTTTTTCCCCTCACCATGCATACAGAGGCACATACAATACTAAAGCCCTTGCAGTTGAAGGGGGCATTATCTGAAAGGAACCAAGCTGAGAAAATACAATGTATAAAGATTAGCATGGTCAATTAGAGAAAATACGGTTTCAAAATGCCAAATGAAGATAAAAGCAGGCAACTCACCGGTCAAGGGACTCATGGCAAGGGGAGATAAAAAACTGGCTATTGCTTGTATACCAGCTATGAATCCTTGCGCCTTTCCCTGCAGGCCAATCGAAACCAGCATCTTTTAATCACTTGTGATGAGTTCAAAGAGGTAAGGCCTTCATGACGCTACACATAGCAACAATTCTTGCACAAAGCCCGCATAATATGAAACTTTAGACTGAACAAATCAAGAAAAACACATGACTGGTAGGGGACTACACCGTCACGCTTCAGATGTTTAGATGCACCTTTTATTCTCCAAACATTGCTTGAGCGCCATTTGTAGAAAAGGGATTCAAGAAAATCAGATACTATAGAATGCTTGGACATATCTTGAGTGAGAAGGTTGTGATGATGTCTTAACTTCTAAAACCTGACTAATATTTTCCATCCCTTCTAGTCGGATTGACTTGCTTAATCAATTATATCAGGCAATTTTCAACCTCATTGCTATTCATGCTACTTCAGTTAGTGAAGCTTTTTAGGGAGCATAGTCTTTTAAATCGTTCGATCTTTCTAGAGCTAGTAATGGGCTTCTTGCCAGCTCTCTCCACGAAATGCAAGTGACGCTAAGTAGATCACATAATCATGCAAACTTAAAAGCACATTCTTATGCCTGAAACTTTTTTAGGAACTTTATTTTAGCCTCCAAATGTCAAATTTCAATAGTCTCATCCTCTAACATTTGTTGTTATGTCCAGTTTCTGCTTTGTTCAATGGCTTTCATAGATGTTTCTTATTTCGAATAAGACAACCAACACAAAGCATTCTTGTCATCCTACCTAGTTGTTCCACACCACAAAATGTCATTTATCAAGAATCCACTCACAAGCTGCACTGAAGGAAAAATTAACTCTCGAAGCATGGTATTTTCGAGTGAGAAAAAGTCCAAAAAGATCAGATGACTTTAGACTGATTTCATATAACATCCATGACATGACAACATTGACAGTTTGGCCTACAGCATATGACCTGTGTGTAACTTGTTTTCATAAGGAGTATTAAAGAACAATGACTTAAGAAGGACAGGACAAGTCCTTCATAGTAAAGTGCCAGGCAAGTAGATTATTCATCCAAATTTATTTTAATGTGACATAACTTTTGAGCAAAGCTATAAAAAGAATGTATCAACTAACTGAGCTGTTTAAGCTTGTATTTCAGTTCACAAAATAAGTTCAAGTTATGCATGTATAAGAATGAGCTAATGTCACTGTCCTCAGCACTGATTATTTAGCATTGAATTGTGAACACTCCAGCAATCCATTTGAACCTCCAAATTTGACACCAAGAAATGTTTCCATTGTCAATCATAGCAAGCCCAAACCAGTTTACCTATGACCACTCCCATAGCAATGACAAACTCCTTTGTTTATACTAACACATGCATATCTGAATCTTTGGTTTGTATTCTCAGAAACAGATGTCATAGAAGGATCAAAGTCAACATCCTTGGGTTGCAGAGTTTGGCAGTTCTACAAGTCCATAATGCACGGTGCATTGAAACAGAATAGATAACAGAATATCTATGCTAACCTGATCCGCCGGGCTTGATGCTTTTGAAATTATGGCATAGGTCTTCACATTCAGATGTAAAATTTGTTAAACGTCACCAATTGCAAGAGTAACAAAAAGGACGACACATTAGAATGAAAGTCACTCTCTCATGGAAGGAAATGATGAGGATAGTTACTTACAGCGGGATCAACAAGGGCATAAATAACTCCGAAAGAGGCACTTAAGTATGCCACCTGCAATATGCATCACCACAGTTATTACATTATGAAGCCTAGAGAATCACCAGAACTCATGACTTTGGACTTAGGTGAATAGAAAACTGAAGTTCCTTCATTCTTACTCAATCACCCATAAAGTGTGTCCTTTTTCTTTTTTTATATTTTCCTTGGGGTTCCAAATTCATCCTCCTTGATTTTCTTGTTATTGGCAACTTCTTAGAACCGAAAGAAGGAGAAGAGGTTGAAGAGTTACTCCAACTATATTCTCTTCTCCTGAAGAAGCCATTAGCATTTCACATTTGCTGAAAAACAACTAGAGTTTGGCAATGAGCCTCATTTATATCTTTTATCCTGTGAAGGTTGTTGAAGGTCTTGCTGCTTTGCTTGCTATATGTGCATTAGTGTCCCTTCCCCTATGTCATTAGTAAAATCTTCACAAGAAATTATTTCTGGAATCTCTAATGACCATGCTGCATAAAAACATGCTAGAGTATATCTATTGCTTCAATAGGCATGAGATTGTTCTTTTTCTGTGACAGAACTGAAGATCCATTCTGGGTAAATAGAGATACATACCCATGATGCCCAGGCCAAGCCATAGAACAATGCCTGTGAAGGAAAAGGAAATTCCCATTATTATCCATCCTCCATAATTGTTGACTGCAGGGAACTGTAGCCATCTGAGGAAGTACAACTTACATAAGCAATCGATGCAAGTAAGCCTCCGCAGAGTACTACTTTTTCTCCAACCAGAGGATTTACAAGAGGGAGAACCAAAATCTGCAAAATGAAGGACATAAACGAAACAGAAGATTGATTAGGAGGTGATTTTGTACCAAATAATCAGCAAAGCGTTGGTCAAACAATGAAATGGTAAATGAATGACATGGGCTGTGATTCTGCAAAAGACACATTCAAACTAATGCTTATTGAGACCAAAGAATTGCAGGACCTCTAACATGCATCTTAAGTTTTGCTTTGATTGACACATGGCACAAATGCATTGTTCAAGGAATGCACCATATGAATATCTCTCTATCCACCCTGCATGTGTGGGTAGGGATGATTTTTACATTCCAATTTCCAACTTTCATCTCTAACTCTTTAATCAGTCTTCCAAACAATCCTGTGCGTCCACCCACCAGAATAACTTGTGATCACTTGCTGGCTATGTATGACGCCATCCATTTCTGATATATCTGAACCTTACCAGTACTCTCCTTTTCTACTTTACTTCGCTGTACTTACATTACTACGTAGCATAATCTGTTATACTAATTACCCATAGCATGAAGAGGGAAGAAAGAAAGAACAGCGACATAAAGATGCCTAGAGCTCAGTTTGTATTAATTAATATCAAATTAAAATATAACAACTTGCATAGAAAACATACACAGTCTACTGATGACAAACCTGTGAAACTATTGAACCAGCTTCCACCACAATTAGAATCTCTGAATATTGGTTCTTAGTAAATCCAAAAGCTGCCTCCAGATAGTACTGAAAAGGTAGTTTTGTAAGTGCCAAGCATCTATGAGTTTGAAAAACAGGAACACAGACAGATTGGATACCACTAATTCCATCACCAAAGTCCCACCGGGCTAAGTGATACTTCCAACAAAGTACAGAACTCCAGGCTCTGCCTCTCTCTTTAATTAGTTCATACCATATGGTCTTTGCAGCACTATCAATAAATTATATCAAGAGATTTGGGAAGCAGGAGTACCATTTTGGAACCTCATATTAAAAAGTAATATGAGGTGACAAGCATCAAGAAGATTATATCGATGTGATGATATAAGGATTTCCACATATTCAAGTTCAAATTTATAATGTCACACTTTCCACAAATTCAAATGTGCTGGAAACCCCTGTTTAATCGTCTTGAAACTCCTGGTCTTTACGGAAGATTGAATTCGCCTATAATCATATCATGTGTGTACTTCTGAGGAACCGGCAGTAGAGGCAACAAAGTTTCAGAGAAATATTAATATACCAGTAGTGGCTAGAGAAAAGCAGTACCAGTAATACGTTGCTGATGCCCGTCATTCCCAACTGGTAGAAGAAGGAAACAATGGAGATACCCCTGAGTGTTTGACTGGAGTGACAAGGAAGTCATTAGGCAGATAAATACAAGATAAACAGGATCCTATTCTTATGTAAATGCGCATGATGTAAAAGCATTGAAGTCCTTCCGAGATGCAATTTACAAGACCGCAAGAATAAGCAAACATAAATACCTTCTTATAACTATTATTGCAGCATCTCTCATTGACCTGTACCGTTTGGACACACCCCTAAAAATCCTAGTCGACCATGTTGACTCTTGGTCTTGCCTTGGGCCATAATTAACTGTCTCACGCAGAAAGAAGTAGATATATATTGGGCAACAGAGCAAGAGAGCTATTGAGACCTGTAAGTAGAAATTTCATTAGCAAGAGGACCAGAGAAGTGAAAGGATAAAACAGAGATGCCGTTAAAATTTCATCAACTGCTTACATCAAATATGTACTTTTCTGGAAGAAAACGTGCTAACAAGTTTCCCAGGACATGAGAAGCAGAATAAAGACCTGTAATCCAGCTAAACGCAGAAGCCCTCTTACCAGTTTCAACGACATCTGCCTACTAAGAAGAAAGGAACTTTTTGGTTATAGTCTGGTATTTATGACTTAAGATTTCTTCCAGTTCAGGAAAATGCTCACCGCATAAGCAACGGAAATGCAGAATATACTACCCTGGCTGAGAATGTATGATATAGTCCTGAGCACATAATAGGCATATACAAATCCCCTCGACTGATCCCAGGCCAGCATAGCTGAAACAAGAGAACAAAGAAAAGGATGAACTCACTATTGATGAGAACTGCATTGAAGTTAATCATATAATTAAATTACCAGAGAACAATCCTACTTGTGATCACATACATAAGGGAGCAACGAAAGCATGGGCCTGGTATAGTTCCTTTATAAGATTAAGTAGGTTTTCCTCTTTGTAGTACATATATCAGCCATTTCTCTTGCAATAGTTCAAAAGGAATTTTAAAGGGAAATAAGTCAATTCAGCGGCATAGATCAGATAGGGCATTATGGATGAATCAATTTATGACCACTACAGGAACTTATGAAGAAAAAAACAACAGGAACATGAAAGAACTTGTTAATTCCAGATCTTGTTCCTAATTTGAACATGGAACATACACACTGTAATCAATCCTGAGCAGCTCAAATTGGGCAATAACAGTAAATAAGAGAGAATCAGTAGTCTGAGTCTGATCTGAAGTGCATTAGACTTGAATGAATCGGAAAGAAGGGGAGAAGCAATGCTTGAAAGACATGTTGGCAGATGCACGAACACATAATCACACACGTCATTCACAAATTTTCAGAAGCTACCCTCAAGTGAGTCTCACCGAAGGGAAATACGGACGTTGATATGATTACAAGGAGCACCGGTTTTCGTCCATACTCATCTGCAAGCTGACCGAGGATTGGAATTGAAAACATCTTGAAAACTCCAGCGATCTAAACTAGAAAAGAAAGGAAAAATATAAGTCATCTTTGCCTGGCAGTGTTCTTTAACTTGTGAAATCAGTTAGCCATAATGTACACCGTCCTGCTAAGCCTTTTCCAAATGTGGAACATTCTAGGAAACTAGTGAATGTCCAACATGGCCATTATAAATGCGCTTAAAGAAGTCTCTGTGCGAAACACAGGGTGACCCTCATTCACTTGAACCTTTATCCGCAGTCTACGTAAACCATTTAGGGGAATTATTGGCAGATGACATACGAGATTGATCTAACCAATTTATCAGAACACAAACCTCGAATTGAAGAGCACCGCCCTGTCAAGGCGGGAGCTGGCATTCGAGTAATCTGTTGCTTCATATGCTGTTAAGGAAACTTACTTTGAGCAGTACCAGGAATGTGCTAGAGGAACCGATAAACGAACAGGCATATTATATTCACTAGAAAAATTATTTCTTCCGGAATTGTTCTGTGCTAAAAACATTTAGGTATTGAGCTGACATAGACATTGACTGATCCAAGCTTTAGTTGCATCAGGTAATGCAGAGACCGTGCAAGTCGTAGTTAAAAACAAGGAAGCAGGAGGCGATTTTCCCTTTTTAGGAGAAGAAAAATGTCACCCATAATAATATGGTCCTCGTAAACTTATCGATAATGCCAAAAAACAAAACTTAAAAAAAAAATGCAGGGAGTGCTTCTTCTAATCCAGAAAGGACAAAAAAGGAGAGGTAAATACTGAAGTACAAAAATTCTCAATGTAATAAATAAATGCATGTCCAACATAGTAGCTGACGTCACCCGAAAACTTCACCGGAGGGAATGTTGTGTCGGCGGTACGTCATCCCGGTGCATGGAAGGCCCACAGGGAATATCTTTACCGACGTCTCTCAGCAAGAACCAACGGAAAGAATGACAGAGAGAGGAAACGAGAGGCGAGTGATAATTACCGTCTGTTCGAGGCCATTGAAGTAGATGACTTCGGAGCAAGTGGTGTCGCCGGGGCACAGGGCGTCGATCAGGACGTCAACGAGCACCGACACCGTCATCTCCTCGGCGATCCAGTGGACGCAGAGCGGGACCAGCAGGTGAACCAGTGGCCTCAGCGCCCTCAGTCCATCCCCGGCGTTCTTGAACAACATTCTTTCGCCGCCGTCGCCGTCGTAACTGAAGTTGGTGATGTTCTTTGCTTCGGACGGACGTCGAGAGAGTGTTGTGCTTGGGGGGGTGGTCTCCAGCGAATTTAAGAGTGGAGCTTGTGAGCGAGAGAGAGAGAGAGAGCAGAGAAGTTGGTTGACGTTCGGAATTGACTGGTTGTTGAACGCGAAAGGCCGTAAGAGATGGGCGAGTGTGGGAACGCAAAGACAGCGAGAATCTTAGCCCCTGCGGTGGAGTTTCAGACATTGTTGCTCGATGGGAACCCCTCTGGAGAAACAGAAACACGCACAGAGATTGATTCTGAGAGGAATTCATATTCGAAGGACCGAGCATGAGGCTTCTTTTTGGTGATCTGCACCTGAAACATATGCTAAATCAAATTTGGACCGTCGTGCCATCATTTTTAATGTCCTAAATTCGTTACCCAACTAGATTTCAGCGGCTCCACTTTCTACCACGAGGGTTGTCGTTATATCATCCATCAAGCACGATGACGGGGACCGCCATGTTTTTTGTATGGATCCATCCCCTACATGGTCATGGTACTTTTAGGATATCTTCCCCCTCCATCCCTTAAATGATTCAATTCGAGAGATGGGCAACGACATCGGATGGCTTGCTAGGAACAGCACGATTCATACCCCTACCCGTGTCATTCGCTTATGTATTTTTTGTTCGACCTCGTTGACCGGAAGTTGTTCTAGTTGCCCGGTAGTTCAGGATGCTGTGATTGGGTGTCCTTTCGCACTTGGTTTAGTGGTCCATCTTATTCTGCTTTTTGTAACTTATCGGATTTGATCCTGTCAGTGCTTTAGCCAAAGGCGGAAGACCAAAAGGTACACCATCAAGGACCTTAGGATGTTGTGGGGACCTAGGACTAGGATGGGAGAGGGTGCGTGTTTAAGGTAGATGGGTGAGGAAGCGAGTTCACACGCGCACGCAAGCCAGTTGACATCTCGAGTTTGGCACTGCGAATTCTTCTTGCCGCCCCGTCGCCAGCTAATTTCTCTTCTTCTTTTCTGTGTTTCCAAGGAGCGTGTTCCGCGCATGCTGCAGGTGTTTCCGTGTGGGCGGGGGCGTGCGGCTACGTGCTGGGCGTGCGTGGAGAGCGTGGTGTACAGGTGGGGTTGAGCGACGTAAACAATGGTTGACTCCGTGAAAGCTCCAAGCCAGCTGAAATATGTAAATACTGGTTTGACTGGTTGGAGTGCAATGCAAGCCGACTTTGTTTTTCGTTTGCTACCATATCATTTGCACCAGGCGAATTCGAGCATCCCTGGCCTCATGCACAAAAAAAGAACCGTAGGATCAGATAAGAATGAATTGACTGGAAACTGCTGTCCCGATTTTAAGAAGTAGTAGAAACTGATTTTCATAAAATTTATTTCTTATGTTGAGAAATAACTCAACACTTACAAACTCTTGAAAAGTTAGTAAAAAAAAAAAAATTTGGGGAATTACAGTAAAAATGTCAAAAATTATGTATGGCCATCATTTTAATGTCAAAAGTTTCCACCAACTATAGCAAATGTCTAAAAGAGTAATCGACATGAGATCCGAAGGATGAGACGCTCATGGTACTTCTCAATCAAGGTCAGAAGGCGAAAGTAGCAATTATCAAAATGCCCATCTCTCTTTAATCTATCGAAATTGGTGATTTAATCCGCGGAAGAGTACTGAGAGGATTGGACGCCATGAAGAGCGATGAAACGAGGAACAGAGAAGAAACCAACGGTTTTTGACCAAGAGAGAAGACTATGGCTTAAGGAAAAAGATGGGGAATCATGGAGCAAATCACATACGGCAAGGCCAACCGTTTGAGAACATGAGTACGAAACTTGTGGAGATGTTAGGGTTGAGTGTTTTTAGCTTCTGAGTAAGTTTCAGGTTCCTTACAAGCTCTGCTTAAAACTTGAAATCTACCCATCAAAGTAAATTCTTCATTTTTTTAGAACCTAAAACCTATCTTGCATACTCAGAATTTACTATTCGTACTCTGGAACTTGAAACCTATCTTATCACGGGTTCCAATATCTACTAAGTTTCCACCTATATTTTTAATTGAATGATTGTGATAAATCATCACATTTAATGACCACCATTTATTACTATAATACATAGACCATAATTTAAATCTAAACACATGAAAAATATGAAATATTAGTAAAGTAAAAGTTTCAGTTATTGATATCGTTAGAAATAGAAGTTCAGATTTGTAGTTTCAGATTACACACTTATCATCGGATATTATAAAATATTGCAAAATTACATGAAAACATAGGACAAGGAAAATGCAACAACGTGTTCTAAGTTCCAATTTCTAGAGCCTAGAACCTATAACCTACCCTTGAAACTGGTTCTCTAATTTTTGAAACCTAAAACCTCCTTTCATGTCCTAAAACTTGAAATCGGATGAGTTTTCACCAGTGTGATTCATGGTTCTACTCTAGAACCGTACTCGCCCCTAAAAGATATGGGAACATGGAAATAACTGATAGAAGTTACTCAAGGAAATGTAATCGCTGAAAACCATTAGAAGACGGTTACTTCAAAACCATTATAAATTCCACCAATTGTCCATTAGAGAGCCCCCTTTCCTCGGTGCACAAATCAAATTAAATGTTATCTTTTGGTTATCTTTAGCTTTCCTACACGATACTTTAAATTCCATTTGCATTTAGATTAGCATCATTGATTAAATTCTAGCGTGATATTATAGTGTATATAGGTTTTGTCGTTGATTAAATTTAGGTAGAGTTTACATTTGTAAGTACTCTATTTTCTAAGTGTTATTGTTGATTAAATTCTAATACGGTTTGCATTTATATGGTTTCTTTTGAAGCGAAATCGTTGATTTCTTGATTTGCCTAGATATTTTCTGTTCAGAATTGCCATAGGACTTGTAACCTTTGTTCAAAGGCAAAAGAACGACTTTTGGTAAAATATATTTCGTGGTGGGAGAAATTCCAACGAAACAGTTAGTATTTGGACTCTTGAGAATGTTCTTCTTGACAATGACTAATTCATGGATCTTTATGTCCATTACAACACAAAATAACTAGAACAGAAGCAAAAAGACTGATTTAACTTTAATTAAATTATCTGGTGGCGATCAAGATATAGTAAGATTTAGCAGTTAGCTGGACTGCTGATTGTTATAATTAATACAATAACGAGGAAATACTTTATCGATACTTTTTTTTTTTTTTTTTTTTTTTTTGGTAAGGATTTATCGATACATTTGATAAAGTGAAATTTCATAGAAAGACCTCCTAAGAGAAAAAGCTGGAGAAGTAACCTTAAGCTGCTTATCTAACTAAGATTCAGCTCTCAAACTCTCCTATATTTACAAGTTTGTCAGATGCAACTCCTCGAAAACGTAATCACTTCACCAAGAGCTTTTCCGAGGAACATGCAACAGCGACACCATCGGTCAAATTTCACGACCACATGAAAAATTGGATGATTTGTAAATTTATCCAGTACTGCTGCAAAGTAAGGGTGCTTCTTGCTCTTCTATGTTGTCCTGATCTGAGTTCTGGCTTGACCAATTTTCCGGTTTAAGCAAACAAGCGGAGACAAAAGACAGAACCTGCACATGTAACTCGTTTTGAGAAATAATGTAATCAAGACTCTATTACTGGATGACAAACTGGGGCATCATAAGAGTTTTTTTTCTCTCACCATGCACACAGAGGCACATACAATGCTGAAGCCCTTGCAGTTGAAGGGGGCATTATCTGATAGGAACCAAGCTGAGGAAATACATGTATCAAAAATAGCACAGTCGATTAGAAATTATGTGGTTTCAATATGCCAAATGAAGATAAAAGCAGGTAACTCACCGGTCAATGGACTCATGGCAAGGGGCGATAAAAAACTGCCTATTGCTTGTATACCAGCTATGAATCCTTGCGCCTTTCCCTGCAGGTAAAATAGAAATCGGTGTCACTTGTAATGAGTTCAAAAGGGTAAGACCTTCATGATGAAACGCATAGCACAGTTTCTTGCATAAAGCCCAGATAATATGAAACTACTATCAAGGAAAAAGCACATCTACTTGGCATGGGACAATACCGTCACGCTTCATGTGTTTAGATGTACTTTCTTTCTAAACATTGCATGAGTGCCACTAGAGGAACACCGATTCATGAAAATCAGATTCTATAGGATGCTTCGACAGAGATCCAGTATGAAGATAGTTTGATGATGTCTTGGTTCATATTCCCTAACTAACCATTTCCATCAATTCCAGTCTGGATAACTGGCTTAATCGGTTACACCAGAGAGTTTTAATCCTCAGTGCTATTCAAATGCTAATTCAATTGGTGAGGGTTTATAGGGAGCATGGACTTAAATTGTGTGATCTTTCTACAGCAAGTAATGGGCTTTCTAGGCAGCTCTCTCTCTCTCTCTCTCTCTGTGAAATGCAAGTAACACTTAAGTAAATCACATATTGTGCAAACTTTAAAGCACATTTTATGCCTCAAACTTTTCTACAACTTCATTTGGTCCCTGAACGTCAAATTTCGGTAGTCTCATCCTCTAACAATTGTTACTCTGCAAGGGCTTTCATAGATGTTTCTCATTTTGAATAAGACACCTAACACTTAGTGTTTTTGTCAACCTACTAATTTGTTCCACGTCACAAAAGGTCATCGTCAAGAATCTGCTCCAAGCTGCAGTGAATGGAAAATGACCTCTGATGCATAGTATTCTCAAGTGAGAAAAAGTCCAACAAGATCAGATGAATTCACAAGCACCTCATCATGTAACATCAATGATATAGCATCAGTCACAAGATAGCTAACAGCCTATCACCTGTGTGTATGTTGTTTTTGTAAAGAGTAAAAAAGAACGATGACTTAAGGAGGATGAAGGCCAAGTTTTTCATAGAAAAGTGCTGGGCTAGTAGACTTACCCCAAAATTTATTATAATATCTCTCAGCACACTTCTGAAAGAAGCTATGCAAAAAAAATGTATGAACCATTCTGGCACATTTAAGTATGCATTTTAGTTCACAGGACAAGCTCAAGTTATGCACAGATAAGCATTAGCCAATGTCACTGTTGTCGGCACAGATAAGTTGGCTCTGAAATGTGAACATTCTGGCAATCCATAAGTGCCTACAAATTTGATGCCAGAAAAATGTTTCCAATGTCAATCATAGTAAAATTATGCCAGATTACCTTTGACCATGCCCATGGTAAAAACAAACTCGTTTACTTATGGTAACACATGCAGATCCAAATCTTCAGTTTATATTCTCAGAGCGATCAAAGTCAGCATCCTGGGCTTTTCAGAGTTTGGCAGTAACTACAATTTTCTGATGCATAGTGCATATAAACAAAAATATATCATTAAATAATTATGCTAACCTGATCGGCTGATCTTGATGCTTGTGAAATGATAGCATAGGTCTTCACATTCATATGTTAAAGTCGATAAAAATCACCAGTATCAACAGTAACAAAAAGGACAACTCAGTAGAATAATAGTCACTCTCTAATGGGAGAAAATGATGAGGATAGTTACTTACAGCAGGATCAACAAGAGCATAAATAACTCCAAAAGAAGCACTCAAGTATGCCACCTGCAATATGCATAGCCACAGTTATTGTATTATGAAGCCTAGAGAAATACCAGAACTCATAATTTTGGAGTTAGGTGGATAGAAAACTAGAGTTCCTTTACTCTCACTTAATCGCCATAAAGGTGTCCTCTTTATTTCCTCTTCGTATATTATCTCTGGGATTTTAAAGACATCTACTTGATTTTCATGCTATCAACAACTCCTAAAACCAGGAGAAGGAGAAGAGATTGAAGAGTTTCTCCAACAATAATCTCTTCTCCCAAAGAAATCAGCATTTTCAAAGTTGCTGAAGAACAACTAGTGTTGGAAGTGAGCCTCATTTGTATCTTTTATACTGCAAAGGAGGTTGAAATTTGTGTTACTTTGTTTGTATGTGTAATAGTGTCCCATCCCCTCTGTCGAATAGTAATATCTTCACGAGAAATTATTTTTTTAATCTCTACTGACCATGCTGCATAATAACACGCTTAATGTGTCTGTTGCTTCAATAGTCATGAGATTGTTCTTTTTCTCTGACAGACCTGAAGAACCATTCTGGGTAGATAGAGATACATACCCAAGATGCCCAAGCCAAGCCATAGAACAATGCCTGTGAAGCAAAAGGCAATTCCCATGATTATCCATCCACAATTATCTTAGACTGCAGGGAACTGTAGTTATCTGATGAATTACAACTTACATAAGCAATTGATGCTAGTAAGCCTATGCAGAGTACTACTTTTTCTCCAACCAGAGGATTTACAAGAGGGAGAACCAAAAGCTGCAAAATGAAGAACATAAATTAGACAAATGATTGATTAGGAGGTGATTTTGTGCCAAATAATCAGAAAAGCGTTGGTCAAACCACAAAATGGTAAATGAATGACATGGGATGTGATTCTGCAAAAGAGGCAATTCAAATTGATGATAATTGAGACCGAAGAGAAATTTTGTAGGACCTTTAACAAGCATCTTAAATTTTTCTATGATTGTTACATGGCACAAATGCATTGTTAAAGGAATGCAGCATATGAATCTCTCTCTCTCTCTCCACCCTGCATGCGTGGGCAGGGATGTTTTTTACATTCCAGCTTCCAATCTTCATCTCAAACTTTCCATTCGCTCTTCCTTAGTGAAATGTACAAAGGCAATCGCTAGGTTCTCCAAAAGACAGGCTACAAGAGCAATCCTGTGCGTCCAAACTTCACCCAGTGAAAGCAAAATCACTTCTGATCATTTTCTGGCTATGTATGATGCCATTCATTCCTGATGTATCTGAACCTTCCTTGTACTTTCCTTTTTACCTTACTTCCATGCACTTACATTACTACATATTATAATCATGTTATACTAATTACCCATAGCATGAAGATGGAATAAAGAAAGAATAGCGACATAAAGATGCCTAGTGCTCAATCTGTATTAATTAATCATCAAATGAAATATAACACCTTGCAGAGAAAACATACACGGTCTACTGATGACAAACCTGTTAAACAATTGAACCTGCTTCCACCACAATTAGAATCTCCGAAAATTGATTCTTAGTAAAACCAAAAGCTGCCTCCAGATAGTACTGAAAAGTTAGTTTTGGAAGTGTCAGGCATGTATATTGAGTAAAAGCTACAGCTATGAGTATGAGAAACAGGAACACTGATGGACTGGACACCACTAATTCCATCACTTAAGTCCTACTGGGGTCAGTGATTTTCCTACAAATACAGAATTCCAGGATCTGCCCCCCTCTTTAATTAGTCCATATCAATATGGTCTTTGCAGCACTATCAGAAATTATATCAAGAGATTTGGGGAGCAGGAGTACATTTTGCAACCTCATATGAAGAAGACATATGAGATGACAAGCATTATAATTATATCGATGTGACAATGTAAGGATTTCCACATATTCGAGTTCTAATTTATGATGTCACACTTTCCACAAATTTAAATGTGCTGGCAACCCCTGCTTAATTGTCTTGAAACTCCTGCTCTTCACAGAAGATCGAATTCGCCTATAATCATGTTGTGTGTACTTCTGAGGAACCGGCAGTAGAGGCAACAAAATTTGAGATAAATATTAATATACCAGTGGTGGCTAAAGAAAAACAATACCAGTAATACGTTGCTGATGCCAGTCATTCCCAACTGGTAGAAGAAGGAAACAATGGAGATGCCTCTGAGTGTTTGACTGAAGAGTGACAAGGAATTCTTTAGGCAGATAAATACAGGACAAACAGGATCCAATTCTTATGAAAATGCGTGTGATGTAAAAGAATTGAACTCTTTCTAAGATGCTATCCACAAGACCACGAGAATAGCCAAATAAAATACCTCCTTATAACTATTATTGCAGCATCTCTCATTGACCTGTACCGTTTGGACACACCCCTAAAAATCCTAGTCAACCATGTTGACTCTTCATCCTGCCTTGGGGCATACACGACTGTCTCACGCAGAAACACATACATATATATCGGGGGACAAAGCAAGAGAGCTATTGTAACCTGTAAGGAGAAATTGCATCAGGACCAGAAAATTGAAAGCATAGAGATGCTATTAAAATATCATCAAATGCTTACATCAAATATGTACTTCTCTGGGAGAAAACGTGCTAACAAGTTTCCCAGGACATGAGAAGCAGAAAGAAGACCTGTAATCCAGCTAAATGCGAAAGCCCTTTTACCGGATTCAACAACATCTGCCTACTAAGAGGAAAGGAACTTTTTGGTTATAGTCTGGAATTTATGACTTGCAATTTATTCCAGTGCAGGAAAATGCTCACCGCATAAGCAACGGAAACACATAATATACTGCCCTGACTGAGAATGTTGGATATAGTTCTGAGCACATAATAGGCATATACAAATCCCCTCGACTGACTCCAGGCCAGCATAGCTGAAACAAGAGAACAAAGAAAAGGATGAACTCGCTACTAATGAGAACTACATTGAAGCGAATTATAATATAATTACCAGAGAACAAGCCTACTTGATGTGATCACATACATAAGGGACAACCAAAGCATGGGCCTGGTTTAGTTCGTCTATAAGATTAAGAAGCTTTTCCTCTTTGTAGAACATGTGTCTGCCATTTCTCTTGCAATAGTTTAAAAGGGATAAAGGGAAGCAAGTCAATCAGCGGTATAGACAAGAGAAGGCGTGATGGATGAATCATTTTATCACCTTTACAGGAACTTATGAAGAATAAACAATATGAACATGAAAGAACTTATTAATTCCCGGGCTTGTTCCTAGTTTGAACATGCATCATGAATACTATAATCAATCCTGAGCAGCTCAACTTTGGCAACAATAGTAAATAGGAGGGAACCAATAATCAGAGTCTGTTCTGAAGGGCATTAGACTTGAATGAATCGGAAAGAAGGGGAAAAGGTAATGCTTGAAAAACGTGTCGGCAGATGCACAAACATACAATCGCACACGTCACTCACAAATTTCAGAAGCTACTTTCAAGTGAGTCTCACGAAAGGGAAATACGGACGTTGCTATGATTGCAAGGAGCACCGGTTTTCGTCCATACTCATCTGAAAGCTGACCGAGGATTGGGATTGAAAACATCTTGAAAATTCCAACGATCTGGACTAGAAAAGAAAAGAAAATCATAAGGAATCTTTGCCTGGCAGTGTTCTTTAACTCATGAATTTAGTCCATCAAAATGATCACCGTCCTGCTAAGCATTTTCACAACGTGGCACCAAATTGGATCTTACCTTGCTGAAGCATACTTTATATGTAACTGTATTTTCCAGTGAACATTGTAAGAAACTAGTGAATGTCCACCATGGCCATTATAAACATACTTAAAGAAGTTTCTGAGAGAAACACAGCATGACCCTCTTTCACAAGAATCTTTATCCACAGCCGACATATTGCATTGCTGCTTCTTGCTGCTACCGAAATATGTTGAGCGGCAATCTACTTAATCAGTTTATGGGAATTACTGGCAGATGACATATGAGATCGATCCAACAAATTTGTCAGAAAACAAATCTCGAATTGAAGAGCACTGCCCAGTCAAAGGTGGAAAAGCTGCCGTTCAAGTAATCTGTTGCTTCATACGCTGCTAACGAAATTTACTTTGAGCAGTACCAGGAATGTGCTGGAGGAACAGATAAATGAAAAGGTATATTATATGTACGAGAAAAATTATTTCTTATTGAATTGTTCTGTGCTAAAATTTTTAGATATTGAGTTGACATAGACAGGGACTGATCCAAGCTTCAGTTGCATCAGGTAATGCAGAGACCGTGCAAGTCGTAGTTTACTTACACAGGAAAATTACAATATTACAGAACAAAAAGCGGGAGGCAATTTTTTTTTTTTTTTTTTTTAGGATAAGAAAAATATTATCCATAATAACATGGTCCTCGTAAACTTATCGACAGCCTAAAAAAAATTTGAAAAAAATGCATGGAGTGCTTCTTCCAATCCAGAACGGACAAAAAAGAGAGATAAATAATGAGTATAAAAGTTCTCGATTTAATAAATAAATGCATATCCAAACTGGTAGCTGACGTCACCTGACAACTTTCCCAAAAACGGATATTTTCACCAGCGAGGGACGAGCAATAATTATTTCTTTAAATTTTCTAGAATTCTAGAATTCTAGACGTCAGCTGACGTCAGCAAAAACTAAATGAGAGTAACAGAGAAAGAGAACGAGGGACGAGCAATAATTACCGTCTGTTCGAGGCCGTTGAAGTAGATGACTTCGGAGCAAGTGGTGTCGCCGGGGCACAGGGCGTCGATCAGGACGTCGACGAGCACCGACTCCGGCATCTCCTTGGCCACCCAGTGGACGCAGAGCGGGATCAGCAGGTGAACCAGTGGCCTCAGCTCCCTCAGTCCACCCCCGCCGTTCTTGAACAACATTCCCTCCCGAGTTCTCTCACCGTCGCTATCGTAATTGAAGTCGATGGTCTCTTTTCTTGTTCTCGGCGAATCTCGAGAGGGTGCTGTGCTTGTGCGATCTCGAGCGAATTCAAGAACAGGGCTTGTGTATGTGAATGTGCTCATGTGAGAGAGAGAGAAGAGAGAGAAGATGGTTGATGTTTGGGATTGACTGGTTGTTGAATGCGAAAGGCCGTACAAAGAGAGCGAAAAATCTTAGTTCCTGCAGTGAAGTTTCAGACATTGTCGCTTGATAGGAACCGCTCTGGAGAAACAGAAAACACGCACCGAGAGATTGATTCGTAAGAATTATTATGACCACATAATATTATTAATTAATAGTTTGATGATTATTTAAATGTTATAAGAAGTTGCGACTCTCCTTAAAATTTACCATCCTTATAAGGAAATTACAATTCTTATGAAAATGTATGAAAATAAAATGTACTTTGATAGAAAACATCTATTCATAACTTATATAAATAGAATTCGGTCCTCTTTTTGTCTAAGAGAATGAATATCGGACTATACCCTTCACCAGATAAAATGCACTAAGAAAAGTTGGTCAAGGGGAAGAAATGGGATTTCTTCATCCTTTCGACTTCTACAACAATTATTTTCAATAGCATTACTATAGGTAAAGGTATGTCCCCATCTCTATTATTATAAAAAATCATGAAGATAGCATATCCCCTACTTTTTAACTTTCCGCATTAAAGAATTGCATTATCACTAACATGATTCAGTGAGACTTCATATTTGAAGGATCATTGTGACATCATTCTTAAAGTCCTAAATTCATTACCCAACTCAATTTCAGCGGCTCCACTTTCCACCATGACTGTCGAGATGTTTAGTATATCATCCATCAAGCATCACGATGACCGGTGATTCTTCGCATGCATCGATCCCATACGAGTCATGGCATTTTAGCATATCTCCCAACTCCATCCTTCACAAAATTCAATTCAAGGGACGTACGAAGACGTGGGGTGGCTTGCTAGGAACCATACGATTCATACCCTACCCGTGTCATTCGCTTATGTCTTTCTGGTTCGATCTTGTTGACCGGGCGTTGTTTCTAGTTTGCCTGGTAGTTCAGGATGCTGGGGTTGGGTGTCCTTTTGCACTTGATTTCAGTGGTCCATGTTATCCTACCTTTTGTATCTTATCTGATTGATAATGTCTGTACTACACGATCAAGGACCTACGATGAGAGAGTTTGCGTGATTAAGGTAGATGGGTGCGGAAGCGAGATAATATCTTGAGTTAAATATTGCAAATTCTTCTTGCCGCGCCGTCCCGAGCTAAATTCTCTTCTTCTTTTCTAAAATTCCAAGAGTGTGTCCGCGCACGCTACACGGGTGCGCTCCGGGTGTGTGGGGTCGTGCGGCTGTGTGCCCGGTGTGCGTGGAGAGTGTGGTGTGCAGCTGCGGCTGAGCTACATAAACAAGGGTTGACTTCATTAAACCTCCATGCAAGCTGCACTACATGCACATATTTTTATATTTGGATCATATTGGCGTTCAGATAAATGTGAATTGACTGGAAACTGATGTCCCGATTTTGAAGTAAGTTTCGATAGAAAGGGATGACTTTTAAGAACTTGCTAGAAACTGATTTCATGAAGTTCACCTTTTAGGTTAAGAAATTACACAACACTCACGAACATTACTGGAGTAGTAGTAGGTTTACAGTTTTGCTTATAGAATAAGAGAAGTTACTGGCCAATTCTGGAATTCTAGAATTCACCTTGAAAAGTCAGTAAACATTGACAAAATTATAAGTATTGAAAAGATAGAGCTTACTTTTGTGCTAGAAAAAGAGCTACTTAATGATGTGGAAAAATTACTAGAGCAGTTGGCTTAAATAGTAAATGAGCAATCTGTTCTTCACAAGGTCACAAATTCGATATACATTGTGAGTAAACATTTGAACAGCTTGTGTTATGTTACATAGCTGCAACATGTTGCCATATATTTTGTGTGAAGAAACTTTCTAATTGCTCACATCTTGGGCATTGTGATGATAGATTCACCAACCTCAAACCCTTTAATCATAGGTGGTGCAAAATAGTTATAACTTAATTTGAATATTTCATAACAAATGTTAGACCCCTTTATTGGGTGAAGGGCTTGGATTTTAGATGTAAAATAATATATGGACTAGTTTTTTCATTTGGAACACATGCACATAAGCGCCACATGTCCATGGCAAGTACTCGATGGATAATCACCATTGAGTTTTTCAATGAAAATTTAAAGAAATGACTGAAGGTAAATTGGAGAAAACTTTAGAAATTTTAAGCTCCCGAAGTCCTGTGACTTGAATGGTAAAATTATTCTATAGCTCTTTGGATCAAATCCTGCCTTTTTCAAAGCAGCCCCCCCAGCTACTTTCGCTAAAGTTGAAAACTACTTTGTAAAGTTTCGCAAACTCACGGTTAAACTATCACCAGAAAATAGTACAAGATGTAACTGATAGTATAGCCAACCAATCATACTTCATATGCATCCCAATCAATTTTGCATTTGAATTTTGGGGGGAAAAGAAAGAACAGGCGCTCCTACATCATCACTAAAATGGAAGGTTATGGTACATATGCTAGCCACTAGAAAGAAGTTTGACCGTTGGGTTTTCACCAAGGGGATTTATGGTGATAACCGTGAGAAAACTGCTACTCTCAAACCTTAAGAGTCATCCCATCTAGTGGAAATACAGAAGTTCACTAGATAACTGTGCATGTACATTTCTCTTTTTCAGTGGTCACCTCTCAAGTGAACCAGCAAAAATAGGACTTCTTCATTTGCTTCTTGAAGAGGACTGCTAATTCCTTCATTTCCTTTCTATCAAACTGCCCAGTTGTCAGACCAAAATTGCCAAGTTGAGGAAAGGCAAACCTATGGAATGACATCCCAGCATTATTGTGATATCTGGATTTTGCCGGACCTCAAGTACCTAACGGTTCATGACAGATCGACGAATTTGTCGTCGGACTGCGTCGTTGGTGCCACCTTCAGCCGCCATTTCGTTATTTCCATCACCAGACCGAGACGTTACGTTTTGTGATGACTTGATGACAGACCCTCATAGTCATATCTTTGTAGCGTTGTGACAATCTGATTACTGTGACATTCAACGTCTCATCGGAAATCTTCTTACTTAACACCACCACTGAGACTGACATTCACTGACATTTGTACCTCTCTAGCCGAACCTTCCATGTGACACAACGAGACACAAATGCATGGCCTTGTTCCTTTAGTGGGCGGTCACCGAAACTTTGTTTAGTGACCCAAGTAGTTAATTAATAGGAACTACGTATACAGCCAACGCCATACATGGATGAAGACGCCGACCCAAATTCTCCATGCACGTTTCCTACTCTTCGTGGGTCAACAAATGGAGAAGTTGACCATGCGGCCACGTCCTCTTCAGCTGGACATCCATTCGAAGACTTTGACTTGCTTGCAGCTACGTCCTGCTTGCATGCAAGGATTGATTAAGTGCTGCTCCGTTTCTCTTCCCCTCGGCCTGCCAGCGAACGAAAGTGGGACGCAAAAGCCTCGGCCACGTTTCTCTTCCTCCGCTGACCAGCAACTTCAAGACTTGGCCATGGAAAGCCACGTCCTTGCATGTGTCTCATGCAAGGGTTGAAGTCTTCGGCTGTCTTCTCTTCGTGCTGCCACGAAGTGGAGGGAATTTGACTAGGAAAGTCAACAATGAAGGGGGCAGTGGTTCCTTCTTCATTCGGCGAAGACCAACGCAATTCCCTCATTTCTTCGACGCCGTTCGCGTGTTACAGCGACATTCTCATCAAAACTTCCGTCCCAAAAACCTGTGCTATCCGCCCGTACTCCCCCGTTCATCGGCGACCACCCATGGCCACACGTCCACTTTTTCGCCCCTTGCATCTCCACGCCTCACCAAGCCAGCCCGGTTTTCCTCTCCGCCGTTGTCGCGCCGCTGTCGCCATGAACCGGTTTTTGTGCTAAACCAGTGAGTTTATGTCCTAAACTCTAATTAGGGGGCTAATGATGCTTAGGGTAGATTAGTTAGGCTAATTAGTGATTAGTGTAATCCTTGGTTAGTCTAACTAGTTAGTTAAGGTGACTAGGTGGTTAGAGTAATTAGTTCCTAGGCTAATTTAGTTAGAATGGTTAGGGTAATTAGTTAGTTTAGTAGAGTAATTTACTTAGTGCACTTAGGTGGTTAGGTTAGCTTATGTCAATTTAATTTAGTAGTTTATTTAATAATTTGCATTTATTTAATTAATTTTGCAATTTATTTAATTACTTAATATTTTATGGAAATTATACCGGGATAGCCAGTCGCCAAAATTTCATGCTGATTGTCGTGGTGTGATTAGTTTATGTAATTGAATGATAATTTGTGCAATTGAGTGGTGATTGTGAATTTTGATTTATTATTTCAAAATTGTGAAATTTTAGTATTTAATTAGAAAGTACTGGATATCGGTTTTTGACACCAAAAATATTTTTAAGTACTATATCAAATAGTAAGATTTTAAAAGGAATGATATCAATTTTTATGGTTCGATATGACCATGTACCCACACAAGATTATTTTATCGAGTGTTTTTAATACGAAGAAAATAGGCCAAACACATTATCTTAATTGAGGCATTTGAGTATAAAAGCACAATGTCCTTGACCGGAATTAAATGGTTGTGTGATGATTATGAGAATTTGTCCCTGATGTGCGTCGAGTAGACAATGCCCCTATATGAGATGCCCCTATCAAGGGATGCTGGATCGCAATAGAGGCTGGACTGAAGCTCCTTCGGGAATGCCGTCCCCGATGTGCGTCGGGTAGACGTTGCCGTGCTCAAGGGATGAGACGATGCCTGGTTACGCCAAAAGACCGATGTGCATCGGGTAGAACTGCCTGTGCGGGTAGTAATCAATTGGAATGTGTGAATGATTGAGATAAACACACCTGATTATGAGACAAAATTGTGTGGCATGGAATGGGATGTGTCATAACGATTTGACCTTATAATCAGAACCCCTATAATTGCTTGAAATATGAGTGAGACGTTACAATTGAGCATCTATTATATGCATATGTGATATAAATTGTACTGACATGCAGGAAGAACGGAGGCGAGGTGAGTCTCATTAGTTGTGTAATTATGCTACCTCTAGGAACGGTGGGCTTATCTTTTCAAGGTCATAGCATGGAGGATCTAGAGCCTGGAGCTGAAGGGTTCAGAGTGTAGATGGCCTAGAGGTTTCTTTTCAAGTAGACCGCTATGTATAAACTAGTTTGTTTATAAAAGCATGTTTGAGTTGAAATTTGATTGTCTTATTTTTCTATCCCATGTTGAGCGTTGTCTGAGATTGTTTATTATACGCTTCCGCATGTGCAATAAAATGAATGGGTCAATGACACATCCGGGAATGTTGCAATTTTATTAACCACCGAGGGATATGCTCACGCTCGAGAATCGGGGCGTGACAATTACGCTCCGCAACGATCTCTCTGGCTTTTCACGCGTGTGCATGTGTCCTGATCTTGTTATCTGCTTTGTTCATGCAGATAAAGCAAGTTCAGCGGAAATTAATACGAATTCCGTGCGCATCTTTCAGGAGTAAGTTGTTGAGCCCAAGAAAATGAGCGCGCATAAAGAATCCGGGTATCTAAGTAGTTGCAGAAGTAGAAATGCTGGAAAGTACACTCGACGGAAATACCAAACTCTGACCTATTCCAATGCAGTGAACCCAGAAAACATGGATTGAATCAGATAAGGCATGTCCTCCCTGCTAATTTTGGCGTAGATATCTCAAAGAGTAACAAAGTTCCTGCTCAGTAATTCCAACCCACCCATCCGCAATTCTCTGAGAACGAAATTTCCACTTTTTCGGACATGTATACATGTACCTGGGCAGCCCCTCCTCAACCTCTCTCTTTTGCAATTTTGGCACATTCAGACAGATATTTGTAGACTCACTGATAGTCAATAGTCAGCTTACTGTCTACATGCGGAAAGCTTTGATAAAAGGCCTTGAAATGCTGGTAGGCGATGTCAATATCTTCCTTCCCACATACTACTCTCACGTTGCAAATGTAAAAAAAGACGGACATAATCATGATTAACAGTTTCACACTTTTAGACATTCACCGAGAAAAAAAAAAAACTGTCGTAAAAAAACGGCAACCCTCCTGGGAAATTGAAATAAAAAAAAAGATTTATAAATATGTATCTCTGCTGGAAGGGAAAAATAAATCAACAGATCACACAGATCCCTGTTGTTCCTATGTTGAAGACGGCCCATCAAAGGAGCTCTTCAGCATAATTGCATAGACTTATGCATGAAAAGATGCCTGACTCACAGACTTAAACGGAGCAGGGTTTAATCATTGAGAGATTCACATGAAGAATTGGAAAAATATTCTTTTGGCATAGAGATGTAGCCGTTAAAAAATACTGAGTTATGTTAAAATAAGCACAGCAATTTATAACTTACTTAACTATTGACAGTGCTACGGTTCCTAAACCTTTCACTCAATACAATCAAATCGTATACCTTTTTTAAGAAATGCAATCAAGTCGTAGGTGCTATATCTTCTCTACATATTTTTACGTGCCAACCTCTGAGTCCACCACATATGCAATCTCCAGAGACAGGGCTTGATTCTTCTTGTGAGAATTTTCCCAACGTTTTTCAGAAAACGAAAAACCCAAAATTATCATTAAAAGGAGAAAATCTGATGCTAAATTCTAACAAGTAAAAGTTCTTGAACAAACTCAAGGTTCTTAAAGTAAGAGTTGGGAGCAACTAGCTTCAATTTGTGGTATGTTGCTTGACGTCATTGGAAACGTGCTTATAGAATCATACTCTTTGAAGTTTCTACTACTTCTAAAAGGCTTCAATAGATACATCTTCATTGAGCAAAGCACTTCCAAAATCGTTCAACAGAAGCAACCTTGCTTAAGTGAGTCCTAGAGTCTTGCTACAAGTAAAAGGCCATGTTGCTTAGGAGTTCCAGACTATTATTGTTTCCTTTCTATTTGAAATGGAATATTGTGTTTCCTAGTCTTTAAGATATGAGATTTTCCTATGTTTCTTATTTGAGAGTTCCTATTTCGAATAAGTCTGGTGGAGTCTATATATATGGTCTTCCTTTGGCTTATGATGTATCTATTTGATGAGTGACTAAAGTTTCGGCATACAGACTCGTGTGATCCAATTCTCCCCTAGATGTGATGCTTAGGCGCTTTGGGTGTGAAGCCTAAAGAATTTTTCCTAACCTTTCTTCCAACATCTGCCACACTCTGATCAATTTCCGTGTCATCCACTTATCAGTCAACTCGAACCCCACGATTACTGTTCACTGGTGGTGTTCGTTCAAAGCCCCAAAACAGTACATCCAGATCTGATTCAACCGATCAGATTGTCCGACATCACTTGGAAGGGAACAGAAGCATGTGGAGCTGACTGTTCCATATTCAAATTCCTTAGAAGGTGGAAAACTTTATGTGGTCAGCATATTATGTTGGATATTTCACTAATATTTTGAAATATTTATAATAATAGCTTCGATAAAAATTATGACCGCATTGAAGATCATCATTATTTTTAACGGTCACATAACAGTTTCTAAACGGTTATATAACGGCTTTTCAATCATTTTGTAACATTTAATTCATTTCTCAAAGAAATCATTCATTATTTTACAACGGCTCTTTTAATGGCTCTATTTTGTCTGAATATAAACTCTCATAAGACAATCTTAAAAATATATACACATAATGAAACAGAGAATGTTCTTTCTTTAAAAAATATTTTCTTTCATTTTTATTACTGGGTTATACACAACGTTGTTTCTATTCATTCTAATGCATAATATAAAAGAAGGTTCGTTGTATCTTGGAAGGATAGCCGTCAGAAGCCTATCGCACCAAGTTTCGCATTCCGAGAGGCGGAATTATCCTTAAGGATAGTGCTTACGCTTGCACGCCTCAAACAAATTTATTTATTTTCATCAGTTTTTTTTCCTACAATCTTAAGGATAAATCCCATGGAGCATCAAGTTGATACCGCTACTGATGCCTCAATCTCCACTAGTCCAGTTGCACTACCACCACTACCACATATGTCCTATGCCAAACCATTCCCCGATATATCGAAGATCGAAGTTTTTAATGGCAACAATTTCAGAATGTGGCAAGAAAGGGTTTTCTCTATCCTAGATGTGCATGGCGTGGCTTTCACACTTACGAAGACCGAACCAATTGATAACAAGCTTCAAGATCAATAGATACACGCTAATAGGGTATGTAGGCACACAATTATTAGTACTCTTTCTAATGAATTGTTTGATGTCTACTGTCCGTACAAGGAAGCGAAACAAATATGGGACTCCATGACTGCAAAGTACATTGCCGAAGATGTGGGCAAACAAAAATTTGTAATCATAAATTATTATCAATGGGAAATGTCCGATGATAAGGAGATCAAGACACAAATCAATGAATATCACAAGCTAGTGAAGGACTTGAAGGCAGAAAACATCAATTTACAAGAAGAATTTATTGCAGGCCTGCTGATTGAAAAGTTGCCTGAGTCTTGGAATAACTACAAGCAACAACTCAAGCACAAGGACAAGCAATTGTCACTAGCCGATTTGATCGTGCATATTATCAACTCGCAAGGAGATCAAAGCTGCCAAAGCTAAGGAAATTGCTACCAAGGCAATATTGATGCAAGGCAAATCTCAACATCGCCAAAACAAGTATTATAACAAAAAAACCTAATTACAAACCCAAGGTTGCTCACCCCCACCTTAAAAAAAAAAAAAAAAAAAAAAAAAAGGCTCTTGCTTTGTTTGTGGAAAACCAGGTCATCATGCAGTGCAATATAGAAAGAGAATAATGGGAAATGACAATCCTGCTAAACTAAAAGTAAATTTGGTTAAAGCGGATGACTCTAATGATAATTATTGTGGTTACTTCCTAGGCCAACATTGTGGCCAATGTGAAAGAGTGGGTGGTAGACTCAGGTGCTACAAGGCATATTTGTGCAAACAAAAATGCCTTTTCCTCCTACACGCCAGTAGGGGAAGGATAAGAAATTATTTATCTTGGCGATTCAAGAACAGCTCAAGTTCTTGGGAAAAGAAACGTTCTTCTCAAGCTTACATCTGGCAAAACTTTGGCCCTAAATAATGTATTACATGTCCCTAATATAAGGGCAAACCTGGTCTTAGTAGCGCTTTTAGGAAATGTTGGGTTGAATGTGTCATTCAAATCTGATAAGATTGTAATGACAAAAAATAACATCTTTGTGGGAAATGGTTATTGTAATCAAGGACTTTTTGTTCTTAACGTTTCCAATGTTATCAATGAAAATGCTACTACTTTCGCTTACTTGGCTGAATCTGTTGATTTATGGCATGGTAGATTAGGTCATGTTAGTATTTCTTATATTAAGAAAATGCAAAAATAAGGTTTAATTTCTAGAATTAAAAACTTATGTTTTAATAAATGTATAATATGTGCCAACGTAAGAAGGGGGAAAAAAACACAAGGGAAACGGACCTTAAATTTGTTCCCAAGAAAGAACATTCTATGACAAGCTCAACTCATAATTACGAGGTTCTCTTCCAACTCAAAGGAATATTTATATGCACAGATTTCAAAGCAGAGATCCAAGCCAGAAAGAGGTTAAATTCCATAAGAGCCGCGAGAACTCATGATGATTATACATGCAAAACCTGCCCCGCAATTATTTACACCGAAGAAAGAGGAGACTATTGTCCCACATTAGAAACCCAATATAATCTTCGAAATAAATATGCGACAACCCAAATTACACAATCTATCAAGCTTTAAGTCCAGACCACAACCCGTAATGATAGATCCATGTGTCACGGCCAAGAGGTTTCTGGGGCTAAAGGATCGTGCATCTCCGAGGAAGACCTCCTACGATCGTTAGGATTTCCAAAAGCAACCTTCCAGAACGTTCCAAGGGCGGGCGACACGGTAATTACGCCAAGGTCTAGAATTCTCCTTCCATTAGTGTCAGTAGTTGTTAGGTTAGGCGGTACGATCTCGTCCGCCAAATAAAAACTCGATCAATGGATGTAATCCGAAGGACTCTAGTATAAGAAGGGGTGCATTTCCATTATTTGTATCCATCCAAAAGTAATCTAGGTTCCTTTCTCTCTAGAGCTTCTCTAGAAACTTCTCTGTACGATCCGAGTGAGTGAGCGATCGATCTAAGTAAGGTTTGGCAACGATCGATCTGAGTAAGGATTGGCTTAGGCATCTCAATGATCTAAGTCGATCCAAAAGAGCCTGAGTTGTCGCACGGTCACGATCCCAATCGATTGGCCTGTGACACATGCCTATAATGCTAGAATACTCATAGCTTCACTGGGGTAGCGCCACTCGGGATGTGAGAATATGAGAGCTTTCACTCGTCGCAATTGGCAGTTCGATGCGAACTCCGGTCGACACGGCCTTCAGTGCCCACCACTTCCGCTAGACCCCTTGTCGACAAATCAGTCTTCTACACTTTTGCCTTCCCCATCCGTTCTTTGATCCAGAAGCACGGCTTTCCGAACCAACCCTACAATCAATTAATGTATAAAAACAATTTACAGAGAATTACTATTGCGAGTTCAACTCATAATGGGGCTCAGGAAGGACGATTAACGAACAAATTTCAATTCTGTCAAATGAATAGTACCTTCAGCGCCCTGGCACACTCTAGTTTCTTGTGATCATGGCTTCCGGGATCACAAGTCACACATGTTCAAACTTCCAATGTATACAGGCCCACGACGTTCCAACTTTTGCACAAGGATAACAACCAAAACCAAAACAATTAAGAACAAAAGCGCATACAGCAAGACAGTTGAAAGAGTTGCCTCAGCATGTCTTCAGCATAGCTATCTATGATTGCAGCCTGAGCTTCCCCTTCCACCTACGCATCGTGCACCACGAAAATGAGCGTGGCACCCCGGAAATGAGTAACGCAAAGGGAGCTTAAGATGCATTTATATAGCCAACTCGTTTGATTAAAATGGTCACTGAGGGACCATAAATGCAATAGAACCTCCCAATTTGGCCAGCAAATCCAAATTCGTCGTGGCAGCACTCGATCAACACCTCTGTCTTAGGCTTTTCAAAGCCAATCAGATATTGATGCTGAAAGCCGATTGAGCAAAAATTAATCCCTTTCAATTGCATAACATCGATGAAGCAGAGCGCTGAGCACATGACAAGAAAAAGATATCAACAAGAACATACGTCAGCGAGTCGGGCGACGGCCTCCACCTGTTGGCTTTTTGCATAAATATAAGCAATGGAGGCATGGAAGTACCTGCACGGACCAAAAACAGGTTGTGCTCTAAGAAAAGAAACTCATTTGTCGCGTTGAATCAAGTCCTACTATACATCAAAGACAAGATAAGTCACCTCTCCAGAGCATTGATTCTTGCTGCCTCGGCCATGTTGTTGCCAATTACGGTGTCATTATACTTGGTCACCGAGGGGTTGAACTCCCTGAAGAAACCCGACTTCCCATAGTGGCAAAGTTAAAGACAAGGTTGACTCCCTAGTCACCTTCAAGCAGTCGTCCATCAGGTCAGCCGTCATATTCATCAAATAATACATCCTCGACCATGTGCTCGTTCTTCTTCAAAACACAGGCGACCCTCACTCTTCAAATGTTGAGTGAGGCGGAAGGCCAGGAGACCCTGCCCCAGTGATGCAAATCCTAAGTTTCTCAGCCGGCCGGTAGGTCTCATCTGAGCGCCTTGCACGCACCGTAATGGGTTCCATTGATGTTTCCCATTCTGCAGTATTGAGGAATAGTATTAGAGACAAAACTGTGATCTGAAAAAGAATTCTGAAACAAACATAACGTGCGTGATGAACCAACATAAGTAAGAAAAATGCACAAAACCTCAAGGAAGACCTGAAGCTTTTGGAGTTTTTTTTTTCTTTTCTGGACACCTTCTTGGACAGCGAAGAAGAAGAAAAACAAGAAGAAGATAGTGTCAGGAAAGAGAAGGGGGTAGAATGATATGGAGATGTCATGCTATAAGGAGAGATCGGTAAATGAATGGGAGTCTGAAAATGACGTTGTCCCTGAAGATTATCATCATCATTATAGTGTCAAAAAATCAAACCTCAGGTCGGGCAGAATCTGCCGGGGTCGGCACGTGGTCAAAACACAAGTTCCATCCATGTGCAACCTAAGATTATGGCAATGGATGAAAACGTTAAAGCTTAAGGAATTAATGAATTAATGTTGAAAGAAAACAGTAAGTAAGATTGCAGTGCTTAAAATCCAAACATTAAGTAAGTTTGGTTGGATTATATATAGAAATATTTAAGTAAATTCTATGAATTCAATAACAAGTAAAGATTAAGCGACCTCAATCGTGAGTAAGATTAACTAATGCACCTCGATCTTCGCTTTTAATGGCACAGTGGATGGATATTAATCAATTCGTGTGGAAACTTCAATGGAGATGGAGTCCCAACATGTTCAATGCCGAAACCTCGTTATTACTAGAAAACTTTGATATACGATGGGCCAAATATTCCCTTTTTAGGAGAGGGAGATTCTTTTCATGGAAATTGATGCATTGTGTATTCTTGTTTTGTGATCATCTTGTCGGGAGGAGGTAAATTGCTATATTTTACTACTTTTCATTGAGCTGAAAAAACTTAGCTTGATTTAATTTCCTATTCTTTTGAGGCTGGCCATCCGCCGCTAAAACTTTCTCAGGCCTCTGCAAGTTGCATTCCAAGCCAAACGATTTCTTCGTCTTTACGAGATCCACCAACTCCTTACTTAAAATCAGCACCGTCCATCCACCAACTTACACCACTCGTGTTGAAGGCTTTCAAAAATATTTGCAATGAATGTACTTTATCAATCTAAGAGATCATTTCCGAGGATCGTAATGTTGACTTGGTTATGAGCTTATACAAAAGACAATTGTTTTGAGGCCAAGAAAGAAATTAAATTAAATTCATCTTATTTTCATCGGATTTACAATTCAAGAACTTCGAAAATGTTTTCACTCACTCAAGTAGTAGCTTCTTTCTTCTTCTTCTTCTTCTTTTTATCTAATTGCTTTCGCATTTGAACATATTTTTTCACATAAGCATTTTATTTTTTCATGTACATTTTCTTTTACAGGCATTGATCCCCTCGTTTGGTTTGGGCGAGGGCCTCAATGCCTTCACCAGCCACAGGTGAGGGCCGTGAGCCTCTCAGGGCTGTCATTGACTCGCTTAAAGATGGAATTTTCTACATCTATCTTATAGTAATTATCATCGTAAAGAAGACTAGGGGCTGGTCACCATTTCTGCTGGTAAAGGTTCTTTACTTGCGTTTTGCGTGTTCTTTTATTTCTTTATTCTTTCGCCACGGGACGTTCTCGGTTCGTACTGGTTACATGTTGTCAATTCTGACGGCAGAGGATGTCTTCACGTTGGTTTTCATCTAACAACACAGAATCCGACCCTAGGCATTTCTGCTTGTATTCTTGGCTGGCACCGAGAGAGATTAACACCACCTTAAAATGCAGCTTAAAAAAAAAAAAAAAAAAAAGTAGTAGTAACAATGATGATGATGATGTGCAGCAAAAGAATATCCCCAAGCCTTTACCAACAGAAACGGTGGACAACTAGCAAGTTACAAGCCACTTTACGTACCAAGAACGTACCATGACGTGGCGGGTTCCTTTTCATTTGATAATACTATAAAATAGATGTGACCGATGAAAAGGGAATAAAAGAAAAGGAAAACGCGAATAAAGAAGCTCCATGGTTTGTTATACTGAAAGGACATGGTGAGAGCCGGCTTCGTTATTGGATACGACGCACACCCCAAGGACGTTCTTAATTTCTAGGGGGGGCACCATCATCCAATCCTCAGAAAAAGACCAATATCATGGAATTAGATCAGAGACTAGAAAAAAAGTAGGTCAGAGATTAAGAATGGAGAAGAAAACGACGTGGCCCCCAAGAACTCCCCCACCAACCATGAGAATATGTACATGGCGATCAAGAAATTATTACTTAGACCCTTTAGATAATGTTTTTCCGGTGTATGAATCGTAGGGTCTACATATTTGTAAGAGAAAAGGGGGAAAAAGGGGGCATCTCATGGCAAACTCGTGTAAATTATTGCTGATTAGTCAAAACATGTCCATAAGGAAAACTCCTCCCACACACCACACCATAATTGTTTGGTTCATCCCATCCTCAGAAAAAGACCTATATATCATGGAATCAGATCAGAGACTAGAAAAAAAGTAGGTCAGAGATTAAGAATGGAGGAGAAAACGAAGTACCCTCCCAAGAACTCCCCCACCCCCATGAGAATATGTACATGGCGATGAAGAATCATTACTTAAGCCCTTTAGATAATGTTTTTCCGGTGTATGAATCGTAGGGTCCACATATTTGTAAGAGAAAAGGGGGAAAAATGGGGCATATTATGGCGAACTCGTGTAAATTACTGCTGATTAGTCAAAACATGTATAAGGGAAACGCCTCCCACACGCCACGCCATAATTGTTTCCTTTTGTTTTGTTTGTCTTTCCTCTATGGTGACTTTCAACTATCCCAAAAAAAAAAAAAAAAAAAAAAAAAAAAACCCAAATGAAATGATTCAATTAGGGGCTATGAAGCACCGACACTCTCTAAGAGTCTTCGTATTGTGTCGAACACTCCAACACGTGTCTGACACTCTCCGACACTCAATCAATACGTGTCTAAAAATCCGACACCTTATCAACTTTTCCGATACTCTTCAATACTCGAGTTGGAATTTTAACATACGAGTTTCCGATACGTGATTCGATATCGAGGTCAATTTTAAAAATGCAATAAATGAGAGGTCAATATGTGTGTGTGTGTGTGTGTGTGACAAAACAAAACATAATAATAAAAATAATAAATGGAGAAATAAGAAAAATCTAATATTCTCTTCTCTTCTGACTCTCACTTCCCATGATATATAATTCACTTCTTAAGGTTTTTTTCTCTTCTTCCAACATATCTAACATGCAAGTCCAGAATATGAATCGCTTGTTTTTTCTTCAAGTTTTATGAATTATTGAAATAGAGTTCAATTTGTCAAATTGAAACAATAAATTATATTAATAAATGGCAGATTAATGTTTTCAATGTAAATTCATTCTAGGCTTTTTTAATTATTTATTTATGTATGAATTTGATTCAAATTAATTTTATTGAAATAATCATAAAAATGATAATTTATTATGTATATATAAAAATATATATTTAATATACAATGTATCTCGATTTGTCGAAATTTTCTGTTTTTTGAAAAATAACGTGTCGGTGTGTTTTGTCGTGTCATGTCTCGTGTCGCGTGTCACGTGTCAGTATCAATACTACTTAGTTGGGGTGTCGTTTTTTTGAATCAATTGGGGGAGAAAAAGCTAAGGAAGAACCGCGTGAAGTTTTTTTTTCCATTCAATTAGGAGATAAAAAGCTAAGTGAGAACCCCATTCGTACATTGAATTTTCAGAAATCCATGCACTTACTACTACCCATTATTGTTCACATTCGGGTATGCTTTGTATCCAAAGACGAAGTCGGCTATCACCGTGCCCTTTTTTTGGTGGTTTGCAACTTGACAGTCGTCCGCCATTTCTGTTGGTAAAGACTCCGGAATGTTTTTTTGCAGCATTTTATTCTATTATTCTTTTTTTTTTTTGGCTGCATTTTCTGGTGGTGTTAATTTCTCTCGGTGACAAGAATACGAACGAGAAATGCCTAGGGACGGATTCCGCGTTGTTAGATTTTTATTTTTATTTTTATCAGAAAACACCTAATTTCATTACTAGAGAAAAGTCCGCGGAAACAGTTCAAAAGGTCCCATAGGGCCGGAGGGATTTACAACCCAATTTTGAGAGAAACTATACTTAATCTGGGCTCAATCGCGCGAAAGGTGAAGTTATTTCTTGCTTTCCATATTAACAACCTCAAAATTGATTGAGCTGTGCTTAAAATCTGCTAACCATGCTTCAAATCTTGTCAGGCCTTGGGGTGATACATCTACTCTCAAGGCAGGATCTATCCATGTCTGCATCACCCACGAGCACGGGAGGAAAAATATGTTCCATTGATTCAAGTCACCGATTGTAGAGAAGTTACAAGTGAAATTAGGTAAGACTTGCTTTCATACAAGTTTTTCTTCGTAGCCGAAGCATTAGGCGGCCAGGGCATCTTGCTTTGAGATGAAAGCAAAAATATTATGCATAAAAAGAGATTCGATAAGGTAGAGATATTTAGTTTCACTTTTAATTTACAGGGCAAAAGTCAAAAAGAAATGAGAATCAGAGTATAACAGATAACAAAAAAAAAGATATTGAGGGAAAACGGGCCACGGTGGGCCCCACTAAATTTGAGAGAGTTGACGGGTTCCATGCGACGCAGTTCTCAAAAGATATTTTTGGGTTTTTTTTTTTTTTCTATTTTTAGGAAACTAAGCTTTTGATTTTTGTAGTTTCGCACATATGTAATTTGTATACCCTTTTCTAACGATAATTTGAGATGACTTTCCAAAGCAGCTTTCGAATCATTCTAAACCTCAAAGGTTTAGGGTCCAAAGGGCTTTGGGTGTTTAAACTTTCTAAAGTTTTTTTCTCAAATTTACCCTAACTTAATACATGAGACACATCAATTTGACTCCATAACTAAGTATGTAGGGGACAAGGCTTTTGAACGAGCGATTCAGAAATCAGTCCTCAGTAGTTCATATGCATCAATTTCTCTTACTTAATTGGAAAAAATAAATCAGGTTGGGCAGGTCGTCTTGATTGTTTTTGTAGCAATGATAACCCTCTTACTATCTATTAATGAAGTTTGAAGAACTATCAATATGATGTAAATTTATTTCCATTATTAGAACTCCAATCTTATAAACTTTCTGTAATTTAAAATGGATAAATTTACTCTTCTACATAGCTGTTTTTTTTTTTTTTTGGTCAAATAGATACATGTTTAAAAGTGGTGGAATCGCGGGAGTGATCCACCCGCACTATATTGAAGTAAGCCGGCAAGCCTTCTAAGCCTATGAAAGAGTAAAATGTCATGAAGATGACCAACTTTTTAAACATTTAGTTTATTTTGCAGAACATAAATAATTTGGAAAATAATTCCCATAAAATGATCACTTATATTACTTGAATTAATTTATTGATGAAAAAATTTCATTTGATGGCAATTTATACTTAAATATTTTCATGGACAATATAAATATTTTTTGTTTTTTTGGTAGACGATACAAGCAATCATCTTAGGAAGATATTTTGTAAATATTCATTTCCCTCAAAATACACAGAGCCTAAAAGTGACCTTGTATATCCATATGGATTCAATTAGAAATAAGATTGTCATCATTGCTTTAATAAATTTAATCTTAATGGACTCGTGTACGCAGACATCATGATATCAATAGTTGGCCTCGATTCGACAGTTCTATTCGATTTCATATAAAAATTAGAACAAAGTAGTTCTAGAAGAAAATTTTTGCAGGGACTAGTTTTATATTAGAACTTCACAAGAGATGCATGGATTTAATGTCTAACTTCCATGCAGAACATGTGCACGTAAGCGCTGCATCTCAATGGCAAATGCTCAATTGATAAATTTCATTGGGTTTTTAAATGAAATTTTGTGAAAATGACTTAAGGTAAGTTTGAGAAAACTTAAAGAAAATTTTAAACTTTCAAGTTATAACTTTTCGTATTTGGTAAAGTCAATTGGAAGGCTCTTCGCCTCAAATCCCACCTTTTCAAAGCCCAAACGTCGCAGCAGATACCCAGCTACTTTCGGCTACACTCGAAGACTACTTTGTAACGTTTCACGAACCGACACTTTAAATTATGGTCGGAACGTAGTACAAGATGAAGAACTCCATCTGCGGAACCCAAATAGGACTGAAAGTAAAACTGTTCAAAACTACAAAATTGAAAATGTAATTTATTCGAGTGTTAATTTCGCGAAAAAATATCAAATTGGTATAGTACATTGGATCTAATAAGTACCTTGTGTCAGAATGGGGAAATTCTATGGCTTGAATCTTTAGTATTCTCTTATTTAGTACCGGTGTTTACTATTTAGGTAGAATACCGTCGCCCATTGTTACTAAAAAAATTCAAAGAAACCTCAGAATTGGAAGAAAGGGGGGAAGATGAGGAAGAAACGGACATAGAAATAAAAACAGCTTTTGAAACGAATGAGACTAAATAGGAACAAGAGGGATCCACTGAAGAAGGTCCTTCTCCTTCTCTTTTTTTGGAAGAAAAGGAGGATCCGAACAAAATCGATGAAAGGGAAGGGATCCAAGTGACAAATTTATCATAAATTAACTTTTTGACCATGAAAAATCATAAACTAATATGTTTGTGACAAATTTATTATACATTAATTTACAAATTGAATTAATTCTACAAAAAATCACTAATTAATACACATACAAACGGAAGGTAAAATTTCAAACAAAAGGTTCATTCAGTTTAGCAATTTGATGGTAAAACTTAACGAAAACTAATGAAGAATAAATTTATCACAGATATACTAATTTCAGATTTTTTTATGGTTAAACAAAATAATTTATAGTAAATTTATTATAAATGTACTAATTTAGGGTTCTTAATGATGTTAACCATTTATTCAAACAATCCTAAACCCCTTTGAGAACCTTTCCCTTTGCTCAATGGATCTGTAGGCTAATTTTACCAATGGACCTATTTGGTTTTTCTCAAGCCCTCACATGCCACACGCACGCAGTGTGTTCATCTTTCTTTATTTTATTTTTTTTCCTAATTAAAAGCTATCACTATCGTTTAGAAAACATTTTGGCTGCATTTCATCCGGAAATTTTTATTAAATTGAACTAATGTCGGATTGGATAAAGGATAGGATAGGATTTTAAACATCCCTGTTGACATTTGAATATAATGTGGATTCATGTAAATATTATGTAAATGAGTATTTGATTTGCAGGATCAAAATTACAAATAAATCACGGAAGTCATAAATGCTATTCATCCTGTTATAATCTCCCATCCATATCAGACACCCCTCTTCCCCCATGACTTTGAGGACACCGATAAGGACGCCCTCTCCTTCTGCGACATCCTTTTCGCCGCCCTCGATCAACGTGATGAATTCTACCCTGCTCTCCCTCCGACTTTGCCGCTTTGAGATGCCCCCGAGGTTGATGTTTTTTGCCGATCCAGCCATCTTCGCCGATGCCTTCATCTTCTTCAGCAAATCCATCCCCTTTGGCGAGCGTGAATCCTGCGTCGAAGCCTCTTGATTAAATCTAGCATCGCTGCCAAAAGCCAACAAGGCCAAAACTAGGATTCATCGACAGAACCTCCTCCACTATGAATACACCATCCGAAAACCAAATAAGCAACTAGAATTTAGGAACATGGCAACTTTTTGCCAAACCACAGCGTCGCCGTGGACCAATTGATTGGGGAGACAGAAATCTATCTCGGTAAAACCGTAAGTAAACGTCACCAGTAGCTCGACGGCCAAACTTGAAAGACAAAGGCGACAATCAAATCGCTCCAGCCTCCGAGAACCTGTGCATCCTCTTCTCTCTCTTCATCACTGCTACTTCCGCCGATCTTGTTCACCTTGAGATCTTTCTCTTCATCATTGCTACTTCCGCCGATCTTGTTCACCTTGAGATCTTCCTTGCTGCCTCTGTCGGATGAGGAGCTCTGTTGCCCTGGCTGCTGTCTTCGTCAGATCATTTTTTCGCGGAAGAGGCACTGGGATCACAAAGTTCCCTGCCGAGATGGAGTTAAGCGATATAAGGAAGAGGCAGGACGAGCAAGGTCCGGCAGTACTTTTCCCAAAGGCCAAAGGCAGAAAGCAGGTCCCCGCCACTGGGAGAAGCGGTGGCCATTTTAGTGAGAGAAATCAGAACAAGAGAGGAGATGGTCGGGCTGGGCAAAAGAGAGGAAGAGCAATCAGCGAGCGTAGAAGTGGGAAAGAACGCGTTATTTTCTTCTTCTTTTTCATGAGTTTTTCCAAATTTCACATATTCTATCCGAGTCCATCCCATCCCTTAGATAGGATTTTTTTATCCAGACCATATTCCAGCTATATCCGATCATATCTAGATTTCACGTCACTCCAAACACCAAATAGGAAAGAAGTTATCCTATGCAGAATTTTATCCAGCCCACCAAATAGTCTTTATGAATTGATTGCATAAGTAATATAACATAAACCAACCAATCATTCTTGATACGTATCTCAACCAATATTGCATTTGAATATTGGAAAATAATGGGTTCCCCAAAATATGACATATCACTAAGACTCCATTCGTTTCACGGAAAATAATTTTTAGGAAAACGTTTTTCGGATTTTCTGGCGTTCGTTTTACGGAAAATGAATTTCTTGGGGAAAATATTTTCCATAAAAGAAAAAAAGTCTTATAAATTAGGGAAAAATGTTTTCCACTTTTGAAAAGTGGAAAACATTTTTCTCACTTGATCTCTTTTATCTCACACATTTACAAATCCTCACTTTTTCCTCCCCTTTCTTCTTTTTCTTTTCTTTTTTTTATTCGAATTATTTTTAATTTCCTTTTTCTTTTCTTTAATCCTTTTCTTTTCTTTGTTTCTCATCTTCTTCTTTCTTAGTTAGTCGTCGGTCAAGCTCATCGATCTGGTGAGCCTCGAGCTTGATGCTTGCACTCGCCAATCTAGGGAGCGGCGAGCCTCATGCTCGTTGGTGAGCTCGAGGCTCATCGGTGGCCAATTGCGAGCCATCGCCATGGCCGGCGACCGACCAAGAAAGAAATAGATGGAAAATAAAGAAAAAAGAAAATAAATATAAAATTGAAAAAATTAATAACATAGTTTAAAAATTAAAAATAATAAAAAAACAAAATTTAAAAAATATGAAAAATCCATTTAAAAAATAAAATAAATGAAAAGGAGTATATGGAGGAACAGATTATCCTTACCGAAGCAAAAAATATTTTTTACTTTATTTTTAGGTTTCATCTGAACACTAGAAAATAATTACATTTTCCTGAAAAATGACTTCCTGGAAAATATTTTCCAGAAATGCCACATTTTCCGCTAAACAAACGGAGCCTAAAAGTTGAAGGCGAAGGTATATATGCTAGTCACTGAAAAGAATCTTGACCATTGGAATTCACTAAGGGGACGTCCGATGACCATGAAAAGTAAAGTAACAATCAGAATGTCTTAATCCATTTGTTAACCATAAGAGAACTGCTATTTTCTTGCTGATTACGCTATTTTTAAACCTTGGAATCCTTCCATCAATTGAAAAATACAGAAGTCCACTAGATACCTAGGCATGCACTTATTCTTGGTCAGTTGTCACCTCTTAAGTCAATAAACAGAAAATAAGACTTGCTCCATGTGCTTCTTGAGGAAGACAGCCCATTCCCTCAATTTCCTTCCTATTAAACTGCCAAGTTGAGGAAATGGAAGCTTTATGTTCCATAACGACCTCTCTGGCTTTGTGTGTGGGGGTATGTGCGTTGATCTTGTTGTCTGCTTTGTTCATATAGATAAAGCAAGTTCACTGAGTGATACGAACTCTGGGCATCTCTCATGAGTAGTTACTGAGCCCAAGAAAATGAGTGCTCAAAAAGAATCCAAGTATGTAAGTGGTTGCAGAAGTAGAAATGCTGGAAATTACACTCAATGCAAATGCCAAACTCTTGATTTATTCCGATGCAGTGAACCCAGAAAACATGGATTGAATCAGATAAGGAATGTCCTTCCTGCTCATCCCAGAGTAGATATATCAAAGAGTAACAAAATTCCTGCTTTGAAATTCCAACCCACCCACCCGCAATTCTATGAGAAAGAAAATTCCACTTTTCAAAACAGAAATTGAATCACATAAGGAATGTCCTCCCTGCTCATCCCGAAGTAGATATCTCAAAGAGTAACAAAATTCCTGCTTTGAAATTCCAACCCACCCACCCGCAACTCTATGAGAAAGAAATTTTCACTTTTCTGGATATGTATACAGATACCTGGGCACCCCCTCCTCAACCTCTCCCTCCCTCCCTTCCTCCCTCCTCAGTTGCAATTTAGGCACACAGAAGGCCCCAAGGAATTAAAGAATTAATTCAGACAGATATTTGTAGACTTACTAATAGTCAATAGTCAGCTTACTGTCTACATGCGAAAAGCTTTGATAAAATGCCTTGAAATGTTGGTATGCAATGTCAATATCTTCCTTCCCACATACTTCTCTCACGCTGCAAATGTAAAAAACAGACATAATCATGAAAACAGTTTCACACTTTTCAACATTCATGGGGAAGATAAAGCATCCATCATGAGCAAACAGCAACCCATCCCGGTAAGAGAAGGAAAAGAGTTATAAACATGCGTCACTGGTGGAAGGTGAAAATAAATCAACATATCACACAGATCCCTGGTGTTTATATGCTGAACACTGCCCATCAAAGGAGCTCTCGAACATAATTTGCATAGAATTATGACATGAAAGATGCCAGACTCGCATACTTAGACAAAGCAGGGCTTAATTATCAGGAGATTCACATGAAGATAAGAAAAAAATTGCCATAGAGATATAGCTCTCAAAAAATACTGAGTTATGTTTTTCTGTTCTCTTCTTAAAGTAAGCACAGCAATTTGTGACTTACTTGCCTATCAAGTAACAAGCAACAGCAGATGTTATGAACCATGGTAATTAATCACACAAGGTCAAATCAATACCTGTGCATGGACAGTTGGGCGATGCCACAATCAACAGTGCGGATACCAACTCCTGATGCCAGTATCGGACCTATGGTGGATCCACATCCCATGTCATTTCTAACTGCAAATTCCTGCACACAGAATAGTCATGTGAAAATTTTTCTATTAGGTCACCTGTATCTTGGCACAACTGGAAACTTAAGACAGAAATAATCTAGAAAGAAATTGACGCATCACATTTGTAACCCTGTCCTAAAGCTGCATAAAAATGATACCATATTGCATAGAGAGCTTGATTTCAAAACTACATTGGTAATGACACCATATTTCAATATAATTATTGAAATACACACTGCTTTACATATGTGTGCATGCGTGCGTTTGTATGTGTGTGAGAGAGATTGATGAAGAGATGTCCACCAAGAAATAGAGGTGAAACCATGGTAGCTTTCAAGCAACCATATAGAAATGACCAAAAGCTCCAGGCTATGAAAATCCTCAGAAACTTGTGGATAACAAGTTTTAAAACAGATGAAGATAAGGATGACATGTATAATACACTTATTAGCCACTGCCAGACTTCAGCACAGAAAACGCAGACGTGAGATTAACGGTTAATCCTATGATATGCATTGGAAAAGTGAAATGGAGAGAAAATGTTAAAGTGTGCCAACATGACATCTGCACAGTAGCTGATGTGATGGTTACAAAAACTCATGTTTTGATATTTCACAAAGGTTATCTCCTTGCTTCTCTTGCAGGAAAATCATCATAAGAAGCATAAGATTCTCCCTTTCTTCTTGGTCCACAGAAATGAAAAGTAGAATCTGGACAAGTTAATAGCTGAAAGCTGATCTAACTATCATAGACTATCTAGTGGTTCTTGGTTATGCAAATGGCTAGAATTACCGAGTGTCTTTTTTAATTAAGGGTTACTATCACGAAAAGCCCCAAATTAGTACACCTATAACAAAGTTACCCCAAAACTAATTTTTTGACCACGAAAAACCCCAAACCAGTATACTTGTGTAAATTTACCCCAAATTTATATTCTGGTAACAAGTTTACCCCAGATTAAATTTTTTTTTAACTGTAAAAAAAAGAAAGCTGATACATTTGTGACAAATATACCCTTTGTTAATTGGAATAATACCACAAAAACCATAGAATTGGTACTACTATGACAAATAGAGAATAAAATTCAAACTGTTACACCAGTCAATTGTCACGTGTCATCCGACTCAACAATTTGATAGTAAAATTTAACAGAAATTAATTGAGTAAATTTGTCACAAATGTACTAGTTTGGGGTAAATTTGTCAAAGGTATTCCAATTTGAGGTTTTTCGTGGTATTAACCCTTTAATTAAAGACTTCTACCAAAAAAAGAACCCTTTAATCAAAGACTGCAGGCTGAATGTCAATATCTTGCTTCACTACAAATTGGAGATGACAACTAAATTTCCCAAGGGTCTAATGTGATAGAGAGTTTCTTGATTGAACTATAATAGAAGCTTAAGTTTCAAGAGACATCTCTTGGCGTTAAAACTGAATCTACCTGTGTTGGCAAGTTATGAATTTTGCCCACTTCTTTGAAAAGAAAAGCGGTAATGCCACTGGTGGCATAACGCTGATTGGCATTGTGCTTAATTACTAGCCCCTTCTGCATTTCTGGTCGATGGTGTTCCTCATGCTTGTCCATAAAATTTGGGTGAACTCCATGAGCCATGTCTGCGGAAACTGCATTATCCTAGATGTCAGCAGTTATGGAAGTACACATCATAATAGTATCAAAAACAACACAATAAAATGACAAGTTCATTAGCTGTGTGTATTAAATTAGGAGATCACAGGACCTCATTAAAGTGGCTTTAAGGAATATCAGAAGAAATGTACATATGTAAAAAAGAAAAAAGCTAATTTTGTATGCTGTTAACCCAAATTGAACCCTTTAATATTATAATATTATTAGAAATGGTTAAGCCATTTCATCACAAAGGTCCATTGCCTCTTGCCACCATTGGCAATTATTAGAAGCCACCACCATATAGATTTTTTCTTTTGCCCCACACACACGCATATAGATTTTTCTTTTGCCCCACCACCATATAGATTTTTTCTTTTGCCCCACACACACGCATATATATAAGGACAAGCCGGCCTCCTAGCTAATCTAAAGGACAAGAAAATCTCTTTAAATTCCACATCTGAATAAATTTGCATAACATGGACGTAATTTGATATATAGTCAACAAGTATGAAATAATAAATAGGACAATGCAACACCAATCTCATAATGATAGAAGCAAAACATACCCAGAAATGATTTCCGTATAGCACGCTCAAAAGCATTCTCCCCAACATATTTATCAGCTAAGGAATCAATGATGCGTCTCATGGCCTGAAACATGGTTGGTGCACCAGCACCTTGAGAGGAATCTGAACCCACCTGATCAACAGAGTTAACAACTTCACTACCACATTCAAAGTAGCACAGTGAGATCAATGCATGAGAGCTGGTCCATCCACTACACTCTCCCTGCTTGGGCGTATTTGGTGCTGCCGATGTGAATCAGAAGATAATGAAAAATTTTCTGAGTACAGTTACATAACAATATAAATGGCTAAGTATCATCTTGTTAATTATCTAGCTTATGTTTGATACAGGTCAAAGTGAAGATAAAACTACAAAAAATATCTAGACAATGAATTTGGATGTTCTCTTCCTTCCTTTACAATGGGGACAGATTATAATATAAGTCTATCACAAACAGCACTTACATATCCCTTTTTATCCGTAAGCATGGCACATTGATATGCATAAGCATAACTTTCTACTGATCTTGAAATGTTCATGTATTAACAGAGAGTCTCTGGCAGCAAAGCAGTCTCAACTTTTTATTCTCTCTCAGTCATAACAATATTCTGAATAATCAGAGGAAACTTGAACAGTACTCTTCCTAAAATATCATCAATGTGACTAAGAACGTTGCATCAATGGCTAAATCAGCAAAGCCAAAAAACCATCTGAAATCTTCAACTCTTTTTTCAGATGCAGGAGCAGGTGGACACCTTGCTTTTGTCAGCCTATTTTTTTTTGAAGTAAGAAGAGTGGGGGAGTATAAAATAGAGACAAGAATATGTTAACTAAAGGATACAAATATGCCTGAGAACTTTACCTCTTCATTGTCAAATAAAGCAACCATCCGAACAGCATGCTCAGTTGATAAATCCGTGGGTAATTTACAAGAGTCAATTAGAGCTCTCAATGCACAATAGCTTGAAGCAAGATTATCCAATCTTCCTGAAAAAATGAATTCACTGTTTCCACCCCCAAGGCAGCTAGGTTGGGTATCACAAAGATTCAACTCAATACTCATGATATCATCTGCACAGCATTCAATTTCATTGGACAATATCTGGAAGAGAAAAAAGAAATGTCAAATAGCTGACATAAGGAATTTTTAAGCATTCTCTCTTGGAAGCCGAGATTTGGAGACAAGTCCAACAAGCAAGCAGGTGAAACTGATGATCACATGTCAGAAATACTGACTGAAAAAAAAAACCCATGATAAACAAAGAGAGAAGGAGGAAGAGAGAAAAAACAAAGCACATGAAGAAGACAGCATGTTCCAATAGAAGGTCATCTAAATTGAATATCACCAATCTTCTGGAACAAATGGGAATAGATTTTGCCACCTATTCTTTGTATAGAACATATGAGGATTTTGCCACCTATACTTTGTATAGAACATATGATGATACAAATCTTTGCTTTGCCTCACCATAATTTAGGAACCTAAGAAGGATATTAGCATAACTATTGTTTGTTTGTACGCATACACTCGTAGAATCTGATATTTTGCAGTTTCCCTCCAAAAATGCAAATAGAGACAGTTACCTGCAAAAGCAGGGGGTGATGAACAGGCTTTGAGGAAACTTTTGACTCTGCAGATGTTTCATCGGGTTTTGTGGAAAGCAGTGGAATGAGGTGCGTTTCCAGGTTAGGCTTAAAACCATCCTTGTTTACTGTGCTAAACCACCAGAAGAAAAAAAACAATATCCCAGCACATGTCAGCAAGGATATGGATTTGTCACCAAGTGACCAGACGATACATATATTATATATATGTCAGAAACAAACAAAAAAGAACCGCAATATGCATCAAGCACACAAATGAAGACCAAAGCAGAGTAACATAACAACAAAAAGAAGGCCCTACAGATACTGAGGGCCTATACTCAAATTAATCATTCGAGGAAGCCAAACGTACCGGTCAAGGTGTATGGCTAAAGTGGGTACACGTAAAAGAGGTCTTCTAATTTTGACAAGTTTGTGCAGAAAGGAACCATCACTATCTCTCACTATGACCCTCCCTGCAACACTCAGATCTCTGTCAAACCAAGTATGCCATAAACCACCACCATAAGTCTGCACATTGACCATGAGATAATTAGACTTGGTTGATGCAGATTTTGGCTTCAGTTTTAAGCACGGGCTGTCTGTGTGAGCGGCAATAACGTGAAAACCACTGCCAACATCATATCTGCAAGCTAAAACCAAAAAAGCATAGTTATCAAAAACAATGAAGGAGCAGTTGATATGATGTTGATGGTAAAGGGATCATAGGCTTCTTGGGGTCCCAATGGAACATAGTCATCCAGACTTTTTTTTGTAAATATGATCCCTAATGAATGAAATATCAACAGGTGGAAGCATGTAAAAAACTTACTTCATGATGGATTGAAGCTTCAAAAAGCATTAGTTAAAATGATTACTTCAGTTTCAGTACTTAGTCTGCTGCCTAGCAATATTTCCTAAGATATTAACCAGGCAATATGTCCTGATGATGTTTTACTGACACTTCACATAACCAACATCAAGTATACAAGTTTATTGCAAGCCTGCCTCTACAACAGCCAATTCACTCTACCAACAGTATGATAATTAAATCAAGAAGTTCTTCACTGACCTTTCTCCTACAGCAAAAGCAATTAAACAAGACATATTCCGGGTAAAGAAGTAGCGTCCTCCAGGCTTTAGGTTCCACTCATCATTTTCATTCAGCAAATGAAATCCAGCATTGATTAATTGTCTTTTTGCTTCAGCTGGAAACACAAAGGTAAAAAGCAGCATTGGAATGTTATGGAAAAGCACATTTAGTTGTACAAATTGGAAATGTCAATAACAAACAAGACTATAGCCCCAATACTGGTTATGTACCGTCAAGACCAATCTCACCAGAGGTTTCAATGAAATCTTACGTAACTATCCCTGCACATGAAGCGTCAGTGCAACCATAGTACAGATTGTGGTGATTACATGTTAGACTCTGCCATATAACAAGTTCCACTTACCCAATGGAAGGGATTTGCGGCAATTCATCTAACGATGCTCGCACAGGAAGGGCCTTTTTATTATTCACAACTACTTTTCTTTCTTAAATTCTTGCCTTAGAACAATTGTTTAACATTCACCACCCAAAGAAAGTTGTCAGAAAGTCTAAGGGTGCGCATAACAAAATTTTCTATTTCTCTAATTCTTTGTTCTTCTGTTCCTTGGAATAAGTTTGAAATAAAAATCCGTTTGGTAACGCAATTCCATTATTTTATTTCTGGAACAAATTTTTATTCTAGAAATAGATTTGGAGCAAAAATCACAAGTTAAAATTTTTAGCTTTTCTATTTCTGGAATAAAAGTGAAAAATGAAAACTTTTCTTATCATTCACTTTCGTCACCACCTGTTGCCCACCACCGCCCATGGGACGCCGAACGCCCTCTGCCGGTCGCCGGAGGCCAACCGTCCGCCGCCGACCACCGGCCCTAGAAATAAAAATTTTATTCTGTTATCAAATGAATTCTTGTTCCAGAAACAGAAATTTTGAGTCATTATCGAACGCATTTCTTTGCTCGGAAACTTGTCCAAGGAATAGAAATGGAGAAATCAATTTCTAGCAAGAAATTTTTCATAAAGCTCCGCGCCCTAAAGCTCCTTCCCCTCTCAAATGCCAATTATGCAAACAACTATGATGAGATGAACCTCACTAGATAAAATCAGAACATCATGCTTATGGCATGGAATAAATTCTTGGATCAAATATGCCCAATAAAAGCGACTCTCTACCATTGGGGCCTCACAATAGGATTAAAAAAAAGCATGTCAAAGAAGCTAATTTTTATTTAACAATTCCATAGCTACTATAATACAACTACAACTGCTAGTACAACAGAACAATATTATAAAACAAGGACGATAATGAAAAAGCTTCCATCAACAGGTTTGACTATGAGATTCAACTAAACAATGCTTTTTCAGAGTATCTCAAAGTGGCCCTACTCCACAACATTTTAGTACGTTCATTCTTGCAAACTTACAAAGAAGGAAGTTTAAAATTTCTGCGATTCTGAAATATTTACAATTAATGCAAGAATTCTCCAAAAAATCGAGAAAGTTACTCAACTTCTGTTTGATACTGTTAGCACAGTGATAAACTATGATGTTTCTGCACTTTAGAACGGTAATCGAAGAGTTGTGAATGAGAGAAGCCATTGCATCAGCATTTGCAATGTTCTCTAACTCTTAAGATTGTGAGTTAAGCCTTGATACCACCTTAAATTTGTTAGTAAGAAATTCATGAGCAAGAACGTATCATGACACTAATGGCAAACCACATTGCCTAATTTAATACACACCAGATTTCTAAGACCAACCACTACTTGCCCAAAGCAAGGGTTTGACCTCGAACCAAAGGAAATTCATTTAACTGTGAGGATATTTGGCCTTGTTGCAGTACCATTCATACATTAAGCATACCATACAAAGGAGTTCCATTCATGTGCAGGGTACAGAATATGGATGCCTTCATACATTTTTCACCTTCTTTAAATTATAACCGCACACGAGAGACTAGCAAATAAGCAGGACCCCAAACATCATATATTAAATACTTATCCAAATTGCAAACTTCTGGCATAATATATCAGTTCTTTTTTTGGAACGGTATCCATTCCAACAATTTGACTAATTTCAGCTACTCAATTGAATATCTTCAAAGAATCTGTGGATCATAGACCTAGCAAACTCAAAACTGTCTATACCGATTGCCACACATAGATTGATGTATTATGTAGGAATGGCGGCATCAGAATCACAACCATTTGAGAAAATTCAGGAAGCAAATTCAGTCTTCCAAAAAAAGCCAAGTGGCAAACATATAAACACATTTTGAACAAACACGCCTAAAGATTATACGTTGCCTTTTACAAGTACTTTACGCATGTTTGACAAAAACTAAGGCAGACATATAAGCAAACTTTGAACATACACTGACAAACCAACATCGTAACCAAGCTCAACTACCTTAATCCAAAGCGCGAACCACGAACGACGGAATTCTAAGTTACCTGTAGCATGAAACTGAGTCCAGGACTCGTTGAGATAATCCAAGAGGCCCCCGACGATCGACCCGCCCGACGCAGCCGACGAGGAAGCGCTCTGATCGCAAGCAAAGCCCGCCCGAAGAGACGGATGAGCATAAAATCAGGCACAACAGGAACCGCCAAACGCATCGATTCACAGCGAGCGAGCGAGCGAGAGAGAAAGAGAGAGAGATTGACCTGAGGCGATTGATCCGCGCCGGAGCAGAGACGAGGAAAAGTGGAAACCTTGCGAATGCGCGAGCTAAGCGGAGATGGCGAAGGTTTCAGGAACAGAAGAGAAGGCCTGGAGATGGCCGGAGGATGGAGGAGATGCAGGCGAGCCGCCATCGCTGCCATTTTCCGTTCTGCGGTTGCTTCGCTTCCTATCTCGACTGAGTCGAAGCTCGAGTGTGCTCCAGAACTCTTTTCTTTTTATGGTTAATACCTGAAAAACCCAAACTGATAAACATGTACTAAATTTCTTCCAAATTAAATATCAAATGATCCCAAAACCTCAAATTAATACAAATTTACTCTAAGTTAATTTGTTCAACTGTAAAAAATCCTAAAAAGTATTTTTGTAATAAATATATTATCCATTAAATTGAATTAATATTGCAAAAAATGTGCTACAGCAAGCAAAAAATTCTTACTTTTTCTTTTTTCAGCAAAGCCTTATATGTCTAGACACAGCCCAAACTCCTACGAGATGCAGCAATGGGAAATTTTTTACTAGTCAACTAGCAATTTGATAATAAAAAATTTAAATGAAACTAATAAATGGTAAATTTATTAATATCAAATATGTATTAATTTATGATATTTTATAATCAAAAATTAATTTGGAATAAATTTTATCATACGTGTATTAATTTGGAATTTTTCAATATATTAACCCTTCTTTTTTTTAGTAAATCACATGATGGTTTTTAAACTTTAACCTAATATATAATGCGGTTCATAAATTTTAAATTATTTAATATGATCCTTAAGCATTAATCCAATATTTTGTAATGTCATTTTTTAATTTTTAATTTGTTTCATATAATTCTTGAACATTTTGTACATATTCAATTTAGTTATTAGATTGTAATAGAATAACAATATTGAACATTTTCATGTAATATGAAGATTAGATTGAATCGAATAAATTAAATTTCGGAGACAATATTACACATTGAGTTAAAGTTCATGAACTATATTAAACAAATTTAAAATTCAAGTACCACATTGCATATTGAATTAGAGTTCATATATCATTTGCAATATTATCCCCTTTTTTTTTCTAATGTTGAATGAAATATAAAAAGAAATATTGAGCAAATAATACAAAGACAGTTCCCATATTATTGTTGATGTTTGATTTTGGTAATGATATCTACTTTTTTGATAAATTTAGTCCATAACTTGATTTTCAATCTCAATTTTAAGATGCTCCCACCCAACTGTAGACAAAAATTGCTAAATGCTACATCACTCAAAATTACCAGACCGAGGATGATATACGTCGCGCAATTCTCTAGACAAGGCTAGTGGATCGGAGCATCAAACCAATACTTATCACATCTGCAAGCTATCCCACTTAATATAGGTAATTGTAAACCAAAATTAGTTAGTATAGATAATTATGAATTTTGAGCGAAAGTCGACCGTTGGTTTTTTCCATATGGTTTTACTGATAGGCAAATTATAAAATACTTCTTTTTGGGTAAAAAAAAAAAAAAATATTTCCCTCCACAAACCAAACAAAAGAGAGAAACTTCAGGCATTAAAAAGAGGGGGGAAAGCCATCAACCGGTCCGTTTCAGAAAATTGACAAGAGCGAGTGCCACGTTCCAGAGGTCGAATCGCCATGGCAGGAACGCTTCAAACCCTAATCCTCTCCCCCGCATCCTCCGCGACGGTCCGGCTCCGTCCCCGGAACGCGCGGTTCTCCTCGCATGGCGATCGCCTCTCCGTTCGCCCCGTCAAGATCGGTCCGCACCGCTCGATTTCGCCGCCCATTAGAGCCTCCGGCGCATCGCCGGGTCAGGTCAGTTCGGCTCTTTGCTCGGACCGGTTCGCCGTAACTGGGAGCTTCGCGGGCGCGTTCTGAGAAGTCAATGAGAATGCACGATGGGGTCGAGGGAGAAACGTTTCGAGTATGCATTACGTTCTGCATTCAGTTAGAAGTGGTGTTTTAGGTTCCGCACTGTGGAATTTATAAGGGAAATGACTGCTGCATATTATGTCTGTAAAGGATGTGTTCATGAGAAAAATGGGTTGGAACCCTTTTTAAATTCATAGATAAAGATTTTTTGGATGTTTTCAGGTTGGTGGAAATGATTATGCTCCCAAAATTCCTGGGAAGGTAAAGGCAGGAAACCCACTGTCGAAGTTTGTTGCGGATAATTTTCTTCCGTTAGGTAATGATGTCCGTTTGATGGCATGTAACTTGGTTGGTGCAAAGATTGCAAATGCACAGGCTTGACCGCAGTTTACATTGGGATGTCATTAGCAATCTCTTTAGTTTCTTGTTAGAGGCGGAGCTTCCACTCTTCATATTCATAGACCTTTCCCTACAATACGGAGGCCAGTGATTATGTAAGCCTTCGCCTGTAACGTCGATATGGGGTTGGCAACTATCCATGATCTTGAGCCTGACCCATTCGTCACAGTAATTTAACGCATAGCTAATTTGAGAGAGCTTTGACAACTTGAACCAAGATTGTTTTCCTGTTAGTGATCTCGTTATCTGCTATAAATTCCTTTATTGAGAGTCAATAATGATTTTAGTCTGACAACAGTACCTTGGATCTCTATCTACATGAAATGTTTGCAGTGATGATATATTAACGCAATTTCATCTCATGTAACAGCTCTTATAGGTGGAGTTGCCCTAGGACTTGCAAATCCTACTCCTGGTTGCCTTGCAGATAGATACTATTTATCGAAATTCAGTACCTTTGGGATCTTTATTATATCAGGTTTGGAAGTGAACCTTTATTCTCATTACATATTATTCTGTTTTTTTTCTGTGATGCCATCTGTATGTAAAGCATCCTCTGTGCTCTAGGACTGACATTGCGGAGTGGAGAAATTGGTGCGGCTGCAGAGGCATGGCCCGTCGGAATGTTTGGGCTTGTATGACTCCAAGTTTCTTTTGCAGGCTTGTGCATATTGTATGTTGATTATAAACATTGTGAGATTTTTGATATCGTATATCATTTATCATAGTATAAAATGTACTTTTTCAGAACACATCAATTTGTTTTATTTGACATAGATATTACGCGGCTGTGATTGCAGCCATCTTATGTGACCTGCATCTTTCCAAGCTCTTTTAATTTGCATATGAGATACAGCTACAGCATGCCTAAGGAAGGGAATTTAGTCTGGCTGTTACCTCATTCTTGACTAGTCTCCACTGACTCTACTTGCTTGACAGCTGACCTAAATTGAATATAGTTTTTGTGCTATAGTGAGTTTTAACTGTTATGCATCTTCACTATGCAGGGATCAATTCTATTGTTCAGTCCATATTTTTCAAAGTTAATTTTGCAAATCCAGCTTCAGCCTCAAGAATTTGTTACGGGTTGGGCATTGATCACTCTCTCTCTCTCTCTCTCTCTGTCTCTGTTAATTGATTTGTGGACAATCTATACCATATTAATATGTATGTATCTCATTTCATGTTGTGCCAGGAAAACTTTTCTCCTAGCCCATTTACTGGAATATTATAGATTCCATCATCAATATCTGTTCATACATTCAATATCAAGTTACGGATGTGCAAACTTTTGCACACTTTTAAATGCACATAGATGTTCGTTATCTCTCTTTTGGGCTGCATTTCTGTCATGCCTTTCCTTTCCTGTATTTGAAACTGTCTCTGCTGCACCTCATGGTATTAAGCAAATTAAGATGATGTTGATTCGACTGATAAAAAAAGAAATCGAATTTGGCTTTTGTTGGGGACTTTATGCTGTACATGATTGTCAAAAGCGAGAGTTATGTTTGCTTTGACTTACTATTATTATACTTCAGAGCTTATAATCAATTTAAAGAGAATTTCTCTTCAATGCTACAATGATCTGTTTTGATCCTGCAGGATTGGCACTATTTAGCTGTATGCCTACTACATTATCAAGTGGAGTGGCTCTTACTCAGGCATGCCTACTATTCTTTACTTTCAAAGTTGCTGTTGATGATAATTTTGCCATTAATGGAAGGTTGTGACTGCAGCTTGCTGGAGGGAATTCTGCTCTTGCTCTCGCAATGACGGTGATATCAAATCTATTGGGGATTCTACTTGTAAGTTATAATATTGTTTTTGTCAGTATACTGTCAGATCATATCTATAGATTCTCAGAAGAAGAGAGTTGGGCAAGATGTTACCTGATCTTTCTATTACTTGTCATCTTTTTCTCTGCTTTTATGATTTTTTTTCTGTTTTTTCTTCAAGAGCTGCATTGATGCAATTTCTTCATGTTATTGAAGATACCCAGAAGATTTTCTTTGGTTTTTACTTGAATGAAGATTTGTAGTGCTCCTCATGCTTTATACTTTGTTGCAATCAATAAGTGTGATTTTGTTTTTAACAATAATTTTGCAGCACTAGTTCCTAAGAGATGGCTGCTCGTCTTGAATTTTGTATGTAATTTACTTTTGTAGAGCAAGCTTGGTCCTGCTTTTTAGATATGAAACTTACGTATTTTCACATGCATGGCCATGGATGCATGATAATTCTCTGAATACTTAGAAGTATCCATTTGCTTTTTTTATTTTATTTTATTTAACATGATTGCGTATTTTCGACTTAAATTCTATCTTTCGCGGTTCGAAGCAAAAAATACAATTTGAATATTTTTCTATTATTTTCTTTTTTATCTGTCAGAAAAAAATGAGAAGTTAATTTCCTATTTTTGTAAAAAAAAATACAATTAAAAAAAAAAGGAGACTCAAAATGAACGTATCTTTCTCACATTCATTCTTCACCATCCCATTGTCGGAAAAAAGATATCGTATGTATCGATATCCAAATATTTGGATTATTTTCGACTTAAATTCAACACTGTTATACCTGTACAACAATCTGATGGCATTAGTATCTTTCTAGGTGCCACTTTCTATCTCCAAGTTCATCGCTGATGGAGTTGGAGTCACTGTTCCGACTAAGCAATTGTTCAAAAGTCTAGTTCTCACACTTCTTATTCCATTAATACTGGGGAAGGTATATGATCCTTGCAAATTTTTTTTTATATGCAGAGTTCGTTGATGCCTTTATTATTGGAACTAGTATATTACCGCATGAATATAGTTCGGGTCCAAACAGGCTGTCAAAAGCTGAATATCTTCCTGGTTACTGATTACCTGAAAATATACCAATTAGCAATAGAAAAAATAGGGCTAACGCTTAATTTTTTAGCTGGGAGTACTTAATGCTTGATGTTCTGTTTCCAATCAAAAGATGTAATCTTTATGTTTGCTGCCATAAAACAAAGTGTTGAATGTTGAAAAAATTAATCTCTTCTCTAAGTAGTGCTTGCATATATTTCTGGTAATTTGCTACCTAACAGTATATAAATCAATTGGATGATTAGCTTTTTATTCAAGAGCGCTGGCAGTTACCAGATAGGCAGATACCTGTTTGGCTCTTATATGATCTCTTCATGATTTGCTTATCGATATTATTACTTTATGTACTTTGAAAGTATCCCTTTGGGCGAAGAGTTCAAAGGGAATAACAGTTTCTTCAATTTGACTGGAAGTATGGTCAATGGAATGCGTCATCTAATTATGTCACCTTTAAGTTTATCTATCTTATCTTTGTGGCGTTGATGAGTTACTTGTTGCACTCTTCCCTTTAATCCTACCTTTTGATTACCATTAAGCTTTTTCTCCTGCTACACGTTTCTTTCTGGAAGTCTTCATGCAGCAATATGAAGATTCTGTATTTGTTTCATTACTTTTTCATGAAATGACAGGAAATGGTTATTATCTTTCAATAATTTGATTGCTTTTTATTTACACAATCTAACATCATGCTTTCTTTGGCCCTACAGATATTGCGAGAATCCTTCAGAGGTATGTGTCAACAATCATTGCTTATAGTTATTCTAGAGAATATGGTGAACTTGGTAAATTTTGAGAAACTGTCAGTTTATAAGCTGAATTGAGTCACTTCACTTGTCATAGGGAATAATTGCCTATGAATAATGCTGAGATCTGAATAAATATGTGTGGATAAAGTACCTCGCATTTACTACAATGCTGAATAAAAGTTATATCTCAGGCTTGGCAGATTTTGTTGATAACAACCGGAAGCTTTTCTCAAGGATCAGTGCGGTTTTACTCAGTTTAGTAAGAACCCTTAATTTTCCTTGCTTTAATTTTCTGATAACAACAAGTAGAAAGTGTGGTTTCTCAGTTTACTTAAGGATCTAAAGGGCCATAACTCTTTTTTGGGTGAATATTAGAAACAAAAGAACGCATCATGGTCCATGTCTAGACTGTGGTTACTAAAAGCTTTACAAGCATGTGATATATCTGAAATTTTTGGATACTCCATAAGGTATCTGGCTTTGTTCCTTTAATTTGGCTATACTAGCTTCTTTATTTCAGCTGTTTCATATCTCTAATTATGAGAAACAGAGACAGGGAAAAAACAATGTGATCGTGAGCTCATATTTTCCAAAAATAAGTATATTGGAAGTCCTAAAACTTGTCACAAATGTGCAATTGAATCCAAAAACTTGTTAAAAAAGTGCAATTAAATCCTAAAACTTTCAAAAAGTATAATCAAGTCCTAAAACTGTTAAGTTTGTGCAATCAAGTCCTAAAACCTGTTAAGTTGGTGCAATTAAGTCCTAAAACCTGTTAAGTTGTTGAATCAAGTCCTAAAACCTGTTAAGTTGGTGCAATCAACCTAAAACCTGTTAAGTTGGCGCAATCAAGTCCTAAAACTTATTAGCATTTTTTGTTTAAGTTGGACAGAGTTAATGAAAGAACTTGATTGCATTTTTTAAAAGTTTTAGGACTCAATTTCATTTTTGGAAAGTTTTAGGACTCAAGTACATTTTCGCGATAAGTTTATTATCTTAAAAAGGTAATCTTACTATAGATACTTTAATGGTACCCACTCCATAGTAACTCCACTCATTAATCTGGAAATTCTGATATTATTGCAAAGTGGTAAATAGCTGGATATTTGGCATTATACAAAAGTTGTAAAAGACATATTGGACAAGAATGAAGTTCATACGTTCCCATCCCAATTGTAACAAGAAACATAGCTAGTTGGACCATCAGCAAAAGTGACCTTGACCTGCTCACTTGTATCCATGGTACCTGCAAAAAAACATCTGGTGAGATACATCCAAACTGGGACTGACTCATGAACAAGGACCTTCACTTTAAGACAATATTGAAAATTCAAGACCAGCTGTTAAAAGCAGCCATCTCTTAGGATCTAATGCTGCATAATTGTTGTAAAAAACAAAATCACACTCATTGATTGCCACAACCAAAGTATAAAGCATGAGGAGCACTACAAATCTTCATTCAAGGAAAAACCAAAGAAAAGCTTCTGGGTATTTTCAATAACATGAAGAAGTTGCATCAACGCAGCTCTTGAAGAAAAAAACAGAAAAAAATCATAAAAGCAGAGAAAAAGATGCCAAGTAATAGAAAGATCAGGCAACATCTTGCCCAACTCTCTTCTTCTAAGATATGATCTGATGATATTTGACAAAAACAATATTATAACTAACAAGTAGAATCCCCAACAGATTTATGAGTCAGTCCCAGTTTGGATGTATCTCACCAGATGTTTTTTTGCAGGTACCATGGATACAGGTGAGCAGGTCAAGGTCACTTTTGCTGATGGTCCAACCAGCTATGTTTCTTGTTGCAATTGGGACGGGAACGTATGAACTTCATTCTTGTCCAATATGTCTTTTACAACTTTTGAATAATGCCAAATATCCAGCTATTTACCACTTTGCAATAAGATCAGAATTTCCAGATTAATGAGTGGAGTTACTATGGAGTGGGTACCATTAAAGTATCTATAGTAAGATTACCATTTTAAGATGATAAACTTGCTGCTTTTTACATGTGAAACTACTTTTTTACATTGTCAAAGTGCAAACATGTATCTACCAGTGGCCTGATATCACTGTAGTACTTTTCTGATTAGCCAATCTTGAATTTGTTCCCTTTTTCTCTGCTCTTAAGTTTCTCCAAAGAGTGTAGCTGAGTACCCATTGATATGTCAATATTAGAAAACATTCTAGTTCTTTTTTAGATGCTATAACATATATGCTATCTGAACATAGATTACTAACCAAAAAATGTTCATATGATTACCTTGCTTTCCATCTTCTCTAGATTTTGCAATTGATGTCTCTGTCTGAAGTTCATTGGTCTGGCCACCATATAATAGGAAGCCAAACCATCACAGTTGTCTCCTGGTGGCTGCTTCTATATGCCAAGTTCACTAGTGTAATTTTCAGTAAGGTTCATTATTGTGATTTAACTGCATTGAGATATGACAGGACTGTTATATGTGAATGCAGAGTTCTTCATCTCATCCTATTAGCATTTAACGCTTTTGCTATACAATGTCTCTCAACTGTCACCGGTGGTAGTCAATCTGTTTTTGCAAAGAAAGAAAATGCAAATGCTGCTCTTCTCGTGGCAAGCCAGGTAATATATCGTGTGTATTTAGTTAACATCTTTTCTTGTGCAGTCTGAGTAGCCCAAATCAAAAGCAAGAGAGTAATACACACTCAATCTGAGTTAAGGAAATAGAGGAACTATACAAGTGTGTTAGATGCAGAGATAGAATATCATTGAGATTATATAAGTTTCTTACATACAAAGTCTAACGTTCGATTTTCACCCAGAAAAAAAAAAAAAAAAAAAAAAAAAAAGTCTAACGTTCGATATTTAGGAAATTCTGGGATTTTATTTTGTGCCAATTATTTTCTATTCTTGTTGAGAATGTGACATTGCTATGCCACCGATATTTATTCCTTTAAAAGATGATAGCTTCGGTTAGAATAAATTTACCATTTGGTATCATCATTCTGCACCAGTTCCAACTCTGCAGAGACACGAGAAAAGCTAAAAACAACAAAGGAAAAGGAAAAAAGAAAGAAAGAAGGAAAGTCCCATGGCATTTGATTGGACATTATAAAATCATATGGACATCCTCTAGCAGTGGCAGCCATTTTGCTGAATCTTTGAACAAAACCCATGGTGTTTGGTTGGAGATTATTCCTGTCGGATGCACGCTTATAAGAAATTGGAACTACAAATGGCATGAATTTTGTGGCAAGTTGGAGGAAAATGTCCATCAGGACGAATGTCTTGGTCTGTTTAACCTTGAGTTTTGATTGTTCACTTAAGGAATCAGCTATTAGCAACCTGTACCCCTGTAATTTTTTTTTAAGGAACACAGTGCGCATACTTTTCGTGTTAGGATTTGAATTTGTAAGCTGGATAATGCAAGGGTTACTTCCTCAAGGATGACACTACTGAAGCTTTGACCACACTTTGCAGAAAACTTTACCAGTATTGGTGGCTGTCGTTGAGCAGCTCGGTGGTGCATTTGGTGAATCTGGTCTGCTGGTTCTTCCTTGTGTTGCGGCACATTTAATTCAGGTAAAGTTTTCATTTCTTCTATCTGTCACATGTTTGGAAAATTGGTTTCCTCACTTCTCTCTCATGTAGATTATAATGGACTCCTTCCTCGTAAATTTCTGGCTGCGAAAGGATGCTGCTTCTAACAGTCTGAAGGTAGCTTGATGCTTAAGCATGTGCTTTTACCAGATTCTTTCTGTATGTTGTATATTAATCTGCCTTTCGCAGATGTAAGTGTTGATTACTGCGTTGTAAATAAATTTTTAGATTGATAGGGCAGTCGCACTCAGATAGGCAAGGATTTTGATGCAGTGGTAATCTGTGCTCATACACTTCTTGTGTCATTATAAACAACATACTGAGTCACATTCGGTGGATGCCAGCATGCGAGGCAATTATCTTTTGTTGTGCTTTTGGATGAAAATTCACAATTACGCTTCCGTTAGGCAAACAAAACAAAGTGGATTACCCCGAAAACCTGTAACGAAGTAGTTGCTGCTGGAGGAAGCTTCATATGTGGCGGTACTAGAAAGTGCCTCTTTAGAACTTTAATTGGTTATGTTACTCTGCTAACGGTCAGGGATCATCGTACCTAAACATTAAATCGGGAAGCTAATGTCACCACTTTGGGTCTACAGATTACATCTTTTGGAAAAGCATTTTTCTCATTTTCTGGCATTTGGTTCATTTAGGAAAACGAGTCGATGGAAATTGTTTTCGATTCATCGGAAAAGGGCCTGCATGGTAATGTTTTTCAAAAGTGTTCCTGGAACAGATTTTTTTGTTTTTTCTGTTAGGGAACAAAAAAGAACAGAAATGCGTTTGGTTGCGTTTCTTTTCTTTTTTTTTGTTAGGAACAAAATTGGAGCAAAAAAAAGAAACACAAAAAAGTTACTTTTTGTTCCAGAAACAATTTTGAAGAAATATTTCCATCTTCTCTCTCTTCTCTTTTCTTCTTCTTCTTTTCTTCTTTTTTTCTTCTTTTTCCCTTTGGCCGCCGCCTCAACCATGGCCTCACGACCAATCGAGGGCGACGGCCGGCGACGCCGTCGAGGGTCGGCAACCTCGCCAAGCGTCGCCGGGCCCGGCGAGCCCGAGCCTTGCCTTGGTTGGGCGAGCTCGGCCTCGCCCAGCCAAGGCGAGGCCCGGCCTCGCCGTGGCCGGGCGAGGCTGCCGGCCCCGTTGGCGGTCGCCGGAGACCAGGGGGATCGGCCAAAAGAAGAAAAATAAAAAGAAAGGAAAAAATGAAAAAAAATAAAAATATTAAAAAATTAAAAGAAACAAAAAAAAGAATAAAATTTACCAAACGTGTTTCTATTTAGTTTTTATTCTAGGAATAAATTTACCAAACGTATTTTTCTAATCAAAATTGTTTAGAACGTAAACATTTTTTTTTATTTTGTTTCCGGAACAAAAAAAAAAGTAAACGTTACCATTCGCATCCAAAGATTTTTTTTTTTTTTTTATCAAAACTTAAATTCAAGTTAATGATTTTCTCTTTGAAATAATTGGAGAATTTTTAAAAAAATATAATCAGGTATTGGCATTTGAACCAAAAATCCTACACTTGAGCACGGAAATAGCAATGTTGGTTCTCGAGTCCCGATAGTCAAGACAAGGTATCTTGATCGCTGGGCTTGGGTCCATCAAGGTCGGGCTTGGGACCTCGATGCTCAGGCTTGGCCCCTTGGCCCCTGGTGTCCACACTTGAGTCCATCAAGGCCTTTGCTTGAATCCTTGGTGTCTGTACCTAATTCTAAGTCTAGCAACCTAAGTCGGGTCTTTAGAGGGTCATGCTCGGGTCCTCAACACTCGAGCAAAAGTCCCCACCTTTAGGCTCGAGTCCACAAAGACCATGCATGTCCTCAATGCTTGGGCTTGGATTCTTGATTAATGAAATGTTTGCCCTTATAAAAATATATTTTTAATAAAAATTGAAATTTGAATTAATTTTTTTGTTTTTTTAAATCAAATCATTATTATTTCTGTCTTTTCTTCTCTTTTATTTTATTTTTCTCTTTTCTCTTTTCTCTCTTTTTCTCTATCCTTCTTTCTTCCTCCTATGGTTGCGTGTCTTGATGATGGTTGGCAACTTGGTGACCTGCCATGACGTGGGCTGGCGAGCTCAGGGCTCGCCAGATCCAAGGGAGCTTACGGCTCGGCCAATCTTTAGCGAGCTCAAGCTCGGTCGATTCTAAAGAGAATGGGCTTGCCAAATCCGAGCAAGCTAGGCTCGTGGCTAGCCTGATCTCAGTGAGCTTGAGCCACGAGCTCACCATGGCTATTGCTGGTCATTGTTGAGGCCTAGCAAATGGTGGAGGGAGAAACAAAGAGAAAAAGAAAAAGAAAATTTAAAAATTTAAAAATTTAAAAATTCTAATTTTTCTTAGCATTGTATAAAGTCATGATCTTAAAATTATTTTCCAAATGAGATCCAAACACCAAAAAAGGTTTTCCATCACGTGTCAACAAATAAGGAAAAATAACCATTTTCCTAGTATATGATTTTCTAAATAGTATGTTTCTTTATCATGTACCTCCAAACAAATGAATCCTTCATCTGCAAGAGAATGGACTTGCGGTTGGTGATGCATAGTTTGAGCAGCTTAATAGTGACAACTCTTGAACTAAAATCAAAATAGGGTGAAAAAAGGTCCTAGGAATCAGTTACGGATTGCTAGCTCATTTATAAAGCATAAGTGTTTTGCAATGTGAAGTGTATTTATAGAAGCTTCGTTGAAGAAAAATAGGAGAAAAATTCAAGTAAAAGCATAAAGTAGACCTTATTTTAAATAAGAGTCTGAAGTGGCTATGTCAATCTAAAAAAAGGACCTGACTTCACCAACTAGCCAAGGGAATTTTCGTTATTTACTCTTTTTTTTCTTTCCTTTTTCCTTTTTTTTCTTTCCATAACAAAGACAAATTGAAAAAGAGGGACAAAAAAGCTAAAACTTAAAGAAGAAGAAGAAGAAGAAGAACCACCTCAAGCCATCTGCATGTGGTCATCTAGGAAGTATCGACATTTTTCGAGAGCTTTCGTGTCATATTAGATACTCCGACACTCGGTCAACAAGTATCGAAAAATTCGACATCTGGTCAATTCTTCCAACACTCTCTGACATGTGAGTCAAGAATTCGGACATGCGAGTTCAGAATTTCAACAAGTGATTCCGCTAAGCACAAAGTTAATTTAAATTTTTTTAATAAATGATAGGTCAAAATATAAATTTATAAAAATAATAAAAAATAATAAATGGAGAAAGAAGAAATGCCCAATTTTCTCTTCTCTTCTAACTTTCATTTTCCATGACACACAATTTACTTCCAAGTTTTTTTTTTTTTTATCTTTTACTCCAACATGCTTTAACACTCGAGACCAAAATGTGGATTATTTGTTTATTTTTTCCTCCAAGTTTATGGATTAATGGAATTGAGTTGAATTTGTCAAATTAAAATAATTAATAATATTAATAAATAGTGAATTGATATTGTAAATTCATTTTAGGCTATTATTATTATTATTATTATTATTATTATTATTATTATTATTATTATTATTATTATTATTATTATTATTTGTGAATTTTAATTTAATAATCATAAAAGATAATTTATCATGTATATATAAAGATATGCATTCAATATACATATCGCAACACATTGGAATTCTCTATTTTTTAAAGAACGATGTGTTGGCTTATCAGATCGTTTCGTGTGTCAGGTGTCGATGTCGGTGCTACTTAGGTGATCACCGCCTTGCCGGCCATCGTCGATGCCCCCCGACAATGGGGCGGCGACTATAGGCGTATAGGCGAAAAGTGTGGGTTTTTTCTTTTCTTTTCTTTTTTAAGTCTTATGTTGTATTTCTTTTTTTAAAGTTTTTCCTTTTTATGGAAAGAAAAAACATAACAAGGAAAAAATAAAAAAATAAAGGACGGAAATCTTCTTGATCAGCCAATGAGGTTAGATCATTCTTCGAGATTGACATGATTACCTCATACCCTTATTTCAGAAAATGAAGACTAAAATACCGTTATTTGAGAAAATGAAGACTCTTTAGGCACTCATTTAAGATGGAATCCACTTCAAATCTTCAGTTGCGAAAATGAACGCATTTCTAAGTCCTTATTTGAAATTTTCCCAAAGAACAGCTGACCAAGAATGGTGCATGCTCTGGATACCAAAACTAAATGTGGTCACAAAATGAAACCCACGATCTGTCAAATGTGAAGCAGCGGTCTTAATCCAAACTACACACCTATGAACGTCCTGATTAATTTTTGGCGAAGACTGCATTTGAGAATTCAGCAGTGGTATTTCATTGATGATGTAACTTGACTATTTGCCTCGTTGAAGATAAGGCTACAAAACAGATGAGCTTGTGATACCAAGTCCACACTAAAAGAACACAAATTCAAAAAGAAACGGAGAGAGTGGCTTCTCAATTAATTTGAGGGCCTTCCTTTATGCCAAAAGAAAAGGTACTTTGAAGTTTACAGATGAAATAGACATGAAGCTGAAACCGTTTATTTGGGCAACCCCGTTTTAGGGTCAATAAGAGCCTGACTCTCATCTGAGAGCACAACCGGACCCCTCCCAGGTCTTGTGCAGATGAAGTAACTAACTTCACCTCTGTTCTTCTGGGCGGGAATCTTATCCTTGATCTCTGGAGGCGGTGGCAAAGCTTCTACATCATCTATCCCTTGGATTCCAGCATCTTTCAGGATTGACTTGTCACCAATAACATAACTGCAGATAAAGAGCATCCACGTGATCAGTAATCAATTCCCAAACTTCTTTGAATATTTCATAGAGAACAATGACACGATGACACTGTAGTGTACCTGTTCATGTCGGTTTCTGGGTTGGGAGGGAAGTAGTATAGCAGTCGCTGAAGCAACAGTGAAGCTGCCTTTCTATTGCGTGCGATAAGAACTGCATTTGGCCCCGCATCAAAAGTGTATGCAACCTGTCATATCTTCCAGTATTAGCCACTTTCTCACCGATTAAAGGTATTTCAACTACTATGCTGAGGAACAAATTAAAAATGCTGTATATACTTTCACTTTTCCAGACCTTTCAGTACATTGAATCTTTTCCAAAATCAACCCAATTAAAAGTGCAGCTAGAACTCTTGCTTTGTAGGTATTACTGCGTATCAGTACTGAAGGCGAAGGGATGAAATTATGAAAAGAAAAGGGATCATCTGATAAAGATGAACTATTCATCAGATCTAAAGAGGTGCCGTGTCCTCCTAGAAGTATGCTATTTCAGAAACTGAAATGGCATTACAAGTCAAAATATATAACGTCATTCTGTAAAATAGGAGGCACCATTCAACTTGGATTCAGAAGTACAAAATCTTGATCAAGTAATGTATTGGCTTCAGTCAAAATATATAACGCCATTCTGTAAAATATGAGGCACCATTCAACTAGATTTAGAAGTAAAAAATTTGATTAATCTTTTAAAATCTTTTATGAGATGAGCAAACTGGTTGAGCCTCATCAGTTTTTGGTACACACCAGAAAATATTCCTGTCTTCGAGTGTATGCCATGATCAGTAGGAGGAACTTCCAAGAAGCTATTTTTAGAAAGCAGTTCCAGGAAACATTTATCATGTTTTCTTTGTATTGATGAGAATGTATCCAACAAACTTTAGAATTTTGTGTGAGTTACCATGACAATGATGATGCCCATTTCCTTGTTCTTTTCTGATAAATAAATACAGACAGTTAAATTACATCAAATACTTCTACTATCTCAACATGCAAAGAGGAAGTGTCCAAGTTAATCTGCTAAGTAATCACGAATGGAATGATGATCAACAATAATGTGCCTCAACTTAAGCTAGGTGCTGCAAACCCCCAGACAGAATTTAGATACCATGATGGTCGAAAGATAAGACAATTTAAATACCTGAGGCGCTTCTTCTGAGCGATTCCATTTCTCAACACAGTTAATTATCCTGGAACATAGTACCAAATATTATTAAGTGGAAAACAACACAGACAGTTATCACAGGGACGCTGAAGTACGGACAAACCGGTAAAAACCAGTAGTATGGACTTAAGTTTTCTAGAAAATGGGTATGACTTGCCTGTGGGATGTGTCATTCATGTAGAAAATTGGAGGAGATGTATCGAGGCACACTGCATGGAACTGATTACTGTCAGCACAGGCTAGTGCTGCAAAAGATGCAAAGTCGCGATTCTGAATGGCTTCTTCCATCTTTAGAATCCGCTTGGGCACCACCTCCTATTTCATTTAAAACAGTGGAGAATGAGTTGGTGAGTGTTTACTTCAATAGCCTGCAGAAACTTCAATTGAAAGCTTCAAGCCAAAGGAAATGACTAGGATGCCTGGAAAAAACACAAAATTCATTCTCGAAGAAACTACACAGGTGGAATGGCATTAGAATTCATAAATTTTTTATATGCAGCTTATGAAATTCCCCAACCATCCAACTAATGTTAAAAGCTTGAAGAATTTTCCAGATATGAACAATTATGACCACTTCATTGAAGGAGAAGAAGAGATACCTTCGCTCTATGTTGCAAAAGCAAACTTGTTTCAACACTTTCACGCATTCCTGAGGTGCTACTTGTTTCCTTTTGCCGGGAACTTACCTGACATTTCCATGCAGAGACTACATAAGATTGAGGACGCACATGAATCATGAAGCAACAAAATTCATGTGTCTTCTGTATGTGTTGGGCAAATGAAGGTTGTAGGATCATTTTAAGCTCATACTAAGCTAATGATAGGCCATATGACAAAGATATAGGGCATATGTGGAGAGCAACTGAAACCTGAATAAACAGCAATATCAAAATTGTCGAAAAAAATACATAACAAGCAGAAGTGACAGGTCCTTAAAAGATGCAGAACTGCATAAAAGAAAAATACAAGTAAATTAACAAGGGAAGCAATCTTATCGGGGAAGATTATACATAACAAATACAGGGCGCCAAGCAGTTAAGAAAACATTGTGAATGATCACAGAAGAAAAAATTAAATAAAGATCAACTTACACTCGAAGAAGGAAAGAAATGACAAAGGTAACTCGAACTACATCAAGGCAGTAGTTACAGAGAATTCTATCTTAAACATACAAGGCTCAATCAGTCAACATGCCAAGGAAGAACAAATCCAGACCAACAATCTCTTGGCTGCCTTTTTTCACCCTCTAAGGCTAAAAGCTTATTCTCTGTATCTCAAAAAATCAACTGGTGGGTCACAAAAACATCACTAGTATAATAAAGAGGAACATACCACAGCAATGATAATAACAAGTTCATCCCAGTGTTTTTCATCTGCTAGCTGAACAGCAAGGCTGTCGCTTCCATTTTCATCCTTAAAAATCGCAAGAAATTACTAATCAGAACTGCAAAGAATAATGGCATAGCAAGCTTTAATGGATGGTAAGGCATGACTTTTGAACTACTCACTTTTCCCATTATCCACTTTACAAATCCACCAAATAAGCTGCGACAAGCACTACCTGAACCTTGCCTGTAATGTAGAAAGAACAATTTGTTTAGCAATGCACCAGGCTACTGCCCAACCCACCAATTGAAAGATTGAACATGCAGACAGAAGGGCACACACTACCTAGCAATAGCAGAAAGTTGGCTGTGATCTTCTTGAACATTCATTAACTTTCCAAGAGCAAACACTGCAGATAGAGACAAAATTACAAAGTTATAGAACTGTCCATTCTTCTCTTAATAGAAGAAAAGATGTCATAGCATTATCTCAAGGCAAGAAAACAATGTCGCCAATAAAATAAATTAAGTGGGAACCATAAATTTTAGCATATGGGAATATAAAAGGTCCAGTATACATCAACTTGATAAAAGTCTAAGGAGCAATGATACTTCTAGAAACCCTTTCTAATTTTGATCCGTATCAAGGGCATTCTTGTATATCCTCGATGTAAAATATAAATCCATCAAAATATCTTGTTCTTTTCCTATCCCTAGTTTTATGCACCTGACAATCTCTAAATATTACAATTACTCTGTATTTTCTTTAGTTCTGTTATCTGCCTGCATGCTTCTTAACCTATATGATTCTGTCTTTTGTATGGATATTCGAGAAACTTATACCTAATTTTAATGCTATAAATTAACTGAGCATATGTATATATGCCCAACGCAAGCACGCAGCAGCACACGAATAAGCATCCACATATGGTAATTGTTAGAACAAGATTTGTGCTTTTCATTCTGGTCTGTCAGATAATAGCCATGTTGCCTTGTCTTTTGTTAGATGGTGTTCTATCCATATTCTTGCTCTTTGAAACTCCAACTCTGCAGGAGAGGTCAATACAAATTGTTTGGGCCAGTGAAGGGTTAAATTCAACTGAAGCGTAACGTCCTGCTACAGACCACTTTTTAGTACATCACAAAATTTGGCCAGTTAAGAAATTGACTTATGGAAGTATCCCATGGATGACAAAGATTGATCTACTGTATTATGCATGTTCTGAGTTCATTGGGAGAAGGGGAAAAAAAGCAGCAAATTGACAAAGTACTTAAAATACGCATCATCCAGCTATCCGCAGTATGGGTGGAATAAACGCTTCAACCTACAAGTTATATTAAAGGTAACTGAGTAAAAGATCTGTTACCTAAACAGGCCAAGCCTGCAGCTGAGGAAGCTAAACCAGCAGCAGTGGGGAAATTGTTAAAGGAAGAAATGTGGAGGTGCAGTTTCTCCCAATCTTTCTTTGAAATTTTAATTCCTTTTTCCTTATTCTCAACGTCAGTGGCACGGGCTCGAATTTCTCTCAAACAACTCTGAAATCTATCTCCAGAAAGAGATATCTCCTGAAATAACCAGAAATTTTGTTATGCACCGTCAATGGAAAAGTTGAAGAAACATGAGAGAAATTAAACAGGAGATTAAAAAGAAAAACGAAAAGGCAATGTTGTATTAACATAAAAAATTTAATTTTATTCGTCAACTGGATAGCCACAATTGTCTGGAAGATAAATCAATGATAACGCACTTCACTAAGCAACAAATACAGTTTTCCCAGATATTCATTTCACATGAACAACCCAACCTCCTATCAAATCTAATGCAATTCGTTCCGCAACAGCTCAGTCGGATCTCAGCTAAATCAAGCACGTCTCTTTTCCTCGTCAATTCTTCCTTCTGCTAGCTATAAGTCCGAACGACGCTCATATCTACGGACCACGCCAAATCGTTGACCATGCAATCTCTGACCAACGCGACTCTCACTCCCCTTCACACGGTGTCTCGGCCCACCAAACACCAAACGAAAACCCACGAAAGACACGAGGGGGCGACGAATCGTCGTACCTTGCCATTGAGCCACATGCGGTCCTGCTCGAAGGCGGGGCTGACGGCGACGGTGGTGGTGGTGCAGAGGTGCCCGGGATCCAGGGTCACGCTGATGCTGTCGTTCACGGGCAAGATGAGGGACTCGTCCCGCTTCCCCCAGTACTTGATCACCGCGATGTTCGTCGGCGTCTGCGCGGTCACCGTCAGTATCCATTCGCCCGCCATCTCCGGTGGAACGAGCGAGAGAAGAACCGGCTAGCAAGCGAGCGATCGCCGGAATCGAACGGCCCGGGGGGGTGGGGGGTGCGAATTCCCGGCGGGAGATCGGGGGGATTATTTTCTCGGGAAAGTGAGGGAAAATCAGATCTCGGAAGAGAAAATTATGAAGGACAGAGAGAGTGCACGAGAGGAAATGGAGAGTGGTTTTGGTGTTTATATCTATGCAAGAGGGGGAAGCAGGAGAGAGGTGACAGTGGGGGAGTGGGGCCCAGAAACTACTGTTTGAATTGGCTGTTGGAAATTGGAATTTTTTACTTTTTCAGATTTTTTTTTTTTTTGGTCACATATATATTATAAAAGATTTTAAGGATTTTATTTTTGGGGATGGGCAGAAATTTTTTAACCACGTTAGTCTTCAACCTAAGACTAGGATAATGAGGAGACGCCGCCAATTCCTCGGTAAGAGTTTTACACTCGAGACGAAATGTTCGATTTCGTACTGCCTTCCTTGTAATATTAATGGGAATAGACCTATGCTTATTGAGCGATATAGCATGGTCGAATCCACATCATGGACGAATCAAGGTTTCCAAAGGCCGAGGAATGGTGGGGGGTTTGAACCTGTGACTAGGGACCTACGGACTGCTTAGGAGTAAATCCTATATGTCACTTGGTCAATCGCCACAACAAGGATGATAGGGTTTAATTGAAGAGTGTCCTAAGACATTTATTAAGCAAACAATCAAGGAAAATTCACATATTTCAAAGTAAAGCTTTTTCCCGTGTTGTGTTATGAGTAGCCACTCTCGGACAAGTTTTTCATTAAGCATGTTTCATAAGTGTCTCGAAAACACTATTTAACAACAGTTATCATTCATAAATCATATGAATGAGTGTCCTATGCACCTTTTAAGTATATTTAATCCGATTTTGTTAATTTTAACATACCAATTTTATTAACATGAGAATAGTCAGTGAATTAAATATCGCAAAATTTCTTTAATAGTAATAGATAATTTTGAAACACTTGTAAATTCCAATTTATATTTTGGGAGCTGGTTGTTCAAACATAATAATAGTGGAGTCCAATTTCTTGTTGGAAATTTTCCAGGAATTGCGTGGCTTTGATAAACTCCTCATGACAAAGGGACTCCTAATTGATAGGAATAGATTGGCATATAAGGTCGGGTCCAATTCTTAAACTATGTTTTCTATTTTATAAAACGACCACTATGCAGTAGCTAAACCTTTTTTAATCTTTTTAATTTTGCCATCATTAATTATGCCCTTCAGAAGTATAACGAATTTTTTTCCTTTCAATGTGTAGTAATCATTTTAATTAAGCCAAAAGTTGACCTTTTATCTTCTTTTCGTGTTCAACAATCGAGGCCTGGCATATCAAAAGGACAATAAAGGGAATATTCTTGGAGATGCCCTCGGTCAATATAGTCCAACAATAATCAGATTAAGGTAGTGGCAAGAGATTCTCTTGTTTGGATTTGATGAGGTTATGCTTTTTATTGGAACATCTCATGAGCAAATCATTCATCTTGTCAAAGATCCAGGATGACTTCATTAAGGCTGGGACAGTACACCTCTCACTCTTCTACATCGATTAGTAACTAATTGGGAGTGTTAAAGCAATATTAAAACTAGTTTTTGAGCTCAAATGAGAAATTTTGAAATACTTGAATAGCGACATCGGCATTCGAGCAAAGTGATTGCACCGAGTAGGAATTACCGTAACTTTTCACCGATCAAGATTAGAATAAGGTTTGGAGGACTCTTTCCGGTACATTATTAGGTTACATATATAGGTCATCAATCTAGCATTGGCTAAGATAAATAAAAAAGAAAGCAGGGCTATTTTTCTATTAAAGGTTTCAAATAATTTCATTACCCTTTAAGACATCGCACCCTTGAGGGGCAAGATCTTGATTGTGTTTTGAGCAATAGCTAGGGAATGAGATCCTCTCCCTATCATTTTGGGTTACATACTGGGTAGTGCTATTTCCTCTTCTTCTTTTTTTTGTTGCAAAAACGTGCCTTTTATTTTTGTTAATTGACCAATTTAGTCTTAAATGTCATTAAGCATGTATTTATATTTAATTACACCTTTTTTTCTAGCAAATTAATGATCTATGAATTGCTATTCCATTCCAGCAATAGCTTATAGCAATAACAAAATTAGGATTGCACTTCCTTTGTTCTTTTCAATTTTAGAATCACACAGATTAAATAAGTTATTCAGCCATGAAGTTGTGAGTGAACCATGCCCTTAATTTTTTTTTTTTCATTTACTGGATAAATAAGTTTGACTTTCAATAAATCTGCTACTAGATTTAGACATCCATCGAAATTAATTGAAGCTCAGAAAAATAATAAATAAGCGATTTTTTAACAAATCTAATTAACGACATTATATCTTCAACATATTAGTGAACTTATGGTCACGAAAAGGAAAAAAATGTTCATCTTTGTAACAAGATTTTACTTGGAATAAAGACATCTTCTTATTTTTACTTATTGAAAAGGACATAGGAGATAAGTTCGTCAATTTACTTTCGGAAAGTTAGCAAGAATATGATGAGAGAGAGAGAGAGAGAGAGAGAGAGAGAGAATTAATTATAAATATCAATTCAAATTTGGTAATCGAATGGCAAATTTAACAGTAAAAGGGTGTATTTTAAATTGAAAAAAAAAAAAAAAGAGAGAAGAAAATGGCACCACCCGTAACAAAAAAAGGGATGATACCTAATTTTTCAGGAACAAAATTTTCCGGTCAATAATGAAATGGTAGGCAATAAAAAAGACTGCAAAGCCTTTGCGATGGGTTGACCAATGAATGGTTTCCCACGGCCATGGGGATGCGGCTGAGTAATTGGCAGGCGGTGTGTCATTTTCGTGATCAAACTTCGAGTTTTATGGCGACAAGCAAGACATCATGACAAAAAGAAAACAAAAAGAAGAAGAAAGAAGACAAAAATGACTTTGACGGGCACGCCATGCATAACATATTTCAACTTGTCCCTATTTGTACGAGCCAAGAAATGGTACAACGTGAAAATCGATGTCTTTCATCGGATGTAATCGCGCTTTGACTTATCATTTTTGCGCTATGTATACTAAATGAGCGATTTAATCCTCATGCGAGAAAAACATAACATAAAAAAAAAAAAAAAACGCAACAATTCGGTCAAAGAGTCTGAAATTTTTTTTTTTTTTTTTTTTTTTTATATGTTCAAACATTCTTGCACTGCAATTCTAAAGCCTGAAAAGGGAGTACTCTAAGCAAGAACATAAAAAGATGACATTTGAAGGTTGATGTTGACTTATAAAGCCCTCGATAAAGTCCCCATTGGTCGACGTGAGATTCAAGAGTCGACTTTATGAATTTCTCAACAGGGCCTCTCTCATCTGGTGTGGGATTCGGGATGTCAAAAACATCTCTTGAAGCATGTGAGGGGCCACACCTTTTATGAAACACACATATACTAAAGGGAGTTTTGCTTTATCACCAGCCATTTTGTGTGAGTCAAGCCTTTAAAAGAAATGCCCTTAGTAACAAGGCAAGGCAAAAGTTGATTTATGAATTATCGCCAAGGCATCATCACCCGTCTAATGTAGGACTCAAGACGCCACAAACTCTCCCCACTCAAAGAATTGATGTCCTCGTCTACTTTGGTCAGCATTGCGCCAGCGATACTCCCACGAGTGAAACGGGAGCACTGACGCGAGTCAAAAAAATACTATTGACAATCTTGAGTTTAAGTTCAAAGAAAGCCAGCTTCGTATTAAATTAATAAACCGATCGATGCGGGAAGTAAGTAAGCCACCGGTTTTTTTAAGCATTAATTGTGGATGCCTATGAATCAGGAAATCAAAGTCGCCAACCATATTTGCGACCTCTTAAATGCCTGAGTAGGCCTTTTCCCAAAACCCTAACATGCAAAAAAGTAATTGCGGTTGAACCAAATTCTGCTGCAAACGGTCCCAGCAAGGGTTCCACGCGGGCCTACCAATGATTCATCATGCAATCATCCTACAGCGGTCGTTTCAAAATTCTCTAATCCGCACTGGGATTTTAAAAAATCAAGAACTTTACATCCTCCTAACTTTCATAAATTTCTTCACCGTTTCCTACATAGCATCCAACCACAAGTTGTTATGTGAATTTTCTTGAAATCTTGTCGGGTTTCGAAGTGGAACGGCGCAAGATATCGGAGGTCGATTCGACCTTTGGGAAGTGACAGATGTATGATGATTCACGGACTCAACAGCATTATTCCTCAGCAATACAAGAAGTCCACCATCCCATGTAACCAAGATAATCTGAAAAGAGAGGACAGAAACGGGCATCTCTTTGTTCTTCTGAGAGATTCCTTTGGCCAACTTTCCACCTACCACGGTCGAGTCTCACTTGGCAGTCTGGAAGTATAATCATACTCCAGCATCGTCAAATTCTGCACACTACTGCAAGTCAACGTGAACAACAATATTTATATAGAGTTCCTCAGTCAAATCAGAGCAGCCCGGCACTCCAATGTGGGCTTCCCATTCATTTTACGTTGACCACCGCTACTAAATTCAATATACACTCGTGTGAAATCGCCAGAAAAAATGGGGAGTTGAGAGAGAGGAGAGGTGTTTTGGGGAGAGTTGGTTTTTTTTTTTCCAGGGGAATAATCAGGTAAGGTAGGATGTCAAATAGATTGAATACGTGATGAAGTCCGATGGAAGAAACAACAGATGGATACGTTAGTGGATGCAGCAAACCCGCACCCGAAAGAATGGGGCAGAAGGATGCACGCATCACCACTCAATTTGACCAAATTTATTACAGACTGAAAAAAAAAAAAAATTGACCAAATTCATTGGTTTTTTTTTATTATTATTATTTATCACTGGGTTCTAATTTGGGCATGATTCCATAACAACTTAAATTTTAGATCTAATTCCTATTCTGCCTCAAGCTTTTTATTTTTGTCTAAAAAAACCTTCTCAACTTTCATTTTAGTCCCATATCTGCCCAAGTGTAAAAAAAGCACCACCAGTTTCTTCAGACTTATCAATATCATGGCCAAAGGTTCATTATTTAGAACTTACATCTTCATCAACAACCTTACTTTCATATGGAACAATAACTTCCTGATTTTGATAATCTCGAAGAAACTAATGACAATTTTTGGACACATTGGCAGATTTAGGATTATAGCAAAAATTATGGATTTTTTTCAAACAAAAGAAATATTTGGGATAGAATCGAAATTAAACCTAAAGTTGGAAGTTCTTTGGGGAATTAACCCGTAAGTATCAATTTTTCTTGGTCTGTTCGTAAATATCGTCTAGGAAAAGGGTTCTATAGTTTTTTTTTTTTTTTTTTTGGTCTTTGGTTTTTTATGGCCAACCATTTTCGAGGAATGTTGGGTTGGGCCATTTTAGGCCAGTTCAAAGGAAAATTTGGGTTCGGCTCTATAGTTAAGCTTCTCCCAGCTCACACCCGTCAAGCGTCAGGACATCATTCCCCACCCCACTTTGAAATTCCAGCTTGGAAGATTTTGACTAACGTCCAGCGATCCAGGCTCTACCCACCTAGTCCAACCGGATCATGGGCAGCTCATGTCCGCATAGGTCGACAACGATCACAAATGCCATCTTGTCAGGGCTTTGTATAATTGGATCCTCGTAACAAATCGCGCCTTTGTCTTCTATGAACATCCTCCTCATTTCCTTCTTTTTTCAGGTAATGGCACTGAGCACAAGGCTCAGAAAGAAGTGACGTTTATTTCACAGCTCGAGGGACAGATGCGGAGTGCATGTAACGGTTTAAGACAATGGCGAAAGGGCAGATCTAGATGGCCTCTCCTTTCACATAACCAGATAAGTAATGCTATTTGCGCACGCTCGAGAGATGCGGAGATAGAAACGGGCAAAATGCACCATGAGTCAATGACCCCTTTACAAGCCTGCGAAGAATCGAATGCTCGTGAACTGCTAACTACTGCAGCTCATTGGCATAAGGTTCGCACTGATAGAGCATAGAAAAGGAACCCTGGTGATCTTTGGGCACATGGAATTGTATGTGAAAAGTGGTCAGAATTCGACACGCAGCTCGCCAAGGAAACATGTGTGCCGACTGGCTAGCAAATGTAGCTTTTCCCCCGGGGCCGGACTTTGTTATACATTTGAGTCTTCCTGTGGTTGTTTAGAAGTACTGCTTTTAGGAGACGAAGTGGGTGCTATGAGGCCTAGAGTTGTAATCTGTCATGTTCTTTTACCTTCCATTACACCCAAAAGAGAAAATATGATACTGACCTTTGCAAACAGCAGCAACATTTGTTGCGAACCTGCTCAGCAGATGCCAAAGTTCATGGAAACTGCTCTGCGCATAATCCTGTTAATGTGAAGAATCCAGTTCGCTCTTCTTGCCAAAGGATCAATCATATGCATATCGCTCCACTTTTTATCTATATCATACGAATATATGAAGATGGGTACGGATGAAACACAATCAAGAATGCTCATTCACCACAATAGGATAGGATATAAAGCTGAAACAGACATTGATATAAGATTAACTACAACTGCGAGACAAAACTCAAATTGATTGCTTAATTAATAAAACATTGGACTCTTATGTTTCTGTTCTGCCTTTTTGCATTGAAAAATATGCCTCTCCATCCCTTCATCACGTGAGATATACTTACTCCTCATCCGAATCTGGTTCTACATCGATAATATCGGGAAAAACGTCCATAGATGATTCATCATCAGGATTAACAATTATCTCCTTGCCCTTTCCAGAATCTGAAGTCCCCAGCATAACCTTTTCACCTGAAGCAGAATTGCCATCACCTTGAGTCACAACATCATTCCCCTCTAATCCGACTTCCCTACTTCCATGATCTGCAGCGACACTGCTCAGTGACTCTGTTTTGGAATCTCTCTCAGCATCTTTAGAAGTAGTTGCTATCTGTTGCAGAGTTTCTTTAAATTTCCTAGTTGTCTTTTCATGCTTGGGTGATTCCACATTATTAGGATTCCTGTCTTCCATTTCCATGTCATTCGCATCTTCTTCGAGAGGCGATATCCTACTTTTCTCAGTAGTGCTTTTATCTAAGGAGTTGTCATGTCCCTTTTCCATGCTAATTGCTTGGGACAAGTCACTGCGCTCTTCACTGTACTTAACTTTCTTAACCTGGTCATCTAATGGAGTCTCAGGTTTTTCCTGATTTTGAAGCCACTTGTTATGCAGCTCATCATCATACGAATCAGGCAGAGTAAGCTCAGTCCTTTGTGAAAAAGCAAATGCAGGCTGGCCACCAGAGTGCACATTTTCTGTGAATTTGCGGGAAAATCCCCCAAAGGAGTCGGCGGTTGCAGGGGAGTAATCTTCCAGAGGAAGTGCCCGAGGATGAATAAGTACTTCCAAAGCTAAAAGAGCATGTGCACAAAATTCAGCTACCTTTGTCCCTGTTTCCTGTCTTCCTGCAGAAAACAATATCCTGAGTCCATGTAAATTATAATATAACATTTATAAGAGAAGCAATTCAATGGGTGGTGAGCAGTGGTTGCACTAGTAAGGACGTGGCAATCTGCATCTCATGATGATGAAATAAGATATTGCAAGGATATGTCTAGCCAGTGAGGACAGAAAAACTAGCAGAAGGAACCACAATTGCTTCTGTCAATGAGCTGAGCGCAGGACAGATGGATGTTAATTAGTTTGAGTTGATGGATATTGTTGAGGAATCTTAGAAGAAACGTGTTAGCAGGTCGCTTTGTAAACAACTATTTTCATCAAATAAGTTATCTCAAATCACCACAATCTAATCTATCCTTCTCAAACCCCTTAGTAAGTATTTCGTCATTCATGCAGCACATCAAAATGTCCACTGCACATGTCCTTAGAAGTTAACCAATGACAACTCTGAATTGACCTTTTCCTATCATGGACCACAAAAGGACGAAAAGAAAGGATTCAGGTGAGAATTAAAAGGAAAATGCAAAAAGACAGACTTCATCAAAGAGGAACAATTGACTAGAAATAGAAAAAACAATTTTCATGTGTTGCATTTGCTGCATATGCATTGAATCCAACAGTAATTTCACCATCAAACATCTGAGTAATGAACTATAGTTCCATAATGAGGTAAACAGACAATAAAGGGAAAGTCAGCCATGCAACCTCACTGGAAGGAAAAGTGACCATGGTACCTCACAGAAAGCTTCTGTTGGAAGAATACTTATTTGCAACTTGATTTACTTCCCGAGATGGAGGTATAACTTAAAATCGACAGATAATATCACTGGATATTTTGACCAAATAAGCTCCAGCCATGATATGCCTTATTACTTATCATATCACTGTTATGATCTATAGAGAAGAAAGGAATTCCTTCTTTTTGCACACTATCACCAATATTTTTTAACATGCTTTTCTGAACAAACTTATTGCCCTAATGGTTCTACAGAAAGACTCCTCTTGACAAAATTAAGGAATACTTTTCAATTAACCAATTGTATCAAAGGCGAAAATCTCACTAATCTAACATTGAGCCCAATATTAGACAACAAATGTAGTTTCCTCTGCATATGAATATAGTTCTGCCACTGCTATTTATGTCACTATAGCCAATCATATATAATCACACAGAAAGGAAACAGCATGTCTGCCAATGAGAATTACCGCTTTGAAAGAGCTCAAGACTTCTGGCTATATTTGAGGGCCGTACATGAGATTGGGAAAGAAGTGATGCCAATAGTGCCCTCAAGGCAGCAAGTTGCAATTTCTCCACCATATGTATTTGTTCCTGGGCATACAGATGCTATTTTCCTCAATGTTCCATCCATCATGAATTGAATTTGTTGCTACTGAAATCAAGAGGGTATCCACATTTTTCCTCCAAGAGTCGGACCTCAGAGCACCACCCTGCAACCAACATGTCAAAAAAGCAAGTTATGGAAATAAGACAGACAAGTCATAAATTAACAAGATCAACAACAAAAATGCATGCCTCCCTGATGGAAGGTGAGATACTTTCTCTTGATATTTTTGTTGAAAAAGCTCAGAGTTTGACACAAAAATAATGCGGAAATTTCACATGACCCCCTTTGAACTTCATATGGTACAAGAACAAAATTTTCCAGAATTTATTCCATTTATCTGTATCCCCAAAACATATTTTCTAAGCTAACAAAATAAGTTTCTTCTTAAGAGGTTAAATATTCAGAATTTATAGTTGAAAAGAAACTCATCCAACATCATTACAGTGATATATCCAAACAGTTTACCCAGCAATTTATCTCTATGGCAAATGATGAGGACAGAGTTCTTGTGTGGACAACAGTGCACATTTATGCAGCACTTACCACAGTAAGAAGAACCTCTAATGCCTCCAGTGCAGCTATCTTAACATTGGCAGGTACCACCAGATGATTCTTGGGTGCTTCTCCAAAGCCTGTTTCATGGTTATCCTCTAAAGATCTAGCTGCAGCAGCATGCTTCCTTTTTTTCTTATTTGGGTACAACACTTCATTGGCCTTCGATGGTGTGATGGGAAAAGCAAGGCCATCTTGATGATCAGGATTCAAATCAATGAAAACATTGTTGATTACTTCCTGCGTCAGGAATTTTGTTATACCTGTTAAGAAATTATTTCAAGGCAATTAACGGTAGAGCAGAGGTAGAGATATGAACATAAGAAAAGAAAATCAGAGTCTACAATAGAACTATATCAATAGAAACCAATGAGATGAAATAATAGAACCAAAAGGTGGAATAGAGAAAAGGCAGAACAAACAACTAACTGTTATTAGTGTCAAGGACCTCACAAGTAATTGGCAACACCTCAAATCAAGGATTGAATGTTGAAGTGCTGCAGAACTTTTAAATCAATCCTTTTGGATGAAAGCCATAATTAACTTGAATATTAACCGATATGTAGGTATTCCACAGAAGCAATCTTTAGCAGATTGAGCTGCAAAAGTCACAAATCAACTGATGCTGAATTGGCATTTGATTGATTCCTTAAAATTTGGGTTGGTTTTTACTTTTAGCTTTTGTCCAGATAGCCAAAAGGGCCTTTTGTTTCAGTTTAAAGCCAGACCAAACACCCCATACAATCCCTCTGGGTCTGTGTGCACATATGCACAGAGATGGAACTCTCTGTTGTCAATGATCAAACAGGTTCCTTCCTTACATACTGACAAACATGATGGCACCATTTACACTGAAACTCAGAATTCAGTTTGCATTTTCCTTCAAAAAAAATAAGTTCCAGGTGGTACAGAGAGAGGCCAAGTTAACTGATTCAGAAGTTCTATATTTGATATTTGAACTTTCTTTCCAGGCCAATGCTTTCAGGGAAGCAGGGTAACAAGATACTTTCTTTATAACCCAACCTGAAAAATAAACTGACTTTAACTAAACAGCCATAAAGGGAAAGCATGTAAGTCCTAAAACAAGTATCTTACCTATGCCCATGGACATCAGCAAAGTTTTTATGATTGAGTAGACCTTTACCCTTAACTCTGGCAATGAGCAGTTCTTGAAATATCTCACAATAAGTTGGACAATATATGCAGCATGAGGCAACATTTGACTGCACAAGAATGAAGACTTGATGTCATTAAAAACCAGAAAACAAAGAGACCAATGAGGGACATGAGGAAAATGGACAAATACAATGCAAGACAACTATATAAAATCATTGTAAAACCTCTGTCCAATTTTGCAGAAACAAGAGCATGAAGGACAAGCAGCACTTAAAGCAACCATACAGTTAAGTTGAGAAAAGTGCCACCTAATATCAAGCGCCTTGTTATTCTCGTCCTCCAAAAACTCAAACTGTTTCTTGGTACAATCCCAGTTCTCACCCAACTCAAGCCAAATCAATTGACAACCCAGTGATGTTCTCTGTGATGGCTCAGTTACATCCTTGCCATGCCGATTACCCACTTTTTAGTTGATGCACATACAATAAATCATATTACATGTTCTGGAGACAAAATCACTGCTTAAGCATTTTAAAAAATCTACCTTAGATAAAATGATTATGTGATCCACAAAAATACTGTAGAAGCACAATAGCCAGAAACAGATTACCTGCGCATGACTTTCGTCAATGCAATTAACAGATCCAAAGCATCTGAGTGAAACATTGGAAGCTCTGAACAAAGAGACTCTTGTTGCATGGCTGTGACAAAGGGCAACAAGCTTTGAGAGACAGAGCCATCCACCATTAACACTCTCTCTATAAGGGCTAACACTGCTTTAACAGGAATATTCACCTGTTCTCACAAAAAAATATAGGTCAAAATCAACAAAAGCAAGAAAGAATATTTGTGATATATTTTCAACCATCAATAGTTCTAAGATTGCACTTAAAAGATTAAACCTAGGTTTTTCTTTCATAATGAAGTTGACAAAGATGCATAGAAGATAGTCACTACCTGAACAGGATAGGGATTTATAAGCATCTCACAACCACAAAGCATAAAAGCAGACACACTGGATGTTAGCAATCTATTTGGTCTTTTCGTGGCCTCAGCAGCTGCTTTGTCAGAAGAGTTGCAACATCCTAATGGTGTTGGTGGATCTTTTCCCGGTGGAACCAGTAAGTTGACAACTTTGGTACTTTTGGTTTCTGCAACATGCAAAAAAAACAAAAGTCAACACCAGATTTCCCGCACTAACACCACATTATATAAGTATGTATATATGCATCTTTCACTAACCTTCCTCTAAGAATTGAAAGGCATCATTCAGATGGCTATTAATTAAAAGAAGGATCTTCTGCATCAGTAAAGACCAGGTCTCCTCATCTCCTTTTGATTGGGGAAGAATTGCTAAGCAGTGAGCAAGCTTCTGAAAGGTCAGCAGCAGAAATACATTAAGAAAGGATATACTTCAGAACAACCCATCATGTGCTTGGATGCTTGCCAATCGATCTGACACAAGAAACAAAGAGCCAGAAAAGAGAAGCACACTTACTTTTAACAAGCAAGTACTGCACTTCCCTGACATTATCTTTAAAGCAATAGTTGTCTCAACCTGCAAAATACAGAGGAGTATGTCATAGAATGCATAAGCAAACAATAAATTAACCCACTTGGGAGGTCTAGCCCACTATGGCAAACTACTGCGTCTTTTGATAAATCTGACAACTAGCTTCACCTTGCATTACCTTACTACTTTTTTACGGTTGATGTTTGGACCACAGGTTATTATCTAAATGTCACAAGTATCTTTAGTTTAAGTGATTCTTAAGTTCTCAAGTGCTTTTATATACATCTTTAATCTCCCATTTCAGTATGATAAAAGGAACCAATAAAGAATGTGCAACAGCAGCAGAGCAGCAAATCTCTGTCATTCAAATAATTTTTCAAGAATTTTTTTCACAAATGTTTAAATATTTAAAGTTTAATTTAATTCAGAGCTGTTAAATTTCAAGCCAGAAGGCAAACATGACTGCTCACATGCTTGGCATATGAGCACGCCTGAAAGAAATGACTATGGCTAAAGTATACTGAGAAACTCACACTGTCATAATGGTGGCGATGGATGGCAGATGGAAAGTAATATAATATGCTGCACAACATGTTAACTCCGCCATCCTGCAAACATCAGAATATCATTAGCATTTAGAAATCCAAAAAGAAGGCTAAAACTTCCAGCAGATAAACACAATAAATTGTGGCCAAAAAGAAAGTGTCTGCCCTTATGCAGAAAACTGTAAACATGTTGAAGAACGTGTTCAAAGCTCTCAGAGAGAGAGAGAGAGAGAGAGAGGGAGTTTTGTCATCATAGACTGCTAATATGCTATGTACAAAATGGCATGCACATGGCAGGAATACCAAAATTTGATTTGCACTAAACAACACGAGTTCAATTACAACAGCAGTCTATGTACTTCCCAAGTTCTGAAGAAGTTACATTGTACTTTTTACAAAGATCCCCAGCACAGGTAACTTTGCAATTATGTTAAGGGATGGTCAAGGGAAAGCTGATACATAACCACTAGCCACTTGCATTGCATAGCATCAAGGGTGAAAATGTAGTTTACTTTCCCCAAGATTATGTATGTTGCAGCCAAGATGTGAGAGATGGGTAAATTGCTACGAGTACTATTACACAAGCAAACTGCAATAATTTAGAACCATAAGGATCATCACATACAGACCCACCAAAAGTTCTGTTAGCTGATTACAAGAACAAAAGTTGGGACAATTTTGCCTTAATTCTATAGACAAAATTAACATTCAGAAAGAATGACATATTTCAGGCATGTTACACGCAAAGTGTTGCATTATATAAAAGCATCACATCAGAAGTTGCAATCCCAACAATGTAAGATCTCCTTCAATTGAAAAATCAATCAGTTCAAAAGTTCCATTTCATAAGCGTAAAAGGTTCTCAAAGTAGATTTTATATCATTGGCATAGTGCGAGTTACTGCATTGGGTATTTCAGGTTTAAGGATGAATCAAGAAGCTGGACATAAAGCACCAAATTGTGCCCTGGGTAGAAGAGATAACTTTTTGAAATTGCCATTGTTGTGAGCACTTATATGAATCATAAGCTTAAATCACAATGCTTTAAACAGCAATTGCAACATTTACAAACTCTCAGTTCAATCTAACAATCGCATCCACAAGCACAGAGGCCTTTCTCCACCTTTCAATTTGCAGAGTTTAAAAACAAAAGCAAAGTATAATAGAATATTTAGGTTGACATTGAAGAAAAAGCAAAAGGAGAGAATTACTAACCCAAAGAGCCTCCGATCCATCTCCATTTAAAAGCTTCAAAAATGGTTGAATTAGCTTCCCAGAAAAACTAACACCATCTTTCTTCACATTGGGAAACTGACCTAACCTAGTCCAGGAAAATAAAGCACACAATGACTAAACCATGAATCAGGTAAACAGGAACCTAAGGCTCTTGCATTGTTCAAGGTCAACTAACAGATGGTGGCATAGGTGTTGCTTGAAGTAAGATATAATTAAAAATGCTTGAAGGGAGTAATTATCAGCTGTCACTTTCTCATTGCCTTTTCGTTTTGCTTTTTCTGCAATTTTGATGGAAAATGATCAGTTAATCTCATAAAATCTTCCATCGATTGAGGTTTTCAATATCCAATAACCTCAGATGGAAACTCAAATCTCATCACCTTTAAAACGAAGCTAATCATCAATTGTTCTATTTAGGAAAAACACAAGGATCATGAAGCCACTGGTCAACAGAACTGAGAAGATGTGACTAAGCACCATATTTATCAAATGACAACATCATCATTGTCATCAGCAACTATGCTGTCTCCATCTAAGTTTGATTATGCATACACCTGCACACATGCCTCCTAGGCAACAGCATGAGAACTCTTTTTTAGTTCAAAATGCAGATATACCATTAGTCGCCCCAGTAGCAATCAAGACAGCTATTCATTGAAATTACAAATTATTTTCTGAAATTTTGGATCTTTTTATTGCACTTAATTTAGCATAAGTCTCGCACATACTTGATGCTCTTTATGAGAAGCTAATTGTATATAAAAAGATCTTCTTTACAAATCCTTCATTGACATTCTTGATAATCAAGAAATAATATATGAGACATGTGAAGTAGCAGATGAAGTAGATCCAGATTCGTTTATAATTATAATGAATGATGCTGAGTAACACAAAATCTGCAATTATTTGATTCTTACCCACACTACAGTGCCACGCTTTCTTAGGCATCGACAAGATGTAGTGGATGAGCTGGATATTTTAATTCCATAAGTAGAAGGCCAAAGGAAAAACAGAAGACAGCTCACCTTGTAAATAAGTCCGAAAGTGAGGCAATAGATGCCACTCTCACAAAGTTGGAAACCCCTGGTGCCTATCAAAAAGATGAAAGGAAGAGGGTTTTTAAACTCCAATAACAATAGTACGCACTTCTTATCATTTTCTAAGCCTAGCATCTGATCATCAATTATTACTGACTAGAATGCAATCAAACTAATATAAAAAGCTTGGATTTTCTCGTATATGGGTGCTATATGGCAAATTACATTGGCAATAGTCAACCTTTGCTTGCAGTTGGATTGAGTCTTCTGTCTTTAACAAACATGGTATGACACTAAAATTTTCATAGCCAAATTAACTAGAATGGAAATCTGCCATGCAATTGCTACTAGTATGTTGTGGAAGGTAAAAGTACAGAAGTAATGAACTCGCATTTAATAAAAAGCACAACAATTAATTGCAAGAACCTTTCAAAAGATTACACTTGTTGGTATTGCTACTTGTGCAGAGTGATACACATTCTGAAGTGCACAATTCATTACAACACTCAGTATCACTTGGAGACATCCTTCTAACACTTTATGTGCTTTCCTTCTGCCTTGCCTTTTCTTTCAATTTGGTTTTATCATGGAAAAGAAGTTACTCAGCACTTTCCAAAAGCAAAAGATTAAAGCTTCCAGATAGATACTTAATCTCTACACATTTAATAGTTTAACAAGAAACCACCAAAAAGCAACAAGGTATCAATGCCTGGTTTGTCAGTTTTACATCAAGAAAACACCAAACACAGTCAGTCAACCAGTATGTCACTCAGCTGAAAATGAAGAAAGAGAAGAAAACAAAGGTATAACCACAATAAAATTCACATACCTGAACATGCACATGAAGTTTCTGAAACCAGGAAGAATAAGATGCCAAGAAACGGTGAGAGCTGCAGTCCTGGCAAGTTATGCCCAGTAAACAGACTCCTGCCCAACATTTGTCTGGCTAGAAGAGAATCACATGCTCAGATACATAAATAGTGAGACCAAAATTCCAAAGTTCCGAAAAAGCAATTGCAAAGCCATCATAAAAGGGTTTAGTCAGCTTTCATAAACAAAGCCTGTGTTCCGCCAAGGGTAGACCTAATTCACAAAATCCAACAGATCCCATCTTCCACTTTACATGTAAGCACTCAAAAATTTCTTCACCAGGTCGCAACAGATTACCCAAGACAGCAGAAAAGAGCACCGATTCCTCCAAAAAGGAATAATAACCTAATAAAAGAAGTACATTCAACCTAATTAAGCAGTAAGCAGTCATATTCATCCTCACTTCCCTTGCAAACTGGCCACAATACTTCTTTTTTCTTTTTATCTGCACAACAGAAGGACAGCCATAGAACCTCATTCTGAATGAGCCAGCATACAACTTGCAATTCACAATTCATTAATATCCTTAGAAGCAAGCACCACTAAAACCAAAAGAAAAAGGATGTTCCATTCTACCAGTCTAAACTCCAACAGCATTCCAACAGGTGAAACAGAAAAGTGAAAAAGGAATTTTTTTTTTTTTTTAAAAAAAAGGACAGGAAGTGTAGTCAAACAAAAGTACGAGCTTCAATAACGGCAGAGCCAAGACAAGGCGGGAGACCGGTACCACGTCGCTGGAGACCAGGAGCATCAGCCGGTCGACCCAAGCGTCCACCGCCTTCTTCCAGCTCTCGACCACCTTCTTGTCCGCGGACTCCTCGGCCGACTCGGACAGCAGCTTGTGGACCCTGAGCGTGGCGACCACGCTCGCGAGCTCCGAGGGGTCCGAGAAGGGGCGCGCATCGTCCGGGACGCTCTCCCTCAGGAGTTTCGAGAGCAGGCGCGGCTTCAGGGCGACGTCGTGCAGGCCGCCGAAGTTGCCGTGGGCCGCCATCGACCTCGGAGGCCCGAGCCCGAATCGGCGATGACGGTGGCCGGGAGAGGAGGAAGGGGGTGATGCGGGGGAAGAATCGGACGAGCGGCGGGAGGCGCCGGCGGCGACGGGCGAACGCGGCGGGGTTTTGAGTTTTAGACAAGAGAGCGTCCCGCGGAGAGAGGTTTTGTGGTTTCGGTTTAGGAAAGAGTGGGGAGTCACTGAACCTGACCGGGTAAAGCCCGAGCCCAAGTGAGAAGATTTTGGGCCAAGTGTGAACATTTGGATTTTGGGCCGAATGGATGGTAAAAGAAAAATAATAGAAAGAAAAGAAAAGAAAAAAGCCAGAAAAATATTTTAAAAAGACCCAGAGAATTAAAAAATTACTCAAAACGATGTCATTTTTTGGTACATTTCAGATCACCGGTTGTGACACGTGTGATGGCCAACAATGATTGGACTAACACGTTAGTAATTTTCAGGCAATTTAGATTGGATAAATTATATTGGAAAATCATGAAAATGTTTAATATTGAACTCAAAGATGTCGATTATCAACCGTAGTCATCATTGTTTCGTAGATTGAATGGACTAAAGAAGAGCACGAGTTCAATCATCTTCCTCTATGGTTAACTTCCATGTACTTTTAACTTTTTAGTTAGATTATAATTTGTAAAAAATTTTATTGCGATTTCATTAGGTTGTTTATTGGCCAGTAGAAGAAGTAATAAATCTTTCTAGGCTCTCAACAATTTGCCCTTCTAATTTCTAGGCAATTGCATTATCCATAGAATTATTAAACAAGAAGGCTATCAAAGATTCAGGCAGGAAAAGGGCATCAATACAATCGGCAGATGGGGCTATTAAGTCCAGTAAATATTGTTAAATATTGTGTGATTGTCTAAAGTTGGTAACTTTAGATCGACTCCCAAACATATATTGGTAAATTATCAGAACACATACTTTTGAAGTGATCAATAAACGTTGGTAAGTGAACCTAGATAAAAGTGACAATTCCGTATAAGAATTAGTAGCTTCATAAGTTGGTTAGCTGTGCAGATAATTATTGTTAAATCATTTTAAATAGTTTGTTATTTGAATATAATCAAATACATATTGATAATTGACTCAAATGAGAGCCGATAATTATATAGAATAGCTTAAGCTCTATCAATAAAAGTGTTATTTTTTTGGCCGAAACCAATAATAGTGTTGAAATGGTCAACAAACTTTCAAAATTGTTGGCGTTTGCGTACAACATTGGTCAATACTTTAATCAGTTGGGAAGCTATTGGAACAATTGGTACTTTTTGAAATGATATAATAAAATTTGTTCGTTAGACTCAAAAACATGAAAAATTATTTAAAAAATCATAAATATATTACACTTTTGCTAATTCAACTTTTAAACATTTTAAATTTACCAATTGAGTTTTAAATATTTTTACATTTTGATAATTAAGTCCATCCAGCTAATTTGATCGAAAATCATTGATGGGGACTCTGGCCGTTTTTTGTAGGACAACTGGCGCTAGAGCGAACAAATTTTAATAGTATTTTGATCTTTTTGAATTTATTTATTATTTTTTCTTTTTTCTTTTTCCCCCTTCTTCTTCCTCCCCTAGCCGGTCACAGGCTGTTGGCTAGAGGCAAACCTTTGGCAAAGCTTGCCCTTGCCAGCCACTAGTGAGGGCAAGCCTCGCTTGAGATTGGCAAGTTCGACCTCACTATTGCTAGACTAGCATCGTCACTTACTAATGTTTGTTGACCACTTACAAACTATTTAAGTTCACTTACCAATGAGTTGATAATATCTTTTAAAAGTTGGTAACATGTGTAAGAGTTAGTACTTTTCAAACTATCCAAATAACATAGGTTCTTCCCCCCCAAAAAAAAAAGGAACATCGATGACATAAGAATTGGTAATTCTACATAAGAGATAGCAAATTTGACACTTAATGCTCTTAAGTTATGAAAATAAGCGTTCTTAGATTGTTGGAACGACAATATACTAGTTGGTTTCGATTCAAATGTGGGTACAAATATTTAAAATTAGTTGCTAATTGAATCAAAGATAAATTGGCAAAAACACTTAAATTACAATTGGTAATTTTTATAAAAGTGAGTAATTTTAGCACATTGATAAACTCCAAAAATAAATCGCGGTAGATTATGACAACAACTAATAATGTTAAGGGAAACGTCATAGATGGTTCCAAAACTTTGGTTTAATGTGCAATATGATCCTTGAACTTTTAATTTATTAAATTTGCTCCATAAACTTTACCTCAATATGTAAAGTTATTTCTGAACTTTTAATTTATTCAACATAAGTTCTTGAACTTTTGAAATATGTTAAAATTAGTCACTTGACTATATAAGTAATATCTAATATTGAATTAATGGAAGGACAATATTGTAATTTAGGGATTACATTAAACATATACCTAAAATCCAGTTATCGATTGAATAAATTAAAAGTTCAAAGACTACATTGCATATTAAGTTAAACTTCATGGACCTCATTGAATGAATTAAAAGTTCAATGATCACATTATACATTGAGTCAAATTTTATGGACTATTTATGTTATTATCTCTAACTTTAATACCCTGGTAAAACACAAAAATAAGGGTTGAGTAGATCATTAAAATGGTGGGTAATTTTGGAATAAATAAATGGTTGTACTTTTCAAAACCTATTGGTGACATACTAAGGACGCGCGGACCCGGAGTGCCATAACTTTCGCCTAAAGTGACACTTAAGTCGCCATAACTTACGAAAGGCACACTTAAGTGCCAAAATCGGAGTAAAATGGATCACTTGAGTGCTAATCCGGCGAGAATCCGACCAAAATGTCGACGTGGCACTTTTCCGGCGAACTGAGCTCAAAACGATGCTGTTTTGCACGCTGACGTGGCCAAAATGGCGTTGTTTTGGCCGATGTGGCAAAAAAATAAAATAAAATAATTAATTAAATTAAATTTATTTAAAATATTTAAAAATAATAATTTTAAAATTAAATTTAGTTAAAATATTTTAAATTAATAATTTTGAAATTAAATTTAGTTGAAATATTTAAAAAAAAAAAAAAAAGGAAAGGGGGAGGCGCCGAGGGCTAATCCCCTCGCCCGCCGCCGCCGCCATTGTCGGGCCGGGAAGGGCCGGCGACGGCGGGGAGGGTCGACCGGGGTCGCCGGCCCCGGCTAGGGCCGGCGACCCCGCCAATCGGGCGGCGAGGGCTCGCGAGCCCTCGCCGACCCCGGCGAGGGCCGGCGACCCCGGCCGACCCTCCCCCCCGTCACGGCCCTTCCCGACGGCGGCCGTGGCGGCCGAGGGCTAATCCCCACCCGCCTCCCCGCCTTTCCTTTTTTTTTTTTTTAAATTTTAAATTATTAATTTTTTAATATTTCAACTAAATTTAATTTAAAATTTATTTTTAAATATTTTAACTAAATTTAATTTTAAAATTAATTTAATTAATTTTAATTTTTTTTTTTACCACGTCAGCCCAAAACGACGCCGTTTTGGCCACGCCAACGTGCAAACGACGTCGTTTTGGGCGCGCTGCTGCCGAAAAAACGCCATGTTGGCGTTTTGCCGGATTTTGGCCGGAGAAGACTCAAGTGATTCGTTTTTCTTGAAAGTGGCACTTAAGTGTACCTTCATGCTTACAAGACTTAAGTGTCCCTTTCTGGCCAAAGCTATAGACTCAAGCCGCTCTTTCTCTTTGCCCATACTAAGGAGTGACTGGCTCAAAAAACTTGCCGGTGACAACTCATTTGTGACCGACGGGATTTGACAGTTAGCAACGCTTTCCCAAATTTGCAACACAAAGGAACTCTATCGGCGGAGCCAGAGGAAACAGCCACGTGCCAAAAAAAAAAAAAAATCTTATCCACAGAAAAATTGCGTGAGCAAACTACATCTATAGACAGACCAAGTCTTCGAACCTAGAGGCCTAAACATGAGTTAGTAACATCTGAAACAAAATGCTTTTCCTAGATTTGCATGATACGTCAGTCAGTAGTTTTCTGATAGAAAGGAACACAAGACACCGACCTTTGTCTGACCGAATTACCTGCGAAGGCTGGCCTGTAAATCAAGCATTTCTTTGAAATGTGTTGGAACCAAAAAATAATAGCTACCCTGGAAATTTGGAACAAGGCACAAATGAAGACAGGAGGGAGAAGTAATTCAAATGCAAATGCTTTTTGCTTTGGTGTATCTATAAATTTGAAGTCCATGACCTTTTAAAGTAATTAGATGTGTGACAGAATAAATAAGAAAGTCCCGCAAAGTGATACAGGCACATAAATAGAGCCAAATGAGTAGGCACAATAATTACATGAAGACAAGCGTGGAGAACTTTTCTATGAGTTTTTCCAGCCTTCTTTGTCTTCATGCTGCATGAGGTTTTCTTCATTAAATGCTTGTAGCCTTCTTGTCTTTGATCTTCTTCAAGCGCCTACCAAGAATCATGCTTCACCGATTCGTTTTCTTTCTTCTTTTGACACCCATTATATATCAAGGCATTTTGAAAAATACTAACGACCAAATCTAGAGCTCAGCAACCAACATGCTCAAATCTTCAACGATCAATTTTATATTATTTTAACAAAATGCTGGTCAAGACACGACTTTATATCATCAGTATCCCACTGAACTTTACTCCACCAATGTGCATCGCCTCTGATCTCCTTTATCGAGTTGCCGTCCATGGTCCTGAATGGCAACTTCTTGAGCGAAGGACAACGCACAACTTCGAGTTCCACCAGACTCTGCCAGGACTCCTCTCTCCTACAGAGGCATTGCAATCGGGGTAGCCCGTTCAGACGTGCTGCCCGCAATTTAGGAACAGCAGCATGTTCTTTTGCGCTTCCTGCGATGTGCCGGAAGAGTTCTTTCAGATGGGCACAAGTGTCTACCTTGATTTCGCTCAATTTGGGCAGGCTTGTGATCCGACCCCCCAAGTAGAAAAGATTCTCCAATTCGTAGCATCCAGTAACCACCAAAGTTTTTAACCTAAGAAAGCTCAATCCCAAGCGATCAGCTAATATTGACATGCTCTTTATCTTCATAATGTTATCAAGATACAGCTCTTCCAAATTCGGAAGTAGGTCAAACTGAGCATTGCTTCCTTCGTTCAGCATGGCATCTTTGAGAGTCAATATCTTCATATTAGTAAAACATTCCACTCGGTTTATGACGACATTTTCCAGAATCTCATGAAGGTTGCAACAATTATCGAAGGCTAGAGAAGTTGCGTGAGACATGAACCATTCTAAACTGTCTCCTGAGAGGTCTCTTCCAATTAGAGCCTTCTCGCTGGATCTTGTTAGTCTTTGTATATCACGCGGTGAATACGTCAGACTCATTGAGCACTGAAATGTTTTCAGCCTTCCTATCCAATAAACGTCGCTTTCTTCAAAGGCCTTCACTGTATCATGCAAGGATAGATGTAGGACGGATAACCTTTGCAAAGACTCTAAATCTTCCAGGCTTGCCCTATGCTCCGTGTGGCCCTCTTGGAAGTAAATCTCAAAGGAGAGCAGTGGAGGTCTTTGCTTGACGAGCCACCGGTAACTACTTCCTGTCATGTCTAAGAATTCCAGGGAAGTCAGATTAGAAACCGTTTCTGGTCGTACGAATTCCAAGTTGAGTGTGTATGATAGATCTAACTTCCTTAAATTTGTTAGTTGATCCATCCCTTCTGGCAGGTGCTTGATACTTGTATCATGGAGATCAAGTATGTCGAGTTTGGTAAGACATCCCAACGGAGGCAATTCCTCAAGATGGTTACAACCCCTCAGAAGAAGAGCGCGAAGATCTTGCAGATGGAGGAGAGAAATGGGCAATGTCCTTATTTGGGTTCCCCCTAAATTCATTACTTTCACTGCTCTGAATCCCCGCAGAAAGTTCTCTGGAATATTGTGTAGGAAGGAATTGCACTGGAGAAATAAAGATATCACGTTCGGACATTCCATCTCCTGATCAGACAATGTCTCTATACCATTTCTCACAAAAGAGACCCTTTCCAGATTACTTCGCAACTCAAACTCTGAAATTTCAGTCATTCCGATGTTAGCTCGAACAAGAAACTTGGATTCTGGACCTGCACATGTTGAGATCCATATCGCAACATCACGAACCACATCGTGCATCTTTATGCTATTATCTGAATCACCAGTCTCCAGTAAACAGGAGTCTTTCAAACTCTCAATCAAGGCAATTCCCCTGTTTAAAGCGGCATGATAGGGAAGTTGCTTGCCGATCAGACCTTCAGCCCACCAGCATTCAACAAGTTCGCTTATGAGAATGGAGTAGTCCTCCGGATATAGGCAACAATACAGAAAACAAGATTTGAGCATTTTGTTCTGCAGCGAGTCATAGCTCAACTTTAACGAGCTGTACAAGTTGGGCTCTATACCGTGAATAGAAGGTCTTGACATTCTCAACTCATTTATAGCATCCTCCCACAGGCCAACCTTCTTCTTCCGTCTCATCGCTGAACCCACGGTGATGAGAGCCAGTGGCAGCCTTCCACATTCATCGCAGACAGTTTTCGCTAATGGTTTGATGTTCTGCAAATCAGCTTCCTCTCCAACTTGATCCTTAAATAATTCCCATGCTTCTTCATCAGTCAAGACCTCTACCTTAACTTCGACATCGGTCATCATTGTTCGACAAACATCCAAAGACCGCGATGTCAGTATAATCTTGGAGCCCGATTTTTTTTGGGGTCTTGGGATACCAACATGATCCAAGTTGATGGCTTCCCACACATCATCAAGAATGAGAAGAAACTTTTCCTTTCTAAGCCTTTTCGAAAGTTGTATAGCTGTCCTTTCCACGGTTTCCTCCTCCTTCACGTTCAACCTAAGGGCTATTTTGTTCTGCAGATTCTTCAGATCCAGGTCTTGGGATGAGGTAGCTTTCGAAACAGTCACCCAAATAATCAAGCTGAAAGGTTTCCCTGATGATGAAGGGCTGCTGAGCTTGTTGTTTAGGTTCTTCACCAGGTAGCTCTTGCCTACTCCACCCATTCCCCATATTCCAAGTCGCTGTACTTTATCATCGTGTAACAATTTTAGAATACGAGCCATTGTTTGCGATGCAGTTGTGTGGTCTCTAATTGAAGGGCAGGGAATAAGCTCCGCCACCTTTACGTGAGAATCAGCGGCATCTCCCATTGTTTCTCCATGCCAGCAAGTCCTGATCTTGGAACTGATTGAACGATAAACAAATTTTCCGCCTTCTAACACGAGTGAGGACACAACGGAAGCAACAATTTCCATATCAGAGGCGAAGAACGCAGGCCAACGAGATTAACAAGGATGGCCTTAAATTGTAACAATGATCGACTGCAAATGCTAGAAACTTTTGAATTGGATTGCAGAAAAAACAAACAAAAAGGTAAGACGAATTGATACCACAGTATGAAGTAATCAAGATGGAACACGACGATCGAAATGGTGCCCCACTTCGAAAATAGAGATGAGCAACATAGGATGAAGGAGGTTTAGTCCTCCTGTTGATTGATACTCTCGAGAAGCCTTGGTGGCAGGTGCAGGTAAAGCTCGTGGAAGAGATGGCCATGGAAATATAATACTACAAACACGGTTTCTTCTAGTCAGCGTCACGACTCAAAGTTGGCCGAGTGCAAAAGTCTGGATGGATAATTCGCCGAAAGCACGGATGATGGGAGAATTTGATGGGGACCCCCAATTGCCAGCGTCCCCTTCAGTAAGGAAAGAACGGTTCGGTTTCCACCGTTGTTTTAAGGTTTCATTTTTATCACAGAAGAATGAAAATATTAATTTTTTTTTAAATTTTTTTTAGTGTTTTACATTCCACTACCTTTTTATATGATTGAACTTAATTATATTCAGTCCCATTGCGATAATTTCCAATCCCCGAACTACATCCATCTACAATCGGTCATCAATTCCTCCCTCAAGTAGCCATTTCAGCCCACCATATGTACACACGTCAAAGAAAATAGGATAGAAGACTAACACGGTGAAGGTCTCGGTCGCAGGTATCGCCGAGAAACAAAGACTGAGATTGACGACTCCAGCTCGATGTTCATCGACGACATCGCGAGAGCTTGACATAAAACGAAGAGGAAAAACTCGGAGTTAGATTCAACTCAACGATCAGTGGAAAGAACATAAATCAACCCGGATCTAAATGCTGTCGAACGATGGATTACAATTGGAGGTGGCTCAAACGAGAGGTCGTGACCCCCTCGGATCCAAGACTATCACGGCTCATACCAGAGGCCGCTGTGGTGGTGGTGATGACTTTGAGCTTCGCTTTCTCATGGGTTTTGACCGCCACAACGAGTGGAGGCGAAGATGTACACAGCTCCTTTGACAGTATCTTTGAAAGGAGATGGACTCGCTTGGCCCAGAACCACACTTCGGTCTAAGCTTGGGCCCGCGAGGTTCAATCAGTGTTCTCTAAGCCTCGGATAGTTGTTGCAATCCTCAAGAGAATTTGGAAAATCTCGTCATAAACTGAGTAGATTAGTTCAAATCTAAGGGTCCGTTCGTTTTACGGAAAATAGGCCACTTCCAAAAAATATTATCCCAGAAGTCATTTTCCAGGAAAATTACAATGTTTTCTAATATTCGGCTAAAACCTGAAAATATTTCGGAAAATATTTTCCGGTATTCGGTAAGGAAAATATTTTCTAAGACTTCACCAATTAGGCATACATCACTTATCGACCTATAAATCCATCAAATACGAACTTGCCTTTAAATCCGAGCAAATTTACTTTATATCTTTGTTCCCTCATTGTCACCAAACGTTCATCTACTCTAAAAATTGTTCATATGAATTTTAAAAAGAAGCAAAGGAGAAAAGAAGCAAAGCATGTATAGCCCTAATGAGAATTTTTCAGTTGAGTGGCCTATTCTCCCCTGCGTCTTTTGTGTTCCAATAAACAAAAGAAAAAAGAAGCAAAGTATGTAGAGCTCTTTGCTTGAGCAATGTACAACTGTAGGGTAGAGTAAATAAAGAAAATGATAAGCAAGGGTGCAGAACGCGAGCTTGAGATCGATGAGCTCGAGGTTCGCTTGGCAATGGCTGATGACTAACCAAGAAAGAAGAAGATGAAAAACAAAGAAAAAAAAAGAAATAGAAAAGAAAAAGGAAATTAAAAATATTTTGAACTAAAAAAAGAAAATTCAAATTTAAAAATAATTCAAATAAAAAAAAAAAGAAAAGAAGAAGAAGAAATGGGATGAGGAAATGAGGATTTGTAGAGGTATGAAATAAGAGAAATCAAGAGAAGAAAATGTTTTCCACTTTTCTCCTAATTTAGAAGATTTTCTTCCTTTCATGGAAAACATTTTCCCTAAGCGAATTCATTTTTCCGTGAAACGAACGTCGAAAAATCCGGAAAACGTTTTTCCATAAATTATTTTTTGTGAAACGAATGAAGCCTAAACATTTTGACTGTCAAAGATGCAAAATCGAATGAAGGAAGCAAGGCTCAGTTCTACCTACTACCGAATTCGGAGGAGATGCATCTCAATAACACAGGAGAATCTTTTCTACTGTCCAATTTGAGCAAAATGAAGGTAGATAGTAGATACTCGATAAACTATTCAGCCTTTATGAGCTTGTAGATGGTGAAAACTCTTTATGGTTCATTTAGTAATTTTTATATTTTTGAAAATAATTTATATTTAGAAATGATTTTTCCCGATTCTATTCTTTCGACGATTTTTTGAGTATTTGTGGACGTTTGATTTGTCCAAAATTTCTATTCCCAAGGTAGAAATACATTTGATATGACTCTCAAATTCTTTTATGACTTAAATATTTTAAAATTTTTTAACAATTCTATTACTTTTTTTATATTCTTTTTTTTCCCTTCTTCTTCATTTAATTGGTTGCCGGCCTTGGTCATGGTTGATGACCAGACAAACAAGGGCCGGTGATCTCACCGAGTGTCATTAGCCCCTATCAAGGTTGAGCCTCGTCGGCCTAAGCTTGAGCTCGCCTAGCGACCAGCGAGGCTCAATCTCGCTCGGCCATCGCAAAGCTTGACCTCACCATGGTCAAGCGATACCAACCTCGTGGTGGCCTAGTGAGGTCAAGTCTTGCCCAACTGTCGGTGAGGCTCGATGATGCCACCGATCCTCATTTAGCCGGGACTAGTGAAAGGAAAAAGAAGAAGAAAAGAAAAAAGAAAGAAAAAGAAGAAAAGAAGAGAGAAAAAAAGAAAGTGGTTTTGATTATGAAGTTGTTTTCTGAAATAAAAGGCATTTTTTTATACTTATTTATTTTGTTCTAAATCTATTTGTGGGAATAAAAAAGTTACCAAATATATTTTTATTCTTTTTTTGTTCCAGGAAATAAAAGAATTAAAATCAAAAACTATTTGACCGGTTACTAAACAAGGTCTTAGCCTACGAGTAAATGCCATCAAAATTCATTTTTAGTAGCAAATTTATATGGTGCAACTAGAATATTTTCAGCCGTAGTTTGAGGTAAAGTGAGAAATTGTCATCCATGCGAGTTTGGCATAACTTTCCAATTAAAATAGGACAATTTGTCTTGAATTGTTAAGTAACTAAACTAAAACGGCAACGAAGAAAACTAGTCAAACATAACCTAAATCGAGGCTGACATATGAATCAAATCTGAAATCTATCCAAGTCAACAGATCGGACTTTTGTATGGATCCATTATGGGTGGAAACTGACGTTTATCCAAATAAATCTGAAATAGTTTCGCTATTTTTTAAATTCAATATTACGGTTGGAAAATCTTTGAATGAACAATGAGGTTCAAATACAAGGATTGTATCCATATTTATGAAATTAATACAGTTCGATGCACGTGCTCCAGTCCATATCAGCGTTGGATTTTATTTATTTATTTTATTATTATTATTATTGTTGTTGTTGTTGTTGTTGTTATTATTATTATTATTTTTTATTTTTTTTTGTATAGAGCTCCTCCAATACGGTCCAGGAAGTGTCAAAATAGGTCCCTATTTCTAATTTGCGAGCGGTAACATTTGAGCGGGTTAATGCAATCACTACTAAAATATTTAAATATTAATTTGGCATAATATCAGAACAAGGGTCATGTTCAGATCTTTTGAGGCCTCTTTTGCCTTGAGTGACGCCATGTGGTTCGCTCAAGGATTCTTAGGTCAAGTGTTAAATTTATGACATGGTCGAGGATTCTTAGGTCAAGTGTTAAATTTGTGGCTCGATTAGTTGACTATATATATGTTTTTGTCAAGGTTGACTAAATTGAAGAGGCCTTTTTCACTGTTACAAAATCAAGAGATCAACGGTATATTTGATAAATATTCTGTTCAGGAACAATTTTCGTTCCGAAATGATTCTTTTTTATTTTATTTTGTTCACGAGAACAATTTATGAGCATTTGAACGCGTTTGGTAACCGTCCAAAGTTTTTACTCTTGGAATGAAAATACGCTTAGTAGAACTCTCAATTTTTTTTTTTCTTTAAATTTTTTAATACTTTTATAAAAATTTCTTATTTTTTCTTTTTCTTTTTCCTTTTCTCTCCAATTCCTCCTCCTTTGTGGCTACTTGCCAACCAATGGTGGCCGATAATTGACTAGGCAAGATTCAACGAGCTCATTGGACCTCACCAAATGTGCAAGGCTAAGGCTTACGGCGATTGGCTGGGCGAGGTCCAGCATGGCCAGTGACCAATTGCAAAGAAGAAGAACATATAAGGAGAAAAGAAGAAAAAATAGGCGAGGCTTGATTTTGAAATTATTTTCAAAAATAAAGAAGCAATTTTTTTTTTTTAATTTCGTGTTTGTGTTCCGTATTTATTCTAAAAACAAATTTATTTTTGAGAACAAAAAATTTATCAAACGAATTTCTATTCTTTTTTATTCTCAATAACAAAAAAAATAGAATCAATTACAATTAGGCAAGTTAACAAACTGATGGATTTTTTCTTTATTGATGGGCCTGAGTTGGCCCGTCAGCCCATGTTGGGCCTAAAATCCCGGCCCACAGGATTAGGGCCCATGGACGAAGGGGTATGTTTGTATTTTAGAGGGTACATATATAAAGGAGGAGAGAGAGGGAGGACGCACCTTTTGGGTATAAACGCACGTATGTTTCCTCTCCCTCTCTCCCTCCAAAAAGTAAGACAAACGCTTAAGGCGTCCCGTCTTCCCTTCAAGGCGAATTGACATAATCGGATCAGAATTTCTTCCTCGATCTTCAGCATTGGTGTTTAATCTGTGGCTAACAAGGTACGCTCGAATCCGTGGTGTGCTTTAGGATCGGTGATACGTGATTTTCCCGGGCTAGACTTCCGCATTCGTTTTAGGGGTTTGATTTAGTGTCGAATCCGGTTTTCGGGGATCCATTATTCCCAACATTGGTATCAGAGCCCTAGTTCACGTTTTCCTGACCTGTTTGATGTTTTTTGATTGATTTTTTCGCGAAAATTTTCGGTCGTATAGATCGGGGCGAGAAATCCCGACACCCGAGTACTGTTCGTCCATTTTTTCTGAGTTTTCGTAAGTCGAAATAAAATTCTGAAAACATAGAGTGATAGGGCTTGTCGAGACGAGTCCGGCGACAGGTCGTGCGCCGCCAGGCGACGCCGCACGCGCCCACACGCGCGGCCGGAAACCGCTGTGCGTGGGTGCGACGCGCCCGGAAGCGCTGGCTCGCCCAACGCATGCGGCACACGCGCCGGTCGCCGAACTGGCACGTGCGCGCCACCAGCCGACGAATCGGCACGCGCCGGTCAACGGACTGACGCGTGCTGACGTCACCCAACGGTCGGTAACCGCTGGGATGACGTCATCAATGATGTCAATGCCGACGACGGTTGCCCGGCCGGCGACCGACCCGACCCGATGAGCCTGGCGCATGCCGCGCACGTGCCGGCTGACGTCTGTGTGACGTCAGCACGCTCACGCGCGAGGCACGTGTCGGCTTACGTCTGTGTGACGTCAGCCCGCGCACGCGCACGGCACATGCCGGCTGACGTCTGCGTGACGTTAGCCAGCGCATGCGCACGGCACGGTCGGTTCATCCGACTGGTCCATCCGGTCCGACCGGTCCGACGACCCACCGCCCCTTGACTGTTGACCGACGATCGTTGACCCGAAAAAAAAAAAAAGGAATTTGTTTTTTTTTTTTTTTTTCACTTATGGTAGTGTGGATTATAAGTAATTCATTTTTTTTTATTCTGCATTTGTTGCATGAATCATGGAGAATTATGTATTTTCCCTTATGTAAATTATGAATAATAAGTAATTCATTTTTAGTTCTACATTTGTTGCAGGAACTATGATGCGTTATGCACGGATACCTGTAATCCCGAGAACGGACGAGTGAAATGCAAGACTTAAAAGGCTGATGTTAGATTTAGCTAATTATCGGTGGCATGACAGTGATTTAGTATCACATGTGGTCAGGATCAATCAGATGATACAGGAAATCATCTGGAATGGTTATCTTATGTCGGATTTTGAGAAGGTGTCGGCTTTGATAAACACTCTTCCACCTAAATAGCAAGCAGTGTTAGATTGGCTATGGGAGGTCAACGTGGTCCCGGATTATAGGAGGCTAGTGGAAGCTTTTTGTAAGAGAGTACTATAGGATTGAGTTAACAAAAACTTCAACCCTTAGAATGAGCGCCACATGGCACAGAGTGAATGCGCCTTGGTGGTGACATGAAAGCTCTCCAAAATTTTTTCAATGGTTGGCAAATGTGCCTTCAATTTTCTCAGATGTTTTGACTGATAGATTAGAAGGGACATTCTCTACTTATTTCTTTGATTAGGATGAGATGTTTTATGGGTGTAAATATATCTTTCCATATTGATATTTTCCTATGTGTATATTGCTTAGTGTAATGTATAATTGTATTATGTGAAAGCATTGTTATTTTATTGGGTGTTAGATATCGTTGCTTTCTGTTATTGCTGGTTGCTATGGGTAATTAGCTGTGGGTAGTTTTAGAAGTTTTTGTAGCTTCATAGAATTGATTTTGCATATGACAATCATATTAATGATAGTTTTAAGTTAGGATTTTTGGAGGATGATTGGAAACATAGTGGCCTTTTGATTCTGAAGCCTTACTTGAAATTATTCATTAATATGATGGGTTTATGTAAAAGTGGATGCATAAATGATAGGCATTAATTGTTCGTGCATATATGTCTGATGTGTTCAGATCGATACTTTCAGCAATTAAGAACGTTATTGCTGATATGAACGGCAACAATTGTGAAATATTGAATATCAAGATTCAATATGTGCTGGAAAAGTAAGAAGCACTAGAAGCTCTTGACCATATTATGGAAGATCTTCAGGATGCTGTGCGCCACCTTAGAGGACCGCCTAACGGCATTTGAGCCGAAAATGGACATTTGCAATGTTGGTTCTAGCTCAGAAAGGGCTTTGAGCTCTAAGCGCAAGTGTATTAATTCGTTCAATATGTAGGAATGCAAAGGATCAAGTCCTTATTGCAAGGAATCAAGAGTTAACCAACACAAGAGAGGAAAACGTCCTCAAGTGAAGAAAATGTCAAGGGTGAGGTGTTACAATTGTGACAAAAAGGGTCACTATGCTCGCGATTGTCGTGAGCCAAAGAAAGTAAACACCTCTTGTGCATTTGAGAACTTTACTTATGTGTCAAGTTCTGCATTATTGACTGAATCCAATCCTTTGTGGATTGTAGATTCAGGAGAGACAGACTATGTAAGGAAGGATAGAGGATCCTTTGTGGAATTTCGACGATACCAACTAGAACTATGTGGATCTATGTGGGAAATAACTTCAGAGCTGAAGTTAAAGGGATTGGCACCTGCCAATCAAACATGCATGGTGGACGCATTTTGTTCCTACATGATGTTCTATGTGCTCCGGAGATTCGTCGAAATTTAAGTGTCTGTTTTGGTGTTGGTTAAGCTTGGTTTTAATATGAACTTCCATAATAGAGGTGTAGATTTGTATTTGGATACAAACTACTATGGTTGTGGTCACTTTCTGGATGGTTTCATTGTACTAGATGTTGACTGTGGGGATGTCAATATTTGTTCCCTTGTTTCACGTCTTATACTTAATATGATAATGATGTGAATGTGTGGCATGCTAAACTTGGTCACATTGGCCAACAATGTATGAATAGACCAGCCAAAGAGGGCTTGTTGGGCAACATTGAAAAATTTGATTTGCTTAGATGTGAGCATTGCCTAGTAGGGAAAACGAAAACGAAACCATTTGGAAAAGGTAAAAGAGCTGAATTTCCTCTGCATTTAATCTATTCTGACGTCCGTGGTTCAATGAATGTGAGAGGAAGGCATGGGGCTGTTTATTTCATCACTTTTGTAGATGATATACTCGATTCGGATTTGTCTATTTGATTTCTCATAAATCTGAAGCATAAGTTGTTTAAAAAAAGTTTATGAACTTGATAGAAAATCAATTAGACAAGAAAATAAAAGCATTGAGATCTGATCGAGGTCAAGAATATTTATCTGATGAGTTCAGAAAATTATGTGATGAGAAAGGAATAGAAAGATAGTTGTCTATTCCATATACTCTTCAACAAAATGGTGTTGCGGAGAGAAGAAACATAATCCTACTGGAAATGGTTAGGTCCATGATGACGCATGCTAACTTACCTATCACTTTTTGGAGTGATGCGTTGTTAACTGCTGCCTATATACTAAACCGGGTGCCTTCCAAATCAGTTGCTTCCACTCCATATAAGTTATGGACAGGTAGAAAACCGGACTTAAGTTTTCTTAAGCCATGGGGTTGTGCTGCCTATACACATGAGTCCTGTCATAAATTTGGGAAATTGGGTCCCAAAGGAAAGAAGAGTATTTTAGTGAGATACTCCGAACACTCGAAAGAGTATGTGTTCATAGGTGAGCAGGAAAATGGAAGTATAACTGAATTTAAATCACGGGATGTCACATTCTTAGAGGATGAGTTCCCTAAGAAAGGCGAAATATGAGCAGATTACTTTCTATTTGTAATCTTGGATCAAGATAATGATATTAGTGGAGTTCGTCCAAGTGGGAGTAATATGAGAAGTGATGAATTGAATTCAACTCATTCTCAATTGTAACCACATGATGAGACAACATTATCATTATCTAATCCAAGTGGGAGCATAATGGGGAATGATGTTCTAAGTGTACAATCTCCCATATGATGAACAAGCCGCCAAAGTATTCCCCGTCGACGTTTTGACATTGAAGGGGAAACTATTATAATTGCTCCACGAGATAAGGATGAGCCAAGAAATATTAATGAGACTCTGCATTGCCCTAGTAAGGAAAAATGGATTCATGCAATGGAAAAGGAAATTGAGTAAATGAAGTCAAACCATGTTTAGAAACTTGTTGATCTTCCAAAAAGACACAAAGCTATTGGGAACAAGTGGCTTCTCAAAATAAAGTAAAAGGCTGATGGCTCGATAGAAAGGCATAAGGCTCGCCTTGTAGCGAATGTGTATAATCAACAGGAAGGAATTGATTATGTAGAAACATTTTCTTCTATAGTGAGATTTACCTCGATTCGCATTATTCTGGCAATAGTGGTTAGTATGGATCTTGAGTTACATCAAATGGATATAAAGACTGCTTTCCTCAATGGAGAATTAGAGGAAGAAGTATATATGGAACAACCTGCTGGTTTCATAGTGAAAGACCAAGAAGAAAAGGTATGTCAGCTTTTGATGTCGATATATGGCCTTAAGCAGTCGTCAAGACAATAGTATATACGTTTTCATAATGCCATAATGGCATATGACTTTACAATGATAGATGATGATTATTGTGTATATATCAATAGATCCAAAGATCAATTTGTGATCGTATCATTATATGTTGATGATATACTAATTGCCGGAAGCAATATGGAGTTTGTAAATACTATGAAGAATTAGTTATCTTCCAACTTTGAGATGAAAGACATGGGTGATGTTGCATACATTCTTGGAATTAAGATTTCAAGATTGTAAGCCCATAGATACTCCTATTGCAAAAAGGTGAAGGATTGAGCCATAGACTGTGTCCAATGACTCCACAAGAGAAGGAACAAATGAAACATGTTCATTATACTAGTGCTGTTGGAAGCTTGAAGTACGCTATGATGTGTACAAGACCTGACATATGTTTTGCAATTGGAATGGTGAGTAAATACCAATCCAATCCAGGTCAAGCACATTGGAAAGCCGTTAAAAGAATACTGAGATATCTAAAGGGACTGCTGATTATACGCTGAGTTATTAAGGAAATGATCTGCGACTCTAAGGCTATTTTGATGCTGTTTGAGGAGGATATTTAAATGAAAGGAAATCTACCTTTGGCTTTGTTTTCTTACCGAATAATGACACCATATGTTGGAGCAGTAAGAAACAAACGTGTATAGCCTTATCCACGATAGAAATTGAGTTCGTGGCATTATCAGCAACAGTATAAGAAGGTGTTTGGCTTAAGAGATTTTTTGGATCATTTAGGTGTTATTGGAAGTGCTGCAGATTTATTGTTGGTTAACTATGATAGCCAAGCAGCAAAAGTGTACACCAAAGATCCAAAATATCATGGCAAGACCAAACCTATAGATACCAAGTATAACTTTTGTCAAGGATATGATTGCACGAAAAGATGTAAACTTAGAGTACATACTATGCATAGAATGGTAGCAGATCTTATGACAAAGCCGATACCTAGAGATGTGTTTTGTGGCCATATGAAATCTCTAAGATTGCGTAGAGACTGATGTACTGAATATTGTAATTTCCTTAAGTGTTCACAATTTGATGAATTTGTGTTTTCATCGTTAATGCCTATGAATCTTTGTTTGATCTTTATGCATCTTAATGCTCAGTGCATTATTTTAAGTTGAGATAGTATGTCGGACAGATATAGGATTAGCCTACTCACACGGGTAATCGCCTCTATTTACTGTGTGATAAATAGAGATGAGACTATTTTTAAGCTTATTATCTAGGTGATAATCGAGAGCTCAAGCTTAAAATACGTATGTCGCCTTAACTGAGTGTTAAGATGAGGACATAATACTTACTATGTCCGAAAGTAAAATACCCCACATATTTTACTTAATCTGTCTGTGATGCCGGATGTGAGTTATGATGAATTTTGTTAATGAGTAGATACGTGAACTCAAGTTAGACATTGGGTATGTCTGAACTATTATCTGTACGGTATTGAAAAGTGTAGACATACGCTCCATAGGAAATGAGTTAATACCGTAATACGTATTTCATACTACGTATGCATAAAACGACCAATAAGAGTGGCAAAAGTTTGATCTCAACTTTTATGCCATGTGAGACTCTTGAGGAAAAGAATTCCTCAATTTTTTAGTCCCCTCATGACTCTTACTTATTCTCAAGATTTCTATTTAGTGTTTGCTATCTTAGGATGTTGCCAATGGTTATGAGTTTGATTCGATCTAATGGGACATTTCTAGAAAAGTAAGCTAAACTGAAATTGAGAGTTTGAAGGAAAGAGGAAGATCGATTTTGGAGAATCACATTGTAGTTTTGTATTCACCGGTTAACCAATTATGACTGTCTTTGGGATAATCATAATTGTGATATACATATATATATATATATCATTATATATTTGTTTAAAAGAGATCGAGAGAGATATAAATGTGATCGATCGATCTAGCAGTCGCATACTAAATCTACTCGGGATGTGATGCCAATTATAAGCTGCTATATATTCCTAACAGATGTATAGAACGAGCTCTCAAAGTATGTTGGTCGCACGGATTATTCACCGGTATGAATGTTGAAGAGAGGAAAAGAGGATTCTGTTCGGCCCACCATATTAAGTGAGAGTCCATGATGGATTTTTCTCTGATGGGGCTGAGTAGGGCCTGTCCGCCCATGTTGGTTTTGGACCACCATGTGCGAGTGGGAGATGATGGATTTTTCTTTATTGATGGGCTTGAGTTGGCCCGTTTGCCCATGTTTGGCCTAAAAGCCCGGCCCATAGGATTAGGGCCCATGGATGAAGGGGTATGTTTGTATTTTAGAGGGTACATATATAAAGGAGGAGAGAGAGGGAGGATGCACCCTTTGGCATAAACGCACTTATGTTTCCTCTCCCTCTCTCCCTCCAAAAAGTAAGACAAACGCTTAAAGCGTCTCGTCTTCCCTTCAAGGCGAATTGACATCATCGGATCATAATTTCTTCCTCGATCTTCAGCATTGGTGTTTAATCCGTGGCTAACAAGCGTACGCTCGAATCCGTGTGTGCTTTAGGATCGGTGATACGTGATTTTCCGGGCTCATCTTCCGCATTCGTTTTAGGGGTTTGATTTAGTGTCGAATCCGATTTTCGGGAATCCGTTATTCCCAACACAAACAAACCTCGAATTTCAAAGTCGTTCCAATTCTTTCTTTTTCCTAGTCCGGTCTTAATCCTATATCTATTGTACAAGTCACTGCCTGTGCCATGCACAGGTTGTGAAACCCCACTCCCTCGCTCACATGTCCTCCACCCTAGCCCCGAGGCGGGGAATCCCCTTCCAAAGTGGAGAGGTTGGCCCCTGCCGTAATCTCGGTAGTTCTGTCGTTGTTGTTGGGTGTGGTGTTGTTTTCAGCCTTAAATAAATAAAAAGAAAGAAAAAGGAAGTGCCCCTCCTCTTTCGTCCGTCAAAAGCGAAGGTGAAAAGTGCCCCTCGTCCGCAATTCACGGGCCAGATGGTCATTTGCTTTTCCGTTTTCACCTTTTTAACCGCACCAACTCCTGTACGAATAAGGGAGGATAGCATCTTATGCCATCGATTGCTCTACGGTCGATTCGCCGAGGACCAAAGCTAGGAGCAGGTGTTTATCTTTGCGAAACAACGTTGGTCGACGTACGTACGAGGTCTTGCTCATTCATCGTCCTCCTTCATCTCCCTTTCGAAGGAGTAGCATCGGTGAACGGGCCACACGGTTCCAGTCCTTGATCACGGTCGACCCAGGACAGTGCCGGAGATCATCATTACAAGAAGACATGGAAATCACGGGAGGGAAAGAGGGAGAGAGGGAGGGAGGTAGGGAGATGTGGGACCTCTTGAGACCGCAAATCATGCCTTGATGGAAAATGCTGCAGTCAACTTCCCTTTTTAAGTGGACGTTTCACTTCGCTACTCCTTTCAAGGGGGGACCTTCAGCTCTCCAATGGCCGAAGTGATGAGACCCAAGCTCTTCTCGATCCTCCTCTTCTTCTGCATTGCCCGTCTCGCCCACTTGGAGCGCTGCGAGTCCACGCACTTCGTGAACGACCTGGTGGAGGAAGAAGACAGCTCGTGGCCGGACGAAGAGGATGGAGTGGACATGGTCCAGTCGAGGCACGATGCTCGGAGGCAGAGCTGCGACATGTCGACCGGGAAGTGGTTGGTGGACGAATCGTACCCTCTCTACGATTCCAACTGCCCCTACCTCAGCAGCACCGTGACTTGCCAGAGAAACGGACGACCCGATTCGGATTACCAGAAGTGGAGGTGGAAGCCCCATGCATGCTCACTGCCTAGGTATCATTACCATCATCGCATCCTCTTTCTGATAAAGAAGAAGAAAAACCTGGGAAATATTATGACTTTGTTCTTGCTTTGCCTGAACCATATGAAGGCCTTTATAGTCTTTGGGAGTGTTGTCTTTCAGGTTTGATGCACTGAAATTTCTGGCAAAGATGAGAAGGAAGAGAATAATGCTGGTGGGCGATTCCATTATGAGGAATCAGTGGGAATCTCTTGTGTGCTTAGTGCAAGGCGTGATTCCGACCGGCCGGAAAACAGTGTCATACGACGGCCCTTCCATGGCTTTTCATGCAATGGTGAGAGACCTTGACATTGGGAAGTTGATTTTTACCCACTTCCCAAACTTCTTTCTGTGATAATACTAGTGCAAGCAGTCGTTCTTACCTTAAAGATTGAAAGCTATGGTGGAATAATGATCAACCAACTCATCTAAAAAAGCTCAAATTTGTTACTTGACCCTGTTGTGCTGTATAACTTTTATTCATCTGTCGATGCTTCTATTACTAGAAAACTCAATGCCACTTGAATTTTTTCTTTAATGCGCATAACTTTCTTGGCAGGATTTCGAGACGTCGATAGAATTTTCCTGGGCTCCACTGCTTGTGGAGCTGACCAAAGGACCTCAAAACAAGAGAATCTTGCACTTGGATTTGATTGAGGAGAATGCCAAGTATTGGAGAGGAGTTGACGTCCTCGTGTTCGATTCTGCTCACTGGTGGACTCACTCGGACAAATGGAGTTCGTAAGATGAATACCTGCCTCTTACCTTTTTTCTGTTTTAGTCTTCCGAAGATTGAAAAGCGAATTCATTCCCCTTTCTGGAAGACCATATCAGAAACATCGATATGTTGCCAACATGACGTTTGTAGAGCCAAAAAAGTTTATTCTGTTGATTTTAGAATGTGGAACCATCAATTTCAGGTGGGATTACTACATGGAGGGAAGATCCATGTTCACGAACATAAATCCAATGGTGGCTTATGAAAAAGGACTCACTACATGGGCCAAATGGGTGGACTTGAATCTAGATCCTCGGAGAACCAGAGTCATTTTCAGAAGCATGTCACCTAGGCACAACAGGTACTTGCACTTGCTTTTATACTTTAAACTCTTTTCATTAAAGACTCCAAAAAAAGAAACCTATCTGTTTATTCGTATCCTAGTTCAAAGTAGTAGAGCTTTGTCCTGAATCGGCATCAAAGAAGACGAGGAGGAATTGCTTTTTGTAGACAGAGAGAGGCAGAGTTTGGTTATTGTTAGTAAAAGCACTGCATGACCTTATAATGTATTAAAACCTAGGGTCCGAAGTAAAATACCATCTTCTTTATAATGAGAGCATCATTTTGACTTGTCCCCTTGTGTGGCTAGGGAAAATGGGTGGAAATGCTACAATCAGAAGCAACCTCTGGCTTACTTCAGCCACCGGCATGTCCCTGAGCAGCTGGTCGTGCTGCAACAAGTGGTGAGGAGGATGAGATTCCCTGTGTATTTGCAGGACATAACGGCAATGTCTGCACTAAGGAGAGATGGGCATCCTTCAGTGTACAGAAGAGCGATGAACCAGCAGGAGAGGCAGAATCCGAGAGGCTTCTCATCTGATTGCAGCCACTGGTGCCTCCCAGGCGTGCCCGATACTTGGAACGAAATGCTAACTGCTTTGCTCTAAGCGTTGGAAATTTAGTTCAAGTATTTGAGTAGGAACTAGTTTTCGGGTCTGTAGAACTTCTTCTACGAATGATGGTGTGTTTCTTTGAGTTTCATCTATGTAAATTCGAATGTGATGTTCATCGTTGACGGTTTTCATCACGTTTGTTATGTGATTGCTGCTCTGCGTCTGCTTGCCATGCTCGTCTTCTCAGAAGCGGATATCCTTGCCCAGATGCACATTTCAGGTGAAGAGTGTCACAGGGCATGTCAAAATCTAGATCGAACCAAGCTTCTCCAACTTGTTATTTGAATGGTATTAGGTCTCATAAGATAAACTACACAGGTCCAATGCACAAACACTGTTTCGGTCCTTGAATGTGACCTCACCACAATGAAAGAAAATCGGGTATGTTAGTATTATGTAGACAAGTCTGTAAGCCGTCAAAACAGCACCCAAAATCTCTATAACTAGAATCTAAAATGCATTAATGGAGAAAAAGAAATTTATGCACCTAATTTGGAATACATGATTCATTAATGCAAATGGAGATAATCCAAAACTCAAGTATTCCTCCTCTATTGCTCTCTGTGTCATTGACTCAATGAGATTGCCCATCACCCTCAGCATTTACTAAATGCTCATTATTTGTGCATTATCAGGTTTAGAGGAAAAATTTGAGCATCACTTTTAGAGTTTTAAGCCACAGGCCCTCTCATCATTGGCTGGTTTTTACTCGGTCCACACAAGCTAGTTTCATGTTAGACTAATTAAAAATCTTTATATTTCACATCATTAGACCAACCTGTAAAACAATAAATTATAATATTAATTAATGTATTCCACATTAAAAGAACTATTATAAAGCCTCCACAGTCATCACGAGACATTGAATTCTCTCTCCAAGTTTGAAAAATGTCATCCAACATTAGGTTGCCATTCATAGAACTGTAGGAAAAGCCAACCACTCCTCTATGAATGGATAAAAAAAGGAGCACAAATTAGGGATTAGGTAACTAACTTGGACCACTCCTTTGTGGATGAAAAATTAGTTAGAGTTGAAGCTTTACTTTTTCACACAGAGAGAGAGAGAGCAATATCCATGGGAAAATGCTTAAGGGCATAGGATCCCACTTTCAAGGCGACTAACTTAGACCACTAGAGATCAGAAGGAACATAACTACAAGAAGCAGAAGAGATCTCTCACTAATTGTGATCCATGTTCTTGTCATGATGCACATTATTTTTCTCACAGGTGAGAGCAGCAATCAAGGGACGCGATAGACGCATGCGGAAGGTTTGCCTTTACCTTTTCAATTTAGTAAAAGAGACATGATGGCTTTGACATGAGCAGATATGATGGCTTTTTTCAGTACAGCACATTCGCAGTGACAAAATGAGTTACCCTCCAGCCTTTTTCCCCTCCTACTCAATCATGTCGACTCATCTTTAATCTTACCAACCGGAAGAAAGAGTCTTGTTGAAGAAAATGTGAAGTCATTAAGGGTGGTGAACAGGTGACCAATCTGTAGTTATGACTGCATTTGTTCCACATCGAGTCGAGAACATAAAGGGAATCCAAGAACATGTGATGAATTTTCATGTTCGGAACCCTTGTTTCGATCACTTCATTTTATTAAATACATAATACTACAGTCTGATTGACAGATAAAGCAATCTTAACCTCTTATTCGAAATTTGGAAAATAGCACCACTTCAACCCTATGTAGGTGGAGCAAACCTTCTCTTCAACTTAGCCATGTCCTCAGAGCTCAACCCAAAAGCCTTCTCCAAGAGATCGTCCCTGATCCCGGACCCGAAAATGGCAGATGGAATTCTCAGCAGTCCAGGGTTCTGGCTGTTGAAGCTCCCCAGAATAGTGGCAGGCTTATCTCCCACGTTCATTTGGAAGTGGACTAGACCTCTCGGAAAAACCATCACCTCACCTTTGTCTAGAACTCTGGCAAAGACCTTGTTCTGAGTGTCGACGAACCCTGAATAAACCCTTCCCTCCACCACGAAAGCTACCTCGGTTGCTCTGGGATGAAGATGTGGGACATTAATCCCGTTGACATCGAAATCCGCCCTTACAAAGGACATACCGAGCGTGTTTAGCCCCGGGAAGATGTTTGCATTCACTGATGTGGCTGATAATCCTGTTTGGCTGAACTTTCCAGGGAACTTTATCCCGGAAAACACAAAGTCTTCTACCGTGACTAGCGATGAGTTCTTGCACTGGATGGTGGTCGCAGATTCTTCTCTGCTGGGTATACAGAAGTCTTGGATAGGATCAGGGTCAGAACCCCTAATAAGATGGACATGGAGGAACGTCACGAACAAAATCTGAAATTTGGGGGACATCTGTTTGTCCTTCTTTAGGGGAGAAGCAAGAATTGCCACAAGCTGGGATTTGAGTTTTTTCTCCGCAAGAATCAAGATGCAAACTGCACATTTGAGGATATCTACGTCAGGACAAGCACGGCAGATTGTTTCCTGGATAATAGAACGCCATTATTCTGCCTTTTCCTCTTAAAAAACAGAACTCTTTCCTTTCAAAAGAAGGAAGTAGTTCACTTGAACATGGCACCAACCGTCACTCAGGCTCACTTTTGGCCGCCTTTCTGTGGCCACTTCGTACAATATATCGATGTGTTCTTTATCTTATACCATATTCGATGCTTGAAGAGTATAAAAAAGGCAAATTGAAGAAAGCCACTCTCTTTTGTATGGCTCTTCAACTCCTACTGACAAATATATTATTATCATCGACATCGTTGTCTCACTCTGATCCGCCAACCACTCATCCCACATGTTGAGATACTCTGCAAATTATGCTGGAGTCCATTATGAAGAAAACAAATACAGATAACTCTAGCATTTGCCTAGTGCTCACCCTTTACGGAATAGATTAGTGACTTTAGGACGCACAAAAATGGTCATTAGAAAAGGTGGGACAGTCCTAGGGCTCTGGTGTCAACAGAGTTCCATTGCAATTCCAAGGTATTCAAGCAAATTTTTTTGGGCAACTGAATTCAAGCAGTGAATATGGCAGGATCAGTGCTTCGACAATAGATAGTAGATGAAGCAACGGTGGTAGCAGGCATGACTGCTTGTTTCCAGTCACTGGCCACAAATCTTGCTTACATTAGAACTTTTATTGGGCAAGAGGTCGTCACACTAAGCAAAAGACGTAGGCAGTTTCTTCCATCCGTCAATATTAGTGGACATAAGACTTCTGGAAAAGATGTTTGAAGTTCGAACATACTGATTAAGAAATAGATTGAACGAGTACAAATAAGTGAGGCAATTTTTTTCTTTTCAAGTAAAAGTCACTACCTTAATGTAATGATGAGAAAGATTCCAAGATAATATTACGAGTTCATCGTACTTATATCGATTCAACTGTTTACCGTGCTGGTCAATGCGTCCATTGACTGGATCATAAACACAATAAGGTCAAATTTCGGTGACAGCAGCGGCCATAGTGTTTCAAGAAAATAATATATGAAGAAAATCAAGCCAATGTATAAATATTATTTGGGAAGACGTAGGAATTCCAATCAAATGTGGGAGAGACGTCAAAAGCATAAGAAGTGAAGTAACGATAACCAAGCAAATGATATTCATCCTTTCTGGCTGAAAGAAATAGAATCACACAAGATGATGTGGATCAATTACCTCCTGGGAAAGAGAATGCGCCATGAGAATACAGCGGCCACTCTATGACGCACAAATGGTCCTTTAGAAATTGACACCACATTTCTATCTACTGCTTTCTCATTCATAAGGTTCATGGTGGAAAAGTTTTGCCACGTCTCTTCCAGATCGAACTTGACACTGATGAAAATGTATATTTGTTGATCCAAGACAATAGAGTTTGTGCTAGAAGAATGGTTACATTTTGTTTACATCACAATTTCTTGGTCCAGTTGTTAGTAACTATCAACATCCGTTTCTGGCCTTCGAAGGTAGTATCGCAAGCAATTAACTAGCACCTGCAATTTCAGAATAATAATGCGAGTAAAACCTGTGAGTACAAATAACAGACTTCACAGATAAAGTCTTTATACAACGTGCTCCCAAAGATGATAGTCAAAATTTTGATCCTACATGGTATAAAACATAATTATTTTTATCGAATAATGGTTTTAATAAGATAAAACTCATGAATAATTTAAAAACACACATTGATTCTAGAAATAGAATATCAGTAAGGTCTATATATTTTAGTTCATGCACTTAAAATTTCAAATGAATATATTTTTTTTAGAATTTTAATCTATATGGTAATTATATCAAATTTAGCCCACGAGCTCAGAAGAATCACTCCCATGTTTTCATCAGTTAAGATAGGAACCCAAGAAGATCCTTCTAAAGATATAGACTCATGGTTATGTTTCAGATCCACAACTGTAGCCGCTTTCTGGCTTTCAGGATTCAATACATAGCACTGAAGATATAATTTGTGCTTAATTGGTGTGCTTGTCCACCAGATTGTGTTTGAGGGGGGCACATTGGAGAATTTGTTGTGTAGTTGGTCCGGGTGTTGATTTCTATGCCCTATAAATTAGCTTCTTTCTGTACTCTTGAAGAGGAGAATACTGAATAAGTACTTTCAAATCATTGTGTTATATTATTCTTAACTCATGATCTTATGATTTTACAATCCAGAATAGGAATTTAACAACCATCTATTCCACCCAAATCACTACATTTGACATAAATTCAACAGAATATGTGAGCACAGAGTCTTTTGAGATGCTCTGAAAGCAAGATTTTTTAAGTCATCATCAATTACCTGAGACAATGAGCTATTAAGTGCTGCTCCTCCATAGCTCACATAAAATTTATCTTTAGCCACCAACCCCTGTAAGTGAGAACACCTTTTAAATGGGACCATAATATACAAACAACTTGAACATGTATAGAGCTGCAAACAGAAGTGATACAAGAAACAGGCTAATCTATCATTCTATCATACTTCTGTATCAATCTCTGCCGATTCGACATTGATATTAATGTCAGCAAGATTTTTGATGATGTCTACAAGCAATCCAGGTCGATCTGCTGTCTCGACGTAAAGCAAGCTGGTCCAAAGCAGGATAAATTTGCATAAGCAATCTATAAATAACCTCTCTTGAATACAAAGATGTGTAATTTACCAAAATCCAGGGAATCTAGTATTTGGCTATACAAAGATGGTCTGATGAAAATGCATACCTCCTCTTTGGTCCATCTTCCTTCACTTGAATGCGAGTAGTGATGTCAACATCAAGCTGTTATAAGATAAAGAATGCCACTCATTATAGATAACTTCACAGCACAAGTGCAAAATTTCTATCAGTTGGAGTAGAAAATCTTAGCACATCAGATTATACACGGTCATAGCACAGCTCTGAATGTGAAATGGCCAAACTACTAGTTCCCTAAACAGGAAGTACCATAAGGCAATGAATGAAATATCTTTCATGCCAAACCAGAACAAGGAAGGGGAACTTTTGAAATAGATTTGTCATGAGAAAAATGTTAAAACAAATCATTTCTGAGCACAGAGAGATTTTATTTGCCTGAAAAACAGAAATGGCATCTTTTTTCTTCTTCATGCTGTTTGAACACGGAAATTTTGCAGCTATCCATGGGGATATGTCAGTTTTGATGAATCATGTTCCACATGCAGAAAGTATCAGACTACTGCAGATTTATATGAAAGTTTAAACTGTTAAATGACTGCGTGATTTACAACTTGAATGATCTATCACTCAAAGCTAAATTGGATGTATGGCCTGTCATCATAGGGCGATTACTTCTTGACCAAGATATGGTTCTACTATATGGTCGTCCAAGCACATCTTTCCTAACACAGTCACACAAGGTGCAGAAGCAACAGTTATCAGAAGAACGTGTATGGTAAGGATTAAAAAAGAGTAAGAACCTATGAAGGAAAAAATGATTAAGCATTTCTAACGATCAGCATCATTGGAATGTGTAATATTTAAAGACCTCAAAATTACCTAAAAACCACTCTCAAATGCAAACCCACCAATCCAAACTAAAAGCCGGACTCCCAACAAAATCGTGGACCAATTGAAGCAAGAATAGTTTGGCAAGACAGGTAATCAGTCTATGTTGCTTAGATCTAATGGATTCTTCAAGTAGTGTTTTAGATAGTTCTCTCAATGTTCCTACATAATTTTAAAGTTGATTCAATGAGGTTCATGTTTCCCAAAAAAGAAAAAGATATAATTTGACAAAGTAGAAAACCATTTTATCTCTATTATATATTTATCATTCGAAAATCATCAGCAATTTCACCTAGATTTTTCTTCTCTCCAGAATATTTTTCTTCTTCTGTGAACAACTCCTACCAGTAGCATATTATAGTGTTTTCGCAATGCTGGCTTAGTAATGGTGCCAAACTTACTAACTTCCTCTGCATGGGAATAGGAAAATGAATAAATTATGCACTGATGATGAGACATAAGCTTGTATGGAGGAAACCAAGAGAAAATTTGAATTTATGCCAAAAGAATCATGGACTCTCACAAAATTCTGAAGCAAGTGGGTTCCAGTTGGTGGTGAACAGCGAAATATCAAAACAAGTATGTCCCCCAGCAGTTACAAAACAGATAATTCCTCATACCTTCACACAATTGGCTAATCCTATTTTATGTGCTTAACTAACTACCCAGATTACTTGTTGATAGGTCTTACACTGGCCTTATATACACAAAACTCCCTCAACCTAAAAGCTTTAATTTTTTTTATAGGACTTTCTATCACTATGAATGAGCGAAGAAGTGACAAAGTAAAATTGACGCAAACCAAGATAATGTAACTTGCAGAAATCTAAAAAGCACATCACCTTCTTCCCTGGAGCTTGTATTCCAAATGCCTCACCCAATGCAAGTTGTGCACTGGACTCCTACAGGTTAAATAGTAAGGGTAACAAGAAATTCACAACCAGTATTAATGTCCACTAGAAAATATTTATGATATTCTCACCAAAGAACCCAGTTTAAAAAACACTATGAAGCAAGAATCCAAATTCATACTGGATGATACTTCAAAAGATTGTTGATAATCGTAAGGCGGATCCTCTCCAACAGCTCTGGATCGTCAACTTTGCGGCCAGTGTCCCTGAAGAACAAAATTATATAAATGACTTCTTACCCCTTTTCATTTGTTTTGATAAGTGACTGCTTCCCATAATGTGATACTAAAATTTACCTATCTTTGCATGCACGAAGGGAGAAAATATTCAAAAGACAACCACAGCTAAAATTGAGTCCACAGAGAAACTTAGTGCCTGTTTGGTTGAAGATCCAACGATTTTGTTTCAAATCACGTCTGACTGTGATAATAGGTCACAACAAATGTCTGATATTATCTTCGACGCAATTTCCAGCAAAAACAGGTAAGCTGTTTTGCAAAATTAAACCTACAAACAGAATACAATTTCTTTATTTTGAGTTTTTTATTAAAATGAGAACAAGAGGTTTTAGATACAACCGAAGTATAACTTCTCATGATTCTGATGGATACCGATGAGCATGTTCTCACAATTTTCAATTTTTATTGAGAATTTTCATTCTCACTGACTCAACCAATTTTCAAGAAGATAGAAAATGACAACAAAGATGCACTCATATTCTTGAGAATAGACCTAAACAATGATGTTTAAAGCCTTCTCAGGTCCTTAAATGTGATGCTTGCTTCTTTTGTGGGGTGGAAAAATATGGGCGGAAATAGGCCCCTTTGCCTAGCTTGTCCACTCACAGAGCTTATCTAACCACAACAGGACATGGTAAATGTACGACTGCTGGCCAATAATGTGAGCCAAAATTTTCTAAATGCCGAGAAATTCGGCCATCAAATATATAGTTTACACTGTACCAAAGGAATTTACTAATAGCCTTCTTTTATGGCAACATGCTAGAGGTAACTCTGCTGATAGTTAGGCAATGTCCCATTACCACACAAACACAATTGCAATAGACCACCAAGAGGTGCAATCCATGCAAAAACCGTCTGTCAGTTCTCTCTGGGCAACAACTCGAAGAGGAATGCGTAACGACCTACCCTGATCTAATGGCCAAGCCAAGCCAAACCTCCCCAAAAGGGGCACTCAAGTTGGTGATCATTAGGGCTGGGCTGCTTCTCCCCCCCAAAAAAAAAAAAAAAAAGGGGGCTGGGCTGCTACTTATGTCACTCAACCATCTCCCTCCAACAGTCCAACTTCATGCGGGACTTGGGGGTGCCATAGAATGCATGTCAAATAAGCTTGCCAACTTGGGACCAAAATGATCAAGAGGATGGCAACTTATCCTCTCAAGTGCCTACACAAGCCCTTCTAGTTCTCTTTTGGAACGGGCCAACAAGTAAAAGCTAGAATGAAAGACAAATATTTGAAAGCCCTTCTACCTGTCTCCTTTTAAATGACCTGAAACGTAGAAGCTAGAATAAGAAATGAAGATATCTTTCGGCTAGGTGGTCTATTTTTCCAGGTTACAAGTTACTCTATCACTGATCTCCATGCTACCCAACTGTTGAATAGGAGTACAAAAGCAAAAAGTTGTAGGAACAAATGTATAATGCTAGCTAATTTCAGTTCTTTCCTTTCAAGGATAATACTCTTAGATGGTGGCTGCCAGAAGAGAAGACAAATGCTTGCAATGACATGGCAGAAGGCCAGAGAACACTGGCACAGGGGACAATAGTCTGTTGTGTTCTAGAGTTTCTCCAAATGAAATCTTTAAAGCATGGATGATAACAGACAAGTAGTCATGACCACTGCAAGTGCAACAACTTATTCAGCTAAAAATACTGAAAAGTTGATCCTCAACGCAAAAACATAAATAACATTGAACCACAGAGAATACATATGAGAGAATATGCATAGAGGACATGGATCAACAATTCCATAGAGACAAACAATTTTATGTCAGAAAATACGTCAAGTGTGGTTGGTATAGATGAAGTCTCTTACAGTCTTGTGATGTAGAATTTTGTTTGCTTGACAGCTCCCTCCGTGGTAACACTTCCCTTTGATACATCCAATCCTAAATCCTTCAATGCTCTCATCTACACATAAATCATCAATCTAATCTCATCAGAAAATACACAAGGAAGCAAAACTCTACCCAGATTCCTCTGCCATTAAGAACTTCTCTACAGGTAGATTTATTCCAGTACTCAATGGATGTATGCTAATCATTTCCAACCCTAAGAAACTAAACATTCATATCAAAAGAATAACTCAAAGGAAAGCAACCAATTTAGATGATTCATTGCTATTTTATTCAAATAACTCGACCATTTGGACAGTGCAACCCAAGATACAAGACACTATGCTCACAAATTTATGCTATATAGTCCGGTTCGAGTCTTGAGCCTAAAAGGGGCTTAAAAGAAAATTTTGAATGATTGGTTCCTAAAACAAAAGTAAAATGGCTAACCAAGTCAATCCGGGAATGCAGAATAACACAGAAAAAGCCCTAATTAGACCAATTTGCCAAAAGGCAATAGGAATGGTATATTAGCCATCATTCTTGGTAGGATGTACACAATTTTGACAGACAAGCAGACATATCCAGTCACTCAGTAAAAAAGGGGAAAAACTGAGAGAATTGTTGCTGGAACAAGCATTGGCAGCACATGCATGCAACTAAAGCAACCTGCAACTTAAACAAAGGCAGCCTCTACACCAGTGAAGCTATTGCAGCACCGCAAACACAACCAGAAAGAGTAGCAAAGAAGAGGCAAAACTAGCCATGCGATGCATTTAACAAAAAGGGCACATTTTCTTACTGCAAAAGCAAAAGATTTCTACATGTGCCCTGGAATTTACCATATGCATTTGGATCCAATTTCCAGTTTGGAATATGAATCTTCAAATTCGTGTTCCATACCTGAATTCCCCAACTATATTTACCAAGTGTTGGAAAAAATTATATGGCAGCCACCGAGGGCAAGAATAATCGAGAACAAAAGCAAAACCAGAAAAGCCTTTTGCCTCCTAATGAGTGAATGTTTAAGAACAACCATGCTTTCAGAACTTCATCATCGAGACTATGACTAGTTTCCAAGTCTAATATTCCTGAAACTGAAACCAATACCCCTGCTACTTTTAGGAAAGATTTGGCAACAAAATCTTTATAAAAAGCCACCTCACCGTGTCAATAAGAGCCCCAAGGCGATCCCCAAAGCTGAGTTGCACTATAGTTGCATCTGAATCTGAATTTTGATCAATCAGCACCACTGGCATGGGAACATAATCAGCACTGTCATCAGACTGTAGAAAAAATTGCACTTGCGTCATGTCATCAGAAAAGATACGTGTGGAGACATTTTTTGTACTCTCTACGAACTATAAATGACACCCATGCTTCTATTGAAACTACTGTCTAGTTAGGTGAAGTAGCTTTAATAGCACTTCATACTTTGAAGAACAATTTAAAAAATCTCATTATCGCATTATTGAGATTCCTATCAAAGAAAACGTTTGAACAAGTAAAGGGCTAAATCACGACAGAACATCACATTTAGGCTGCTATTTGTACTTCATCTACATGAGAGGGGACAAAAAATGTGGAAGGACTGATGAGTGCAATATAGTAAATCTCAGTGAAGCTGTGGGAATGACCACAGCAGAAGACCAGCTTCTCCATCTTACAACTGAATAACGTAAGCAGAAGATGCATGTTGCAGAAAATAGTTGGTAAACAGAAAAGAAAAATAAAAGACAAAACGCCTTCGCAATATGTCAACCAAGCTACAGATTTTCAATATATAAAGAAAGGATGGTCCCATCCAGACATTGATTTTCAACATCACAATTGAAAGATGCTTGTTTATTGCCAACAATTAGCAATGGAAGAGAAAATGGCCACTATGAAGGCATTCATTAGTCAACAAAGACTGGGAAAAAACACTGGTTTTAATTGGCAGTTTTGCTCTATTAACAATTGAAGTAAATTTAGATGGAAGGCCACTTCTCCACAAATTTTATCACGAGCTTAAAGGATCCAATAGGCACCAACACCTAATAGCAAAAGAGACATCTGTGTTTCATGGTTCAAATGTCCAATACTTTCGCACTGTTTTCGAGTTACTTACCATTGAGGTGACATCCACAGCATTCGTGCCATTAGCAGAAGCATGGGCAATGTTTCTGCATAATAATCCAAATGAATACGAAGAATAAATAAGCCGAACAAAACGAGCGCAACAACAACAACAAAATACTTCTCTGCTTCTCTGGAAGCCGTGTATATCAGCCTTTTTTTTGCAGGATCGTTCTTTCCTCGCTTCAGATAGGTGCCAGAGAGAACACTAAAACTAGAGTTCAGGCAACCGTTCGATCACAATTTCCTCGACGCAATTTAATGCGATGATCGCAGATGCTCGTAGAAAACGAGCGATCAGACAAAAAGATACAGGAGATATCAACCGGATTTCCTTCGTCAAACTATATTCCGAGACGCAGACAATCGACACTCCCGATCAAGAGCCACGACGATCGGTCAAGTTCATCGGCCGCAAAGTACTCAAAATCCAGGGGCAAAGAAAAACAGAAGAGCTACCGAGGTCCCCGCAGCTGCGGATTCCCATCTCAATCTAATCCTAAGCGGGAAAAAACAGCACGAACGCTAAAAGAACACGTCGCTCACCTATCTCGCCAGAATACGATGCTGAGCAGGGGAATTTGCAGTCGAGCGGAGGAGCGCGAGGTGTTCCGAGAGGCGGACATGGCGGAGGAGCGAGGTGATCGGAGAAGGCTCTCGACCGGCGGAGAGCGAGCGAAGACGACGGCGACGAAGAAGCGACGAAGGAGGCGAGCGATGAAGCCATGGGAGAAGCAGCTCCGGAAGCTTCTGTCCGTCACGCGGAGAAATGGAGAGAGTTCAGAGTGGCAACGGAGGATCGGCCCAGAGATATATTCCAGGCGAGAAGATGGCAGGAATAGGGACAGGCATTCTTGGTAATTTTGATGGACTCTCGAGGGCTGAACCGGGTTTTCCGATGTCCGAGCTGGCGGTGAGTCGTGACTCAGGCGAGTTGGTTCATGATTGGAGGTGGGGTATTGCGTCACTTTGGCGGGACCTACTTTGAGGCTGTGGCCACGTCAGCGTAACAGATGTGCTCCGAGCTTACCTACGCTTTGACTATTGAACAGAAAAAGGAATTCGACCAAAACAGGGAAGAAAGGACAAAAAAAGGGAAAATTATACACACAAAATCCGTATTTCCGTCCGGATATAGACAAAAAAACGCTAATTGAATATTAGAGATCAAGACAAATATAAAATTGGAACAACAACTTCAAAACTGATTTTTGAATTGCTAAACCCCAGTTCAATTTCGTTTGCACATCCATTGATTAATTTATTAGTATGATTTCGATATCTTCTTCCATAAAAATTACTGACCAGTCTTGCAAATCAACATATGACATGGACAGGGGAGTAAACAAATAACTTTTTATTGACCGAGTCCGCAAATCACCATGTGACATGGACAGGGAGTAAACAAACAAAAAGTTGATGACCTCACTAATAATGCAAGCCACTTGATTTTTGTTAACACCTAAATGTTTGTCTAAAATATTTTCTTCCATAGTTTAAAAAATACGGCGTTTACTTCCCTCCTGGAATTTCTTTATACCATGCACTACGGTCTTTGTTATATTACGCACTGCATCCCTTCCAGAATTTCTTTATACTATGTGCACTGTAGTCCTTGCCTAGATGTTCATACATTGCAGTCTTTGAATGTGTTATGTCGATGTCATGTATAAAAATGAAAAATAGTAAAAGTTGCAAAGCTTATTATGAAAATACAACAGAATTTTTAATTTTTTTAAAAAAATATAATCATGTACCTTCAATAGTTCCATCTGATCCGTGTGATGAAAAGTACTGACTTGTCTTTATAAATAAATAAAAAAAAAAAGAATGAAAGGCCACGTGGCAATACGTGACCACAAATTAGAGTCGCTTAAAAAATATTTGCTAAAAAGAAAAGAACAAAAAAAGCAAAAGAAAAAACCGGTCCGCTCTAATGTCGCGCTCGTGATGCAGTGGATTAATTCTCCGCCGACGAAGGCTGACCTCAAGGATTCCTTCCCCGTTATTCTTTTTTGTTTTTAGTGGAAAATCCTTGGTTGAAGGAGCTTGTTGGTCGCCGTTTGATTTTCATTTTGTAAGTCCGATCATACCTTATGGATGGATAGATCGTATGTCTCACTTACGCTTAGTTAGTAGTCGGTGATTCCACTACTACCGTTGGGTAAATGTCGGGGAAATTAATTATACTTTTAAGTCCACGAAAAATATAACATTTTCTAGAAAAATATTTTTCAAGAAATAACAATATTTTCATGATTTTTATGGCCAAAACCTAAAAATAAACTAAAAAATATTTTTCTGATTCGAGCATTAATGAACAATTGAAGAACCGCATTAAAATCTCAAGTCAAGTCTTAGTTGAAGAACCGCATTAAAATCTCAAGTCAAGTCTTAATTGAAGAACCGCATTAAAGTCTTAAAGTCAAAGTCTCAATCGAAAAACCGCATTAAAGTCTCAAATCCGATCCATCGAAGAACCGCATTAAAGTCTCAAATCTGATCAGGGATCGGGTATGGACACCTCGATGCTAATAATCTATAATTTTTTTTTAAAAAATTCCAAAATTTATCGAATGAAAAATAATGAAAAAAATTTTTTCTAAAGACTTCCAAAAGTGCCTTCTTATAGGGGTAGTACTTTCCTCGGTCCATCAGAAGACTAATCCTGAGCTAACGATTGCTATTCGCTTTATAAGTATTGCTCCACTCCACATTATATTTGTCCCTTATGTCATATAGTCGCACTGTGGCGATTCACAAAACCCCTCTTACATCTTTTAGCCAAAAAAAAAAAAAAAAAAAAAAAAAAAAAACCTTACATCAAAACCTTCCATGTTCATCTTCATCTTCATCTACGAGATTATTCCCCGGAAAAGATAAAAGGAAAAAGGAAAACCAAAACAAACAAAGGAACACAGCCATGACGTTGGCCTTATTTACCAGAACCCCACCTTCTCTTCTCTTCTCGTCTCTTCTCGCGCCTCCTTCGTCAGCTTCAGCTTACTCCGCCGTCTCCCCCTCCAACTCTCCGCCGGCGACGTCGATGGCCTTGAACTCGGGCTTCTTCTCCTCCGCCTTGGGAACCACCACCGTCAGCACCCCGTTCTCCATGTTGGCCCGGACCTCGTCCAGCCTCACGTTCTCCGGCAGCCTGAACCGCCGCGCGAACCGCCCGCTGCTCCGCTCCACGCGGTGCCACTTGTCCGTCTTCTCCTCCTGCTCCCTCCGCCTCTCCCCGCTGATCTGCAGCACCCTCCCGTCCTCCACCTCCACCTTCACCTCCTCCTTCTTCAGCCCCGGCAGGTCCACCTTGAACACGTGCCCCTCCGGCGTCTCCTTCCAGTCGATCCGCGCGTTCGCTATGGCCGCAGCCTCCCGGTCCCCGCCGGACGGGGGCTGGACGGCCGCGGCGAGGCCGAAGCCCTCGAAGGGGTCCCATATGTCGCGGGAGAAGGGGTCGAAGACGCCGCCATGACGCCCGCCGAAGAAGCTCGGGATCAGCGACATGGTGTTCGACGAAATTCTTGAAGCGGTGATCGTATGCTTCGGTGGGTCTGGGCGCTTTTCAAGAGGGCTTTGGACGAAGGAACGTGAGGGAGCAGGAATTTATACGGACGGCGAGAGGGAGTGCGGTGGTTTCATGGCGCTTCCGGACGGTGACAAGTAATCGGTGCGAAGTGAAAGGTGTCTATCCGATCTCTTTCCACGGGCTCCTTCGGGATTCCGAGCTGAGGTTGAGTCCGAATGTTTCCACGTGTCAGAGATGACGGAGGAAGACAGAAGGGCGAGGGAGTTGGATGGGCCGCCGTGAGGCTGAACTTGGGGACTGAGCGGACTGGGGCTCGCTATCGAACTCGATATGAAGTAGTAAAAAGGCAGCTTTGATTTTCATGGGTTCACCGAAATTTGAAGAGAAAAAATGAATTTTAAATGGGTAGAAGGGGATACCAAAGACTTGAATCATTACAAAAATTCAATCTGATGATGAAGATCAAGATTTATTGTGTGAAAATCAATCTAATTATTTAGGAAAAGGTTTTTGTGACATTTTCATCTTGCGTCAGATAAGTGATGCGTTTTGATGTTATTCATAAGTAAGATTCATTCTTAAATGATTGTCATATGATATGATGATTTTCAAGTACTCCTTCAAGGGCTTTTAGTTCATATCTTCATCAAGCTTTCTAATTATGACAAGTCTTGACGAGTCTTGATGCAGTACATGAATCGCATCTCGTAGATGACTATCATCTCCAGAAGAGGCGTCTCGTGCAAATCAAGTGTGGCCATCAGGGTTTGGATGCTAACATCGGTCGAATCTCAACAGCAGCGGGAGATCTTGACATCAGCGAACGCTTATTTAACTGCTAACCCGGTGAAGGATCGCAAATTGCTCAGGTCCTTTTAAGAGTGCTCAAACATTAGTACTTGCAAACCCTAGCTTCTAATAGCATCGCCTGTCCATAACTTCACCGCTCTCAATCGCTCGACACTATTTATATCTCATCTTACATTATTTAGAGTCCAGTTCCTTCATTTTGGCAAATTAGATTAAAATCACATAAGTCAATGACAGGTCATTCGTGACGTTTTCACGATGATCAATCTCGAAACTTCTCATCGAACTCGATTATATTCAAGACCTTACGTCTGCGCTGGTTGCACTAAACATCTGTGTTCGTTTTGGATCTCTAGACGACTCCGTTCAGGAATGCACGTTTCGGAAAATAAGCCGAGTTTCCACCATAAGCGCTTGGTTCGCGGCCGGCGGCTATATGGTCATCGCTCTTGCATGTATATATGACGGAAACCTTTCACTATTAAAGAAAACGAAGTGTTAGAAACATTTGGAAAACAGAGGCAACCCTAGTTTTTGCATAAAGAAGGACAAAGAGAAGATGAACCCGACACCGTCCCGCCCGCACGTACTCGTTTTCCCATTCCCAGTGCAGAGCCACGCGAGCGCCATGATCAAGCTTGCCGAGCTTCTCTGCCTCGCAGATCTCAACGTCACCTTCCTCAACTCCGACTACATCCAGAGCCGCCTGCTCCGGTCCTCCGACGTCGAGTCCCGTTTCGGGCAGTACCCAGGCTTCCGGTTCGCCACGATAACGGACAAGTTGCCAGAGGACCGCCTGCGCTGCGGTTTCGAGGCTTGAGAGCTGTTCCATTCAACGAAAGCAGTGACACGGCCAGTATTCAGGGAGATTCTGCTTTCGGGCCAACTGAGGTCTGCGTCGGGGTTGCTGGTCATGTGCATCTTGGCGGATGGGCTGGAAGGCCCCAATTCTTGACTGAAGGGGACACCAAAGGCCTCTGCCCTCCCACAAAGGAGATCGGAGTTTGTCGCTTCTTGTTCAGGACTACTCGTGCTGCCTGTTTTTGGGTTAATCTTTGTATTCCTGAGCTTATTGAAGCTGGGAGCTTCCATTTAAGGGTATCGCTCAGATTTGTTTAATAATGAAGATGTGAAACTATACGTAAAGACACATGAATCTAACTCAATTTGAAATTCTTCCAGGCAATGACTTGGACGAGACAGTGAAGAACATACTGGGGATGGAAAAGTTCCTGAGACGGCAGGATCTTCCGGGCTTCTGTCGCTCCATCGACACGACTGAGGCCACTCTCCAGTTCATCGCCAGCGAGAGCCAATAGAACGCGAGAGCCAAAGCGCTCATCTTCAACACCTTTGAAGAGCTCGAATCGCCAATCCTCACTCACATCCGCAACCATGGCTCATTCCCTGAACTATATGCCATCGGACCCCTCCACGTCCATCTCAAATCGAGACTAACGGTGGCCGGAGCCAAAGTGCTGGTCTCGAGAAATAATGGGATCTTGAGAGAGGATAGAAGCTACATGGGTTGGCTCGACGATCAGCCGCCGAAGTTGGTGGTTTACGTGAGCTTCGGGAGCATTGTGGTGATCACTAGGGACTAGGTCATGGAGCTCTGGTACAGTTTGGTCAGCTGCGGGGCGAGATTCTTGTGGGTGTTGAGGCCGGACTCGGTGGCCGAGCAAGACAGCAGTGATCGGATCCGCGCCGAGCTCGCGGAGGCGACGAACGAGAAAGGGTACTGTTGAATTTTCAATCTTCTCATTGGGAATCTAACCAAAGCTTTCCCATTATTTGAAATTCTAGTGATAGATGCTTTGTGCCATTGTCGCACCAAGCTGGCATATCTCTAATTAAAATCAATGCATCGCTTATGAAAATAGCTCACCATTGCTGCATGTTCCCAACAAGTATCAAGTGGAGTGGCCCCGCAAGAGGAGATCCTGGCCCACTCGGCCATCGGCTGTTTCCTGAGCCACAGCAGGTGGAACTCAACCCTAGAGGCCGTGGCCGCTGCCGTCCCCATGATCTGCTGGCCATGCTACGCCGACCAGCAGGTTCGTGGGCTGAGTGTGGCGGAACGGGGTGGACACGAAAGACGCGTGCAACAGAGCCGTGGTTGAGAGGGCGGTGAGGGATCTGATGGATCCGGAGAGGGATGACGGTGAGATCAGAGATTCTGCAGAGAAGATGGCGAAGCTTGCTGGAACAGTTCGGGCTTCGGAGGCTCGTCATATCGCCATCTGGAGAGGTTGATCCTGGATATCAAGAACGTGGCAGCTTATCAAAATCGATTTACTAATTCGAAAGATAATTGAAATATGCTTACTCGAGATATAAGGAAATGTAGCCTTAAGCGGTGGCTAGAATAAAGAGAGAAATAATCAAAACTATGTATGTCAAGAAGCCTAAGACCTCAAATTCATTTCGTACTCGGCGTAGTCCCTTGCGGTAGAGTGACAAGGAAGTATTTCCTTGCGAATCTTCTAATGTGTGTCACAATTTTAGATGGAAGGAGGGAAACGAAGAAAAGAAATTGGGAAGAGAAATTGTATGCTGTGCACTTCTCATTCATGTACCTTGTTTTTATACAAAGGACTAATATATAGTACAAATAATGATTAATAAAAAAGAAAGAATATGTTCTCTAATCTAGGTGTATCAAATCTTATCCTAGATTGATTGCAATCCCTGATTAAATGTATTAAATTACAATCCATACAAATCTCTCAAATATGGAGTATATCTTCCAACACTCCCTCTCAAGATAATGGCTTGTATATGTCCTAAATAGATATGCATGTTGCCTTTGAATCACATAGTTGTAAGTGCATCGGTAAATTTTGCATACCACTATCGAAAAGCTTGCTTGAGAACATAAAAAGATTTGCGGAGATGACATACTTTAGACTCCCCTTGTCTCCATAATCCTTGTGGAAGATCCATATAAATCTCCTCATCCAAATCACTATGAAGAAAAGCATTGTTGATATCCATTTTGATGTAATGACCAGTCGCAAAAAGCAACAGCCAATAACAAAGAACAAATTGTAACGTCTTTTGTCATAGGAGAGAAAGTCTCATGGTAATCAAATCTCTCTCGCTATGTGAAGCCTTTAGCTACCGACTGAGCCTTATATCGTTCAACAGAATCATCTGCTCTATACTTAATCTTGTGTATCCACTTGCATCTAATTGGTTTGTGATGAGGAGGTAGTGGTACAATATCCCATGTGTGATTCTCCATCAAGGCTTGTAGTTTTGCCTCCATAGCCTTTTGCCAACGTGGACCATTCACGACCTCATTGTAACTAGAGGGTTCTCGTTCCTCAGATATACAGCTAATGCAACACATATGCTTTGACAATAGCTTATCAAAGGAAACATATCAAGAGATAGGATAATGAGCACCTAGTGAATTCAAGGTGGCACATACATAATCCTTCATCCAGGTTGGTGGGTGAGCGACACGACCAGATCGCCGTGGTGCATCATGTTGCTACATCAAAGATGGTTCTTCAGTAGTAGCTGGTACTAAAGGAGCTATTATTTGAGAATGTTGAGACTCCTCTTTGATTGACATGGGGGATCTTCATTTGAATAGTCCACTGCTGTATAAGTTTCATAAGATGTTGGAAGTGATACTGTTGCTAGTGTTTGATGTTTTGGGGGAGTGAACAATAGATGATTCTCTAGAAGATAAATCCTCTTCATATAGAAATTGACAATTAGTTATTCTTCTCTTTGGATTTTTGAATGAAGAGGTCTCATCTTGGAAGGGGGAATGTGTCCTCATGAAAATGATATCCCTGCTCATAAAAGAATTCTCTTGTGAATAGTTCAAAAACCCAATATCAATTTTTGAGGCTTGGGTATCCCATAAATATGCATCGACGGGCACGATGACCCATTTTATCTCGAGGCCTCACATAGTCATATAACATAAGCAACCAAAAACTTTGAGATGGTATAGTTCTAGTTTCTTCCCATATAGCAACTCAAATGGAGTTTTATCGTCTAAAATGCGTGATGATATGTGATTGATCGGGTAATCTGCAATGACCACACAATCTCCCCAAAAAGTTCTAGGAATATATGCTTAGAATTTAAGAGCATGTGCTATTTTTAAGAGATGCCGGTGGTTACAATCAATGACTCCATTTTGCTGTGAGGTGTAAGTGCAAGAACTCCCATGCAAAATTCCATTTTAAGAAAAGAAAAAGGCACATTCACCATTGAATAATTTTCTTCAATTATCAATGTGAATGCGTTTAATCAATTTCCCAAATTGATTTCTTGATAGAGAAAAGAAGTTTCTCAAATGAGAAAGGACTTGTCTCTTTGATTGCATGAGAAATATCCATGTGACACGTGAAAAATCATCTATGATTGTAAGGAAAAATCGAGAACCATCACGGTGTGGAGTGTGATAGGGTCCCCAAACATCAACATGTATTAAGGAAAAAATAACTTCTACATTAGAGTTGCTATTTTAGAATGGTGCACATGCTTATTTTGCTGGGGGTAAATGGGACATTGAGGATAGGGTAAAGAAGCAGTATGATCCAGTCTCTGATGATTAAGATAATTCTTATCATCAGTAGTAGTGTTACATAATAGTTTATTCAATTCAGCAAAAGATAATTTGAAATTGCTTAGAAAATCAATCCAAAAATATAATCCTTTAGAGATTCTACCCAAGGCCATCAATTTGTTAGTCGGAACGGCTCGAAAGAGACGCTTACATAACAAGAATTTTTTTTCACAAGCTTAAGAAACAAAAATAAGATTGAAATGAAAATCAATAACATAAATCACGTTTTGGAGTGTGATAAGAGAACTAAGAATCACCGTGCCAGTCATCGCAACATGTGTGACATTTCAATTTGGAAGTTGCACTAAGACAGGAAAAATCAATTTTTTGACATTAGAAAAGAAACTTTTATTGCAAACAATGTGGTCTTTAGCACTTGAATCAATTATCTATGCAACCTTGGAAATTACGTTCATCAAGCAATCAAAAATACCTGTGAAACTCCTAGCTTTATCAAAAGCATTCAATTTCTTCAAAACTTTCATCAACTCCTGATATTGATCATGGTTAATTGACTTGTCACCTTGTTGACCATCAAAAGCTGTCGAAAATTCCCTCTTCCCTTTTTCTCCAAGTTTGCCATGCAATTTCCAGCAATTATCAATCATATAATGCAGATGTTTGCAATAATTGCAATATAATTTACCTTTTCCTTAAAGGTTCTAATCATTATTCCTTGATGACATGGCACAAGAGGGACCATTAGATGGCCTAAAAAATGGGGGGCTAACGTTGACTCGTATGGGCCGTTCGATCTAGAAGAGATGAAGGCACGCGGGCCATCCGATCCAAAAGGGGACAAGTGCGATTGTGGGCCATTCGATTGTTCCATGAAATTTGAGTCGTTCGTTCCTTTCTTGAAGATTCTCGGCTCTTCCTCCAAAAACCCTTTGTCCTTTGCCTGCTATTCTTCTTGGTGAAGCACCGAAATGGGTCGCCGCCACCACTCTTTCTCCGACCTTATTGTAGTCTAATGCGCCGAGATGTTGGCTTTCCTCCTGAACAACAAGCTGGTAGATTTGGCCAAGCATCGACATGGGCTTCATGGTTAAGATCTACAACCAAAACAAGAGGTAAGACATTTTCAAGATGAGGAGAAACCTCATCACTTTCTCTCTCTCTCTTATGGTTTTGTACTATTGCAAAATCAACTTTGGCCATTCAAAATTTTCCTCAGTCTCCTCTAACTCATTTCATAGGGCTGAAAGTTTGTTGTAAATGGCGACAACAGTTGTGTTGCTCTGTCTCAACTCCAAGATTTGCCAAGTTAAGGAAAAAATTGTTACTCGATCTATTTTTTCATACATTTCTTTGATGTCTTCCCATATTTTCTACGAGTCCTCAGTTGGGGGAAGTTCGGTCGCGACTTCATGGGTATTGCAGTTCTCGATCCACGTTTGGATAAGTTGGTTGCATTTCTTCTAAATTCGCGCCAAACGCTCATCGAACGGAATCGAAATCGTTCCATCAAGAAATCCGTCTCCGTCCTTTGTTACTAGCGCATGCCAGAACTCTCGCGACCAAGTGGAGTAGTTGTCAAAACTAGATTACTATTGGGTAATGGGCTTCAGTTTTGTTCCGTTAGTGCTCGATGTGTAAAGCGGGTCGCTGAGCTTCGGCCAACCGTTGGCGACAACAATCTGGTATGAAAGGAAATCGGGTTGGGGAACTAGCTAGGGATTCATTCCCGAACCCATAGTATCCGACTCGGCTGTTTTTTAATCGTATGGAAAAAAATTCGACCTGGTGGCTAAGCTTGCCTTGAATGAAGTCGGTGGGCCTCCACTAGGTTGTTCTCTGTGGCCTTGGTTGGTTGGCCATGGGCTTGTTTGTGCTGCCCTATAAAACCGTGGGTTGGGTCCCATGTGGATAGGTAGCCATTAGATGGACTAGCTATGACGGGTTGGCCCCCAACAGATTGTTCGAAATTAGGCTGGCCTAGAATAGGCTATCCCTAATTAGGTTAGGCCTGAATCTATTACTCCCGGTTCACAAATTTAGCAGGGGGATCCAAGGTAGGTTTTTAGATTGACAAATTTTCTTGCAATATTGACTACTCTAAAGCTTATGGGTGATCTTTAGTCATTGTGTTGATAAGTGAATGAAAATTTAGTTTTTTGAAAGTGTATAGATACTGCTTCCTACATTGGAATGCTAACCTTGTTTTGCAGGTTAATGCTCCTACAACAACAAAGGTGCAAAGTTATCCGAAGGATAACCTATCTTTGATCGAATTGAGAAGGCAAATTTAATCTGGTGCACAAAAGATGATTTCGGTAACCTGTGACGCCCAAATTCTCCTTCTCTTTTATCGTTAATTAGATTACACATATTATAGACTAAGGTCATTTCTTAGGTTATATATAAAAAAAAAAATCACGTTATGCTAGTTCGGCCACGACCACCTCGTGCATGCAGTGACAATTCAAGGAGATGCCTTTCTCCCCCACGTATATGCCAAGTGTAGAACATAAAAGAAAGGAAAGGGATGAGGCAGAGGCAGACCACAATTCTGTTTCTTTACTTTATTCTCTCCTCTTTTCTCCTTTTGGGGGGAATGTTTAGTCGAAGGAACCCATTCTTTTTCCCTCACCTGCATTTTCTTTTCTCCCTCTCTATACTGAAACACCCACTTCTTTTCTCCCATGTTCTCGCTTCGTTCCACCAAAACCCAACCCAATCTCCGCCCCTCATAGCCCAGTGCCTCATTTCAGCAGCGGGGTCGTTGTTGCCCCGTCCCATTCGGAGCTCCCGCCGCCGGTTGCGAAGACCCAACTCACCCGACGCTTCCTCCCTCTTCTACTAATGAAAAATCCTGGCAAGTGGAGCGGTGATTAAGGTCTTGGGTGCACAGGTTAGCTTTATTTTGCTGTGTATATGAAAATCGAGGTAGATTTCGAGGTTGGATGCGAGAAATTTGGGCACCAAAGCTCGGTTTAGAGCTTGAATGTAAGCGACTCAAGTTCAATTCCTTTACACTAGACTAAGGAAATCATTTGGTTACTGGGTGAGGTATTGTCGCACGTTATCCAGTGGGTCTTCCTCTCCTTCGGTTCTGTTTTGGTTCGGTTTTACCGATGGTGTGCTCTTTGTAAGTTGCTTGTTGGATTAATGGTCAGCATAAATATAGAAACCTTGCAAGAAAGCTATGATTTGTTGTTTTGCTTGGTAGAAGGCCATGCATATTGTGAACATTTGCCTTGTACCGAGTTGTGAAATATTTCTTTGTAAATAAAGACCTACTATGATCTTTTTAGATGCCGTGGAAGAGTCTTGAAGTGTTGTAAAAGAGATTGGTAGAGAAATTTACGGTTTGGTTGAGGTAGAAACGAAGAAACAGTATAAGATGTTTCCGTTCTAGAGAAATATAGATGGAAAGCTTTTTATTTTGTGTTGCCTTGAATTCTAATGATGAAGAAAATGAAAAGAACCATTTTACTTAAGAGAACATCCATTAGATTGAGTTCGATTTCTAATTATAGCTATATGAATGCAAAAACATGTAAATAGAAGTAATTCTCTTTGAAACAGTAAGTTGTCTTGTAGAAAACAGTAAGACCTTTGATGACTGTGAATTTTCTGTAATTATCTAGATAGAATTGGACTTTGAACACTTAGTGAAAGTTGTAGGACACATCCTTAGGAATAACATATTAAAATTTGAGAGCGAATGAACAAGGTTACTAAATCTGGAAGTTACTGCAGGATTTTAGAAAGAAGACATAAATTATTGCTCTTAATATAGTGAGATATAGACTTAGGTTTCTTCACTGAAAATGTTAATCCATATCTCTTCTATAACATACAGAAATTTTGTAACATTCCAATAAGGTTAGATATACTTTTTGTGTCTGTGATCGAAACTGCTCATTTTAGTTCATAGACTGCTTTGATCCAATAATATGCAATAGTTGTTGTGTCTCTTGTACTCAATTCTCATGACACATATGGAGTATAGTGTCTGAGTAGCCTTTACCTAATTTTATCCACGTTGGCAGTTTCTGAGTTTTCTGCAGGCAAATGTTGGACTCTCATTGTATCGCCTTTAATGAGAGTTCCTATATACCTTGAGGTATTTAATAATGTATGTTTAGACCTATTTGTGGTTATTCACATACTGAAATTGTTGGTGCTGTAACAAGGGAATTATGAATGTGTGAAGTTGACTAAAGAGCCAATGTGAGACCTCGAGTGTCGGATGCCTGGAGAGGGTGACGAAAAGTAGTGGTATTCTCTCCAAAGGTTTGAGAAGGATTGAATAACTTCTCAGGGGACCTCGTGATGCCAGGTTGGGTGCGAGGGGTATAGGGTGGAGTGTCATCTCCCCCTGAGTGATTGTGGACCTCGTGATGCCAAGTTGGGTGCGAGGGGTTCAGGGCATAGTGTTGTCTCCCCCTAGGTGATTGTTGTAGCTAGACTTCTGTGGATTCAGCAAATTAACAGTTTGTTTACCTATTTGTCTACCATTGGTCAAATCCAAGTTAGGACTAATCGCCCACTTGCTGAGTTTTTATTTTAAAAAATCGCACTTGTTTATTGTGTCTTTTCTTCAGAGTAGAAGGTGGCTGAGGAGTGCTCGACGTGTTGAAGAATTTTGTTTTTGGTTGTTTGACAGTATGTACATACTCCACGGGAGGCGGGATGTTCAGTGTGTGTGGTTCTTAGTGTTTTTTTTGTAGAAATTCCCTTCTTAACCTCATCTTCCTGCGTGTAAAGAAACAAAGTTTTATGATAAATAGAACTGAGTGCAATTCAGTCTCTTATGATTCAGCTTGACTGCAATTGATTTTATAATTATAATCTGAATTTAAAGCAAGTCAAGGGACTTGATATGAGATCCTGGGTGCCACATAACCACCTAACCTTTATGGCAAAAAGAAATTTGGGAGAAATTTAAACAAAGAAATTATGAAACTAAAAGGGGAGGATATGCTTGCCTCAACATGATGGCATGTGGATGTTCTCATATGCTCTACCCTTTGATTTTTGAGAAGTGACCACACAACAACAGTGCTACCTAAACTCAATTAACCCTAAATTTATTATATATATGTCAATTCAATCCTAATCTTTTTAATTTTGTCAATTTAATCCTAAACTTTTGTGCAAAATTCTAATATAGTTATTCCAATCAATTTTTGTCGGAAAATCACGACATGGTGGTCTAATCATCGTAAATCGTTCTACATAGCACACCGTCACATTGGCAATTTTTGATAAAAATTAGTCGTAAGGATTACATCGGACTTAAGCACAAATGTTTATGATTAAATTGACTATATTGAAAATTATTAAACTGCATTGACATCCATACAATAAATTTAAAACTGATTGGACAATTACGCTTCGATGTACGCAAATTACATTCTTAACTGGAGATGTCGAGTTTGTAAGGCCATTAGCATGTAATACCTCCCAAGCATCCACAACAAACTCTTCTTAAGCTTCATTTGTTTTATAAAAAATGAATTATTTGGAAAATATTTTGAGAAAATAAATTGCTTGTATCACTTGAAATAATTAATCAACATAATATACTTTTACTTTCAACAACAATTTATACCCAAATATTTTCATGGGCGATGAAAAATTTTCACCAAAATATTTAGAGAAGATTAAGGCTCCTTTTATTGCTAGAAGGGAAAATTAGTCTTTCCCAATATGAAAAACGTTTTTATCGATCATCAGTTTTCAATCATCCAAACACCGAAAAGTCAAAAAATTAACTTCTCGAACATATTTTTCTTTCAAACAAACAAAACTTATAACCTAGACAACGCTTTAGGTTAGAGAAAGGAGAGTAGAGACCATTACAATGGTTTCACACGACAACAAGCATTCATTGCATTGCTTCGATGATACATGATAAAGTTCTAGCAAAATGCATCAAGCACATTGAGCATTTCTCCCTTTATAATCAAGGTGTTTTTTCTACAGATTTAGTGTTTGTCAATCCATATTAAGAAAGACACCGACCCAATACGGAAATAAAGTGACACTTTCTTTATATGTGACGTGATATCAATATATCAATAGTAGAGTGTTATCGTAAATAAACCAAGCTCGACCGTCTTGATTTCCGGACAGCACAGACCACAATGACCCCATAGAAGCAAGTCTTCACAAGGAGGCCAAGATCGGAAAAAACTCGCCTTTGGTTGAAGAGCTCTCGAGCGAGTGGCCGGCCGAGGTGGGCCTTGACGATGGGCCCGAGGGTGGCCCTAACCAGGTTGACCTTGGACCTGCCACACAAGGCCGGGTCTCGGGACCACTCCTCCTGCTTCTCCTCCGAGTGCTCCATGATCTACCAGTACTCCATCCGTTGGATCTCAAACCCACCGCACTTAGCCATGGCTCTCTGTGCTCCTCATAGTTTTGATAAAGTTAGATGCTTCTCGAATTATTGATTCGAAAGACTATTGAAATATACTTACTCGGGATATAAGTAAATGTAGATGCCTCTGGTGGAGGCCAGAATAAAGAGAGAAATTATCAAAATTATGTATTTCAAGAAGCATGAGATCTCGGATTCAATTCATACTTGATATAGTCTCTTGTGAGGGTGATAAGGAAGTATTTTCTTGGGAATCTTCCAAGGTGGATGGCCTATCTTTAGTCGGATTAGAAGGTGACTTAGTCTAGTGCACAAAATATAGATTTACTTTACCATCTAATCTTTATGGTAAGAAAGAAATTTGGGAGAAAATTAAACAGAGAAATCATGAAACTAAAAGGAGAGAATGCTTGCCTCTCCTTAGTGGTGTGTTGATCTCCTCATATGTTCCAACCTTTGATCTTTGAGAGGTGATCATACAATAACAGTGCTACCTAAATCCATTTAATCCTAAACTTTTTATTTATTTATTTTGCCTATTAATCTTTGGAATTCTAAGATAGTCCATCCAATTAATTTTCGTTGGAAATCACTAACATGGTGATATAATCATCGTAGGTTGTCATACGTGGCACACCACCACATCAACGATTTATGGTGAAAATTGGCCGGAAGGATTATATCAAAATTTTGCACAAAGGTTTATGATTAAATTAATAAAATTAAAAAAAAAAAAATTGAGATTGAATTAGCATCTATACAATATGTTTAAGACTGATCGAACAATTTCCCCTTGATGTACACAAATTACATTATTAACTAGAGATGTCAAGTTTGGAAGGCAGTTAGCATGCAGTTCCTCCCAAACATCCACAACAAATTTTTCTTGAGCTGCGTTTGTTTCATAAAAAATTAATGATTTGAAAACTATTTTCCAAAAAATGATCACTTGTATCACTTCAAATAATTAGTTAATTAAAAATATTTTCATTATTGAATGAAAATTTATGCCCAAATATTTTCCTAGATAAAAATTTTCATTGAGATATTTGGAGAAGATTAAGGTTCCTTTTCTTGCTAGAAGGGAAAACCAGTTTTTCTCAATCAAAACTTGTTATTTTCACTTCATGAAAAACGTTTTCATTGATTGGATTAGTTTTCCATCATTTAAACACCAAAAAGTGGAAACACAATTTCCCTAAAATGATTTTTTTCAAAAATGAATCCTAAGACCCGGGTAAAATAAAAACAACGCCTTAGGTCAGAGAAAGAAGAGTAGAGACCGTTGCAGCCGCGTCACACAACAGCAACTATTCATTGCATTGCTTCGATGTAATCACACGATAGTTAAGGTGTTTGTCTATAGATTTGGTGTCTGTCAATCCGTGTTAAGATTCGCCCAAAAAAATAAATCCACGTTAAGGAGGACCCTGACCCATTGCGGAAATAAAGTTACACTTTCTTGGAAAACCATGTTTTCGAGGTCTCCACAAGCCAAGTAATAATACTACGGACGTTGTTAATATAACCGTACGGTTATTTTGATTTAATAACAGTGCAAGGGCAGCCACACGTTTCAGTTTACATGGAAAGGACAACCGGCATTTCATCGACAACAGAAGCTAATTATGCTATGCAAAAATAGTAGATTTTGAACTTTCACTTCTTTCTTCTTGAAATAAAGTTGATTAAACCGATATCTTCTAATATTTTTTAAATGAAGGAATTTGTCTGATAATAATTTAATTGACGAAAGTTGTGTTAGCATAAACGTTGAGATAAATTATTCAATTGTAGATACTAGTAATCCATGAAAGGGATCGGATGAGTTTCACCTATAATTTCTGAGCATCACGATTTCAAGCCTAGCACTAAGGTCACCAGTCAAGCTTCAAAAGGGCATTGCAAATCTCGCTAACCACAGGCAAGATTTCAAGCCTAGTACTAAGACCCAAAGTTTCGAAATCTAGAGGTGCCGATGAAGCTTGACGACATAAGAAAATTTAAATCATTTCTCTTAAAAATAATTTCTCTAGAAAAAAATACTTTCTAGCAATGTTCAATAGTTGATGAAACAAAGCGACTCAAAGTGAGAGAATAAGAACCGTAGAATGACTTAATGTGTTTAACCCGGATGAAATCTATGCCTTTTTTTCTTGTCTTTTACCTTGACGTTTGGGAACCGATTAAACCTATTAACCAGTTGCCTCAAGGCAAATTAGTGGTGTAGAAGGCACTGCCATTCTTTTAAAAAGTAATAGACCGTCACCCGAGCATTATTCAATCCAATGACATCGCTCAAGAAAAGGAAATTCATGGTGTAATTGACTATAATTAAATGGTCGGACATGGGTCCAAAATAAAACAAATGACATGAAGTCATAGATAAATATTATTAGATATCTAACATGAAAGTAATATAGATGGAATGGACTTTCAATTTTTTCTAGTCTTTTTCTTTTTTTTTTATCAAAAGATTGGCCATAAACTTAATTTTTCACCGGAGTCATTTCATTATCTAAATAGGATTATCTCTCTATATGAAAAGTTTTTGGTCAAAGAGTCATCACACTCCACCATCGTTGTCACCAAATATGATATTGCGTCCTCGCAATCATTCTTGGGAAGCAAATTGAATTTTGTTCATTAATGTTTTCAGGTTTTTTTCTTTTCTTTTAAACTTACTTTTAGCAAAAAAAAATTATTTATAGAATCAAATCCCAACTACTGGGATTTTGATTTCCCAAGGAAACCGGACGAAAAAGTCATCCGGTTTCCTTGAGAAAATACTGGGTGGAGATTGCACCGTTACTCTGTCCAGAGTAACGGTGCAGTCACCTTAGCTTTTTCCTAAAACTACCAAGTAATCTCACGGCCGCTCTTAACCCGTCGGGTTTAAACTCGAGGACAAGTACCGCATCGCGTGGTATCGCAAAGGACGGCGACTTGATGACAAATAGTCCGACAGCAAAGAGCAAGGAAGCGGCTGAGAATCGTTTGGCAGGATCGTACCCCTCGGCCTTTATCCCGAATTGGTGAATATTTTACTGATTGCGGTGATTTTTCGAAAGCATATCCTTTGGATTCTCTACACATTCAATGGCCCCTTCGAGGAGAACGATGACTTGAAGTGAAGAGTTATCAACATTTGTTCCTCTTTAGTATAAAAATCATTAGTATTCCCGGATAGTGGGGAAGAAAATATTCACTTCCAATAAAAAGATGAGGCTTACGGTCACCGACAAGTATAAGGAATGCCAGGCCCTCCACTGAGAGGCTACCGGAGATGGCCCTCATCGAGTGGAAACACTCCCTCGGCTACCATCTTTGGCCCCCTCAAAACAACAATAATCACGAAACCTCTGTGATGTTGGGGAGCTGATCTTCCTTGGGAAGGTAGCATATTGACGGATCAACATGGGATCATCCTGGTATGGCCATGCAACTGCTTGATTTCGTCGATTTTGCATCGATTACTGATGGAAATTGGAAGGTTATGTAGCAGCAAGTTCAAGAACACGAAAGAGAATCGGGATCTGGTCATCTTGAGTAATCGATGTCCCGATGCTTTTGACTTCAGAATCTTCTGTAGCTCCAAAGTAGGGAATGCAAGCTTTCCTTTTTTCATTCAACTGTAGTTTTTATTTTTCTGCATAAACGCTTGAGCATCCATGATCACATGATATTTAAAATAAAAATTAAAATGAGAAAATTACGAATTATTTTAAAAAATGTTTGCCCCAAAGTTCATCAAGCTCTAAGCATTTGAAAAAATGCAATCAAATCCTTAAGGTTCCGTACCTGGTGCAGTTTTCTCCTTCCAGCAATAATTTACCATGTTTTGTCGGTATTGACATGTCGGAAAGCCAATTTGGCCTTTTAGTACGATTACAGCACATGAGCCCTTGTGCTGAAGGTAGATAGTCATTTGGAAGAAATTCTTTTTCCCAAAAGAGGCCGGACAAATATGAAAACGAAGCTAAAAGATGAACATGCATTCCCAAAATCATAAGAAAACTGAGTGTGCGCATGACCAGACATCACGAGGAAGTTTGGGAGCACACGAGGAATAGAATTTGGGAGAAAATGCCCCAGTTTCCAAGATGTTCCCTCCATTTCCTTCTTACAAAAAATTTTCAAAATCTCACTTATTTTCGTTATCCTTTATTGCCTTTCCTTTTCCAAACGAAGCCATGGGTGACTGATGACTAGTCGACATTTTCTTATGTAGAGTAAGATTACATGATCCATCAAATTTAACCATCCAGGCTGCTCTCAAAACTTGATTCCAAACTCTAGTCAGTTTCCTTGCAACCGCTTTTTTTTTTTTAGGGTGATGTATATAATATATTTGATCCGCTATATTGTCATTCAGTCAAATGATTTATGTGATTTATCGAACTTCATTGACATTCAGAAATTTTTTTAATATTCCATTTACGGAACAAGTTGGTTATGAAATGTGTAACTTGTATATATAGCTGAAAGTTGTTGAGATACCGAAGAAAGGGTACCGAAGGATTTAGATAATCCTTGTCCAAAAAACTGCTATTGTGAAGTGAAAGAGTGATTCGATAAATTCGTGGGCTAATGTTTAGAAAGTTATTGAGAAAATTATGGGGTGCCAAACCACTTTGCCGATGAGAGCTCTTGGGAGTCATTAGCCTATTATCCCGGGCGTACGTTCGATCTCCTGAGTGATAATGTGGACAGGACTCGTAGATCGCTATGGCTATGCACGGTGACTTTATCCGAAAGGGGCTCGTTTCTTCAAGCTCCACTTATCCTATACAAGGCGCTACTCGCTTTCTCTTGGTCTCTGGTGGCTTATGTAGCGGTCGGCATTGCTAGACGCTCCTCCTCGCCCACCCTACAGGAGAATCCAAAGGATATGCTTTCGAAAAGTCACCGCGGTCGGTAAACTATTCACCAATTCGGGATAAAGGCCGAGGGGTACGATCCTGCCAAACGATTCTCAACCATTGCCTTGCTCTTTGCTGTCGGACTATTTGTTATCAAGTCGCCGTCCTTTACGATGCCAGACGATGCGGTGCTCTTGTCCCGACGTTTTAACCGGGCAGGTCAAGGTCGGCCCTGAGATTACCTGGTAGTTTTATATAGGGGTGTGCAAAATACCCGGGAACCGCCCGGACCGCCCGGAACCGGACCGGAACCGCCCGGAACCGGCGGTTCTTGAGGGAACCGGTCCGGTTCCCGGTTCCAATTGTTGAGAACCGGTGGGAACCGGTCCGGCCCTGGTTCTATGGGCGGAACCGCCCGCCCGTCCACCCGGACCGGACCGATACCTATTTATAATATATAAAAATACTAAATGAAAGTTACGAAGCCCCTAATTCACGAAGCCCTAATTTGCGTCTCATATCTTCCAATTTCTTCCTCAGTCTTCGATTTCTCTTTGTTTCTTCCTTAATCTCTTCTCTTTGTCTTCAATTCCTTGCCGAGCATCCACGCCGCCGCCGCCACCGCTCCTCCTCCTCTTCCTCATTCACGTGTAGTTGATTATTATTTAATATTGAGCATTAGTCTATTAATTATTGTTTTAGATTTTGGAGATTGAACTTGGAATTTTAGAGCTCAAATCTTGGGAACCGGACCGGACCGGTGATCCGGGAAACCAAAATTGTTTCGCGACCGCTTTATGTTGAAAACTAAAAATTTTCGCGTCAAGATCGGTTCCATAGATCCACCCCGGAACCGGACCGGACCGGCGGTCCGGTTCTCGGGTGGATCCATGCAACAAACGGGTGGATCTCGGTTCCAATTTTTCGGAACCGGTCCTTAGCGGGCGGTTCCCGGTTCTAGGTCGGGAACCGCTCGCCCGGACCATGCACACCCCTAGTTTTATACCTTGGCCTGTGTAGACCACAAAAACATGGTTTTTAAGAAAGTTTTCTAACTTTATTCCGTAATGGGTCAGTATCCTAAGAATTGGGGGGCCTTAGACTACTGTCTTTGGTTCGACTTTCAGAAGGGGCTTTGGGACTTTATGGTCTCTTGGCCAAATGCAAACGCGTTTAGTTTGATTTTTTGGATAATTTTGGCAAGATGCAATTGCATCTCCAAATGACTTTAAGGACCTTTAGCTCAATGCAAATGCAGGCTATGCTTTGTTAGGATGTACACGTAAGTAAGTTATGTTTAAAAAAATTCCATATCAAATGATTGACATGATGAAAAGCAGTTAATATATCATAATTGATCTATAATTCATTGATTTAAACTTTTAAGTGAAAATAAGTCCAATTAGAAATATGAATGGGCTCAAACTCAGACTTCCACTTGTACATCTTTCCATGTGAAGGTATCTAGCTTCTACTCCCACACATTCAAACATTAACACTGAGCGACTTGCTGCGCGCTTCCCAACATTTTTTTGATAATTTTGCGTTAGGTAGCGGATCTTGTCCCCTTTTTTTTTTTTTTTGGAAAAAGGATCTTGTCCTTGAAAGTGAAGAAGATAAAATTCTTTTCAGAACTCATCTCCACTTCAAAAAGAGGGTAAGGAGGCGACTATTTCACTAGGAAAGGGGAACACGAATCCAATCATAGCATCCAAAAGACCGCAATGGATCCACCGCCTGCTCCTCCTCCTCATGTCGTCATCTTTCCTTTAGCTGCTCAAGGCCATGTGAACTCCATGCTCATGCTCGCCGAGCTTCTCGCCCTCTCCGGCCTCCGCATCACCTTCATCAACTCCGAACACATCCACCATCGCCTCCTCCGACATGCCGACATCCGAGCCCGTTTCGCCGCCTACCCGGACTTCCAATTCAAGATCATATCAGACGGCTTCCCGATACACCACCCGAGGCCCAGCGACCACTTCACGACCACATTCGATTACGTCAAGAGCATAACCAAGCAGCTGTTCGAAGAGTTGGTGTCAGCTCCGGATCGGCCTGTGACCTGTATCATTGCGGATGGGATCCTGACCTTCACCATTGATTTCGCTGGAGATCTCGGAGTTCCAGTCATCGCGTTCCGGACGATAAGCGCGAGTTGCTTCTGGACTTATTTCTGTATTCCGGGCATGATTGAGAGTGGAGACCTCCCCATCAAAGGTAATATTCCCACTCAAGCATTCCCTGACCCTCTTGATTCTGTTCAATTTTGAGAAAAGCTTGACCTAAAAGTAAGGTGTGGTGTTCAAAAGGGTGCAAAATAAATAACAAATTGGAGCGAAACTCATTGAGGAATTTCATCGAGAAACTGAACTTATATTATTTTATAGGAGACGAAGACATGGACCGTGACGTGACGAGCGTGCCGGGCATGGAGGACATCCTCCGGCGCCGAGACCTGCCGAGTTTCTGCCGAGTCGCCGACCTCTCCGACTGGCTCCTCCAGTACGTGACGACGCAGACCCTCCAGACCACCAGAGCCCGAGCCCTCATCCTCAACAGCTTCGACCAACTCGAGGGCCCCGCCATTTCCCAGATTCGAACCCACTTCCCCAACCTCTACACAATCGGACCTCTCCACTCGCACCACAAATCCAGACTCGTCGTCATCTCCGTCGTCGCCACCACCATCGTCAGCAAGCAACAGTCTCTGGGAAGTCGACCGTAGTTGTATCTCTTGGCTCGACAAGCAACCTCCGAAGTCAGTCATCTACGTGAGCTTCGGGAGCGTCACGACTCTTACCAGACACGACTTCACGGAGTTCTGGTACGGCCTCGTGAACAGCGGGAGGCGCTTCCTGTGGGTCATGCGGCCGGACTCCCTCGCCGATGGCGGCAACGGTGCGGTCCCGGAGGAGCTGAGGGAGGCAGCGGCGGAGAGGGGGTGCATCATTCGGTGGGCCCCGCAGGAAGAGGTCCTGGAACATGGCTCCGTCGCGGCGTTCCTGACGCACAGCGGGTGGAACTCGACGCTGGAGAGCGTGGTCGCCGGGAAGCCGATGGTGTGTTGGCCGTTCTCGGCGGACCAGCAGTTGAACAGCCGGCTGGTGAGCCACGCGTGGAAGGTGGGGCTCGACATGAAGGACGTGTGCGACAGGGAGGTGGTGGAGAGGATGGTGAACGAGGTGATGGGGGAGAGGAAGGAGGAATTCGCAGCGGCGGCCGGTGACTTGGCGAGGAGGGCGAGGGACGCCGCTAGCGAAGGTGGGTCCTCGTGGGATAATCTGGACCGCTTGATTGAGGATATAAGGTCCATGAAGCCCAGTAGCTGAAGCCCAACGTTGTCTTGTGATTTCTTCTGTTTTAGAAGTAGAGGATTATTAGAATTCCAAAAGTTCCAATAACATACACCAATGGATACTTATCGGTGTTTCTTTTAATGTCTCGATCTCATAATCGTTAATATATTTATATCAAATTGTCGTGGTAAATAGACGTGCGAATATTAATGGAGACAATCTTTATTTCCATTTAATTATAAGGAAATGACACTTTTTTGGGCTCTAAGGTCACACCATTGAACTTTTCAAGGTCTTCCGTTGTGATCGCCAGAATACGTACTTTCTCTTTCACTCTATCATAAAATCATCATCAATTTCATTCTTATGACTTGATGCTCATCTATCGATACTGTATCCATCGTTTCGCATATCATCTCTTCATTGGATTTGTTCGTTTAAGATAAAAAATAAAAAAAGAAATTCTATATTTTATTGTAACACAATATACAAGAAATGACAATTGTTAAACCATAGAATTATATAAAAATTTATATACAAGATACACGAGATATTCTAAATACCAGTGAAATTCCATAAACCGCATATATTGTTCAGTTGAATGGCAAGGTAGTGGATCAAATATATTATATGCATCACTCTCAAAGAAAAGGTGATTGTAGAGAAACCAATTAGAGCTTTGTAACCTTTTCCATAAATAAGATTATTATTATTCATATTATTATTAAGGTAGGTATCTTGATAACTTACAAAAGGTAGGTGATATAGTGATCTATTAGGGTAGTGTGACTTGTAATCTTTTCCATAAATAATAATAATAATAATGATAATAATATCATCGCTGTCCTTGTCGTCATCATCATTATTGTAACTTTGAGGAAATCGATGATCGACGGCTATAATAATATAATATACATGTCGATGATCCTTCCTATTCGAGGGCCCAAGTACAAAAACCCATCATTTATTATCACCTTGTATCCAAGATAAAAGAAAAAACCATCACCTCGTGTTTATATATATATTTTTAAAAAAGGCTAATTTTCTAATTATTATCAACATGTGATAGATTAGAACGATAAGAGTAAAGTTTGGTCATTTATGACAAAATTATTGAAAACTTGAAAAAATTAACAAAAAATAGAGTCGACAATCTCATATGCAACTGTCAATTTAATGAAATAAAGCTACCATTAAGATAGTGGCATTGAAGAAATCGTCAAGATAGTTGAGTCATTGTAACTGTTTCGATAATCATTTGAAATCTCTATTTGCAATCTCCCTTTGCAACTTTCGTTTGTGACCTCTGTTAACAATTGTCAATTGTAACTTTAAATAGTACTCTCTCAAGCCCTTGGCACACAAATAAACAAACAAGTTATCTTTCTATTCCTGCACTTTAGTTATAAACTCCACTTAAATTTCAATGTGTTTCTTAACTATATTTGCAATGGGTTCCTTCACATTGTGTGTTTCTTAATGAATAAAGCAACCATTAAAATAGTAAAGTCAAAGAAATCATCAAGATAGTTGAGTCATTGTGATTGTGCTATAATCATTTGTAATCTGTATTTGCAATCCCCATTTGCAACTTCCATTTATATCCTTTGTTGATAACCGTCAATTGTAACTTTAAATAGTACTCTCTGAAGCTCGTGGCACACAAATAAACAAACACGTTATCTTTATATTCCTGCACTTTGGTAATAAACTTCGCTTAAATTTCAATGCATTTCTTAAATATAGTTTCTATATCCATGTCATCAATTAAACTTCAACATGTATCTCTACTATATATTCTGGATGCTTCATTATCCATTAAATTCTAGCATTACATCTTTACGTCCTCAAGCTTTGTCATCAACTAAATTTTGATGTAATATGTGTACTTCCGGTTCCATTTAAGTTTATTATGTTCTTAAGTTTTTTCATTAATTAAATTTCAACACAATTTGTGTATGTTCAGTTCCTTTTGCAATGAAGTTATCATTCTATTGTCTATATATGATATTTCTTGTCCAAAATCGCCACCAAACCGTCTCCTCTTTTTGATGAAAGATATTTCGTTGGGGAGAATTACCAAAAAGGTCATAAATCTATTGTAATTGTGCCAATTCAATTCTAAACATTTTCTTTTAGCCAATTTAGTTCTAAACCTTTTATAATTATGCTAGTTTAGTCTATCCAAGCCAAAATTGGTCGACCGGCACTGATGTGGACACCAGCTGGTGATGGCCGTCCAACAAAAGCCGATATGGCAATTTTTTAATATACATACATATATATTCTAATTTTAAAATGATTCTTGAATTCTTGAATTCTTTTTTTTTTTCCACATTTTCCTTCCTTTGGCTAGTCGGCACTGGTTGGAGGCGATGGTCGGTGAGGCTACTCGTCCCCACCGGCCACTAGCGAAGGCAAGGCTGCTTTCGCCAAATCTAACAAGGCTCGGCCTTGCCTAGCCATGGGGAGGTCGAGCCTTGCCGTCCCTGGGCGAGGAGCCTCATCGGCCACCGGCGAGGTTGACCCTCGCTTTGGCTGGGCGAGGCCTCGCCTAGCTAAGGCGACGGTCCACCTCGCCAGTGTCTAGCAAGGCCGCTGTCACCATATTTGGCAAGGCTCGACCTCGCCTAGCCATGTTGAGGTCAAGCCTTGCCGTCCTTAAGCGAGGAGCCTCGCCTAGCAACGAGAAGGCTAACCAACCAAAGGAAGGAGAAGTGGATGAAAAAAAAAATTCGAAAAAATATTCAAAAATTCAAAAAACAATTTATAAATGCCATGTCAACTTTCGCTAGACAGTCGTCACCGCTAGCATCCACGTCAGTGCTGACCAGCCAGTTTTGGCCGGATGGACTAAACTAGCACAATTGTAAAAGGTTTAGGACTAAATTGGTAAAAAAAAAAATATATATATATATAACTGAATTGGTACAATTGCAATAGGTTTATGACTTTTTAATAATTTCCCTATTTCGTTGTGGAGTCAAATTCTAGCACAACATCTTTTTGTACGCTTGCTGGGAAGAGTGTGGTCGATTGAGGAACTACAATGCCAAAAACAAGGAATCATCTAGAACCTAATCATGCTATGGACAACAACCCTAGCAATACGACTACCCAATCTGAGACCTCAATTGCTCCAACAATAGAGTCAAGCCAAGGAAGCAACATCAAAATCTCGTGGCACTTTATAGAGAAGCAGAAGAGGGAGTTAGCACGGAAGCTTACTTTGATGGTTACCATGAATAGAACTATAGAATAAGACGACGAATCCAATAGCAAGACATGTTTCTAACATGGTTGGGTCAATGGTCGTCAATGTAATCGATGATGTCATGTCAAGGCTCGAGACATTCAATGAGTCCATGCCGATTCAACGAAACATAATGGCTTCCATGTATGTTCCTCCAACTCTTAATCAATTGAATAGTGGAAAAAATTAAGGCCAAGCAATTCCAATATCATTGAGGATTTTATAAAAGCCTAAAAATCTTATCTACCCTAAATGTAGGGAGTAGAGAGGCCAAGTTTATTGATCTATCTACCTTGAAACTAGGAGGCGGGATAAATGTCAACTTGTGGATCTTGGTCAAGTGGTTGAACTTGTGTTGCAATAATTAGGTACCAATAGATGAATGGTCAAGTCAGTATAAGAGGCCTTATCCTAATTAGGTTAACACTACACCTTACCCAAGAGAATTCAAAACTCCTAACTTTGCTATTTTCACTAGCAAAGATGACCAATCAACTGTCATTCATTGCCTACTATGGAGAGGTAGAAATAAATGAATTCCTTAGACTTAGGTTGTTCCATGTGTCTTTATTAGAAACTGCATTTACTTAGTATATGAATTTATCTCATAATTCAAATTGCATTTGGGTTGAGATGGAAAGACAATTTCATTTCACTTTTATAGAACGATACTTAAGATATCGATTTTTGATTTGGCCAAAATCTATGAATATGACAATGAGTCGGTTAGTTAGTTTGTTGCTTGATTCAAGAAGGTTACAAATAGATGCCTTACTTCATTCTCAAAGAAAGAATTCACAAATTTGGCTTTCGGTAGATTAAAATCCAATCTTGGAAAAATATTCAATGGCCAAAATTTTCCCAATTTATTCCAATTGGCAACGAGAGTGTATAAGTATGAGCAACTACTTACAACGTGAATTAACTGGAGGATTGCATCAACTATTTTCATGTAATTTGTTGAACATTTACCAAACAACCAATTCCAATATCATTGAGGATTTTATAAAAGCCTAAAAATCTTATCTACCCTAAATGTAGGGAGTAGAGAGGCCAAGTTTATTGATCTATCTACCTTGAAACTAGAAGGCGAGATAAATGTCAACTTGTGGATCTTGGTCAAGTGGTTGAACTTGTGTTGCAATAATTAGGTACCAATAGATGAATGGTCAAGTCAGTATAAGAGGCCTTATCCTAATTAGGTTAACACTACACCTTACCCAAGAGAATTCAAAACTCCTAACTTTGCTATTTTCACTAGCAAAGATGACCAATCAACTGTCATTCATTGCCTACTGTGGAGAGGTAGAAATAAATGAATTCCTTAGACTTAGGTTGTTCCATGTGTTTTTATTAGAAACTGCATTTACTTAGTATATGAATTTATCTCATAATTCAAATTGCATTTGGGTTGAGATGGAAAGACAATTTCATTTCACTTTTATAGAACGATACTTAAGATATCGATTTTTGATTTGGCCAAAATCTATGAATATGACAATGAGTTGGTCAGTTAGTTTGTTGCTTGATTCAAGAAGGTTACAAATAGATGCCTTACTTCATTCTCAAAGAAAGAATTCACAAATTTGGCTTTCGGTAGATTAAAATCCAATCTTGGAAAAATATTCAATGGCCAAAATTTTCCCAATTTATTCCAATTGGCAACGAGAGTGTATAAGTATGAGCAACTACTTACAACGTGAATTAACTGGAGGATTGCATCAACTATTTTCATGTAATTTGTTGAACATTTACCAAACAATCAATTCCAATATCATTGAGGATTTTATAAAAGCCTAAAAATCTTATCTACCCTAAATGTAGGGAGTAGAGAGGCCAAGTTTATTGATCTATCTACCTTGAAACTAGAGGCGGGATAAATGTCAACTTGTGGATCTTGGTCAAGTGGTTGAACTTGTGTTGCAATAATTAGGTACCAATAGATGAATGGTCAAGTCAGTATAAGAGGCCTTATCCTAATTAGGTTAACACTACACCTTACCCAAGAGAATTCAAAACTCCTAACTTTGCTATTTTCACTAGCAAAGATGACCAATCAACTGTCATTCATTGCCTACTGTGGAGAGGTAGAAATAAATGAATTCCTTAGACTTAGGTTGTTCCATGTGTTTTTATTAGAAACTGCATTTACTTAGTATATGAATTTATCTCATAATTCAAATCGCATTTGAGTTGAGATGGAAAGACAATTCATTTCACTTTTATAGAACGATACTTAAGATATCGATTTTTGATTTGGCCAAAATCTATGAATATGACAATGAGTTGGTCAGTTAGTTTGTTGCTTGATTCAAGAGGGTTACAAATAGATGCCTTACTTCATTCTCAAAGAGAGAATTCACAAATTTGGCTTTCGGTAGATTAAAATCCAATCTTGGAAAAATATTCAATGGCCAAAATTTTCCCAATTTATTCCAATTGGCAACGAGAGTGTATAAGTATGAGCAACTACTTACAACGTGAATTAACTGGAGGATTGCATCAAATATTTTCATGTAATTTGTTGAACATTTACCAAACAATCAATTATTTAAAAATTTATGAATGACATTGTACATTGAATCAACATTTAGAGATTATTGGTGTCATTTTCCATTTTAAGAAAGAGTATTGGACCCTTCCACCATTTACCTCATTTAATATTAGAATTGTAAGAAGAGCTAACCCTCTAGAGAAAAAAGCACAATGCGTCGGCTCAGCGAAAGGAGAGTAGACCCCATTACAGCAGTGTCCCGTGACAGCAACCTTTCCTAGCATTGCTTCCACATAAGATCACTGTATTCAATAATGACAACATAATGTACACTTTGTTCGTATGCGACAGATCTCGGTAGTAAGAGGATGACGACTATAAAACAAACCGTTCTGTCAGAAAAGAGTAAGGGTATAAGTGCTGACCATTCCACTAGCAAAGTGGAACACGAATGCAATCAGAGGATCCAAAAGACGGCAATGGATCCACCGCCTGTTCCTCCTCCTCATGTCATCATCTTTCCTTTAGCTGCTCAAGGCCATGTGAACTCCATGCTCAAGCTCGCCGAGCTTCTCGCCATCTCCGGCCTCCGCATCACCTTCATCAACTCCGAACACATCCACCATCGCCTCCTCCAACATGCCGACATTCAAGCCCGTTTCGCTGCCTACCCGGACTTCCAATTCAAGGTCATATCGGATGGCTTCCCGATAGACCACCCGAGGGCCGGCGACCATGCCTTGACCACATTCAATTACGTCAAGAGCATAACCAAGCAGCTGTTCGAAGAGTTGGTGTCAGCTCCGGACCGGCCTGTGACCTGTATCATTGCTGATGGAATCCTGAGCTTCACCATTGATTTCGCTGGAGACCTCGGAGTTCCAGTCATCGCGTTCCGCACGATAAGCGCTAGTTGCTTCTGGACTTTTTTCTGTATTCCGCGCATGATTGAGAGTGGAGACCTCCCCATCAAAGGTAATATTCCCACTTCAGCATTCCCTGAACCTGTTGATTCTGTTTAATTTTGAGAAAAGCTTGATCTAAAAGTAAGGTGTGGTTTTCAAAAGGTGCAAAAGAAGTCGGAGTGAAACTCGTTTAGGAATTTCATCTAGAAACTGAACTTATATTATTTTATAGGAGACGAAGACATGGACCGTGACGTGACGAGCGTGCCGGGCATGGAGGACATCCTCCGGTGTCGAGACCTGCCGAGTTTCTGCCGAGTCGCCGACCTCTCCGACTGGCTCCTCCAGTACGTGACGACGCAGACCCTCCAGACCACCAGAGCCCGAGCCCTCATCCTCAACAGCTTCGACCAACTCGAGGGCCCCGCCATTTCCCAGATTCGAACCCACTTCCCCAACCTCTACACAATCGGACCTCTCCACTCGCACCACAAATCCAGACTCTCGTCGTCATCCCCGTCGTCGCCACCACCATCGTCAGCAAGCAACAGTCTCTGGGAAGTCGACCGTAGTTGTATCTCTTGGCTCGACAAGCAACCTCCGAAGTCAGTCATCTACGTGAGCTTCGGGAGCGTCACGACTCTTACCAGACACGACTTCACGGAGTTCTGGTACGGCCTCGTGAACAGCGGGAGGCGCTTCCTGTGGGTCATGCGGCCGGACTCCCTCGCCGATGGCAGCAACGGTGCGGTCCCCGAGGAGCTGAGGGAGGCAGCGGCGGAGAGGGGGTGCATCGTTGGATGGGCCCCGCAGGAAGAGGTCCTGGACCATGGCGCCGTCGCGGCGTTCCTGACGCACAGCGGGTGGAACTCGACGCTGGAGAGCGTGGTCGCCGGGAAGCCGATGGTGTGTTGGCCGTTCTTGGCGGACCAGCAGTTGAACAGCCGGCTGGTGAGCCACTTGTGGAAGGTGGGGCTCGACATGAAGGACGTGTGCGACAGGGAGGTGGTGGAGAGGATGGTGAACGAGGTGATGGGGGAGAGGAAGGAGGAATTCGCAGCGGCGGCCGGTGACTTGGCGAGGAGGGCGAGGGACGCCGCTAGCGAAGGTGGGTCCTCGTGGGATAATGTGGACCGCTTGATTGAGGATATAAGGTCCATGAAGCCCAGTAGCTGAAGCCCAACGTTGTCTTGTGATTTCTTCTGTTTTAGAAGTAGAGGATTATTAGAATTCCAAAAGTTCGAATAACATACACCAATGGATACTTATCGGTATTTCTTTTAATGTCTGAATCTCATAATCGTTAATATATTTGGATCATATTGTCATGGTGAATAGATGCAAATATTAATGGAGGCAATCTTTATTTTCATTTCATTATAGGGGAAATACACTTTCCTAGGCAGTAAGGCTACACCATTGAACTTTTCAAGATTTCCATTATCGCCAGAACAGGTTGCTTTTTCTTTCACTCTATCATAAAATCATCGTCAATTTCATTCCCACTACTTAATGCCCATTTATCGATACCGTGATGGAGAGGCTCATTCCCTGAACTATATGCCATCGGACCCCTCCACGTCCATCTCAAATTCGGACTAACGGCGGCCAGAGCCAATGTGCTGGTCTCGAGAAATAATGGGATCTTGAGAGAGGATAGAAGCTGCATGCGTTGGCTCGACAATCAGCCGCCGAAGTCGGTGGTTTACATGAGCTTCGGGAGTATTGTGGTGATCACTAGGGACCAGGTCATGGAGCTCTGGTACGGTTTGGTCAACAGTGGGTGAGATTCTTGTGGGTGTTGAGGCCAGACTCGGTGGCCGAGCAAGACGGCAGTGACCGGATCCTTGCTGAGCTCGTGGAGGCGACGACCGAGAGAGGGTACCGTTGAATTTTTGATCTTCTCATGAGGAATCTACCTAAGCTTTCTCATCATATGAAACTTTAGTGACAGATACTTTGCGCCATTGTCATACCGAGCTGGCAGTTCTCTGCTAAAAATCGATGCATCACTTCTGAAAATAGCTCACCGTCGCGTCGCGTGTTCCCAACAGGTATCTAGAGGAGTGGGCACCGCAAGACAAGGTCCTAGCGCACTGGACCATCGTCTGCTTCCTGAGCCACAGCGGGTGAAACTCGACCCTATAGGCCGTAGCCGCCGGCATCCCCATGATCTGCTGGCCATGCTTCGCCGACCAGCTGCTGAACAGCAGGTTTGTGGGCCAGGTGTGGCGAAACAGGGCAGATGCGAAAGACATGTGCAATAGAGTTGCGAACGAGAGGGCAGTGAGAGATCTGATAAATCCGGAGAGGCGAGACAATGGCGAGATCAGAGATTCTACAGAGAAGATGGCGAAGCTTGCCAGAACCAGTTCGGGCTTCGAAGGCTTGTCGTATTGCCATCTGGAAAGGTTGATCCTGGATATCAAGAACAGGGCAGCTCATCAAAATTGAATCACGAATTCGAATGATTATTGAAATACGCTTACTCGAGATGTAAGGAAATGTAGATGCCTCTAGTGGTGGCTAGAATAAAGAGAGAAAGTATCAAAACTATGCATTTCAATCGGCATGAGATCTCGGATTCAACTCATACTCGGTGTAGTCCCTTGCAGCCGAGTGACGAGGAAGTATTTCCGTGCGAATCTTCTAATGTAGATGACCTATATTTGATCGGATTTAGAAGGTGGATTTAAAATCTGGTGCACAAATGATGACTTAAGTTACCACCGGACTTTTATGGTGAAAGGAAATTTGGGAGAAAATTAAAACAGACAAATCATGAAACTAGAAGGGAAGGATCCTTGCCTCCGCATAGTGTTGTGTTGATATCCTCATATGTTCTAACCTTCAATCTTTGAGAGGTGACCACACAACAACAATGCTACTTAAACCCAATCAACTTTAGATTTATTGTACAGATGTCAATTCAATCCTAAACTTTTTAATTTTGCCAATTTAATCATAAATCTTTGCACAAAATTCAAATATAGTTATTCCAATCAATTTTCGTTAGAAATCGCTAACATGATGGTTTAATCATTGTAGACCATTCTACGTGGCATACTCTTACATCAACGATTTCTAGTAAAAATTGACTTGAGGGATTACATCGAAATTTTGCACAAAAGTCTAAGATTAGATTGACAAAATTAGAAAAAGTTAGGATTGAATTGGCATCTATACAATAAATTTAGATTGATTGGACAATTTCCCTTCGATGTACACAAATTACATTCTTAACTGAAGATGTCAAAGTTTTTAAGGCCATTAGCATGTAGTACCTCCTAAGCATCCACAACAAACCTTTCTCAAGCTTCGTTTGTTTTATTAAAAAAAAATGATTTGGAAAATATTTTCCAAGAATTGATTGGTTGTATTGCTTGAAATAATTAGTCAATGAAAAATGTTTTCATTTTGACAACAATTTATACCCAAAAATTTTCGTGGATGATGAAAATTTTTCACTAAAATGTTTAGAGAAAATTAAGGCTCCCTTTCTTACTAGAAGAGAAAATTATTTTGTCCCAATAAAAATTTATTATTTTCAGTCCATGGAAAATGTTTTTGGTAGATCGGATTAGTTTTCCCTCATCCAAACACTAAAAGTCAAAAAATAAATTCCCAAAAATAATTTTCTTTCAAACAAACAACAATAAAACTACAGCAAAATAAGAAACAATGCGTTAGGTCAGAGAAAGGAGAGTAGAGACCACTATCTCCTGACAGCAACCATTCATTGCATTGCTTCAATGATACATGATAAAGTTATAGTAAAATTCATCAGGCGTGAGCATTTCTCACTTTATAATTAGGGTGTTTTTCTGTAGAATTAGGATCCGTCGATCCATGTTAATAATCTGACCCAAAAAAAAAAAAAAAAAAACTCCATGTTAAGAAAGACACAAACCAAATACGGAAATAAAGTTAGACACTTTTTTCACGTGTGATACGATGTCAATAGTAAAAGTGTTTTCGTGGTCTATACAGTCAAGTAATAAAGCTGCCGAGTGAACTCAGGGCCGCCCTTGACCTGCTGGGTTTAAACTACGGGACAAGGGCACCGCATCGCGAGGCATATGCTGAAATCGTACTAAAAGGCCAAGTTGGCTTTTGCGGCATAGCATTACCGACAAAACTTGGTAAATTATTGCTGGAAGGAGGAAACAGGACCAGGTACAGAACCTTGAGGATTTTATTGCATTTTTTCAAATGCTTAGAGCTTGATGAACTTTAGGGCAAACATTATAATTTCTTCCCTAATTTTCTCATATTTTTTATTTTGAATATCACGTGATCATATTTTTTATTTAAAAAAAAAAAACTTGCATTCCCTACTGTGGAGCTACAAAAGATTCTTAAGACAAAAGCGTGGAACATCATCGATTACGTAACTTACCAAAAAAAAACATCATCCATTACGTAAGATGACCAGACCCTGATTCTCTTTTGTGTTCTTGAACTTGCTGCTATGCAACATTCCAATTTCCATCAGCAATCGATGCAAAATCGACAAAATCAAGCAGATGCATGGCCATACCATGATGATCCCATGTTGATCCGTCAGTATGCTGCCTTGCCAAGGAAGATCAGTTCTCCAACATCACAGAGGTTTCGCGATTATTATTGTTTCGAGGGGGACTAAGGCCTGCATCAGAACAGAATTCACATCTTGAAGAAAGTCTCTGGCCTAACGCAGATCTGAATCAACTTTAAACTTTCGCCTAATCAAGCTGCACACCAGGAATCTGAGGGCAGCCTGTCACACGTTGGGGTTGAACTCAGAGGACAAGAACACGCCGCAGCATGTGGCGTCTTATAAAGACGGCGGCTTAAAAAAAAGAATTTGTCAGAAAAAGGGGAGAAAGCCGATAAGAATCGCCCCACTGGAATCGATTTTTTGATTCTGTGTCAATGGGTGGTCATGATCAGGTCATTATCTCGCACGAAAAGTTGACGGAATCGAACCCTTCGGCCTCCATCCTGGGTTGATGAATGTTTTTTCATCTGCGGCTGCAATTTTTCAAAAGCATACATGACTGAGTTTCATAGTTTTCTCAACAATTTTCTAGACATCATCACGAGCACGACTCCATGGAATCACTCTTTTCACTCCATAATGGAGAGAACTGTCATTTGTTGCATGTATTTGCATTAGCGGTTTTTATCGGAGAATGATTCTCTAACGGCCATTCTGTATCCTCGTGGAAGCCATGATAACTTTAGGCAATCGATACATTAGCTGCAAATTTCATAACTATCCTATTAACATGAAAGAAAAAGCTCAACAAGACAGCAGGGAAAATTTTCAAAAAAAATCTAAAGTTTATTTGTATGGCGAACAATTTAATATTAAATATTTTAATTTGGCCAATTAATTATAAACATTTTGATGATTTACCATCGTAATCCTTCAAGTCAATTTTGTTTAGAAACATAACCAATTTTTGCAAGTTCTTTTTAATTTTTTTTTCTTTCATTTCTTTTTTCTTTTTCAACTCTAAGCTGACAAGGTTGTCAACCACAAGTAAGGGTGTCGGGCTTTACTTAAATCTAGACGAATTGTCAAATTGTTTAATATTAAGAATTGTGTTAAAGAAATTAGAATTTGCTACGCATTTCCCTACATATTTTTGATAATTTTCCCAAAGGGAGCGGACCATATCCTGTGGTTGTCTTGCAGTGGTCACTTGAAAGTGAAGAAAATAATATTCTTTCCGGATCTCCACTTCCAAAGAGGGTAAGGAGGCGACATTTTTTTATTATAAAAGGGGAACACGAATCGAAACATAGCATCCAAAAGACCGCAATGGATCCATCGGCTGTTGCTCCTCCTCATGTCGTCATCTTTCCTTTAGCTGCTCAAGGCCATGTGAACTCCATGCTCAAGCTCGCCGAGCTTCTCGCCCTCTCCGGCCTCCGCATCACCTTCATCAACTCCGAACACATCCACCATCGCCTCCTCCAACATGCCGACATTCAAGCCCGTTTCGCTGCCTACCCGGACTTCCGTTTCAAGGTCATATCGGATGGCTTCCCGATAGACCACCCGAGGGCCGGCGACCACGCCATGACCACATTCAATTACGTCAAGAGCATAACCAAGCAGCTGCTTGAAGAGCTGGTGTCAGCTCCGGATCGGCCCGTGACCTGTATCATTGCTGATGGAATCCTGAGCTTCACCATTGATTTCGCTGGAGACCTCGGAGTTCCAGTCATCGCTTTCCGCACGATAAGCGCTAGCTGCTTCTGGGCTTATTTCTGTATTCCGCGCATGATTGAGAGTGGAGACCTCCCCATCAAAGGTAATGTTCCCACTTAGGCATTCCCTGACCTCTTGATTCTATTCAATTTTGAGAAAAGCTTGACCTAAAAGTAAGGTGTGGTGTTCAAAGGGTGCAAAATAAATAACAAATTGGAGTGAAACTCATTGAGGAATTTCATCGAGCAACTGAACTTCTATTATTTTATAGGAGACGAAGACATGGACCGTGACGTGACGAGCGTGACGGGAATGGAGGACATCCTCCGGTGCCGAGACCTGCCGAGTTTCTGCCGAGTCGCCGACCTCGCCGACTGGCTCCTCCAGTATGTGACGACGCAGACCCTCCAGACCACCAGAGCCCGAGCCCTCATCCTCAACAGCTTCGACCAACTGGAGGGCCCCGCCATTTCCCAGATTCGAACCCACTTCCCCAACCTCTACACAATCGGGCCTCTCCACTTGCACCACAAATCCAGACTCTCATCGTCGTCGCCGTCGTCGCCACCACCATCGTCAGCAAGCAACAGTCTCTGGGAAGTCGACCGGAGTTGTATCGCCTGGCTCGACAAGCAACCACCGAAGTCGGTCGTCTACGTGAGCTTCGGGAGCATCACGACTCTCAACAGACACGACTTCACGGAGTTCTGGTACGGCCTCGTGAACAGCGGGAGGCGCTTCCTGTGGGTCTTGCGGTCGGACTCCCTACCCGAAGGCAGCAGCGGCGCCGTCCCGGAGGAGCTGAGGGAGGCGGCGGCGGAGAGGGGGTGCATCGTGGGGTGGGCCCCACAGGAGGAGGTCCTGCACCACGGCGCCATCGCAGCGTTCCTGACGCACAGCGGATGGAACTCGACTCTGGAGAGCGTGGTCGCTGGGAAGCCGATGGTGTGTTGGCCGTTCTTCGCGGACCAGCAGGTGAACAGCCGGCTGGTGAGCCACGCTTGGAAGGCGGGGCTCGACATGAAGGACGTGTGCGACAGGGAGGTGGTGGAGAGGATGGTGAACGAGGTGATGAGGGAGAGGAAGGAGGAATTCGCGGCGGCGGCCGGCGAGTTGGCGAGGAGGGCGAGGGACGCGGCGAGCGAAGGTGGGTCCTCGTGGGATAATCTGGACCGCTTGATTGAGGATATAAGGTCCATGAAGCCCAGTAGCTGAAGTCCAACGTTGTCTTGTGATTTCTTCTGTTTTTGAAGTAGAGGATTATTAGAATTCCAAAAGTTCAGATAACATACACCAATGGATACTTATCGGTGTTTCTTTAATGTCTCAATCTCATAATCGTTAATATATTTAGATCATATTGTCGTGGTAAATAGACGCACGAATTAATGGAAACAATCTTTATTTCCATTTAATTATAAGGAAATGGCACTTTCTTGGGCTCTAAGGCCACACCATTGAACTTTTCAAGGTCTTCCATTGTGATCGCCATAATACGTACTTTCTCTCTTCTTCTTTTTTTTTTTTTTTTTACGTACTTTCTCTTTCACTCTATCATAAAATCATCATCAATTTCATTCTTACAACTTGATGCTCATCTATTGATACTATATCCATCGTTTCGCATATCATCTCTTCATTGGATTTGTTCGTTTAAGATAAAAAATAAAAAAAAATTCTATATTTCATTGTAACACAATATACAAGAAATGAGAATCGTTAAACCATAGAATTATATAAAAAATTATATACAAGATACACGAGATATTCTAAATACTAGTGAAATTCCATAAACCGCATATATTGTTCAATTGAATGGCAATGTAGCGGATCAAATATATTATATGCATCACTCTCAAAAAGAAGAGGTGATTGTAAAGAAACCGATTAGAGCTTTGTAACCTTTTCCATAAATAAGATTATTATTATTAATATTATTATTAAGGTAGGTATCTTGGTGACTTACAAAAGGTAGGTGATATAGTGATCTACTAGGTAGTGTGACTTCTAATCTTTTCCATAAATAATGATAATAATAATATCATCGCTGGTCCTTGTGGTCATCATCATTATTGTAACTTTGAGGAAGTCGACGATCGACAGCTATAATAATATAATATACATGTCGATGATCCTTCCTATTCGAGGGCCCAAGTACAAAAACCCATCATTTAATATCACCTTGTATCCAAGATAAAAGAAAAAACCATCACCTCGTGTTTATTTTTTTTTTAAAGGCTAATTTTCTAATTATTATCAACATGTGACATAATAGATCAATAAGAGTAAAGTTTGGTCATTTATGACAGAATTATCGACAACTTGAAAAAATTAACAAATAGTAGAGTTGACAATCTCATATGCAACTGTCAATGTAATGAAATAAAGCTACCATTAAGATAGTGGCATTGAAGAAATCATCAAGGTAGTTGAGTCATTGTAACTGTTTCGATATTCATTTGTAATCTCTATTTGCAATCTCCCTTTGCAACTTTCATTTGTGACCTCTGTTAACAACTGTCAATTGTAACTTTAAATAATACTCTTTGAAGCCCTTGGCACACAAATAAACAAACAAGTTATCTTTCTATTCCTGCACTTTAGTTATAAACTCCACTTAAATTTCAATATGTTTCTTAACTATATTTGCAATGGGTTCCTTCACATTGTGTGTTTCTTAATGAATAAAGCAACCATTAAAATAGTAAAGTCAAAGAAATCATCAAGATAGTTGAGTCATTGTGACTATGCAATAATCATTTGTAATCTGTATTTGCAATCCCCATTTGCAACTTCGGTTTATAAGCTCTGTTGACAACCGTCAATTGTAACTTTAAATAATACTCTCTGGAGCCCGTGGCACACAAATAAACAAACATATTATATTTATATTCCTACACTTTAGTAATAAACTTTGCTTAAATTTCAATGCGCTTCTTAAATATAGTTTCTATATCCATGTCATCAGTTAAACTTCAACATGTATCTCTGCTATATATTCCGGATGCTTCATTATCCATTAAATTCTGGCATTGCATCTTTACGTTCTCAAGCTTTGTCATCAACTAAATTTTCGATGTAATATGTGTACTTATGGTTCCATTTAAGTTAATTATGTTCTTAAGTTTTGGCGTCAATTAAATTTCAACACAATTTGTGTACGTTCAATTCCTTTTGCAATGAAGTTATCATTTTATTGTCTATATATGATATTTCTTGTCCAAAATCGCCACCAAACTATCTCCTCTTTTTTATGAAAGATATTTCGTTGGGGAGAATTACCAAAAAAGTCTTAAACCTATTGCAATTGTGCCAATTCAGTTCTAAACTTTTTCTTTTAGCCAATTTAGTTCTAAGCATTTTATAATTATGCCAATTTAGTCATCCGGCCAAAATTGGCCAGCCGACACTAACGTGGACGCCGGTTGGCAACGGTCGTTCGACAAAAGCTAACATGGCAATTTTTTAATATATATTATTTTTTCTAATTTTTAAATATTTTTTTAATTTTTGAATTCTTTTTTTTTTCCACGTTCTCCTTCCTTTGGCCGGTTGGCGCCGGCTGGAGGCAAGGACCGACGAGGGCCGATGAGGTCAGCCTCGCCAGCCAATGGCAAGGCTCGTCCCCGTTGGCCACTAGCAAAGGCAAGGCCGCTGTCACTAGATTTGGCAAGGCTCGGCCTTGCCTAGCCTTAGGGAGGTTGAGCCTCGCCGTCCCTGGGCGAGGAGCCTCGCCGGCCACCAGCAAGTTCGACCCTCGCCTTGGTTAGGCGAGGCCCCGCCGGCCACCGGCTAGGTTGACCCTCGCCTTGGCTGGGCGAGGCCCCCCCAGACCTGGCAAAGCTCGGCCTCACCTAGCTAAAGCAACGGTTGACCTTGCCAGTGGTTGGCAAGGCCACTGTCGCCAGATCTAGCAAGGCTCAACCTCGCCCAACCATGGCGAGGTCAAGCTTTGCCATCCCTGAGCGAGGAGCCTCACCAACCACCGGCGAGGTCAACCCTCGCCTTGGCTGGGCGAGGCCTTACCAAACCTGGCGAGGCTCGACCTCACCCAGCCAAGGCAACGATCAACCTCGCCAGTGGTCAGCGAGACTATTGTCGCCAGATCTGGCAAGGCTTGGCCTCGCCCAGCCATGGCGAGGTCGACCCTTGCCTTAGATCTAGCGAGGCTCGGCCCTACCCAGCCATGGCGAGGGTTGACCTCGCTAGTGCCGGCGAGCTTGACCCTCGCTAGATCTAGCGAGGCCTCGCCCAGCGACGAGGAGACCGGCCAACCAGAGGAAGGAGAAGTGGATGAAAAAAAATTTGAAAAAATATTTAAAAATTCAAAAAATAATTTATAAATGCCACGTCAACTTTCACTAGACAGCCGTCGCCAACCGGTGTCCACGTTAGTGCCGACCAGCCAATTTTGGTCGGATGGACTAAACTAGCACAATTGTAAAAGGTTTAGGACTAAATTAGCAAAAAAAAAAAAGTTTAAAAAATGAATTGGTATAATTGCAATAGGTTTATGAATTTTTTGGTAATTCCCCCTATTTCGTTGTGGAGTCAAATTCTAGCACATCTTTTTTGTACCCTTGCTGGGAAGAGTGTGGTCGATTGAGAAACTACGATGCCAAAAACAAGGAATCATCTAGAACCTAATCATGCTATGGACAACAACCCTAGCAATACGACTACCCAATCTAAGACCTCAATTGCTCCAGCAATAGAGTCAAGCCAAGAAGGCAACATCAAAATCTCATGGCACTTTATAGAGAAGCAGATGAGGGAGTTAGCACGGAAGCTTACTTTGGTGGTTACCATGAAGAGAACTATATAATAAGACGACGAATCACATAGCAAGACATATTTCTAACATGGTTAGGTCGATGGTCGTCAATGCAATTGATGATGTCATGTCAAGGCTCGAGACATTCAATGAATCCATGTCGATTCAACAAAACATAATGGCTTCCATGTATGTTCCTCCAACTCTTAATCAATTGAACGGTGGAAAAAATTTAGGCCAAGCAATTCCAATATCAATGAGGATTTTATAAAAGCCTAAAAATCTTATCCACCCTAAATGTAGGGAGTAGAAAGGCCAAGTTTATTGATCTATCTACCTTGAAACTAGGAGGCGGGATAAATGTCAACTTGTGAATCTTGGTCAAGTGGTTGAACTTGTGTTGCAACAATTAGGTACCGATAGATGAATGGTCAAGTCAGTATAAGAGGCCTTATCCTAATTGGGTTAACACTACACCTTACCCAAGAGAATTCAAAACTCCTAACTTTGCTATTTTCACTAGCGAAGATGACCAATCAACTATCATTCATTGCCTACTGTGGAGAGATAGAAATAAATGAATTCCTTAGACTTAGGTTGTTCCATGTGTCTTTATTAGAAATTGCCTTTATTTAGTATATGAATTTATCTCATAATTCAAATCGCATTTGGGTTGAGATTTGGGTTGAGATGGAAAGACAATTTCATTTTCACTTTTATAGAACGATACTTAAGATATTGATTTTTTATTTGGCTAGAATCTATGAATATGACAATGAGTCGATCAGTTGCTTGATTCAAGAGGGTTACAAATAGATGCCTTACTTCATTCTCAAAGAGAGAATTCACAAATTTGGCTTTCAGTAGATTAAAATTCAATCTTGGAAAAATATTCAATGGCCAAAATTTTCCCAATTTATTCCAATTGGCAACAAGAGTGTATAAGTATGAGCAACTACTTACAATGTGAATTAACTAGAGGATTGCATCAACTATTTTCATGTAATTTGTTGAACATTTACGAAACAATTAATTATTTAAAAATTCATGAATGACATTGTACATTGAATCAATATTTAGAGATTATTTGTGTCATTTTCCATTTTAAGAAAGAGTATTGGACCCACCCACCATTTACCTCATTTAATATTAGAACTGTAAGAAGAGCTAACCCTCTAGAGGAAAAAGCACAATGCGTCGGCTCAGCGAAAGGAGAGTAGACCCCATTACACCAGTGTCCCGTGACAGCAACCTTTCCTAGCATTGCTTCCACAATTAGACAAGATCACTGTATTCAAATACGACAACATAATGTACACTTTGTTCGTATGCGACACGTCTCAGTAGTAAGAGGATGACGACTATAAAACAATGACGACTACAAAACAAACCGTTCTGTCAGAAAAGAGTAAGGGCATAAGTGATAACCATTCCACTAGCAAAGTGGAACACGAATCTAATCAGAGGATCCAAAAGACGGCAATGGATCCACCGCCTGTTCCCCCTCCTCATGTCATCATCTTTCCTTTAGCTGCTCAAGGCCATGTGAACTCCATGCTCAAGCTCGCGGAGCTTCTCGCCATCTCCGGCCTCCGCATCACCTTCATCAACTCCGAACACATCCACCATCGCCTCCTCCGGCATGCCCACATCCAAGCCCATTTTGCTGCCTTCCCGGACTTCCGATTCAAGATCATATCGGATGGCTTCCCAATAGACCATCCAAGGCCCCCGTACCACTTCATGACCACATTCAATTACCTCAAGAGCATAACCAAGCAGCTGTTCGAAGAGTTGGTGTCAGCTCCAGATCGGCCCGTGACCTGTATCATTGCTGACGGGATCCTGACCTTCACCATTGATTTCGCTGGAGACCTTGGATTTCCAGTCATCGCGTTTCGGACGATAAGCGCAAGTTCCTTCTGGGCTTGTTTCTGTATTCCACGCATGATTGAGAGTGGCGACCTTCCCATCAAAGGTAATGTTCCCACTTCAGTATTCCCTGAACCTCTTGATTCTGTTCAATTTTGAGAAAAGCTTGATCAAACAGTAAGGTATTTTATTTTATTTTTATCGAAATTAAGGTATGGTGTTCAAAGGGTACTAAATAAATAAGAAGTTGGAGTGAAACTCATTGAGGAATTTCATCAAGCAATTGGACTTCTATTATTTTGTAGGAGACGAAGACATGGACCGTGACGTGACAAGCGTGCCGGGCATGGAGGACATCCTCCGGTACCGTGACCTGCCGAGTTTCTGCCGAGTCGCCGACCTCTCCGACCAGTTCCTCCAGTACGTGACGACTCAGACCCTCCAGACCACCGGAGCCCGAGCCCTCATCCTCAACAGCTTCGACCAACTGGAGGGCCCCGCCCTTTCCCAGATTCGAACCCAATTCCCGAACCTCTACACAATCGGCCCTCTCCACTCGCACCTGAGATCCAGACTCTCATCGTCGTCGCCGTCACCATCGTCAGCAAGCAACAGTCTCTGGAAAGTCGACCGTAGTTGTATCGCTTGGCTCGACACGCAACCACCGAAGTCGGTCATCTACGTGAGCTTCGGGAGCATCACGACTCTCAACAGACACGACTTCACGGAGTTCTGGTACGGCCTCGTGAACAGCGGGAGGCGCTTCCTGTGGGTCGTGCGGCCGGACTCCCTTGCCGAAGGCAGCAGCGGCGCCGTCCCGGAGGAGCTGAAGGAGGCGGCGGCGGAGAGGGGGTGCATCGTGGGGTGGGCCCCACAGGAGGAGGTCCTGCACCATGGAGCCGTCGCGGCGTTCTTGACGCACAGCGGGTGGAACTCGACGCTGGAGAGCGTGGTCGCCGGGAAGCCGATGGTGTGTTGGCCGTTCTTCGCGGACCAGCAGGTGAACAGCCGGCTGGTGAGCCACGCGTGGAAGGTGGGGCTCGACATGAAGGACGTGTGCGATAGGGAGGTGGTGGAGAGGATGGTCAACGAGGTGATGGGCGAGAGGAAGGAGGAATTCGCAGCGGCGGCCGGCGACTTGGCGAGGAGGGCGAGGGACGCCGCGAGCGAAGGTGGGTCCTCGTGGGATAATCTGGACCGCTTGATTGAGGATATAAGGTCGATGAAGCCCACTAGCTGAAGTCCACGTTGTCTTGTGATTTCTTCTGGAGTTGTTATTATTATTATTATTATTATTATTATTATTTTGGGGTCAAAATTTCTTCTGTAATTGAAGTGGAGGATTCTTGGAATTCCAGAAGTTCAAGTGACATACGCATCGGTGTTTCTTTTAATGTCTCAATCTCATAATCGTTAACATATTTAGCTATAAGATTCAAAGTTAAATACAAATTTACATTAAAAAAACCATAGATTATTTTGTCGATACACGGTAGATAGACGGAACATTAATAGAGACAATCTTTTGTTTAATTTAATAGGGGAAAGACACTTTCCTAGGCACTAGGACCACACCATTGTAACTTTTCAAGGTCTTCCATTGTGATTCCTAGAATAAGCTGCTTTCCTTTTCCCCCTATCAGAAAATCATTGGCGATTTTATTCCTACTTGATGCTCATATATTGTTACCGATGTCGATCATTTCGAATATAGTCTCTTCATTGTATTTGTTTTAAAAGAATGAATTCTATATTTTACTGGAATACAATACATAAGAAATGGCAGTTATTAAGGGCGCGTTTAGTAATAATTGTACTCCCGGGAGTAGATTATGATCAGAAATAATTCTTTTTTATTATGTTCTCAGAAACTGATTCTAAGTATTTTAAACCGTTTGGTAACTGTCCAAAATTTCTTATTCTGTAATAGAATTGCATTTGGTACCGTGCTCATTAATTCTGTTCCAAATCAATTTTTTTTTTTTTAATTTTTAAATAATTTTTTTACTTTTTTACTTTTTACTTTACTTTTCTTTTCTTTTTTTCCTTTTTCTCCTATTATTCTTCTTCTTCTTGGCCTGTCCCCGAACCGACAACCGGCTAAACGAGGGGCCGGTGACCTCACCGAGCCTCACCAGCGACCTCACCGGAGCATCCCCAAGGCCCTCGGCGAGGCTAACCCTTGTCGGCCGAGCCTCGCCGCAGTTGGGCGAGGCTCACGGTGGCCAGAGCCAACCACGCCGGGGCTGGGTGAGGCCTACCTGGTGAGCCTCATCGGGGCAGCCACTGGCGAGGCTCGGCCTCTCCAGATTTGGGGAGGCTGAGCCTCACCGGTGGCTGGGCTTGCCTCCGATGAGCTCGCTGGACCGGCGAATGGCGACCGGCGACGGTGGACGACAGCCGGCGGCAACGAACAGTGGTGGGCGTTGGTGGACAGCAGTTGGGAGATGGCCGAAGGGAAGAAGAAGAGTTGTTGGTTTTGATTCTCAAATTTATTCCTAGAACAAGAATCAACTTTTTTTTTTTTTATTCTTAATTCCACTTCCAATTTATTTCCGAAACAAAAATTTTACCAAACGCGATTATAAGCCCAAACTGATTCTGGGAACAAAGAATCAAAATTTAGCCATGTTTAAATGGTTACCAAACAGGGCTTAAGCCCTAGAATTATATGGAAAGATATGTATAAGATACACGCAATATTTCAAATATTAGTGAAATGTTTTAAATTGCATGGATGTTCAAATGCATGGCAATGTAGCGGAACAATATATTATACACATGACTCTCAAATTCATATGGGTCATCTTATCATTTATGTTGTATGGGACGCATCAGCAGTGATAAGCACAAATGTTACAATTTAGACTTATAGGCTAATGTGTTGCTTGGACAACACTTTTTTTAGAAGTAAGCCTAAATAGAAAAAAAAAATGGAATTTAAAATCCATGATTGGAGCAATCATGCACGAATGAATTTGATTTTCCTAAGACCATTCAATTTTATGAACGGACGCGATGAATCAAATTGCAACAAAATATGTTTCCGCTAGACAGCAGATTAAAGGACAATGATCCTGTTAATTGAAATCCCCCAGTGGAGGGGAGTGACAAGAGTGGTCCAATTTACTTTCCAATCAACAAGTCAATACTATGCCAACCGTAGTTTAATTGCCCTCGGTTGTAAATCCCATCAAGATTGTCATTTCAACAGGGAAGCTAAGGCAGCGCATGATAACGTTTATATTTCTCTAAATTTCTGTTCTTTTGTTTCCCGGAACAAAAAAAGAACAAAAATCCGTTTAGTAATGCCAAGTTATTTTTCTATTTCCTGGAATAGAAAGTTAGCCCGGGAATAGATTTGGAGCAGAAATGAAAAGTAAAAAAAAGTTGCTTCTTGTTCCCGAAAACAACTTCTAGAAATAAGCCAATTTTCTTTTTTATTTTTATTTTATTCCTCTCTCTTGCCGTGGCCACCTCCAACCGCTCGTCGTCGCCGCCGATTGCCACCACCGGTCACTGGTCGCTAGTTGCTGACCGCCGCCATCGGCCACCGACCGCCGGTTGCCATCGCCGATCGCCGCCGATTGCCGATCGCTACCCATTGCCCGGTTGCCGTGGTCGCTACCCATTGCCATCGGCCGCCACCGTCACCGCCGCCGCACGTCCGCCGACCACCAACCGTCATCACCGACCGCCCCTGCCTAGCCCATCGGCCGCCGCCTCCCGTAGCCGCCCATCCGCCTCCCGTAGCCGCCCATCCGCCTCCCGCGGCCAACGGCCGACAGGCTATGCGACGGCGGTCAGCAGCCGACGGACGTGCAGCGACGGCGGCGGGCGGCGGTTGGCGATCGACAATCCGTGAATAAAAATAAAAAACGAATAAATACAAAAAAGAATCGTTACGTTACCAAACGCATTTTTATTTTTTTCTATTCCAAGAATAGAAATTTTGTGTAGTTACCAAACGAACTTTTTTGCTCAGAAATTATTCCCCGGAATAAAAATAGAAAAGAACTATTTCTAAAAAAAAAAAAAAAAATCTTTCCTATCCAAGAAGCGTTGTAATGCATAGCCTAAAAGTTTCCTAGAATTAGACCAAGTACTCAGTCAATTCCTGAAGAGACCAATATGAAGAACCAGCGTCCGGGAGACACTCGTCCACCATCCTCTTCCAAGCCTTCAATTTCTCTCTCATCTCCTCCCCCCGAATCTCCTAATCGCATCCTCAATCCCTCTCCTCTCCACTTTGTATTCCAAATGCAACCCGTTCACCCTATGGCCACCGAAGAAGGGCATGCACATCATGGCACTGTCTCGTGGACAGTCTCTGGCGTCAAGTTCCACCCGATGTGCACCCAAACTTGCCAACTGCGGGGTGGGCCAGGACCCCAAGCGGCGGGGCTCACCTCGCAATGTAGTCCCTTCTGTCCAGGCTATCTAGGATTCCGCTCAGCAAGGCCTCGAGCCATTCCAACACCTGGACTGATCCGGGCCGGACCACCCAAAGGAAGCGATGTCCTCCGTTCGCGAGCTGCCGGGGGATTTCCAGGAATTGGACCTCGCCAATTCTTGAGAGGTGCCCGAAGCTCACGCAGAGGACCGAATTAAACTTATTTTGGTTGTCAAGCCACGAAATGGAGCCAACCGTGAAGACAGGGACGGCGAAGCATCGGCGACATTCAGCCAGTTTGGTCAGTTCAAGCTCTTCAAAGGAGTCGAGGATGAGGCCTCAAGAGACCTGGATGGTTTCAGCCATGGTGATGAATGATGATGAGCCTAAGGTCGGCGTCAAGGTCTTTTGTGTTGAGGACGTGAATGTCTTTTCACTTTGAGCGGAGGAAGTTCGGGCACCGCTCCTTCTAAGCGGGAATCTGTGAGGAATGAAATGCAGAATACGATTAATCTTGACCGGTGACTCGCCAAGCTATTGTTCTACAGTTTTTCACACAAATGAATTAAGGTGATCTAGATTCAGGTTAAATGAAAAAAAAAAATACTAATGACACATATGATTTATGAACTTTAGTTCAATATATAATGTGGTTCTTAAATTTTTAATTGTTTCGATATAATCTATGAATTTTAGTCCAACGTGCATTGCTGTCCCTAAACTTTTAATTTATTTCATGTAGTTTTTGAACTTTTAATAAATATTCTAATTTATAAATTATATGAAAATATCAAATATTATCATTTCATTAATTTAAATTCAAATATCGTATTGAATATTCTCATATAATCCGAAGACTGATTTGAAAATGTACCATAAGTTGAAAGATCATATTAAATAAATTAAAATTTATGAATCATATTACATATTGAGTCAAAATTTTAAAATTTATTTGTCATTTCCATACGAAAATATCGTTTTGACACCGTACTCTCGGACTCCCACGACCACAAATGTCCACAAGTCCAAAAGAATCTTATTTGTTAATAATGGCAAACAATAATGCCAGAGATAATGACAAGATGCTTGAGGGGATGCCGTGTGGGACCAATATTGTCAATTAAATATTTTAAATAATAACTTTTGGTTGGATTAATTGGACCCACCATCAAAATGAGGTATACGGGCTTTTAGGGCAACTCAAGGATCATATATTCCGAGCGACTCATATATCATGTTCCACCTGGAAATGTGAGACTCCATCTATTTTCCTAAAAATAAATAATTTAAAAAATATTTTTGTAAAAATAATTAGTCGATAAATGATATTTTTATTATTGAGAAAAATTTACATCTAAATAATTTCGTGGATAATAAAAATATTTTTCGTTCATTCATTTTTTTTAAGCGATACAAACAACCTTTTTAAAAAAAAAAAAAAATTCCAAAGCATTAATTTTTCGCAAAACAAACGCATTATTAATTTGCATAGAAATAAAACAATACGGTTAACCCAATTTGAGCATAAGGGTGCATGTGGGGGAGATTGGTTCCAGGGTAGGCCAATTCCACCTTGGACTTAGAATTGGAGCAGGCAAGGCCATTACTAGTTTGTGCAATTAGAAAATGGCCCATCTGATCAACTTCGGTTCCAAGGTTAGTTTTGAAATCGGTGATTTCTTCTTCTTTTCTTTTTCTTCTATTTCTTACAAGTGGGAGTATTCCACCGTTAAAAGCAAAAAAAAAAAAAAAAAAAAAGTTACTAACTAGGGTTAGCTTAGAATAAAAAAAAAATTAAGGAATCTTGGTTAGTGCATCCATCGGATTTGAGTAGTTCGGTCAATCTAGTTCCTTATGTGAAACTAGGAACTAGACCGGTTATTCTTGGTTCCAAATTTTCAAGACCGGAAACTGACTGGGCCTCCCAAGAACTACCTAAAATCGACCGGTTCGATTCAATTTGGTTTGGCTTCTAGATTGGACGGGGACAGATGCACATCCAAAGGTTTATGAAAATTGTTTTATCCATGCTTAACCATTTTTTGATTAGCAATAGAAATATCTAGGGTGATTAGATACTTGACAATTGCAAAAAAGACACCATGTATTATAATTTTCGTATGTTGCTCACTTGAGTGCTATAATTTTTATTTTTTTTGATCACTTGTGTGCTATGACTTCTAAAAAACATCATTTTAGTGTTATAACTTCTTATTTTTCGATTACTTGAATACCATAGCTTCTTAAAAAATGTTCATTTCACTGTTGGAAATCTGATATGGCATGGCACTTTTGACAAACATTTTAAAAAGTTATAGTATTCAAGTGATTAATTGAAAGTTATGATCCTCAATTAAATTTTTTTAAGGAGTCAAGGCACTCAAGTGCGAGCTTTGTATGTAAGTTATCGTATAATCTCCTTATTTCTCCGACAACTTGATGGGTTAAACAACACAAACAGAGAGAGACAATCTGATTGTACAGATTCAAGTTGATTGGAAAGCCATGGAGTGAAATAAAATGAATGTCACTGATTGGTTAACAAATTTTGCATAAAGAAGGCATCAATTTAGTCTCACGGGCTCTCTCCTGAACACTAGTTAGTTTCCTTAACTTTCGGTGAACCAGTCGGCACATGACGTGCTACAAAGATCAGTCTGATCCTTGGCGTCTAGGGCGTCTAGGTCTTTGCTTCTACCAAAAAGATGATGATGGTAATAGTTTGTATTTTTATTTTCTTCAACAGGAAGATAGTTATTCCTAGGACATTCAAGTTAAGTGAAGATAACCATCCTCGCATACCCTTATAGGCTAGTGATTGAAGGCTTAATCAGCATATATTCAACGAAACGAAGACTCTGAGATACAACTTATAAATCAGAAAGAATTATGCCCTGGCTTGAAATTGCATTATCTGCAGACGAATCTTCCAATTTGCTACATAGTGATTTAACACGGGACACATAGTAAAATACGGTACGTGTCCTAAGAGAGCTAAGTTCATATATCTAGGGATCTGTGTTGGGGAAATGTTGAAGAATATGGGGAATCGGTGATCTATTATCAACAAAATCTAAAAACATATTTCTTCGTCAAGCCGAATGTAAGCAAGCAAGCCAGCTAAAGAAATGTCTGGAATTCACTAGACTTGCGTAGGAAAGTCCGCAAAACCATCCCTGCAAATAAACAGATATAATGCCTTGAAAGTCGGTTCACGAAGCTCTATGGTAGAGCTAGCTGAGGCTAAGAGATACAGAAAAATCTCTGGCCGTGACTTAGTCAGTGCAACTTGCCCATTAATGGCAATGAGTCGCTCGTGTAAGTTGGCGTGAGGAGTAGAGCTCATATAGCCTCCATCTCTTGTACTCTTCCACCATTACTTCTCCGACTACATTACTATTCCATTTTCCATAAATTAATGAAACTATCTTCCATAGCCAATATCCCCTTGTCCTCTTGTCAATCCTTTACCAAACATGTCCAACACACGCTTACGCATTAAATTAAAAACTATATACCAAAATCATGCTTCCGCGGAATCTCTAAAATTGAACAAACCAAGTTTAAAAACCTCTTCTCATGCCTCAAACCTTGTAAATCACTTTCCATGAACTATCCCTTTCTACTCCCATAACCTAGCCTTGTAAACATTACTCCCTCAACATTATTCCCCGGTCTCTTGGTCTTTGTTCCTTTGCGGATCCCTTGCCATATTTCACACACACACAAACACTCACTTGTGCATACACACATTAAAAACCTAGCTTCCGCAAATACCAACAAAGACGCTTACCTTGGAGCAGGAGGTAACCCTTCTCTCGCATGAGCAGCAATGCACAGAAAGCAAGCAAAGATGACATGCTACTAGTTCACAGCACCATGCTTGGGACGTTAAGCTCGTCGGCAACCGCATGAGTGAAGTGCCACTGCCCATCAGTTATCAAGCAGCACAGAGTCCAATCATTCGAAGCATCGAACAACAGTATGGCCTACCAGTCTTGGAACGGCCCCGTGCAAGTAACATTCATCAGCATCCTTAGAGCTATTAAGTCTACGGTCGAGGCCTGGCCCTCTAGCAAACCGTCCGGGATCGGTTGGAAGGAAAACTGAGGGTAGATGGAGGATGTAGGAGAGTTGAAGGGAGGTGGCCCTCGCTGCCGGTCGGCCAGGGGCCGGCGACCTCAGCCGACCCTCCCCCCTCCGTCGCCAACCCTTCCCGACGGCGGCGGGAGGCGGCGGTGAGGGCTCGGCCCTCGCCCGCCTCCCTTCGCCCCCACCCTCCCTTTTTTTTAATTTTAAGCTTTTTTTTTTTTTTAATTTTTAGAATATTTTAAATAAATTTAGTTTAGTTTTAAATTTAATTTTATTAATTTTTTTATTAATTATTTATCATATCATACACAAAACAACCACGTTTTTGTGTTTTCTCGTCACATTAGCGTGCAAAATGATGCCGTTTTGCACTCACTTCGTCAGAAAATTGCCATGTCAGCAATTTGGCCGGATTTTGGCCGGAGTGGCACTTAAGTAATCAATTTTGCTCCGATTTTGACACTTAGGTATACATTTCTAAACTTTTGGCACTTAAGCATCTCTCCGTGCCAAGTTTTGGCACTCCAGATATCCGTATCTCGTTGGCAGCAAGTACTTCCCTGTAGGTCACCTATCTTGTCATGCTAACTTAGATAATAGGGTTTTTATTGTTGTTAATGGCATACATGTAGTTTCTATCATAATTATGTATGCCCTAAATTCCTCCCTCCATATATTGGGGCAAAATATTTTATAGTTGTGATGTTGAAGCTTGTAACTTTAAAGCTTATAATACTAATATTGCTAGTGAAGAGATTGCCTTGTGCAACACTGTGGTTTTTCTCTTCTTGATTTTGGAAAAGGCTTTCCACATAAAAATTATCAGTTGTTTTTCTTCTCTATTTTTTCTTTTCATATTTTCATATACAAAGCTATTATTGCCATATAGTTTTTCACAAATCAGCTAACGTGAAAAGGCATTTTTGACGCGGCACTCTCCATCTCCCACGATCGCAAGGTCTAACAAGCCAAAAAGCATCTTATTTCTTCACAAAATGACGAACAGCAATGCCAAAGATAATGTCTTAAGGGGTACGCCGTTCTTGCATGCTTTGATTGAGCGAACCCTACTTTATATTTATCCTCCCATTAGGTGGAGTCCATGTCAGGCCTCACATGTATCAGCAGTAGGTAAGAAACTTTCATAAAAGAAAATATATTCTTTCGAAGTCGTTTTCAAAGAAACTCTGGCTTGAAATTGCATTATCTGCAGGAAAATAATAAATCTATGGCCTTCTAATTTGTTGTATAGCCATTTAAAGTCAAGTTACATATGACGCGTAGTAATATCCGGCACACTTCATAAAAGAACTAAGTTCAGATATTTAGGAATTTATGTGGCGGAAATACGGAAGAACCTTACCTTAGAGTGGGAGGTAACCCTTCTCTTGCATGAACGGCAATGCGCAGAAAGCGAGAAAAGAGGAGATGCTGCTAGTCCGCAGCACCATCCTTGGGACGTGAAGCTCGTCGGCAATCACCCGAGTGAAGTCCCATAACGGATCCGTTACCAAGCAGCACGGAATCCGATCCTCTGAGGCTTCGGACAACAGCTTGGCCAAGCAGTCCCGGAATGGTCCCACGCAAGTGAGTTCAACAGCTTATCGAGGGCTATTAAGTATACGGTTGACGCCTGGCCCTCTAACAAGCCAGTCGGGATCGGTAGGAAGGTGAAGTGAGGGTGGTCGGAGGATTTAGGAGGGTTGAAGTGGGTGTGGACTGTGCACTATGGTGATGGAGAAGCCTTGAGAGTAGAGGATGCTGGCAAGCTGAAGCATTGGAGTTATGTGGCCTTGCAAAGGAAGTGGGAAGAGTATGATTTTGTGGCTTGATTTCGGCTTCACTGGATCCTCCATGGACAAATTCGTTTGCTGCTTTTTTCTGGGGTGTCATATGTCTTGTGTGCGTGTTGATATGACTTTCTTTATACAATGGCATGGGAAATATAGAAAGTTACGTCGTGATTATTTAATTGATAGGTTTTGCTAGCATATCAATTTTTGAGATATTGTAAGAATAATAATCTATTGCAAATCACAAATTCTTGAAAAAATTGGTCCTGCAATAATCTATAATTATTTGTGATTTGGTTTTTTGTAATTCAAAATAGATTGTTATTCTTACATACATTAAAAATTATCACACGGTCATTTTTCTTAATTGATACATGATTAAGTTAAGAAAGACACGAAACCTGCCATTCTCTCAGAATTAATAGTGTGGCAAGATGATAATTTGGTAACTCTTTTCTTCCGCTTCCTAGTCTCGCTTCATTGCATCTCTTCGGCTTTCTTGATCCTTGGAAGGAGTTTCCACGACTACGAGGACATCAGGCGACATCCTAGTTGATCCGAACACTATTTCTCTAGCACTAGACTTAATCAGGAGCGTCTCTCACTCTCTCCTATCCACTGGTTTTACTGTCCTCTATTCACAGGGTCGTGAACAAGGAAGATAAACACGATCTACGTTGGCGTTTGAGAGCGGCCCTCTGTGATGAAAGTTAGGTGAGGTGATCATGTACTGAGGAATTTGCCATTTGGTTTACCAAAGACGGTCCAATCTTGTGAACAAACACAATGAGTTAGTTCCAATAAAATATGTTACCGGACATTTTTATTAAAGGACTAAGATCATGTCAATAAATATCCAAGAATGGAGCGAAGGGAAAAGAACAGTGCATTGTGTCCAATCAAGAAGTCAATGATCAAATCTTCACCAACTAAAGTTCAATTGCCCCTGTGATGAATCAACATTTCGAAAATCCCATCAAGTTCGTTATTCAAAGATAGAAATAGAGAATCTAGGAATTTCCTAGAATGAGACTAAATACTCGGTCAATTTCTGAAGGGACCGGTATGAAGAACCACCATCCTGGAGACACTCGTCCGCCTCCCTCTTCAAAGACTTCATCTTCTCCCTCATCTCGTCTCCCTCATCGCTCACCATCAATCTCTTGATCGAATCCTCAATCTCTTTCCTCTCCACCTTGTATTCCAGATGCAGCCCGACTCTCCACTCGTTGCATACATACCTCGCGTTCACCCTCTGGTCGCCGAAGAATGGCATGCATATCAACGGCACGCCTTCGCAGATGGCCTCTAGGGTCGAGTTCCACCCATTGTGCGTCCAGAATCCGCCAACAGCGGGGTGGGCCAGGACCTCATGCTGCGGGGCCCACTTCACAATGTGGCCCCTCCCATCCAGGCCCACTAGGAACCCACTCGGCAGGGCCTCAAGCCATTCTGAACCACGGACTGACCCGGGCCGGACCACCCAAAGGAAGGGCCGGCCACTGTTCGCAAGCCCCGAGGCTATTTCCAGGAATTCAGCCTCGCTGACTATAGAGAGGCTCCCGAAGCTCACGTAGAGGACTGATTTGGGCTTTTCTTGCTTGTCAAGCCACGAAATAGAGCTCCTATCTTGAGGCAACAAGCTGCTTGATGTCTCTACGGACTGCTTGTGGAATGGGCCGACCGTGAAGATTGGGACGGGGAAGCGTCGGTGACATTCGGCCAATTTGGTTGGTTCAAGCTCTTCTAAGGAGTTGAAGATGAGACCGGAAGAGGCCCGCATCGTTTCGGCCATGGCGATGATGAGCCTGAGGACATCCTCGGGGTCTTTTGAGTTGATGACGTGAAGGTCTTTCACTTTGAGCGGAGGAAGTTCGGGCACTGCTTCCTCAAGCCGGGAGTCTGTGTGGAATGAAATGCAGAAAACGATGAAACCTCGGGGACACATCAGAGCTGTTTAACTGTACATTAGTCTGCTTCCTACAAAACAAGAGCTACCGATCTACGGGCCTAATTCTATAAATAAATAAATAAATAAAAACTTCAAATTTTAAGTTCAATCTTAATTCTATCCCAAACCTTTTTGGTATAAGAAAAAATTATTAACTTTAGGTCCAATCACAAATCTATTCCAAACTCTTTTTTTGTCTTAGAAAGAAACCCCAAACTTTAGATTTAATCTTAAATTTGTCCTTAATTTTGTTTTGTCTAAAAAAAATCATCAACTTTTAATATATTCTCAAATATACCCCATGATCCAGTCCCAACTTGACAAAGCATTTCCAAATCAATAACAAATTCACGTCGACAAGGCGACATGGAAAATTTACAATAGCAGTTAAGCTGATTCCAAGTTTAGGTTAAAAAATTATTTTGGACGGGGCTCTCTCCGTTGCCCACGACCACAGGCCCCACAAGCCAAAAAGCATCTTATTTCTTCACAAAATTGCAAACAGTAATGCCACAGATATCGACATAAATAAGAAAGACCGTAATAGTTTATGATGACAATCAAACAAGTATCAGATTCCACCCAAATACCAAAGATCTTGATTAACGGGGAAATGAAGTTTAACAATACGATAACACTGTAATTTATCAACGTCTCTTCACGATTCCCGTTATCTAATAAAATATCTACGCCCAATGGCGACAGACCGAGGTGCTAAAGCCAATTCGAGCACAAGGGCGTATGAAAATTGTACTACCATGTTCAACAATTTCTTGATCAGCAGTGGATATGTCAGGTTTGATGCGATGCCTCAGTACGTAAATGAGTCAGACAACACAAGGGCTTGCACCGAAATCCGACAAAGCAGAGGGGACAGAATGATTGCACGAATTCAAGTTGATCCTAAAGCAGTGGAGCATCAGGACAATGTTCATAATGTTTTTTTTTTTTTTTTTTTTTGTGACAATGTTCATAATGTTTCTACTAGGTCCCATGGAAAATGACCATCCAAATCTTCGTGAATCAAATGATTTGTGTTTTCTTCATTCTTCAACAGGGGAAATAATTGTTACTTGGACATTCAAGTGCATGCGAAGGTAACCATCCTAAGCTTGTTCAAACACTTAAATGATGATGACTGAAGAATTAATCAGCGGATATTCTGCAAACTGAAAGATCTGAGAGACCACTCGTCCATCAGAAAGAATCATGCTTTGGCTTGAAATTTCATAGTCTGCAGAAGAATAATAGTTCCATGGCCTTCCAATTTGCCATATAGTCATTTAAACTCAGTCACAAATGACAGTTAAATCTAGTACACATAATAAGAGGACTAAGTTCATTTTTCTAGGGATTTATGTGGGGAGATGTGGGAGAAGCTTACCTTGGAGCGGGAGGTAACCCTTCTCTCGCATGAGCGGCAATGCGCAAAAAGCGAGAAACGACGAGATGCTGCTAGTCCGCAGCACCATCCTTGGGAAGTTAAGCTCGTCGGCAACCGCCTGAGTGAAGTGCCACACCGGATCTGTTATCAAGCAGCACGGAATCCGATCCTTCGAAGCATCAGACAACAGCTTAGACAAGCAATCTCGGAATGGCCCCACGCAAGTAACGTTCATCAGTGTCACGAGAGCTATGAAGTCCACAGTCGAGGCCTGGCCTTCTAGCAAGCCGTCCGGGATCGGTTGGAAGTTGAAGTGAGGGTAGTTGGAGGATTTAGGAGAGTTGAAGTGGGTGTGGACTATGGTGATGGAGAAGCCTCGAGAGTAGAGGATGTTTGCAAGCTGAAGCATCGGAGTTATGTGGCCTTGCAAGGGAAGTGGGAAGAGGACGATTTCATGGCCCGATCTCGGCTTCACCGGACTAATTTTCGGATCCTCCATGAACAAACTTGTTTTCTGCTTTTTGCTGGTGTGTGCCGTGTCTTGTTTGTGTAGGTGTGCGTGCGTGTCGATATGGCTTTCTTTTTATACTGGTACAAGGGAGTTTTGTGGGACAGGAGACTGGGCCATATTTTCAGAGATGAGAGCGTAGTAAGATGATAACTCGGTAACTTTTTTTCTTTAGACACTACACAGTCTCCCCTTATAAGATTTCTCCACAAGATAGTGAAAAGGCATCGCATATGCTGGTCATTACCGTTTCGATTGTCATAAGTTGCTTAGCATTTTCTGTCGTTTCAGCTGAGATCTAACCGGTTCTAACCCATTCGACTTTAGACAATGTACCCAGTCTGGAACCTTCTTTGTCCCTGAATTCGACAGTCGCTCTACTATATCAACAATCGCTACCGACTTTGAGGATGACATCAACTTTTTCTAAGCACACAATAAGGAGTTAATGCAGAGACGCAACTCCACACCATATATACATCACGATTAAACTGACAACTATTTAAGGAGTGAGTAGTACAGTTGCCAGTTGCTGACATTGTTTGGTCCAAAGCCTTTCCACAGACAACGATTGCTTTCATTGCCGGGGTCCCAATCGTTTCACCTCATTGCTCGTTAACGTGACTAAACGAATTGGCTTCCCTGCTGCATGTTGAGGTTGTGTGTCTTGTTGGATCATCGTAGGAGCTTTGATTCCAGGGATTCTTTGTTGGAGACTCAACACCTCTCCATCAGCGGCCAAGAAGTAGGCGCCAGCTTGCAAAGTCCATATTGAACTTGGATTGCTTCTTGAATAACTCTGACAATCGGTCAGAAAAAGAAAACGACAAAAGTCAGCAGAAGAGGAGAAGTCCAAGTTGGCCTTCATTCATTCAAATGCAAGAGAAGCAATGATGAGCCAACATTTGAACGGTAAATCTTAGCCTATAACCTATAGCTGAGGCATTTGGAAAAGCATGAGAGTCAGGCCAAAGAGCCACAGGGAAAAGAGCCACCATGGCCAAACAGAATAGTTGAGAGTGTGCCTATGCATAAGTGAGTATTGCTTTGAGTATTTTGAGTGTGGCGTGAAAAATATATATTGTAATAGCTATGTGAGATAGATTTTTTTAACGTTATACTTATATCACAGTTTGGTATAGTAAGTGTGTCTTAAGTTGTTTATTACAATTCTCATGTTGTCACTACAACCCTTCCGCATACCTTACAAATAGCATTAAAATAATGTCTCTAAATATCCTATAATTGATATCAAAGCAACGTCGCACACTCTATATTATCAAAGTCAGTTTGAGATACGTGTTTGAGGTAACATTATTTTCAGAGATGTATGCTCTATGTGATTAAAGCATCGAGTTTGATATAATGGGTTGATTTGAGTCCTCGGAAAAGTCTGATTTTAAAGCCACCAGAAAGTTCATTTGCCATATAAAAAGAAAGATGACTTCAAGACAAAACATTTGCAATCGTACAGTTACCAGCAATAGGATATATATATTTAAGGTCTGAAAAATTGCTAAATAAATTATGATAAGGACATTACAAATAGCATAATTTTTATACAGTGCTCACTTGATTGTCATAATTTTTTAATCAATCATTTGAGTTTTGTTCGCTTGAATATCACAAATTTTCAACCAATCACATGTATTATAACTTTCGAAACACATTCACCACAAGTGCTTGCACTTGTGATTGTGATGCACTTGTGGTGAATGTTTTTCGAAAGTTATTGCACTCAAATTATTGATTTAAAGGTCATGGCACTCAAGTGATTCATTGGAAAAATTATGGCGCTTACTAGCACCAATAATATTATTTTGCCTTTGAATTTGGTGGCTTTTCTATATAAAATAGGCGAACCTCACTAGTTGGAAACTGTTATATTTGTTTCCTATTTATGAGATGGACACAAAATATTTGTTTCTAATAGATTAAGTAAATGCCGCAAAAGATCCTTAATACATGCGGTTGCTTTTGTCAAATAAAATGACGTGTAGATGGTTACAAGTGATTCAAAAGTCAGATAGAGACAAAAAATTTGTACCTAAATGTTATTATGAGAGAGCCTACACGAGAGTGGGGTTTTACCCAAACATTGGACGATCTTTCACCAGACATTGATTTTTTATTTTTTTTTAGTAAAAGTGAGTTTTAAATAAGAATCTACTTGGTTGATAACGAAGATGAACAGTGAACTTAATAATAAAACATTGGAGACGAAGATAAAAAATGAAAAGACAATTACTAAACTGAGAAAAGTATATGAGAATGCGTGTTAGGGATCCCATTCTATGATTGCACACCTTATTTATTAACCCACTAATTACAACCGTTCACTAGCGATTATTATATTAAGTATGGTAACAATTGTTCTCCCGAGAATCTACATTTCCTAGACCATTAGGATAATCAACGGTCGCTTGGCACCCTAACCTTTTAGGAGAAAATATTGGGTGGTCCGGGATCACCACGTCAGCGTGGTCCCGGACCACTCACGCGGCGCCACGTGTGAGGGGAGGGAGACAGAGAACCTGCCCCTGTCCCATCTCTCTAGCGGCGCCACGTGTGAGGGGAGGGAGACAGAGAACCTGCCCCTGTCCCATCTCTCTAACGCTCTCTCTTTCTCTTCTCTGTCTCCCTCCCCTCACACGTGGCGCCGCGTGAGTGGTCCCGAACCACGCTGATGTGGTGGTCCCGGACCACCCAATATTTTCTCTACCTTTTAGTCGATATTTCTCCTCTCATTTTCTCCTCTTGGTCCCACCACGGCCAAATTCTAAGATGGCTAACCTCTTGCCTGTGCCGTCAATGAGTCTTGTCAATGTCAAATCCATATAGCCATAGATAAGTCTTCTTTATAAACATCACGCCTTATAGTTGTTGTTCAATGTGTCACGAAACTAGATTGAAGAATAAATGGAAGAATTTGAGAGGAAAATTGTGTCTCTATTTTCATTGATTGTAGTCTATTGTACAATATTGTATATAAGCACAAGAAGGAATAATAATAAAAGAAAGTGTACATTCCTATAATCTCTCTATTCCTAAGATATAAACAATTTTATCTATTTATGATATATGCAAATCTCGAGAATCATATCTTCCAACACTCCCCCTCAAGCTGGTGGCCTATATATGTCCAAGACGCCTAGCTTGCTTAGGAGATATGTATGTTGCCTTTGACAAAGAGGCTTAGTGAAAATGTCCGCGGGTTGCTCCGTGGTTCTAATTCCTCTTGTCTTGATGACTCCTTCTTGAATCTTCTCTCAAGTGAAGTGACAATCAACTTCTATGTGCTTTGTCCTCTCATGAACTATAGGATTTGCTGCAAGCTTGAGAGCTGAATCATTGTCACAGAATAATGTGGTTGGTCCTTTAACCTCTGCCCTGAGATCTAGAAGTAAACCCCTTAGCCAAACTATTTCACAAACAGTTTTGGCCATGGATCAATATTCGGCTTCTGCTAAGGATAAGGACACAATGGATTGTTTTTTTGTTTTCCACGAAAGTAGTGATTCCCCAAATTTGATGCAAAAACCAGTAATAGATCTCCTACTCATTGGACATGTAGCATAATTTGCATCGCAATAAGCCATCATCTCCATGTTGCATCTCCGGGAAAGAAGTATCCATAATCCTAGACATGTCTTCAAATATCTCACAATTTTCATGGCCGCATTTAAATGTGATTGTTTAGGGCTATGCATGAATTGACTGAGAGTCTGAACCGCATAACAAATATCTGGCCTAGTCATTGTGAGATATATGAGCTTCCCTACTAGTCTCTGATATCCAGATGTATCCTTTAACAAGGGGTCATCAAAAGTAGATATGCCAGAATCATAATCAGCCGAAGTTAGCTTGGCATTCTGCTCGATGGGAACAATAGATGGTTTGCAACCTGACAAACCTGTCTCTGAAATAATCTCCATTACAAACTTTCGCTGACTGAGTAAAATTCATTGATCTGAACGAGCTATCTCAATTCCAAGAAAATATTTAGGTGGCCCTAAATCTTTAATATGAAATGTGGAATGCAGATATTCTTTCAGCTTCTTCATAGCGGAATCATCATTTCCCATAATTAATATGTCATCAACATAAATCATTAGATAAATAGACGACATACATTTCTTCCAAGTGAATAGTGCATAATCATACTTGGATTGTCTGAAGCCACCAGCCGTAAGAGCACTCATAAACTTGGCATACCATTGTCGAGACGCCTGCTTTAATCCATAAAGAGATTTACGGAGACGACATACCTTAGACTCCCCCTGTCTCCGTAATCCGGGCAGAAGATCCATGTATATTTCTTCGTCTAGATCACCATGTAGAAAAGCATTATGAACATCCATCTAGTGCAACGACCAGTCACGAAAGGCAGCAACCAATAAAAAAGAGCGAACTGTAATGTCTTTGGCTACTGGAGAAAAAGTCTCATGATAGTCAAAGCCTTCTCTTTGTGTAAATCCTTTGGCAACTAACCGGGCCTTGTACCTTTCTATGGAGCCATCTGCTCTATATTTTATTTTATACACCCACTTGCATCCAATTGGTTTGCGATAAGTGGGTAAAGGTACAACTTCCCAAGTGTGATTATCCATAAGGGCTTTTAGTTCTGCCTCCATAGCCCGTTGCCAATGTGGGTCATGCATTGCTTCATTATAACTAGAAGGCCCGTGCTCCTCAGAAATACTACTCATGCAACATAAATGCTCCAATGATAGCCTATCGAATGAAACGTAGGAAGAGATAGGATAATGAGTACCTGATGACCCAGAAGAAGCACATACGTAATCCTTTGTCCAGATTGGTGGACGGCTAGCTCGACCAAATCGCCTAGGTTCTTCATGCTGAGTCAAAGAGGACTTGTCAGTGTGACTTGGTTCTGAAGGAGCTACTATTGGAGAATCCCTTTCTGTTGATGGTTCTTCAAGTGAAGTTGCCTAAATAGCCTCATTGGAAATTGTAGTTGGTGCATCAGACAATTCCTGAAGTCTTCGAGGAGGAACAACAATATAAGATCCTCCTTGAGAAAGATCATCTTCTGATAGAAAAGGCTTATTAGTTGTCCTCTCATCTTCAGAAGAATGATTCATGTCTTGGAAGGGGAAAATATCTTCATGAAATACCACATCCCTGCTTATAAAGAATTCTCCTGAGGATGGCTCATACACCCTGTATCCTCGTTTCAGATTTGGATACCCCATGAATATGCATTGGCGAGCACAAGGTCCCATTTTATCTCTATGCCCTACTGTAGTCACGTAGCATAGACACCCAAGAACTCTAAGATGACTCAAATCCGACTTTCTTCCATATAGTATCTCAAAAGGAGTTTTTCCTTTAAGAATACGGGACGGCATACGATTGATCAGATACGCTACTGTGACCACGCAATCTCCCCAAAAATTTTCAGGGATAGATGCCTAAAACTTAAGAGCCCGTGCTACTTCAAGAAGGTAGTGGTGTTTCCACTCAACGACTCCATTCTGCTGTAGTGTGTATGTGCAAGAGCTCTCATGTAAAATTCCATTCAATGTGAATAAAGAACCACATTCACTATTAAAAAATTCTCTACCATTATTAGTGCGAATGCATTTAATGGATTTCCCAAATTGATTTTTAGATATGGCAAGAAAAGTCCTAATGTGAGAAAGAACTTGATTTTTGGATTGCATTAGGAATATCCATGAAGCTCGCGAAAAATCATCAACAATGGTGAGAAAGAATCAAGACCCATCATGATTCAGGGTATGATAAGGTCCCCAAACATTGATATGAACTAATGAAAAAATTTCTTCGACTTGAGAAGTACTTTTATGAAAGGGAGGACGTGTCTGCTTTGCTAATGGACAAATGGGACATTGTTGACAAGGAAATAAAGCAGAGTGACCCAATCTTTGATGATTAAGAAAGGTCTTATTATTGATAGCAGAGTTACACAAAGATTTATTGGAAAGAAATTTGAGACTCTGCGAAACATCCATCCAGAAATATAGCACTTGGAATACTCTACCCAAGCCCATTAATTTCTCAGTCGAAAGGGCCTGAAACAAACATTTATCAGAATTGAATAAGATTCTACAGGAATTTTCTTCACAGGCTCGGGAATACTGACACGAGATTGAAATGGAAATCAGGAATATATAACACATTTTTAAGCACAATGAGTGGACTAAGAGCTACTGTGCCTATCATTTCAACTTGTGTGGTGTTTCCATTTGGGAGCTACACCGATATGGAAGATGATAATTTTTTAATATTGAAAAGTGAATTCTTATCACAAACAATGTGATCACTAGCGCCTGAGTTAATAATCCATGCACTCCTTGAAATTAAATTCATCAAACAATAAGAAGTACTTGTGAAACCCCCAGTCTTGTCAGAAGTGTCCAGTTTCCTTAGTGCTTCCATCAGCTCTTGATATTGATCATGAGAAATTGTCTTGTCTGATGGTTGCCCTGACACCTGAAAAACTGTAGAAAATTTTCCTTTTTCTTTCTATCTAGGTTTCCCATGCAACTTCTAGCAATTTTCTATTATATGATGTGGATGTCTACAATATTCGCAGTACAATTTACCTTTGCCTTTAGAATTAAAATTCCTCCCAGTCGAGATGGGCTTATTCGTGGGCTATAGGACTTGGGCCAGGGTTGGCCCAAAATTATTCTCCCCTCCGTTTGCTGAAATTCCGGACAAAACATCCAACCCATGTGAATTATTTTCGCGCAGCCCATTCGGCCCATGAAGGGTGAGACGTAGTGAGCCGTTGGATCCGCTCGCTGCCAGCGATGGATGAAGACCGTTGGATCGCCCTATAAAGCCCGAATTGTTAGGGTTTCCGTCGAGGAACCCTAGTTCTCCTTCTTGCTGTCCTCTGTTTCCTCCGTTCTTCGGCGGAAGTCGAATCTACCTTCTTGTAGCCAGAGCGACTCCATCTCCCCCGGAAACCCTAAGATCAGCGAATCTTTGCTGATTCTCCTCTTGGATGGCAAGTTGGTAGATTCGATTGAGGCTTGGCATGGGTTCCATCGTTAGGATTTGAGAACGGAACGAGAGGTAAGCCTCGTTGAGGATGAGTAGGAATCTCGTTGTTTTTTCCCTTTCTCGCATGACTTTGTACTGCTGTAGAATTGGCTCCGGCCATTCGAATTTTTCCTCGATTGCTTCAAGCTCGTTCCACAGAGCCGAGAGCTTGTTGTAGACGGTTGCTATGCTCATATTCCCCTGTTTTAATTCCAAGATCTGCTGTGTTAATGTAAAAAATTTCACCTGATCAAGCTTTCAAAACATTTCTTTAATATTCTCCCACATTTGCTTTGAATCCTCCGTCGGGGGGAGACCGACCGCGACTTCAGATGAAATGCAATTTCCTATCCAAGTCCTAACGAGTTGGTTGCATTTTCTCTAAAGTCGTGACATCCTCTCATCGGCAGGAATCGGAATTGTTCCGTCTAGAAAGCCTTCTTTATCTTTTGTTACCAGCGCGCGCCAGAACTTGCGCACCCAATTTGAGTAGTTATTGGCACCAGTTAGCTCTCTGTTGATGAGTTTTAATTCTGGTTCGTCTGCGTTTGTCGTGTGAAGTGGGTCGCCGGGCTCCGATCGATCGCCAGTAAGAAAGATATTATATGGAAAAAAACCGGGATTGGGGTAAGGACTTCCCCTCATGCCCGAATTGTTCGGTCCTGTACCCTAATTTGTTTGCCCCGCATGACCCAAATTGAGATAGGTCAAGTGGGGATTTGTTCCCATCCCGACTCCTGGTGATCCGCCCGTCTGCTCAAGGCTGATGGCAGGGTTTGCCCCATCGACGGTTGGCAGACCTCCATCAATCCCAACGTTGCTCTGGTAGCTTCCTGGCTGTAATGAATGGAACCATGGATATGGTATCCACTGGTATGGATGGCCCATGAAGGGCTGCCCCAGATTGAACTGAGCCGGGAACTGTTGCCATTGCACGTTTTGGGTTTGTGCCTGGCTGAATTGCTGTTGAGTTTGTGCCTGGCTAAATTGTTGTTGAGTAGCAAAAGTAATGGTAGACGAATCCTGGATACCTTGTTCTTCTGGCGTGGCCTCTCCAGCAGGTTGGTCATTTGAGGTTGAGGTGGGGTTTTGTGATTTAGGCATGGTAAAGATTTCTTCCCTCTATAGTAACGATTCATGTGGCAACTCTATTTTGCAGATGGAGTTCCACGAGCGGCAATCGAGAAAAAGAAGAGTGGAAGCGACTATAGGATCAGAATTTCGTAGGCTCTGATACCATGTCACGAAACTAGATTGAAGAATAAATGGAAGAATTTGAGAGGAAAATTGTGCCTCTATTTTCATTGATTGTAGTCTGTTGTACAATACTGTATATAAGCACAAGAAGGAAAAATAATAAAAGAAAGTGTACATTCCTATAATCTCTTTATTCCTAAGATATAAACAATTTTATCTATTTATGATATATGCAAATCTCGATAATCATATCTTCCAACACAATGGCTTAAGTTACTCTCATCAACCAATCTTTCTTAGTCAATTGCACTCCATCATTCAGCAATAATTGTACTATATAATTGTCAATAACAATGCATCATACTCATCCCATGAATTAGCTTTGCAATTGTCTATTCTATAGTTGTTAACCATGCTAATCGCATTAATCAAACTCAATTAACCGACTGAACCCACTGCTTATCAATAGAAAAAAGTTGGTTTTTTTTTTTTTTTTTTTTTTTTTTTTTTTTTTGTAAACAAGAATGGATAAAACATAAAGTGGGATGAGCTTTGCCATTTGCACTTCACGCGGTGTTTATCGGATCCTCTCTCTCCAGGCGATTTTGGCACTGTTCACAAACTGTTGTGGTGCTGGTTCCCGAAATTCTAACTATCGGATTAGGCTGATTTTTGGAGGGCAAGCTCCCCTTGCCTTCCTCTTCATCCCCACCAAAGGAATCCCTGTGGGTTGGCCTAGAACTCGAGATCCCTCCAGCCCTAAGCATGCTCGCAACCCTGCCCGTCTAGACTGGTTGTCCACTTGCTAAGGTAGTTCCAGCCGCCCATTTGGCCTCATCTTTGGAGGGTAAGGTCGCCCTTCCTCCTTGCTACTCCCCACCCAGCCGCTTCCTCTTACCTAGTCTACAAGATCAGATCTCACCATTTTGGTGCTGTGTTCACTGCTCCTGCAATTTCTAGTTTCTATTGTGAGAATAGCTGCTTGCTGGGCTGAATCTGTGCTGCGTTGGCTCACCACCTATCTCGCATTGTGTCGTGGAAGCTAGGACTGGTACATTTCCTTCACTTCAATGGTTTTTCATTGGTAAGAAGTGGGTTGCACACCAAGTGTTTGTGAAATGGCCGTTACTGCTTCTAGTGCGCCTGGTCTTGCCCGAGAGACCCAACAAGTTGCTGGTACCTCAAGGGGGAGTAGCCCCCCCTCCCGTGCACATGGTGGCCCAACTCCGATGCTTCCAGATCAAGATGTCTCCTTCAAACCAGCCCCTGCTGGCTCGGGAGACAAACACATAGGGCCACAGAAGCCCTCAGCCTGCCCGAGTCATTTCAAAGGCTAAAGCCATGCTTAGTCATCCTCCAAGAGGCCATAGGCTCCTGCTTAACGACCAAGACACGCGAAGGCCACCCCAGCCTGCTCGTGGGCAAGTGTAGCTCGTCTTGCTGCAAGAGGATACAATTTATTTTGTGTCCCGCCCACTTTTGTAGATAACAAGCCAATTGTTCATCTTTCGGAGGAGGTATTGGAGGCTTCGGACCCCAAGTGAAACGAGTACCTCGTTGGTTACTACATAGGAAGGAGGCTTCCTTTCAAGCTTATGAAGGAGTCATTGAAGTATACTTGGGGCCCGAAACTTGTGGAAGTTTTGGCGAATGACCAAGGATTCTTTTATTTCTTTATTCCAGATTCGCTTGTCTGGAGGAAAATACTTTAGGATGGCGCCCTTACAGTTGCAAGGATACCCCTTATTTTGCAGGAATGGAAACCCCTCATGGAGCTTAAAAAGGATGAGCAAAACTCGATCTCGATGTGGATTAGGTTAAAGAACCTCCCATTCGACCTTTGGTCGACACTATCCATAAGTGACATTGCAAGTGTTGTGGGAAAGCCCCTATATGTCAATGAGCGAACGGACCAAATGAAGATGGTTTCTTTCACGAGGGCTTGTATGGAGATCCAAGCGGGACAACCAAGGTGGAATTTTGTAGATGTTGTCTTGGATGGAATATTATGCTCGATGGCTATTGAGTATGAGTGGAGGCCAATGGAGTGCGACAAATGTGGCTGTTTCGATTACAATTGTGTTATTCCTCCAGCAAAAAACAACTCCACTAGAGCTGCGCAACGAGCTCAGGCCACCCCCTCCCCATCAGTGTCTCGACAGGACCACATCCCTACCCTAGCGATGGAGAATCCCCCTAACGAGCTCCAGCAAGTTCCAGTGTAGGTTGAAACTCCGGTTGTGGCAGATTTACAAGATTTGCCCTAATAGCCTTGGAAGCAGATCAAAGAAAAAAAGAAGAAGTCTATGCTCCCAAGGGATGGTCTTTCCTCCCATCCGACTGGCTCCAGCAATTAGGGGCCAAACCGCAAGGTGAAGGCTTCTGCTTCCGAAAAACTCGTGCCTCACACCTCTTCTTGAAAGCCTGTGAAAAGGCTAAGTATTGTATCCCTTTCGAGCCCTGGTGCGGATAAATTCACGCCTATTGTTGCCCCTTCCTTCGATCCTCAAGTCCATGGTGAGGATTCTGATGTTTCAGCTAGCCTACCTAGTTACCCGGACAACGATCTACTCCCATGCTCGTCCCCAAGGGCTGCATCTCGAAGGTTGGAAACAATGCAGGATAAATTGCTAACTCTTACTCCAGATCCACCTCCCGCTACGACCCCAGTGGCACCGACTACCTTTCGCCGGAAACCTCCTAAGCAGAGGTAAACTTGTTCTCTCTCTCTCTCTCCTTTTGTATATAGTCATATGTACATAGGTATTTGGAATATTAAGGGTCTACTTAACCCTATTAGGCAAGCCAGGTTCGAAGTTTGGTTTCCTCAAATAGTCTTTGCTTCATTGGTCTTGTAGAGACGAAAGTTCCGTAAACGTTGTTCTCCACTATCTCTTCGAGATTGTTGAGAGATTGGTGTTGGATTTCAAATTATAGCTGTGTTCCCAGAGGGAGGATATTGATTGGCTGGAATCCCTCGGTTGTTGGCTTTGAAATGTCTTCGGTTGACGCCCAAATGATTCATGGGAATCTTAAGATGCTCTCTTTGAGTGCAGCTTATTGTATATTAGTTGTCTATGGACTACACACTTTCCCTTCAAAGAGACCGTTTTATGAGGACTTTATTCTTAAAAGTGCAGCTCTACAGGACTTGCCTTGGTTGGTTGCAGGAGATTTCAACGTTATTAGGGACCCATCTGATAGATTAGGGGGCACGAATATATGGATCTCATACTTTGATGAGTTTAGACAGTGCTTACTTCAAACTGATTTAGATGACTTGAGATATGTTGGGTGTCGGTTTACTTGGACTACCTCCTTTAGAGCCTTACGGAAGGCAAAAAAATTGACAGGATCATTGTCAATTCTAAGTAGAGCGAGATCTTCTCCTTCTCGAAGGCTTCCTTCCTTGCACCAGGTATCTCTGATTACTCTCCTATGGTGGTCAAAGTGGTAAACCCGGTACATCGAAGAAAACCTTTCAAGTTTTTTGACTTTTGGATGGATCATCCAGACTTCAACTCAATTATCAGCTAAGTTTGGGAGGAGCCAGGTGAGGGAGGAGCCATGTTCAAACTGGTGTGCAAGCTCAAATCTCTTAAAGATCGTCTCAAAGCTCTCAACAAAGAATCCTTCTCCAACATCTCCGTCAGGACTTCTGAAGCGAGGACTGCACTACAAGCTACTCAACTCGACCTATAGCAAGACCCGAATTATGTTGCCCTTGCAGATTTAGAGAAGTGTTAGAGGCAATCTTTCTTAGACCTGCATTCTAAAGAAAAATCATTTTTCAAGCAAAAATCCATAATCAAATGGCCTAAAGAGGGCGACCACAACTCTAGGTTCTTCCATCAGTATGTCAACAAGAGGCAAGTCAAGAATAGAATCCTCTTTGTTATGTATGTGTCGGGCATCCAAATCACTGACCCATAACTAGTTTACTAGCACTTTGTTAGTCACTTTTAAGATCTTTTGTCGGCTTGGGTTGTACATGGAAAACCATCAGTTCAGGCAATCCAGGAGGTTATCCAAGGCCCCCTTAGTGCTGAGCAAGCTTCCTTCCTTACCCGACCTATTTCTGACCAAGAGATTCGGGACACTCTCTTTTCCCTGCCTAGAGGCAAAGCTCCTAAACCCGACGGCTTCACAGTTGAATTCTTTAAACACAACTAGGGAACGGTTGATCAGCTGGTTACATCGGCAATGAAGGACTTCTTCGACTCAGGTAGGCTCTTAAATGAGATTAACAACACCATTTTGGTCCTAATACCGAAAAAGCCCGAATGCGACCTCTGTGGATGATTATAGGCCAATCGCCTGTTGTAACACTATCTACAGGTGCATCACTAAACTTATGGCCAATTGGATTGTTGCAATTCTTCAAGATGTCATTAGGCCTTTCCAAAATGCATTTGTGAAAGGCCAGCGAATCAACAATAATATCCTTCTGGCGCAAGAACTCTTCTCTGGTTTTCACCTCCACCCCTACTCACCTAAGTGCGCAATCAAAGTGGATTTCATAAAAGCCTACGACATAATCTATTGGGACTTCCTTGAGATTGTTCTTCTGGCCTTCAGATTTCTCAATCATTTGACTCGACTTATCATGACTTGTGTGAGAACTCCTAAATTTTTCATTGTCTTGAATAGGAAATTACAAGGCTTCTTTGCTAGTGGGCGTGGGCTTCGGCAAGGGGACCCTTATCTCCCTATTTGTTTACACTAGTCATGGAGGTTTTATCTGGTATACTCTCTATTCGCTCTTTGATGCCGGAGTTCAAATTTTATTAGTGGTGCAGAGCGACAAGCCTATCACACCTATTCTTTGCGAATGACGTCTTCCTCTTCTGTGAAGTCGATTTACCATCAGTGAGGCTCTTTAAGGAAGGCCTCTAAATTTTCTTGGAGTGGATTGGTTTGTTTCCAAACACAAACAAAAGTGAGGTCTACCTTGTAGGAGGATCACCTTCCTTAAGGAACCAAATTCTCCTTGCCCTTGAGTTTCATGAAGGGAGCTTACCAGTTCGGTACTTCGGAGTCCCCATCATCACTTCTAGGATCAACAAAGGCGGATTGCTGCGTGCTAGTCAACCGCATTACAACAAATGTACAATCTTGAACTCATCGCTTTTTATCTTTTGCCGGCCGTCTACAATTGATTAGGTCAGTTCTTCATGTCATCCAAGCATACTGGGCTAGTGTCTTCATCTTACTTATATCTGTATTGGATCAAATCAAACAAATCCTTAGACAGTTTCTTTGGAAAGGCCCGGAATTTGGGAGAGGGGGTGCAAAGGTGTCATGGGAGGACGTATGTTGCCTTAAAGAGGAGGGGGCCCTTGGCATTCGAAGACTTCACGAGTATAACAAGGCCACCATGCTAAAACATATTTGGCTTCTATTTTCGGATAAGGAATCACTATTATGCAAATGGGTTCACTCGACCTTCTTAAAAAGGTTGAATTTTTAGGTGGCCAAAAAGTCAACTGTCTGCTCATGGGTTTGGAAGAAGATCCTCCAACTCATGATCGAATTTCGAAACTCCTATTAGAGGACTGGAGATGGTCATTCAGTGTCTCTTTGGTTTGACAATTGGCACCCCAGGGGTCCCTTGAACTTGTACTTTTCAAATTCGGCCATTTATGGCTCTAGCCTTTCTAGGCAGGCGATAGTGGCAGACTTGTTCACTAACCATGGCTTTACGATCAATAGGGTCTTGGATTTTGGGAGGATCCCCTTCTAATTCTCACCCAGAACTCGGATCACTTTAGCTGGAAGGGCAACTCGTCTCACTTCTTCATGGTGGCTTCGGCTTAGGAGATCACTAAGAGGAAGAAGACTCGGGTCTTTGGCATGCGTTCATCTAGAACAACTCGATCACTCCAAGGTACCAACTAAACGTATGGCTTATTGCTAAACGCAGACTCCCTACCCAAGCCATGTTATTATCTTATGGTAGGATAGATAGCGTCTTATGTCCCTTCTATCATGAGGTGCCGGATTCTATAGACCACCTATTTTTGGATGCCGTATCAATGCTGGCATCGCCTTCTTTTGGGGCGCAAAATGCAACCTCCCATGGCGGAACAGATCGTGAGTCGAGAATTTCAATTGGGCCGTCTCCTTCATTGTGGGAAAAGACTTCTATAAGTGCATTGCCTGCTTTTCTTTTGGTGCTCTTTGTTATTTTATTTGGAAGCACAAAATGGCATCCTCTTTAGAGAGCAGTGTTTAGCCATCCTAGTGGTGAAGAATCAACTCTTCAAAGCCGTTAGAGACAAAGCCATTACTTTCAAGAGTGCGGAAGATACATTTAGAAACAGGAGGTTGCAGCATTGCTGGGGTATTGATCCGATCATCTTCTCAGCTGGGAACTCTTTCACTTCTGTAGGGCCCTAGCTTGCTAGTTGCTGATTGGATGCTCTACCGGCGTGTGGCTACCTCTTGGTGGTTCTTCACTTTTGTCGCTAGTAGATGCGGTTTGAGGTTGTAGGGTCCATCCAGCCTGGTGCAACCTTGTGCTGCCCCTTGTTAGGTTTTCCTGCTACCTATTGTTTAGGCCCATTTTTTTGTGGTCCTCTTTTGCATTCGACTCTCTTCCACTCACTCTAACTTGTTGTCTTGTTGAGTATAAGTTTTGTGACGCCAGATCTTGTGTATAATGTTGGCTTAAGCTTAATATATTCTTACCCTTCACCAGAAAAAAAAAAAAAAAAAAAAAAACATAAAGTGGGATGTGTGCGTGCGCAGCGTGTGTTTGTGTGTGTGTTTTTAAAAAGCTTAATGTGTTGCCACCATCCCTCAAATCCAGCGATGAGCTCTATAAGACCATCGTTTGAAGTTTACAGGCTTTAATTAGTTTGTCTAGGGTACGAAATGTGTCCACAATCTTAATGTCTTAGTGACATTAAGGTATGCATGCAACTATGTTGGTTTTTCTTCTTCTTTTTTTGGGTGGGGAGGTGGGGGGAAGACGTGGCAGCAAACTAGAATTTTCTATGGTCTCAAATGTACCAAGTTGGGGATCCCTTAATATTGTGTAAGTTTCACTTGTGACCTCCATCAAAATTAGGAACTTTGGTGCACTCGATGCTTATAAACCCAACCCATCATATGGATCTCCAAAACTCAACTCATATCTCTTATCAAAGCCAAACCCAGCCCAATTAATTCAACCCAATGCCGAGCATTGCCCATCTTCATTTTCTTTCTCTATGTGAATCATGTTGCAACATAGGGGCGGATAGAACAAAGACAAAAAGGAGAGTGAGGGGGAGCTCATGGAAGAGAAAGGCAAAAAGGGAAAAGGGAAAAATTTTGGCACGCACATGATTTGGACTACTCATTAAGCCGAATCAATACCATTCTGCAACGCTAGTATGTGACTGAAGTCTTTAATCATCTATTCAAAGGAATCGTCAAAATTAGGGCTTAAAATTTGAATTTAGGTAAATTCTGACTTGTCGTATTTGATTTGAAGTTTTCGGATGGCATGTGTGTGTGTGTGTGTGTGTGTACATGTATATATGTATATATAAATGATAGTTCAAGACCTTGTGAAGTTATAACATTTTACGGATCTAAATTTGAGCCTATAGTTTATTTGGTACGAAATTTTCAATTTCGTCACGCATGCTAGTCAAGTAATGAATACTAAAATTTAAGCTGAATTTCAACCATTTTTGGTGAGGTTTTTGGGGCGCCTAAGTTCCGGTTTTTGTAGTATATCAAAAGGGCTTTCTATGGACTATACACTTGGTTAAAACAAACTTATGTGGAGAAAGTCATGGCACAAAGAAATTTAGCACGTAAGCTGTGCATAACGGACATCATTAGGTTTCCGTTGTGGTCGAACTTTTCGTTAGTTCGTAAGCGTCATTTTATCAATGAATGGGCATAGTATGGTCAAGTCATTCATTAAAATATCGTTTTACTTAGTTTTTTTATATCTTTTTTTTTATTATTTGTTAGAAATTTGAGTGCATGGACTTGAGTAACCATTGCAAATGGGTTTTTGGCTTTCCCGAATGAGTGATACTATTTCTTCTAAAAATTTGTAAAGTCATGTCTTCCAAATGATAAAGATTTGATATTTTATGAATTATTAATAAGCAAGTTTGTTGCATAAAATTTGGATCAAACATATACTACTTTTTGATATTTGTAAATGGTGTGAGATATTTGGTGAACATATATATTCTATTTGATGAACGTAGTTGAGAAATTTATGTATATAATATACCAATTTGTGAAATGCTTTATGACATACATTTGATTTGATTCAGTTTACTGGTTTATGAGACAAGTCTTGAAATGATTTAAGAATGTTTTATGAAAAGTAGTTATGGCGAATGAGTTGAATTGCGAAAGTTATGGGTGATTGATTTGTGAAATTTTTTTTGAAATGTGAGATTGTTAAATTGAATTTTTGGTATTGGTGGATGAGGTTGGGTGCTCAATATTTCTAGGAGCCTAATAAAGGGTTTGTGGGTATACGCATACTAGTCTAAGATATTCTTGTAGGCCAAGTCATGAGCTAATAATAAGTGAAGACCTAACCAATGGGAGAATTTTGGTCGCCTTGTCACCAAACATTGTGTCATGACAAGGAGTCCCTATGGTGGGCTTGGCATTCGTAGGCTTCAAGATTGTAATAAAGCGGCCATGCTCAAGCATATATGGATCATGTTCTCCGACAAGGAGTCCATGTGGTGCAAGTGGATTCATTCGACGTTCTTAAAAAGGAAAAACTTCTAGGTTGTTAACAAGCCAACCTACTGTTCGTGGGCTTGGAAGAAAATTTTATAACTCAGAAGGGAATTTCGTAGCTCTTTCCTTTGGAGGATAGGGGATGGCCTTCCGGTGTCTCTTTGGTTTGACAATTGGCACCTGAGGGGTCCTCTTAACCTCATTTTTTCAAGTTCACTATCTACAGCTCCAGACTGTCCAGGCAAGCGACGGTGGCTGATCTATTCTCCTATTCGGGCCAAGCTATCAAGTATGTTTTGGAGTCATGGGAACACCCCCCTTCCGGCCCTTTCCCAAAGTCCAAATCATTTTTGCAGGACGGTGAGCTCTTCGGGCCTGTTCTCGGTAGAGTTCGCTTAGGAGGCCATTAGGCGGAAGAAGGCACGGTTCATTGGCATGTGTTCGTCTGAAACAACTCCATTTTACCCTAGTACCAATTCAACCTTTGGCTCCTTGCCAAGCGTAGACTTCCTACCCAAGCTCTTTTATTATCTTATGGTAGAATAAACAGTGGTTCCTACGCCTTTTGCAATACAATGCTGGATTCCATTGACCATCTATTTTTTGGTTGTCATGTTATTGTTGGCATTGCCTTCTTTTGAGCCGCCAGATGCAATCTCCCTTGACGTAACAGGTCAAGGGCGAAGAATCTACTTTGGGCCTCTACCTTGCTCTCGGGAAGAGATTTTCATAAATGTATTGCCCGTTTTTCTTTTGGAGCCTTCTGCCATATCATCAGAAAAAATAGGAATAGCATTCTTTTTAGAGAGCAAGCTCTTGCTATCTCGGCCATGAAGAATCACTTTTTTAAAATTTTCAAAGACAAGGCATTGACTTTCAAGAATGTGGAGGATACTATAAGGAATAAGAGAATCCAACGCAATTGGGGAATCAACCTTGTTATCTTCAATTCGTGAGAGACTGATCCTCCAACTCAAAGCTGTAGCTATTTTGCTTTTTAGTGCCTACGGCTGCTCCCGCTACTACAATTATCTTTTCCTCCTTGCAACTTGTTGGTTTTCTTTTTGCATTGGCTTGCAGATTCTCTTATTCCCGTCTTGCCGGCTTTTGCTCATACTCCCTTTGGGCTGTCTGTTTCTGCTTTGTTAGTGTGTAGCCATTGGGCTCGTTGTGCCTCTTTTCGAGTGGCTGTACTCTTACATCTCGGCACCCTTCCACTCATAATGTCTTGTCATTTTGAATGTAAGTTTTTGGTGCCGTGATCGCTTTTGTATAGTTTGATATAGCTCAATATATTTCTTAATTTTCACCCAAAAAAAAAAAAAACATTGTGTCATGACTATAGTTTGATATTAAGCAAAAGATTGGTCGATAGATGGACCATCGACCTATGATTTTATATAAGATGAATCAATGGGATGACCATATAATATGTGGGATGAGATTAACCGATTGAATAGATCATTGACATGTGTTTTTATGAGACTAATCAATGGAATTGACCATTTATGTGTATTTTTATAAGATTGATCAATGAGCTGGACCATTGGTATTTGCATGTTATTATGGTATTTGTTTGTTATTATCTTGAATATTTCTACTTTGAATTTATTATGTGAAAGTAAGAAATATTGCATTTTGGTCTTGAAGGTTTTTTTTAATTTCTAGAAATATGTAAGTGAATTATATTTGTGTTTTAAATGTGCATAACGATTGCTCGATTCACTTTGAAAAACTGTGTTATTCACTAGGCCATGATAACTCATTTTTTTTCTTTTTATCATGTTTTTCAAATACCTTGGTTAGCAACCGATAGAGCGAGAGTATTATCATGGGGATTATTGGGAGCTAGATATTTGGGTATAATTTAAGGTTGTGTTCTTTGAAAAAAAGACGGCCGTGTTACTCCCTCCTCCATTTGGGATTTGGGGTATGATATATTCCTTGAGAAATATCAAGTGGAAAAGGAGATAAAAGGTGTGATTGATGAATGATCACCTAATCCATTATATTAAATGGAAGGATTTTCTCAATTTTGATAATTAAAATTGAGTTTCTAATAAGGAAAGGCAAAGTGCCATCTGTCTTGGAACTCGAAGAAAACAATTTTAGACTTTAGCAAGTTAAAGCATTTAATAAGATTGCACTATATTTTCCTTCCAATAAAAGGTTAAACTATTCTTTTGGGCTATCAATAATATACCCAAAAAAAAAAGCCAAAAAGTCTTCCAAATATATTTGAAGCTCTTGGGGACCCTAGAAATCTAGATCCAAAGCGCACGACAATGCAATCCAGGAAGAAATGGAAGGTCAACTTCACAAAGCACCCAAAGAAATGCAAAAGCAAGGGGTTTTACCGCAATGGCTCAAAAAAATTATCCAAAATTTTTTTAATTTATTACACTTTATCAATTCAGTCCGAAATCTCTTCACATTTTATCAATTGAGTCCATCCGGCTAATTTTAATCGAAGATTGTTAATATAAATACCAGTCGTCTTATGTGGCATGACCGGCATTAATATTGATAATTTTTAATTATTTTTTCTTTTTTCTTTTTCTTTTCTTTTCTTTTCTTTTCTTTTCTCAACTGGCGATTGGGCTGGGCAAGGCCTAAGGCCCAGTTCCAGGCGAGAATGGTGACGAATGAACTCAACTGACGTACACCTCTGTTGTTAAAACTTGTGTCGTTAAAACTCCAAGTGGGATCAAGGTCATAGTTATACCCAGTGTCTTGACATTCTCGAGTGTTGGACAGGAACTGGCCTTCAGTGTAATGGTTGAAGGGAAGTTGGACAGCTTCATGCTTTCTGCCTCTGTAAAATAGGCTGATGTGGGTACATCAAGTAAGAAGCCCCATCGTCGCATTCCTAGTCGCATAGTTGCGTTGTCATTTTGAATTTTGTAATCTAATTGTGATTGAGCATTCGATGTTGAGGCAATAATACATGATCAGTGATAGTACGGCTACGCATGCTATGGATTTTGATGACTTGTTGACAGGTTAATCCTGTGCTTCGGTAAAAATATGATGGCCAAACTTCTTGTCAAGGCCTCACCCTGCATACTCTGTTAGGAGCGGGGATCGACCCCAAGCCGTGGTTGATTAGCATTAGTGGTTTGATGTTCTTGTCTTACTATTAGATTCACGTAATCCTGAGACAGGTTTAGACCAAAAAAACTGAAAAATTATAAAAAAAAACGTGCTACAAACTCGGATGTAAGCAACGGATACTTCCTCTCCTCTGGCGACCAATTGCTTTTCTTGCTGCTGTCCCGTCCTTCGCAATGCTCTTTCTCCGTAGTACAACGCGAAAATTTGTGCTACCCGATACTGCATTGAAGTCGAGCTACCTGAATCTTTTCTAGGTGATTTCACCGAGAGGTCATTTCCAGTGGCCTTAATTGCTTGCACTGAGCTGGCTTGAAGGACACGCGAAGAAAACAACATTTTCTGTTCAACAAAGACAGTACTATATATGCAATTGAAAGTAACTATAAGAAGTGGGTTCCTGGAATGGAGAAGTCCGATTCCTAAAGCTAACAGAAAGTTATAATTAAACGAATAGATTCACTATATTAAATGTTAGTGATAATCACCAGGTAAAGGATTGATTTAGCAGTTGAATGTTTTGGTCATGCGCTTACATGGACAATAAAACTTGGAAAGGATGAAATAGGAAAGGAAACTACAAACTCTAAGTACTAGGGATCTATAAAAGGACAAGCTAAAATTTTCATTCTCATCATTCAGTACATAAAATGATGTAACTCTAAAAGTTATATTAATCTTCAAGATTCAAAGTTTCCCAACAATATGAAGGTACTAAAAATCACGAAATTAACAGACTCAGGACAGGAATTGAAAGACAATTCCTAGTAGGAGTTTAACCTTTAAGCAGAGTCCTACAATGATGATAGGTAACCTGTAAAGCTGTCAAGAGACCTATATGCGGAACCCCCTTCCTTAAAACACCGATGTAACTTGTCCTACAAACGCACTGCTCTGTCTCTGATAGCTTCGCCTTCTGGATCCGCCAGTAATTTTCTAATGGCACGCTCTATCTCGCTGCTCTCCAGCTTATACTCCAAATGCAACCCGACCCTCCAAAAGGCACTCACATATCTTCTGTTCACCTTTTTGATCCCCAAGATGGCATACAAATCATCAGCACACCTTCACAAATGCTTTCCAACATCGAGTTCCAACCACAATGAGTCCAAAATCCACTGATGGCCTGATGAGCCAGCACTTCTTGCTGCGGTTCCCATTTCACAATATGATCCCTTCCAATTAACATCTCTAGGAACGAGCTAGGCCAATGCTCGAGCCAGTCCACTTCGCAAACTGATCTAGGCCGGACGACCCACAAATAGATTTGCCAGCCCCCAAGCTACTTCTATGAACTTAGCCTCATCCATGGATGCAATGCTTCCCAGGCTCACATAGATGACTGACTTGGGCCTTTGCTTGTTCGGCCAGGAGATCAAGCTAGCGTCTTGTGCCAGCAAGCTGCTCAAAGAGGCTGGAATACTTGTGAAATGGACCGATCACAAAGATAGGAATGGGAATGGTGTGCCGAGCTTTGGCAAGTTTTGTCCCCTCGACATCTTCAGAAAAATTGCAGATAAGTCCAGAGAAGGCTATGGTCGCTCTGTCCATGTCCGGTAATAAATAGTGGAGATCTTTGGGGTTTCTTGTGCTGACAACTGGAAGGTCTTTCATTTTGAGAGGTGGAACTTCAGGAACAGCCTTGTCTAGTTTGGAATCTGACACAGAAACCAAAAGGAAGCGGTCAATACTCTCTCCAGTTGAAAAACAAGGAAGGCCTATAGTCCTACTTTTCCCTTCGCTATTACAACTTGGATATGTAACTCTAAGACAACATCGGATGGAACAAAGGCATTATGTTCCACTTGAGTATCCAAAAAGATGTTTGAAAAGCAGTAAAATTTAAGTCATGAGAAATATGGAAATAAAAGAAGCATACAAGATTGATCATTTTTGTCAAAATACGTACACACCATTTGTCTCTAGAGTCTGAAGAATTTAGCTGGAAGGCACACCTTTTATTGGGAGGCAACCCTTTTCTCTCAGAGTGGACAAGGCAGAGAAAGCAGAATTGAAGAGATACCAGTACACCTTAACACCGTCCTTGGGATCTTAAGCTCCTCCGCGACTGCTTGAGAAAAATGCCAAACATCATCGATTATCAAGAAGGCTACGCGATCCTGCGAGTCGTCACGCAAGTCCTTTTGCAAGCACTCCCAAAATCGTATGAGTTATCATGTCAGGTCACTGGGAATGGGACAAGAAATAGTATGAATAGCTCTTTTTAGGGTTTACGTATCTAAAGTGAGCTTTCTCATCATATAAAAAAAAAAAAATACTAATCCTTCTAATTTCTTTATTACTTCATTGGTTTTTTTGGCTATTTATGATCCAAGTTTCACAGAAATAGCACTAAGAGCAGACATGAAAAAGCTCGTTCGAGTTAGCATACATGCTGTGGCTAAATGAGGGAACCCGTTCGAGGTGAGTTATAACCCATCTTTTGTCTAAAAAGTTTGGTGCTGATGCTGAACTCTAGAAGCTCAAGAATCTAATGAATCTTTCCCTAATCAATTCCAGTGAACTGGTTCAAACCAGGTGATCAAAAGACTGGTTACTTTCATAAAGTAGTCAAAGTTATAAACTCTCAAGAGTTTTGCTGAAGTGGCTGTGAACTTTTTCAAGTCATTATTTGGTGCCGTTACTTTATACACAAGGTCCTGATCATATACGAAGGAATTTGGTTTCCCTAACACTATCCAATCGTGTGAACAAACACAATGAGTCAATTGCAACAAAATATGTTACCGACAGGCATATTAATAAAAGGACTAAGATCATGTCAACAAAAATCCATGAGTGGAGTAAAGAAACAAGAATAGTGCATCCAATCAAGAAGTCAATGATCAAGTCTTCACCAACCGAAGTTCAATTGCCCCCTACGATGAATCAATATTCCGAAAATCCCATCAAGATCGTTATTCAAAAATAGCAAAGAGAAGCTAAAAATTTCCTAGAACGAGACCAAGTACTCTGTCAATTTCTGAAGAGACTGGCATGAAGAGCCACCATCCTGGAGACTCTCGTCTGCCTTCCTCTTCAAAGCTTTAATTTTCTCCCTCATCTCCTCTCCCTCATCACTCGCCATCAATTTCCTAATCGCATCCTCAATCTCTTTCCTCTCCACCTTGTATTCCAAATGCAGCCCGACTCTCCACTCGTTGTTTACATACCTTGCGTTCACCCTCTGGTCCCCGTGGAATGGCATGCACATCATCGGCACACCCTCGCAAATGGCCTCTAGCGTCGAGTTCCACCCATTGTGCGTCAAGAACCCACCGACAGCGGGGTGGGCCAGGACCCCATGCTGTGGGGCCCACTTCACGATGTGGCCCCTCCCGTCCAGGCCCTCTAGGAACCCACTTGGTAGCACCTCAAGCCATTCCGAGCCACGGACTGACCCGGGCCGGACCACCCAAAGGAAGTGCTGGCCGCTGTTCGCAAGTCCCCAGGCTATTTCCAGGAATTGGGCCTCGCTGACTATTGAGAGGCTCCCGAAGCTCACATAGAGGACCGATTTGAGCCTTTCTTGCTTGTCAAGCCACGAAATGCAGCTCCTATCTTGGGGAAACAAGCTGCCTGATGACGCTGCGGAGAGCTTGTGGATTGGGCCAACCGTGAAGATCGGGACAGGGAAGCGCCGGCGACATTCAGCCAGTTTGGTCGGTTCGAGCTCTTCGAAGGAGTTGAAGATGAGGCCTGAAGAGGCCCGCATGGTTTCGGCCATGGCGATGATGAGCCTGAGGACATCCTCGGGGTCTTTGGAGTTGATGACGTGAAGGTCTTTCACTTTGAGCGGAGGAAGTTCGGGCACTGCTTCCTCTAACCGGGAATCTGTGAGGAATGAAATGCAGAAAACGATAAAACTCGGAGACACATCAGAGCTGTTTCAAGCGTACGCATGTCTGCTTCCTTCAGTCTTTCACAACATTTTTGACATGGCACTCTCCATCTCCCACCACGACGACAAGTTCCACAGGCCGAAAAGCATCTTACCTCTTCACAAAATTGCAGAAAGTAATGCAGAGATAATGACATAAATAAAGATAGACCGTTATAGTTTATTATGACAATCAAACAGATATGATATCCCACCCAAATACGGGAGATCTTGATTCACGTGGAAATGAATTTTTAACGATGCCATAATACTGTAATCTATTAAAGTGTCTCATCATGATTCCCGTTATCTCGTAAAATATTTACGCCCAACGGCGACAGACCAAGGTGCCAAAACCAATTCGAGCAAAAGGGTAAATGAAAATTGTTTTGTCCATGTTCAACAATTTCTTGATTAGCAGTAGATATGTCAGGTGGGATGCGATACCTGACAGCTTAATGGGTTAGACAACACAAGGGCTTGCACCGAAATCTGACAAGCAGAGGGGACAATCTGATTGCACGGATTCAAGTTGATTCAAAAGCTGTGGGAGTATTAAGACGATGTTCATTATGCTTGGTCTGGGTCGCAAGAAAAATGACCATCCGATTTCTACAACAAAAAATAATATGGGTTGTTTCTTTCTCAAACAGGGGAGATGATTTGTATGTGAAGATAACCCTCCTATGCTTGCTTAAACACTATAGACTGATGATTTGAAGGCTTAATCAGCGGAAATTCTACAGCCTGAAAGATTCGGTGAGACGAGTCCATGCATCAGAAAGAATCGCGCTCTGGCTTGAGATTTCATTATCTGCAGAAAGCTAAATAGATCTATGGCCTGCCAATTTGCTATATAGTCATTTAAACTCGGTCACATGCGACAGCCATAACTATGCAATCCTATTCCTAATAAATTGACCCTAAAAATCTTGTACGCATCACAAGAGAACTAGGTTCATACATCTAGGGATTCATGTGAGGGAAACGTGGGAGAAGCTTACCTTGAATCGGGAGGTAACCCTTCTCTTGCATGAGCGGCAACGCGCAAAAAGCGAGAAAAGACGAGATGCTGCTAGTCCGCAGCACCATCCTTGGGAAGTTAAGCTCATCGGCAACCGCCTGAGTGAAGTGCCACACCGGATCTGTTATCAAGCAGCACGGAATCCGATCCTTTGAAGCATCAGACAACAGCTTAGACAAGCAGTCTCGGAACGGCCCCACGCAAGTAACGTTCATCAGCATCAAGAGAGCTATGAAGTCCACGGTCGAGGCCTGGCCCTCTAGCAAGCCGTCCGGGATCGGTTGGAAGTTGAAGTGAGGGTAGTTGGAGGATTTAGGAGAGTTGAAGTGGGTGTGGACTATGGTGATGGAGAAGCCTCGAGAGTAGAGGATGTTCGCGAGCTGAAGCATTGGAGTTATGTGGCCTTGCAAGGGAAGTAGGAAGAGGATGATTTCACGGCCCAATCTCGGCTTCACCGGACTAATTCTCGGATCCTCCATGAGCAAACTTGTTTTCTGCTTTCTGCTGTTGTGTCGTGTCTTGTGTGTGTGTGTGTGTGTGTGTCGATAGGACTTTCTTTTTATATTGGTACAAGGTGGGACACGAGGTGAGCGAATTTTTCAGAGATGAGAGCGTGGTAAGATGATTACTTGGTAACTCTTTTCTTTAGACTCTTGACAGTCTCCCGTCACTTTATCTCTTCGGATTTCTTGATCAGTAAAACTGAAAGGGGATCGAAGGAGTTTCCACGACCATGAAGACATCAAGCAACGCCCCAATCGGTCCGAACACTATTTCTCTAGGACTAGACTTGATCTGGAGTCTCTCTCTCTCTCTCTCTCTCTCCCTCCCTATCCGCCAGTTTTACCTTCCTGTGTTCGCAGGGTCCTGAATAAGGAAAATAAACGTGGTCTCCCATTTTTGCATGCCAAGTACATAATCAGTTTGCCAATTAATCTTTAACCGCATGAGATTCTCTACAAGGGAGTAAAAAAGCTTTGTATATGCTAGTCATTACCATTTCGATTGTCACGATTTGCTTAGCATTTTCTGTAGTTTCAGCTGAGATCTAACTGTTTTTAGCCCGTTCGACTTTAGAGGTTGTAACCGGTCCCGAACCTTCTCTGCACCCGAATTCAATGGGTCGCTCTACTATCTCCACAATCCGGTCCCGAACCTTCTCTGTACCCGAATTCGATGGCTCGCCTTACTATCTCTGCAGTCGCTACTGATTTTGAGGACGACCTGTTTCTAACCACGCAATAAAGAGTTAATGCAAAGACGCAACTCCACACCCCGTATACATCAGGAAGAAACCGACGACTATTTAAGGAGTGAGTAGTTCGGTCCCCAGTTGCGACCATTGTTTTGTCCAAGTTCCTCCAGAGACAACGACTGGTTTCATTGCCAGGGTCCCATCGTTTCACAATATTGCTCATTAATGTGACTAAACAAATAGGCTTCCCCGCTGCATATTGAGGTTGCGGGTCTTGTTGGATCATCGTAGGAGCCTTGCTTCCGGAATTCTCTGTTGGAGACTCAACACTACTCCATTAGAGATGACAAAATAGGTCTTAGACCATATATAACCCATTTAAATCATAAATAGATCATGTATGAGTCACTTATTTTTTTAAAGAAAATAGTTAAATGGGTTTGAAAATTAAAAATTTAAGATAAATGGGTCTTAAATGGACTTAGAACCCATTCTTAACTAAAGCCTCATAATCTCTCTCTTGCCTCTTTAACTTTATAAAAATATTTGTTTATAAAAATCGAAATTATATTTATCTTTTACATTTCAATTTTCTTTTTTTTTTTTTTTTTTTCTTTTTTTTTTGCTTTCTTCTTCCTCCTTCCTTAACCGGTGGCCAACACGGTGATGGCCAGCGACCCGCCAGGCAAGACTTGAGCTCGCCTATCGTAGGCAAGCTAGAGGGTCACCGAATTTAGCGAGGCGGAGGCCTCACTGATGTCCGGCTTGCCCGAGCCTCGCTAGATCCAACAAGCTTGAGCTAGCCAGATCTAGCGAGGCTTGAGCCTCGCCAATCTGGCGAGCCTCGAGCTCGCTGGCATCGAGCGAGCCCAACAAGTTGGAGGCTAACCTATGTATAAGCAAGTATTGCTTCAAGTGCTTTGAGTGTGGCGTGAAAAATATTTTGTAATTGCTATGTGAGATGATTTTTTAATGTTACACTTATATGCAGTTTGGTATAACAAGGGTGTCTTACGTTGTTCATTACAATTCTCTCGTGTTATCACTACAATCCTTCCGCATACCCTACAAGTGATATTAAAATGGTGTCTCTAAATACCTTACAATTGATTTCAAAGTAAGGTCGCGCACTCTACATTCTCAAAGCCGACTTGAGAGACGTGTTTGAGGTAACATTATTTTCAGAGATGTATGCTCTATGTGATTAAAGCATCGAGTTTGATACAATGGGTTGGTTCGAGTCCTTGGAGAAGTTTGATTTTAAAGTCACCAGAAAGTTCATTTGCCGTACAAGAAGAAAGACGACTCCAATACAAAACATTCGCAATCGTGTTGTTACCAGCAATTGGATATATATTTAAGGCCTAAAAAATTACTGAATGATAAAGGACATTTAACTTGCATATAGTACTCACTTAATTATCATAATTTTTTAATCAATCACTCGAGTTTTGTTTGCTTGAATGTCACAAATTTTCAATCAATCTCGTGGGTATCATAACTTTTGAAAACGTTCACCACAAGTACTAAAGATTTGAGTATCCTAGCACTTATGATGAATTTTTTCATAAGTCATTACACTCAAGTGATTCATTGGAAAAATTATGGTGCTTACTAGCACCAATAATATCCTTTTTCCGTCAACGATACGCTTTTGAATTTGGTGGCTTTTCTATATAAAATACGTGAACCCACTAGTTGGAAACTGTTATATTTTTTTCCTATTTATGAGATGGACACAAAATATTTGTTTCTAATAGATTAAGCATATGCCGCAAAGATCCTTAATACATGCCGTTAATTTTGTCAAATAAAATAACGTGGAGATGGTTACAAGTGATTCAAAACAATCAGACAGAGACAAAAATTTGTATCTAGAGACGGCATGAAAGTGGGGTTTTACCCAAACAGTGGACAATCTTTCACCAAAGGTTGTTTTTTTATTTTTTAATGAAAGTGACTTTTAAATAGGAATCTACTCTGTTGATAACGAAGATGAACAGCGAATTAATAATAAAACACTAGAGACGATGATCAAAAATGAAAAGACAACTAATAAATTGAGAAAAGTATACTGAGAATGCGTGTTTGGGATCCCCTTCTATGATTACACGCGTCGTTTATATAACCCACCAATTACCATCGTTCACTAGGAATTATTACTTCATAATGGTTACAGTTGTTCTCCCAAGGATCTAGATTTCCTAGACCACTAGGCTAATCAACATCGCTTGGTATCCTTACCTTTAATCGATATTTCTCCTCTCGTTTTCTCCTCGTGGTCCCAACGCAGCCAAATTTTAAGATAGCTAACCCCTTGCCTGCTCTGTCGATTAGTTTCACTCAACACCTCTCGGCTACCTGTCAATGTCGAATCCATGTAGCCATAGATAAGTCTTCTTTACGGACGCCATGCCATATGGTTGTTGTTCAATGGCTTAAATCACTCTCATTGACCAATCTTCCTTGATCAATTGCACTCCATCGTTCAGCAATAATTGTACTGTATGATGGGGCAATTAAGGTATGCATGCGATTATTGTTTTTGGGGGCAGAAAACTAGAATTTCCTATTCTGGGCGTCTAATTGTAATTTGACTTGGAGGAATGGATCTTGGGAAGACAACCTTCTTTGGGTGGTAAACCATCTCTTGGATGTGAGCTTTCATCAAGCCATTGCTCGCTTCTCCTTTGGTGCCTTATGCTACCTCATCTGGAAGGAACGAAATAATATCATTTTTCGTAACCAAAACCTCTTCCTTCCGGCCTTAAAGGAGCATTTACGAAATGCCGTCAAAGATAAAGCATCCACTTATTCAGGTGTTCCGGATATCCCCTGCAACCGTAGGCTCCAAATGGCTTGGGGAATCCATCCTTCTATTTTTGACTGAAGCATGGTTTGTGCTTCTTTGGCGTCTTGTCTTGGTACTCTTCTCAAGGTTGCTGTGGTCTGTTCTTATCCCAGGAGCCCCCTTTTTCTGCTGCTGGGCTTTCCTTCTCCGCAGCTTGGCTGGCTAACCTCTAGTCTCTTCAGTGTGTCGGTCTCTTCTTTTGGGATGGTTTCTCTATCTCCCTTTGGCCGTAATGTTTGGCCTTTCTTCTCTGTTTTTTTGTTCTTGCCGCCTTGTTTGGCGCTTTTCTTTGCTGCTTGTTTCTTCCTTTATGCAGCTTGTCCCGTCTCCCATCCTCTCATCTTGACACATATGTCTAGTTGAGTGTATGTTCTCTTGGAGTCGGTTTGCTGTGCTTTTGTATAGCTCCTTGGTTCTCTAGCTATAATACTTACCTTTTACCAAAAAAAAAAAAACTAGAATTTTCTATGATATCGAATACACCAAATTCAAGAGCTCTTAATCATGTGAATTTCACGCATGACTTCCTTTGAAATTAAGAATTTCGGAACGCTCTATTTTATAAACCATACCAACCATATGGGCCTCCAAAACTCAATTCATGTCTCTTATAAAAGCCAAACCCAGCCCAATTAGTTCAATATAAAGCTAAGTCCAGCCCATCTTCATTTTCTTTTTCTATATGGCTTACGTCACAACATGAGGGGCAGACAGAACAAAGACAAGAAGGAGAGTGAGGGGGAGCTCGAGGAAGAGAATGGAAAAAGGGGAAATGGGGAAAATTTTGGCGCACTCGCGATCCGGAGGACTCGTCAAGCGAAATCAACACCATTTTGTAACGCCGATAAGTGATAGAAGCCTTTAATCTTCTATTCAAAGGAATTGTCGAAATGGGTGCTTGAAATTCGGATTTAGGTAAACTCTAACTTGTTGTATTTGAATGGGAAGTTTTCGGGTGGCATATGTATGTGTATGTGTGTGTGTGTGTGTGTATAAAAGACAATTTAAGATGTTGTGAAGTTAAGGCATTTTACGAATATGAATTTGAACTTACGGTTTGCCCAAAACGAAATTTTCAAATTTGTCACACATGCTTGTCAAGTTCTGCATAGTAATATCTTAGCTAAATTTCAGCCGTTTTCAATGAGGTTTTGGGGCAACTGAGTTTGGGTTGTTGTAGTATATTGAGAGAGCTTTCTATGAACTATACGCTTGTGTCATGGGCCGAGAGTTTCTTTGGCCTCGGAACGACCCGCGGGCGCCTAGCAAGTGGAATTCGCCAGGCCAGCCCTTTCTTTAGCTTCCACGAACGATAGGGTGAATGATTCTTCGTACGAGATCCTACCACACCCAACTTCGCTCGGGCGTCTAGTCCATCGAATTATATAGCAGTTCTCTTTAGGCAACAACTGGTTTTGGCCTACCATGGCCTCGTCAGGAGAGCGACATCAGCTCCCGACCAGTTTGTGCACGAGAGGCCTACCCCGTCTTCAGAGCTCCTAAGTGATATAATCCTTCTATCCTAGAACTCCTAGCACCAACCGTCTTGACGCCACTCCCACGGACCAATTGTGTTCTACCCTTCTGCCTCACACTCTTCACCAGATAACCCCAAGCACCACTCACAAGTGTCACGAGTACGGGAGGATTCACGGACCGTGACATTCTCCCCCACTTAATTCGCAACGCCCTCGTTGCAATCTACTCTGTCGCTTCCTTGTGTAAATTAACCATTGATGTGCCACTTTTGGGAATTCACATCGAACGGTCACGCTCGCCCAACAAAACAGGTTTTGCTCCATTTGTGGCTTCTTTTGATCTCAGCCGCTCGACCATTCGGTCACCTGCGCTTTCCGGCAAGTGTGGCATCTTTCGCCAACCACATCTTTTGGCAGCACCATTTCAGCCTAACCAGCATCTTGACCCCAGCAGACCAATGAAGGTTCTTTTCTTGTTGAAAACGTGATAGTAGACCTCTTCTTCGTATTCACCAATCGATCCAGGAACGTTATCCCCATTCAGCAAGGGTTCGGTTCTTCTCTAACTTGCATTCCGCTCGGCGAGAAGCCGACTCGTCCTAGCACCCATCCACTAGGACTTATCTGCTTGACCCGCACTTGAGCGAGGAGTCCGATTCTCCGACTTGCTCACTTGCTTACTGGAGGGATTCCTGCTCTTATACCACTTATCACGGGCCGATCGATTCGCTCTCAATCACTCATCGTTCACTCGAAGGCTACCCATGCGGCCTTAAGGTTTTACCCCTAAGCAACCTTTCAACACTCGACTCACAAGGGACTTTGTAGAGAGAGAAACTTCTTAGAGAGAGAAGCTATGATTTTCATGTAACTTGTGAATGAATTACAATGAGGGAGGAGACCCATTTATATACAAGTATAAGGCAAACCATATCCGTAGATTTCCCTTAGATCTAATGGTGGAGATTGCACCTCCCCATCTACCAACTACCGGCATTCATTGCCAACTACCAGCTACTCGCATTTATATCGTATGCGTACAAATACAGTATCGCCCGCCCCTAAGAGAATACTCTACGCCTTGGGGACATAAGCCGAGGGTCATCAACGTGTCACGCCCGTGCCATGGAAACCTCTTGGCCATGACACTTGCCTGAAACACACTTATGTGGAGGCAATTATGTCGAGAAGAAGTTAAACACGCAAGCTACACATAGTTAACATCATTAGGTGTAGGCGTCATTTTATCGACAAATAGGCATAATGTGGTCAAGTCATTCATTAAAATATCGTTTTACTCCATTTTTTGATATCGTCTTTCGATAATTTGTTAGGAATTTGAGTGCATGGGCTAAAATAACTATCATAGGTTGGATTTTGGCTTTCCCAAGTGAGTGACACTATTTCTTCAAAGAATTTGTGAATTCATGTCTTCAAAATGATAAAGATTTGATATTTTATAAGTTATGAATAAGCATGTTTGTTGCATGAAATTTGGATGGGACATTTATTACATTTTGATATTTGTGAATGGTATGAGAAACATTTGGTGAAGATATATACTATATTTGATGAACATAGTTGAGAAATATGATTTAGTTTATAAAACCGGTTCATGAGACAAGTCTTTAAACGATTTGATAATTTTTTGTGAAAAGATTCTAATGGATGAGTTGAGTTGCGAAAGCTATTGGTGATTGATTTGTGAAATGTATTTTGATATGTGAGATTGTTTACAAAATTAGATTTCTAGTATTGGCGGATGGGATTGGGTGTCCAATATCATTGTGAGCCCAATGAGGGGTTTATGGGTATATGCATACCAGTCTAGGATATGCTTGTAACCTAAGTTACGAGCTAATAATAGGTGAAGATCTAACTAAGAGGGAAATCTCAGTTGCCTTGTCCCTATACGTTATGTTGTGACCATAGTTTGATATTAAACAAAATATTGCTCAATGGATGAACCATCGATGTATGGAAATATGAAATGGATCAATAAGATAGACCATTAACGTGTGGCATAAGATTAACCAATGAAATAGACCATTGACGTGTAATGAAATAGACCATTGACGTGTATTTTTATGAGATTGACTAATGAGCTGGACCATTGACATTTAGTTATTGTTATCTTGAATGTTTCTACTTCAAACATATTACATTAAAGTGAGAAATATTGCTTTTTATTCTTCAAGGTTTGTTAAATTTCTAGAAATATGTAAGTGAGTTATATTTGTGTTTTAAATATGCATAGTGATTGCTTGACTCGCTTAGAAGAAATTTAATACTCATTGAGCCATGATAACTTATTCCTTTCTTCTTATCATATTTTTCAGATGCCTCGATTAGTGATCGATAGAAGAGAGTATTATCGCGGGAACTATTGGGAACTGTATATTCGGGGTATAGTTTGAGTTGTGTCTTTTGAAAAAATGACAGTTGTGTTACTCCCTCATCCATATAGGATTTAGAATGAGACATATTCATTGAGAAATATCAAGCGGAAAAGGAGATAAAAGGTGGTTAATGAATGGTCACCTAATCCATTACATTTAACAAGGATTTTCTCAATTTTGATTCTTAAAATTGAGTTTCTGATAAGGAAGTGCAAATGTCTTGGAACTCGACTAAGACAATTTTAGACTTGAGTAAGTTAAAACATTTAACAAGATTGCACTATATTTTTCTTCCAATAAAAGGTTAAACTATTCTTTTGGGCTCTCAATAATAGTATTAAAAAAAAAAGCCGAAAAGTGTTCCAAATATACTTGAAGCTCTTGGAGACCCTAGAATTCTAAATTCAAAGAGCACGACAATGCAATCCACGAAGAAATGGAAGGTCAACTTCAGGAAGCACCTGAAGAAATGCAAAACCGAGAGGTTTTATCGCAATGGCTCGGGAAAGTTATCCAAAAAGTCTAAAATTTATTGTACTTTTATCAATTCAATTTGAAATTTCTTCACCTTTTGTCAATTGAGTCTATCTGGTTAATTTTGACGGGAAATCGCTAACGTAAATGCCAGTCATCCTACGTGACACAACCGACGCTAACATTGATAATATTTAATAATATTTTATTTTTTTTAAAAAAAATTATTCGCTTCTTTGCTTTCTTTCTCTCTTTTTTCAACGTTGTCTGGCAAAAACGCTGATTAGGCTGGGCAAGGACCTGAGGCCCAGATTCAGGCGAGAATGGTGACGGATGAACTCAATTGACATATGACTCTGTCGTTAAAACTCCAATCGGGATCAAGGTCACAGTTATACCCAGGGTCTTGACATTCTCAAACGTTGGACAGGAACTGGCTTTCAGCATAACGGTTGAAGGGGAAGTTGGATAGCTTCATGCTTTCTGCCTCTGTAACATGGGCTGATGGAGTACATCAAGTAAGAAGCCCCATCGTCGCATTCCTAGTCGCATAATTGCATTGTCATTTCGAACCTTGTAATCTAATGGTGATTGAGCATTCGATGTTGAGGCAATAATATATGATCAGTGACAGTACGGCTACGCATGCTATGGATTTTGATGACCTATTGACAGGTTAATCCTGTGTTTCGGTAAAAATTTGATGGGCAAACTCCTTTTCAAGACCTCACCCTGCATACTCTGTTAGGAGTGGGGGTCGATCCCGAGCCGTGGTCAATTAGCATTAGTTGTTTGATGTTCTTGTCTTACTATTAGATCCACGTAATCCTGAGACAGGTTTAGAACGAAAAAAAACAAAAAAATAACGAAAAACGTGCTACAAACTCAGATGTAAGCAACGGATACTTCCTCTCCTTTGACGACCAATTGCTTTTCTTGCCGCTGTCCCGTCATTCGCAATGCTCTTTCTCCCCGGTACAGCGTGAAAATTTGTGCTACCCAATACTGCATTGAAGTCAAGCTTTGTGAATCTTTCGTAGGTAATTTCACCGAGAGATCATTTCCAGTAGCCTTAATTGCTTGCATTGAGCTTGCTTGAAGGACACGCTGAAGAAAACAACATTTTCTGTTCAACAAAGACAGTACAACATATGCAATTGAAAGTTCAGAGCACAAACTATAACAAGTGGGTTCTAGGAATGGAGAAGTTCGATTCCTAAAGCTAACAAAGTTATGATTAAAGGCATAGATTCTCTATATTAACTGTTAGTTATAATCACCAGGTAAAGGATAGATTTAGCAGCTGAATCTATGGTCATGCGCTTGCATGGACAGAAAACTTGGAAAGGATGAAGTCGGAAAGGAAACTATAAACTCTTATAAGTAATAGGGATCTATCAAAGGACAAGCTAACAATATGAAGGTTATATTAATCTTCAAGATTCAAAGTTTCCCAACAACATGAAGGTACAAAAAATCACGAAACGAGTAGACTCAGGACAGGAATTGAAAGACAATTCCTAGGAGTTTACCTTTTAGCAGAGTCCTGCAATGATGATAGGTAACCAGTAAAGCTGCCGAGACCTATATGCGGTACCTCCCCCCAACCCTAAAACACTGATGTACCTCGTCCTACAAACGCACTGCTCTGTCTCTAATATCTTCGCCTTCTGGATCCGCCAGTAATTTTCTAATGGCACGCTCTGTCTCGCCACTTTCCAGCCTATACTCCAATTGCAACCCAACCCTCCAAAAGTTGCTCATATATCTTCTGTTCACTTTTTGATTCCCCAAAGGATGGCATACAAATCATGGGCACACCTTCACAAATGCTTTCCAACGTCAAGTTCCAACCACAATGAGTCCAAAATCTGCTGATGGCCTGATGAGCCAGCACTTCTTGCTGTGGTGCCCATTTCACAATATGATCCTTCCATTTATCATCTCTAGGAACGTGCTTGGCAAATGTTCGAACCAGTCTGATCCACAAATTGATCCAGGCCTGACGACCCACAAAAAGGGCTGCTCACTATTTGCTAGCCCCCATGCTATTTCTAAAAACTTGGCCTCATCAATGGATGCAATGCTTCCCAGGCTCACATAGATAAATGACTTGGGCCTTTGCTTGTTCAGCCAAGAGATCGAGCTAGCATCTTGTGCCAGCAGGCTGCTCAAAGAGGCTGGAATACTTGTGAAATGGACCGATCACAATGATAGGAATGGGAATGGTGTGCCGAGCTTTGGCGAGTTTTGTCCCCTCAGCTTCTTCAGAGGAATTGCAGATGAGTCCAGAGGAGGCCATGGTCGCTCTGCCCATGTTTGGTAATAAATAGTGGAGATCCTTGGGGTTTCTTGTGCTGTAATTGGGAGGTCTTTCATTTTGAGAGGCGGAACTTCGGGAACAGCCTTGTCAAGTTCGGAATCTGACAGAGAAACCAAGAGGAAGCAGTCAATACTCTCTCGAGTTGAAAACAAGGAAGGCCTATAGTCCTACTTTCCCTTAGCTATTACAACTTGGATATGTAACGCTAAGACAACATCGGATGGAACAAAGGCATTCTGTTCCACTTGAGTATCCAAGAAAGACGTTTGCAAAGCAGTAAGATTTAAGTGGAGAAATACGTAGGTAAAAGAAGCATACAAGGTTGGTCATATTTGTACAAAATACATTACACCGTCTGTCTCTAGAGTTTGAAGAATTTAGCTGGAAGGCACACCTTTTATCGGAAGGCAGCCCTTTACTCTCAGAGTGGACAAGGCAGAGAAAGCAGAAATTGAAGAGATACCAGTACACCTCAACATGATCCTCGGGATCTTAAGCTCGTCCGCGACTGCTTGAGAAAAATGCCAAACATCATCAGTTATCAAGCAAGCTACGCGATCCTGTGAGTCATCATGCAAGTCCTTTTGCAAGCACTTCCGAAATGGGACGACACGACTAACATTGAGGCGCATTATGAAAGCTAGGACATCGGGTTCCAAGGCATCCTCGGTTTCTAGCAGGCCATCAGGAATGAGTTGAAGGTGAAGTGAGGGAAGTTGTGAGGATTGGGGGGTTGCGCTGGGTGTGCACTATGCAAATGTTGAATCCTTGGGAATGAAGAATGCTTGCAAGTTGAAGCACTGGGTTGATGTGGCCTCGGAGGGGGAACGGAAACAGCACGATCTTCTGATGACCAATCTCTTTCTAGCGATGAGAATGAGACTGACTTCCTGAGCCTCTAAAATATCTTTTAGTACCCCGTGGACAGATCAATTCTTACGCTGATGCTTAGTTCTTATGGCTCTCGGTTCTTCTTGCATTTATAGGATTGGATTGGCATGGTGGAATTTGAAGGTTGGACACGCAAATATGAAATTGAGCTTCATGGGTTCATGTTACTAATGTGGGTCCATGCTATTAGATCAGGCGGGACTAAAGATTTTGAAAGTGATTTAATTAGTTTCAAAGCATGATAGATTGCAGAGACAAATCGATAATTCAATAACCTCCAACTTACATACAGCTAAAAAAAAAAATTGGAAAATTATTATTTCAATCCTAAAGTTATTATAAGAATACATATATGATTTTAAACTTTTCGATTAATTAATTTTTTTACTAAAACAATTAATTAATTGTAATGCTAAACCTTTGAGTGAAGTTTCAATGAAATCCTTCCAGCAAAAACTTTCTTGAAATTGCTTGTATAGCAAATCAACCATCATCGACTATCCTATGTGCACAAATTTACTCAAAACAATACCCTTTTTTTAGTTTTCTAAATTTCCTGATTATTTTTCTCTCTTATTTTCTTTTCTTTCTTGCACAACGTATCCCCAGAGCAGCCACCGAATCTTCGGACGTGGTCTCGAAAACGACGTCAAGCTTCACGGCCATTTAAGTGTTGCCACCTCCATATGGAGGTGCCAAATCTAGTCAAGCTCAAAGCCGTGCAGGATCTCGATCCAGTTAGCCTCGAAACCGCTGAAGTGCAGCCGTTTCGAGTTCGGCGGCCATGGAAGGAACCGGATGTCTATGTTAAAACAGTTTGGTCCATTTTTATGCCTTGCGCCGCGTCTCAGAATGTGCAAATAAGGTGTTCTAGAAAATGCCCGAGAGGATTGCAGTTTCGTGAAATGCCATGATCAACACCATGTTTCCGTATGGTGAGTTCAATGCCGTACTGGAATTGTTTCGGGAGATGAAAAAGTTGCTTGTGCCAAATGGGTACAAGATTCTGACCATGTTGATTGCACCCACCATGAAGAAGAAGACGAACAATCTTCCTCAAGTAGAAAAATTAAGTAAAACAGCGTGTTTTGCATAAATTTGTCCACATTAAATTTTCAAATTTGTCCATGTCAAATCGCTGACATGCCACATAAAATGACTAATAATAATTGAACTACCACATTAACAATATCAAGCTTATCTTCATATAAAGGATTTAATTGTAATTTCATTCAAAAGTATAGGATTATATCATTAAAAGTTTTAAGCATATGCGTCCATACATGTACGTACAGGATAAATTCGTTGTTTAGACACTAAAAAGAAAATGCCAGGAGAATAGTGTTGAAGGCAGACAGACCGTACCAAAAGCATGTAAATTAGGAGAGCAAGCATAATTACACAGAGCAGATCTATTGCTCAAGTACTAGAGATGATCATGGGCAGGCGGCCCACTCGAGCCTGCCTAGACCTAAGAGACTTGAGAGGTAAATATAGTTAGTATGGACAATGATGCTCTTGCACAAGAAAGCCTAGCCAGCCCATCTTTAGCTCGAACCCAGTCCGACCAAGCATATTTGAAGAACTCGAGTAAAAACATGAATTCTCGTACAAAGTCATAGGAGCAGTCCTAGTAATGTTGCAGTACCATGAAACAAGGTAGACCAAACGAGGGAAAGAGGAAGGTGGTCCAGAGTGCCAAGAGAGATTTATTAAGGTTAGACGATATCGGGTCCAAGTGCAGGGGCATTTGGAAATTTGTAATTACTCCCCGAAACAGCATGCCCAACCAGCCTCATTGATCCTGAAGTACAGAATGAATATTTAGTGGAAAATTGGGTCAGTGATATGAATTTGGTAACTTGATAATTTATCTCCTGTGATTGTTGTATTTGCTGAGCTACTTTACTGACTTGAGCTTCTTTTTGTCAAGTATCATCATGTAAACTCGAAATGTCACAGAAATAATTGAGAAAATCATATGGAGTATCATGTCAGGTCACTGGGAATGGGACAAGAAACAGTATGAGCAGCTCTTAGGGTTTACTTATCTAAAGTGAGCTTTCTTGTCATAAGGAAGAAGAAAAAAATACTAATCCTTATAATTTCTTTATTCCTTCATTGGTATTTTTGGCTAATTATGATCCAAGCTTCACAGAAATAGCACTAAGAACAGACATGAAGAAGCTCGTTCGAGGTAGTATACATGCTGTGGCTAAATGAGGGAAGCCGTTCGAGGTGAGTTATTACCCATCTTTTGTGTAGAAAGTTTGGTGCTGATGCTGAACTCTAGAAGCTCAAGAACGTAATGAATCTTCCCCTAATCAATTCCAGTGAACTGGTTGAAACTAGGTGATCAAAAGACTGGTTACTTTCATAAAGTAGTCAAAGTTATAAACTCTCGAGTTTTGCTAAAGTGGCTGTGAACTTTTTCATGTCATTATTTGGTGCTCCTGACAATCTGAATGTTGATTTGTCTGAAATTACAGAATCTATTAGATTTCAAGCAAGTGTTGTGGTCCATGAATGGGGACAGGTCTCCTCGATCAAATGATTTTATACCGCATATTTACTCGTCAGCATGGATTGCTGTTGGAGAAGATTTTTCTGCTGCCATCATGGAGTTCTTTATAGCTTCAGAACTTCTCAGGAAGGCGAATACAACTGCTATGACTTTGGTTCCTGAGTGTCGAATGTCACAAAAATGTGCCATTACCGTCCTATATCTTGCTGCAACGTCACTTATAAGTGCATCACAAAGATTTTAGCCAATGGGCTTAAGCAAATTTTGCCACGCTTTATCAGTCATGATCAGGCAGCTTTTTGTTAAGGGGAGGAATATCTCTTACTATTGAGAGTATGGCTACACATCTTTCTATTGATTTTAATTACTTTTGGACAGGGTAACCCCGTCTTGCAGTAAAAGTTTGATTAGCGAACTTCTTTTCAAAATCTCACTCCGTACACTTTGTCAGAACTGAGGATTGAACCCCACCCGTACTTGACAAGAACGTTTGTCGTTTTGATGTTCTTGTCTTACTATTAGGTCTGCGTTATTCCAAGAAAGGTCACATGCCACAAAAATCAGAAAACGTGCTACAAACTCGGATGCAAGTGACACATACATCCTCTCATTCTCAGTCCAAAGTCGTCCATAGAGACAAATCGCTTTTATTGCCGCTGTTTCGTCCTTTGCAATGCTCTTTCTCACTAATACACCATATAAATTCGTGCTACAGGATACTAAATCGTGGTTTAGTTCCGCAAATAGTTATAGGTACTTTCACCAAATGATCATTTTACAGTGGCCTTGATTGCTTGCATTGAGCTTGCTTGAAGGACACGCTCAAGAAAACAATTTTTTCTCTTTTAACAAAGCACGTTAAATGCAATAAAAAGTGTAAAGCACAAACTATAACAATTAGTTTCAAAAAGTGAAGAAATTTGATTCTTAAAGCTACCAGAGAGTTATAACAAAACGCATAGATTCACTGAATTATATGTTAGTCATAATCACCAGGTAAAGGATTAATTTAGCTGCTGAATGTTTGGGCCATGCACTTACATTGACAGAAAACTGCGCAAGCATAAAGCAGGAAAGGAAACGATGAACTATTGTAAATACTAGAGATCTATCATAGGAAAAGCTAACAAATTTCAATTCAGTACATGAACTGATGAAAAACTGAAGGTTACAATAATCTTCAAGAAAACAAAAGGAAATGGAAACGAGAATTGGAAGAAAATTCCTAGTAGGAGTTTAACCTCTAAAATCGGAGTCCTACAATGATGATAAGTAACCAGTAAAGCTGTCAAGAGACCTATATGAGGAACCCCCTTCCTTAAAACACTGATCCACCTTGTCCTTCAAACTCACTGCTCTGTCCCTAATTGCTTCGCCTTCTGGATCCGCCATTAATCTTCTGATGGCACGCTCTATCTCGCTTCTCTCCAGCTTATCCTCCAAATGCAACCCAACCCTCCAAAAGTCACTCACATATCTTGCATTCACCTTTTGATCCCCAAAAGAGGGCATACAAATCATGGGCACACCTTCACAAATGCTTTCCAACGTCGAGTTCCAACCACAATGAGTCCAAAATCCGCCGATGGCCTGATGAGCCAGCACTTCTTGCTGCGGTGCCCATTTCACGATATGACCCCTTCCATTTGACATCTCTAGGAATGTGCTTGGCAAAGGTTCGAGCCAGTCCGATCCACAAATTGATCCAGGCCTGATGACCCACAAAAAGGGCTGCTCACTATTTGCTAGCCCCCATGCTATTTCTAGGAACTTGGCCTCATCGATGGATGCAATGCTTCCCAGGCTCACATAGATGACTGACTTGGGCCTTTGCTTGTTCAGCCAGGAGATCGAGCTCATGTCTTGCGCCAGCAAGCTGCTCCCAGAGGCTGGAAAGTACTTGTGAAATGGACCAATCATGAAGATAGAAATGGGAATGGCTTGCCGAGCTTGGGCAAGTTTTGTCCCCTCAAGTTCTTCAGAGGAATTGCAGATAAGTCCAGAGGCGGCCCTGGTCTCTCTGCCCATGTTCGCTAATATCTGTTGGAGATCCTCGGGGTTCTTTGAGAGGATAACTGGAAGGTCTTTCATTTTGAGAGGTGGAACTTCCGGAACAGCCTTGTCTAATTCGGAATCTAACAGAGAAACAAAAAGGAAGCAGTCAATGTTCTTTCTTGAGTTGAAAAACATGGAAGGCCTATAGTCCTACTTTTCCCTTTGCTATTGAAACTTGGATATGTCACGCAGAACCACATGGGGTCGAACGTTTTCTGGTACTAGAAATGAGATGCAAGTAGCACAAATATTAGTCTCAGAGGGACACCGTGCGCATGGCACAAAGAGCACTATCATCAGTTAGACTTCCACGCAAACAAGCTGATGACAAATCAAACTACGTGCTTTTGATAAGTTTTGCCAAATCAGAAAAGAATGAATCATATGTACATTCTATATAACAAGAAATACGGCAGCCAATTTGTAAAGAGGACTATTTATCATTTTCTATCGAAAACTCAGCTCTTGAGGATACCTCAGTGTTGGCTGTTGATTATTGAACCATTTTGGGACTGTTAATTCTTTTGACTAAAGCCACGGTCGTCAGTCAGCTGAAGTCCCAAAATAAACTTCATGTCTACGTCTAATCTAAGGTGTAGAGTACAAATTTTTTGCTTAGAGCTGGACAAAGAAAGCAGCCCACAATGCAGTTTATATGAAAGTTTTAAAGGCATATTGTTACAATGAATATAGAGAAAAATGTTTGCAGTATTTTGAGTAGAGAATGATGGAAGTAAAACAAGCACATAAATATTTATTTTACAGAAAGCATACAAGGTTGGTCATATTGGTACAAACACAAATACCACTTGCCTCTAGAATCCGTATTGCTGAGACATGCAAAGATTTTAATAATTTAGCTAGAAGGCACACCTTTTATTGGGAGGCAACCCTTTTCTCTCAGAGAAGACAAGGCAGAGAAAGCAGAAATTGAAGAGATACTAGTGCACCTCAACACCATCCTCGGGATCTTAAGCTCATCCGCAACTGCTTGAGTAAAATACCAAACGTTATCGGTTATCAAGCAAGCGACGTGATCCTCAGAGTCATCACACAAGACCTTTTGCAAGCACTCCCGAAATGGGACGACGCAACTAACGTTAAGCCGCACTATGAAAGCTAGGAGATCGGATTCGGAGGGGTACTCAGTTTCTAGCAAACCATCAGGGAATGAGTCGAAGGTGAAGAGAGGGAAGTTGCGCGGATTGGGAGAGTTGTATTGGTTGTGCACAATGGAAATCTTAAATCCCTGGGAATGAAGAATGCTTGCAAGCTGAAGCATTGAGTTGATGTGACCTTGAAGGGGGAATGGAAACAGCACAATTTTACGATGACTAGTCTCTTTCTTGAGCTGGGAATGAGACTGACTTCCTAAGTACCCCATGGACAGAACAATTCTTATTTTGATGCTTCGTTCTTATGGCTCTCTTCTTCTTGCATTTATGGGATTGGAACTTGAAGGGTGGATATGCAAATATGAAATTCAGCTTCATGGTTGATGTGTTCACGTGGGTCCAACGTGGGTCCATGCGATTGAATAGATGGGGCTAAAGATTTGATTATCTGTAACATGTGAAACTGATTTAGTACTGGAGCATGAGAGAGACCGATGTGCTCGACAGATCATCAGTTCAATAGCCTCCAATATATATGCAGATTAAAAAAAGAAGAAGAAGGTCCAGTCTGCTGCATTAATATGCATATATATGCGTCCATAGCATAAATTAGTTGTTCAGACACTTAAAGAAATTGCCATAAGACTCGGGTGTTGAGATAAAAAATGGATGAAGGTAGCCAGACCATTCCAAAATTGGATAATTAAGGAGATTAAACATGATTACACAGACTTGAGAAGCGGACAACAATGAAAACAAGAAGCGCCGGCGTAGCTAAAAAACCATTCCGTTGATCTGGGATCCCTCCTTGGGATGTTTCCGAAGACCACAATTTATTTGTTTTTTTCCAAAAGGACATCAATTCATATGTATGTATATTAAGGCACCAAAGTCTTAACAACTGAATGGCCAATGGTTAAAAAAAGGAACGTGGATACTATTGCTCGTACATTAGAGGGAGGCCAGCCTGGGCTCAAGTTAGGCTGCTTTGGGCAATGCTCTTGTTAAAAATTTGGATGTGTGCGTGCAGAAGCATGGTTTTGGTATTGATTGTAGTTTTTTATTAGTGATGTTATGTAAATGTATGATATAATTTGTAGCGGATGGACAAAGAACAGGTTAGGACAATTGAAGGACATAGATCATGGGATATGAGAAAATAGTTTAATTAGTTGAACAAAATAGTTTGATGGAGGTATTGATGCCCGCTCACCACATGAGCCACGGGTGGAGGTCCTCTCACGGTGAAGGATTCACCTAACACACTCTCAAATGATGAACTACAAGCATATTTATAGGCAATTTTCACCGACTACAAGCATGACAATTTTGATTCTTCACCACGATAGTATAGCTAGAAGACACTCATTTTCTTCTTCTCCAGGAACTCTTGCCGCCCACATCCTTGATCCTTCTTTCTTCATGGTTAAGCAGCCATTGTTGACTTATTTTCAAGATTTCCCATGCACGTGGATTTCTCTAGCTTGTTCTAGGATTTTCTTTGATACTTCTTCGGAGTCTTCAAGTTCAACTTGGCCTCTTCATCTTTTCCTCTAGAGACTTTTTCTGCCCATGTAGTTGGCTTCAGCTTTGATGAGTAATTGACTTAGCTTATTCCCATGTGAGTCTTCTGGGTTCAGCTAGCAACCGTCATTCTCAACAATTCTAGACAATCCTCAACATGAATTATGCTATTAACGTTCTCACCTTCATGATTTAGTAGTTTTTAGATAACTTTAAAGAAAATGGATCATAATTTCTTACAGCTCTTACAAGAGAAAGCCCGAACTGCCCATCTTTAGCCTAGGTGTGGCTTTACTCAAAAGGTACTATACAAATAATATGTGATTGGTGCGTTTGGACAACACATTAGGCCTAAACCCATCCAATGATCACCTCTGTCATGTGCATATGTTTCTACTAGAATTTTAGCCTTCAGGCCAACTACCACACATCAAACTCTATTCACTTTTCAGACCTCTAACACCTTGGACTGCAATCGATTGTGTCCACAACATGACCCATAAACTAAGTTTTATATGATATTTTCTCAACTCAGGCAAGTATGTGTACATTAGGTGTACCAGATGAAGCTAATCACATTTCAAGGATTTGAAAAACAACACTTATTTTCGTGCTTGATTGATACCATCCGCGCTCCATCACATCATCCATAATTATTCTTTTGACCGCAGAAAGTGTTAGTAGCATTCCTGGTAATGTTGCAGTTCGACGTACACCAAACGTTGAAAGAGAAAGGTGGTCCGAAGTGTCAGGAGAGAGCTATTGAGGTGAGAAAATGTAAGTAGAAGACCCTCGTGTCCAGGTGCATGGCCACGCATTTAGATTTGCAAATATTCCTCGGGCAATGTGCCGAACTACTTTCATAAATCCAGAAGTACGTGACCGACGTTCGGTGGAAAATTAGGACAGACATGAATTTGGTTGCTATTTTCTGTGATTGTTGGATTTGCCGAGCCACTGTCATGACTTGAGATTCCTGGTCAACCGGAAGACATGCATCATCATGTAAACTCAAAATGTCGAGTAACGGAGAAAATCAATGTGAGGTATTGTGGGAAGTCACTTGGGATGGGACTGAAACGTATAAATAGCTCTCTTTAGGATTTACCTATCCGAACACGTACTTTGGCTAAACGGAGGAACCCGTTTGAGGTTATTCATAACCCGTCTGTTGTCCAAAGAGTTTGATGGTAGGGCTAAAACTCTGGAAGCTCGAGAAGCTGAAACATCTTTCCTTAAGCAAAAATCTCGAGTGAGTCAAAGCTAGAAATTCCAAGAATTCTGTTAGATTTATCTACACTGTGGATGGAAGAAAAGTAAAGGTTCACAAGACATTTGCTGAAATGGCTGTGAATTTTTTCAAGTCATTACTTGGTGCTCCTGACAATCTGGATGATGATTTGGCTGAATTACGGGATCTATTAGATTTAAAGCTCTTTGATGGTCGAAGGGATGTTCTTACAAAAACTGTTACTCCAGAGGAGATTAAGCAAGCGTTATGGTTCATGAATGGGGACAAGTCTCTTGGACCAAATGGTTTCGTAGCGCCTTTCAGTTAGTCAGCTTAGGGTTTTGTGTTGGGGAGGATTTTTCCGCTGGGATCATGGAGGTCTTAAAAACTTTGATATTTCTCTGGAAGGTTAATACAATTGTTACCACTTTGGTTCGTAAACATCCATATGTTTGAAGGAAAATTGTCCCCAGGAAACTATTTTCCGACTTTTTTTTTTTTTTTTGGTGACTAAGAAACCTTTGAAGTCCCCTTTCACTTACGCTAATCGGGTTCATACGACCCTCTAAAGCTTGATAGAGCCATCAAGCCTCGCCACAAAGCCGCTATTTAGACGTAAAACCTCAGGGGAGACTAGCTCAGCATCCCACCGTCAGGACCCCCACTTAAATCGCGATAGTAACATGGAGATTCGAACTCTCGACCGCAGTGTTGCAGGAGAGAACGAACACCAACGCAGCTGCTCACGAGTGGGTTATTTTCCGACTTTTTGATATATGAATAACAGAAAATTAATTGATCTACAGAAAATGTTTTTCTTGAACTGATAAACATAAACTTAGATTGGAAGAAAACTGTTAGGGAAATCCCTTATGATGTTTTGAAGATGACAAAATAAATCAAAGGCTACTAACATGTTTAATGTTAAGTAAAAGACCATGCAGATAATAGAACATGTAAAGGATATTGTCAAAGTGTGAAGACGACCAAAAGACCGAACGTAACTCATGTCCAAAGTATATTCGAAGATATCCGGACACGTGCTCAAAGTGAAGATCGCCAGATGATTTCATTGTAAAGTCTACGAGACTCGGACTTTACATCCAGTTACGATGAATCGTAACTCAAGCCCAATCATACAACGGCTAGTGATCGGTTTGGATTCCACATCAAGATTGATTTGATTGATTCAATCTATTTGATTGACGATTGGAACTTGAAGACAAGAACTTTCTATACGAAGAAGCTTTACTTATGGAAACCAAGATTTCGTTTGTATGGGCGATCGGAATCAATTTGGGATTTTACCTTTGTCACTCAACGGCTACCAAATCTTCTAGATCGAGCTGTCCAATGGGTATATTGGAAGACGATTCTCGGGATGCTGTCCAACGGGTAGTTTGGAAGTGGAGGAGTATTTAAGGAGATCATGGACCGATGAGCAAGTAAGAGACGGAGCGTAGAATTTATAATTCCAAAGTCGAGCGATCTTCGATTATACACTTGTCTTTGGAGAGCTTAAACGTTTGTAATCGTGAGAGAAATACCAAGAGAGTGACTTAGTGAGATAGTGTGATCTACTAAGTGTTTGCACTCGAAGTTGTAATCTCTTGTTGATTGCATATTGGAATCTAGCCAAGGAGGCTGTCATCGTAGGAGAGTGGACGTAGGCGTGAATTAAGCCGAACCACTATAAATCTTGTGTTTTTATTCTCTTCCCTAACTCCTTTATTTTATTCATACTAGCACTCTCAAAAACGACTTATCATCTTAGCAAAAAGGTAATTACCTTTTCCAAACCACCAAATAAATGAAAAATTAATTATTTTCCGTGAAAATAATTTGCATAGAACATACTTTCTTTTATTATGAAGTTTTTGGTGAAACAAATGCATTTTGAATTATCAAATACCTCAAAGATATATCAATTCCAACACCAACATTTAGTTTAAATGGATACTTCAAAAAAAGGTCCTACTTCGTGCTGTGATATCACTTGTAAGCTAGGTTGCACCGACACGGACACGCGACACGCGACACGATACGCCGACACGTTATTTCTCAAAAATAGAGAATTTCAACACGTTCCGACGCGTTATATATTAAATAAATATTTTAATAAATAAATGCATAAATAACTAAATAATAATGAAAAGAACCTAGAATTAATCTATACTAAAAACATTAATCCTACATTTGTTAATATCATTCATTGTTTTAATTTGACAAATTCAATTACATTTTATTGTAATAATCCATAAAACTTGGAGGAAAAAACAACTAATCCACATTCCATTATTAAATTTAAAATTTAACAATAAGAAAAAATCAATATTCCATCATCAAATATAACAAAAATTCATCCATTCACATTAACCACTTCTTCTTTAAAAAAAAAAAAAAAAAAAAAAAAAAAAAAAAAAAAAAAAAGACTTATCTCTAGCTTATCAAGTGAAAAATTTGCAACTTCAAGCATCCTAACATTTTCAAACGAGTATTGGAAATTTGTTTTAGCTTTTATTTTTTTATTTTTTTCATATATTTATATTTAGATACCAAAAGTTTTGGAAATTTGTAAAAATAACTCCGTGCGTGTCAGAGTCACGTGTCGGAATTTCCAACTCGTGTGTCAAAGGCAATTAACCTCGTGTCAGAGCGTGTCAAAGCGTATCGGAGCGTGTCAAAAATGTGTCAGAGTGTCGGACACTTCCACCCAAGGGTTTCCTCCCGAACCTTTCATTTCCCTGTACCATGCCCCCGTGTTTCAGGGGGGAAGGCGTCGCGGGGATCCAGGCTGCCTGCCCTTCTCCCCCGAAGGGGGGAGTGGAACGGGTCAAGCAATGGAGAGGAAACTTTTATCGAGGCTCCTTCCAGCCTTTATCCAGTCTTTCCTGGAAGTTATAGCCTTTTAAGGTCATGCTAAGGACCATAGCTTGTAAGTTCATCACATAGATTTTAGCCAACAGGCTTAAGCAAATTTGTCACAATCAGGCAACTTTTGTTGAGGGGAGAAATACCTCTGATAATGTTCTTTTGGCCCATAGATTGGTCAAAAATTACCATAAGGCAGGCATTTCGCCTGAAAAGATAGTTAAAGCTGATGTTGTGAAGGCATTTGACTTCGTATGATTGGATTTTTGTTATTGGAGTTTTAGAACTACAAAGTTCCTGAGCAGCTTATTGCTTGGATAGAATTCTGTACCTCTACACCATATTTCTCCATCCCCTTCAATGGTGGATAAGAGGGGTTTTTTGAAAGGAGGGAAAGGGACTAAAGTTTCACTCGTGGTGCTCAAAAATTCAACTAGCCCATTTGAACTATGCAGATGATCTTATGATCTTTTTTTTTAAGGGGGATAAGGAGTCACTTCAAGAGATTTTGCTTCCATTTTAAAGGCTCCTAGCCCTCACTGGACTAAAATTGAATCCTCAAAATACCGAACTCCTCCACAGGATGCAACGATGGTTATGCAGCTGATTCGGTAGCTTTTGAGTGGATTCAAAAGGGTAGAACTCCCTCCCATCTCCCTTAATGGTGGATTAGAGGGCTTCTTCAAAGGAGCAAAAGGATTGACGCAAGCTGATCCTCTGTCGCCCTGCCTCTATCTCACTGCCATGGGAGATTTCTCAAAGATGCTAAACCAGTCTGCAGCTGAAAAGAGACTGAAGCTTCCCTCTTGTGTGCTAAGAAATTCAGCTAATTTGTGTGAATTTTGCAGATGATCCTATGATCATTTTTAAGGGGGATGAGGAGTCACTACAAGAGATCTTGCTTCTATTTCAGACATCTGATGGAGAAGATGCTTGCCCTAATCAGGGAGGTTGTGGTTGATCAAACCTGTTGTTTAGGTCAGAAAAGTTTTACTCTTCGTCTCTATACTTTCTACTCGAGTCTCTTTATTTTTTATTTATCCAATCAAATTCTAAAATTTTATAATCAAATGCCTCCAACACTAAATTATATTAAATTCAATTGACCTGACTATCAAACGACATTATAGTATGACGTGGATAAAACTATTTCAATAAGGACGTCCATGTGGGTATTTATATAGGCTAGATTTTATCCACATCATACTCTAATATTGTCTGTGTAACGACCTGGTTCGACGAGGCTGGGTTTGGTCATTAGAGCCAAAGGACCTAGACAATGAGCAGTTGCAAACCTCGGACAAGCCACCTCGCCCTCTCTTTTTTCTTGTCGCGGCCAGGTCCTCTCTTTTTTCTTGTCGCAGCCATGGACAGCAGCCTCACCAGCCATGAATGAGCAAGACTCGCAAGCAACGCCGATCCTCGTCCATGACTGCCGCCGCCGCCGTCGGCGTTTGGCTGATCTGGTCATGGTGCCGTTTTTCTTTACGTTTGACTTAACAAGCGTACCCTGAACTAGAAGGCCATGTGAACGAATTCTGTTCATCCTTGTGCCCATTTGAAACCGGGCCGGCGGGCCTCGTTGAAGAGCTAATGAGCTTAAAATGAACAGTATTTTCCTATCTTGGGCCGACACAGAAAGAGCCCAACTTATCCCTTCATTGCGAGAGGCAAATTCTATATAGCTGCCAAAAAGGACACAAGAAAATTTTGAAGGCTAAAACTCCCAACGATTTGTTAAAGGGATAATTACCATAAAAATATTAAACATATTGTATTTGTGCCCATTCATTCTTAACTTTTCAATTTGGCCAATTTAATCTAAAATTTTTAAAATTTGCTAATATTGTCGATTCGGTTAATTTTAGTAAGAAATCATTGACATAGACGTCGGCGATTTTATATAATATGACTAGGATTGACATTTATCATTTTTAAATTTTTTTACAATTTTTTTCTTTTTTCTTTCCTTCCCTCTTCCTTCTTTTCATTATTTTCATTATGGCCAATGAGATCACTAAAGGTCATCGACTGTGATCTTCACTGCGGCCCTTGCCTGGCCTTACCTAGATCTAGGAGAGGCCAACCCAGCACAAGCAAGGCTAGCCTCGCTGGCCATAGGCAAAGGCGGCCTCGCCCATGGCTGTGGCCACATCAGGATCAAGGTTGGGCTTTGGCATCTAGTAGTGGCTCAATGCTACGGGGCGGCTGTCCATCCTTGTTTTTGTTGTGCTGTTGTGTGAGGAGAGAGAAACTACAGAGATTGGGAGAGTTCTGATTGTAGATTTAGGGCGTCTATAAGAACAAACAGATTCTTTTTAGGTTGGCAAGATGCATAATAATACAATATTAGGTTTCAAGACATGACGACGGTGTTCAATCCACAGAGGCGAAGTCGACAGTATTCTTTGCGATTATCCCCTGTATCATTCTATCCATTTTAAATGGAGTTTGCTCAGGAAGACAACGAATGAGGACATCATTAGCAACATCCACGGTCCAGATGAGGCCGCCTTCACCCATGGTCATGGTAACATTAGGATCGAGGGCAGGCTGTGGCATCTAGTAGTGGCTCTCCATCCTTACTGTGAGGAGAGAGAAACAACAGAGGAAGAGAATGGGAGAGGGGTTTGGTCGTAAATTACAGGAGTGTATCCGGGTAGATTAGATCTTTTAAAGTTGGGGACATGCGTAACAATAAAATATAGGTTTTGAAACATGACGACGGTACTTGATCCTATCCATATGGAATGGAGTTTCCTCAGGCAGACAACGAATGAGGACATCATTAGCAACATTCACAGTCCCAAAATCACATGGCTGGCCAACTTGGCATGGACCAATGATCAAGGCCTTTTGCTCAAACGCTATAGAATAAGGAGGGATCTGAATCCGGCGATTAAGACAAAGATTTTGCGACGGGAGAACTTAAAATAATCGAGTTTCCAATCTTCCATGGTTCTCGCATGTGCCTCTGCCGGATGATGCCTCTTAGAACTTAGTATTTGAAAATGCGTTACAAAACAAAAGAAAGAGCCGCTTCTGATGTAGGATGCAGCGTCGTTCCACATCCGAATCGCCCATCCCTGACAAAACCATCTTTTGCTTTGGATCTGTTGAAGCCAACCACCGGGTGGTGCTGTCAGATCATAGCATGTTACCTGAAACTGCTGGCTATGATTCTTGGAAATTTTATCAAATAAGGTGTCAACGGATTTAATATCACAAAAAAGCTTAGTACCTCAAATTAAAATATAAATTGATATATTTATGATAAATTTAACATTCATTTATTTCCGTTAAATTTTACTATTAAATTACTAAATTAGATGATATGTGGCAATTGCCAAATAAATCACTTTTGGATTTTGATTTGTAGTTCTTTTTATATTAATCCAATTGAACGAAAATTAATAAATGATAATTTTATCACAAATATAAAAATATGAAATTTTTTGTAGTCAAAAAATTAATTCGGTATAAATTTATCACCGATACACTAATTTAAGATTTTCATAATATTAATTCTTTCGAAATTTTAAAGTTTTAATTTTAGTAATATTGATCGCATTTATTGCGACCGAGTTTGGTGTATGAAGATTTTTGTTTCTTTCTTTATCTTTTCTTTTTGCTATGATAACTGAGCAAGAACTGTCAAAGTACTTTTTCACGCTTCCCTTATGAGGAAGGGGGACTAGCAAATTGAATGTGCTCAACAACTGTGGTACTACGTACAGAGAATTTTGCCATCCTGCGATCTCCAAAATGGCCGATTTTCTCTCAATTCGACCATCGCTCTACATGTATCCAGATCGAGCCCTCGCCCTCGCCCTCGCCCTTGCCCTCGCAACCCCCTTAACAAGCACGAAAGGAAGATCCAATGCATTATCATATCGAGATTATACTGATCAATGAAAATATCAAGTAACAATTTAAGACCGATAATGGTCATGGAAATTAAAAATGAAATTATTAATGATGTGAAACGTACATGAATCCCCTCTCTCCAATAAGCCAACAGGGGATATTGAGGTAGATAAATGACAAAGTGATTGATAATGAAATGATAACAAGAGAACATGCAGGTTTGAATATTTATATTGGAAGAATACCAAGCTCTCAAAAGTTTTGAGAAAAAATAAAAAAGAATATCGAGTTTTGCAAAACTACAAAAGCCTGCTTATATCACTATGTCAATAAGCAATTTTAGACAAGTATCATCACTAACCACAGCAAAACTCCATGCAGGTACTCTTCCTCCCTGCCTTCCTTCTTTAAAATTTGTATCATTAACTAAATCGCATGTGTAATAAACTAAGTACAGGACTATAGAATCAACATTTTATTTAATTTTGAGCACTCATTGAAAGTGACATATTGAATTTAAAGCCGTCTTCAGTTTCGCTCTAATTTTTAAATTCTATGATAAATTAAGCCATATTGGATGGAACAACTCATGAAATATCTCGCATAAATAGGGCCAAACAAGGGAATTTTTACCAGTCGTGTGGCGAGTTGAGCACGTGTCGTGTGTCCAATCCATAATCCGTACAAGACGTTAAATTATTGATCGCTAAGTTAATTTTATGGACCCAGTGCTTGATATTTTTTCCTTACCGTTTAACTCGAAATAGACAAATCAAACACGAATGGTTGCCTAATTATTTATGTTTCGGCTAGACAAATTTTTGAAACTGAACTGGAACCAACAACCGAGGAAGGAGGATTCTCAAAGTTGGTTGGGTCCGCCCGAGGAATCACCCTCCACCAGAACAATAGTCCGACCGTTGCATGTCTTGGAGCAGCAGGCATCAAGAGAATCATTGGGCCAAAAGAGTCCGGCGAAGGCTTACTCGCCGGTTCTCCGGCGACACACCTTCTATTCTATTGCCTCGAGGATTCCCGAGTCTCGGGTTGCTATGAAAGGTCTGCACTGGCTAACATAGTCATGAAAGAGCGAAATATAAAACAAAGACTTTCATGTTTGTCACTATATTGTGGAGATGAGTTCGGGTAGACAGCATTGATATAATGGTACAAGCACGAAAACGATGTTGGCAAATTGATTTCAAACCAAACCAATAATGAATTGGGATTTCGAATTTGAATCGGGAATTTTGCTATTGGCCCTGAAGACGTGATTTTTGTCAATTTCGTTTAAATGGGAGGTCCTTTTTTTAGTCCCTAAAGTCTGGCATCCGATTTGAAATCTTTGCCCAGATCGGAACCAACCGGTTCGCGGGACATCAATTTGAATTTTGAAAGGGGGGTCGAATTTGAAATCTCTTCGTACGAAAGCCGAAGATGCGCAAACACGTTCAAACCCAAAGCGAACGGTTCGAACCGAAAACTTGAGAGAGGGGGTTTTGACCGAGTCAACCCCATCAACTCGCACCTACCGAAGCGGCAGCAGCGACTCCGCCACTTGGTAAAAGAGGAAAGAACCGGGGGAGGGCAAGGAAGGAAAATCTGCAAATTTTTCTTCTTTTTTTTTTTTGGCACCAAAACCGACACACCAGAAGACGACAAAAAAAAAATTAAACGGAGACGGAAAAAGGAGCGGGGGAGGAAGGGCGAGCAAGTCGCCACCACTTTGTGTGCAGGGCAGCCTTTGGGCGGGGGCCCACCGGGGGACTGAAATCACGCAAGGGGTAAGGGAACGTACGGCGAAAGATTCACGCCCCGTCCACGTCACGCCCCCTGTTCAATGCTTCCCGCTGAAGCAAAAACCTGCTCTCCCTCTCTCTCCTTTTTCCCCCCATTCTCTTTTTTTGCCTTTTTCATCTCCCTAATGAGTATTGATAAAGGCGCCGATTAAGCATACAGGGCCCCTTAACAAAGGACGCATGCCAACAGTAATGCCCTCGATTAATTAATTAATCTTTTTTTCTTCTCTTTTTTCCAAGTTTTGTCCTTTGTCGTCGAGTTCCCCCATCTTCTCATGCCAATAATTTATTTCCGAATCTTGGATAAAACCCATTAACCAAAAAAATAAAAAATTTGTTGTCGTCCGACCCACGTCGATTCTCGGAAGCCAGAGGGATTGAATCTCCCCAAAAGAACAGTTCCACCCATGTTCCAGCACAAAACTTAGATCCTTGTTATTATATAATATAATATACTCTATGCTTTCTTATGATCATCATCATCACCTAGGCAAAGATATTACACAAAGACGGGGGGAGGAGGATGGACCGTGGTGGTTGTGGACACCCTCATCTACAACCATCACGCTACAACCAAAAAAGGGGGGGAAGTAAAGCGTCTTCCCCACCCCGAAAAAAAAAATTCACATCTTGAGCTAAAAACCCTCCAAAGAAATCCCAAGAGGACATCAAAAACCTTTTCTTGATGTTGCCCCCGCTCTTATTACAAGGAAACCTCCCCCACAGCTAATTTCCCCCTAATTCAATTCCTAAAGACTGTAGCAATCTCCTTAAAAGCTGGAAATTATATATATACTTAAAAAAACTTATTTCTAACTCCTATCTTCCTACCACTAACTTCCACTTGATTCACTAATATCATTTATTTTATTTTTTTGCCCCCCTTGTGGAAAAAAACCAAGAAAATCAAGTACCATTTTTTCCCTAGTCGAGACCTTTCATGGGCCCTATTTGTTTCACAAAAACTAACAAATTCTTGATCTTCTTGTTCTTCTTCTTGGTCTTCTTCTTCATCCTTCAGTATGTCCACTCCTGGGGGAGGCGTACTTCGTGGTTTAAACTCCTCTGCTTCGACAGAAGCGCATTCCGTCTCGCCATTAACGCGGCTGCAATCAATATTGCCCTCTTAACATCAGCAGCAGCAGCACGGACAGCAATCAATGTCCCCGTGAAAGAATTCATAATCCGGAATCCATTAATGACAACAGCGTACCGTGGTCAGGGGCAAAAGCGTCACTCAAGTACGGCTGAGCTGGACCGCTCACGTCATCCACGTTCAGCTGCAGAGCCTGCACGACCTTCGGAGGGACGACCACCGTCGTCGTCGAGCCGCCTGAGAACCAAAGACCCGCCGCGGAAAAGCCCCGGAATCAGCCGAAATGAACAAAAGAAAAGTACCCGCAAACCGCAAGAACCTCAAGAGTCGGTTTGACCATATACCTGATTTCTTGCGAGATTCCGGAAAATCCCCGTATCTCCGAGGGAGGAAGACGCCGGTGCCGGCGCACTCGCGCTTCAACCCGGATCCGGCGACGAACGGAGGAGCTCTCACGCCCGCACCGTTGTGCGAAGTCCATGCGGATTGGGGGAATCCCTGGCTTCGCCCGCATCTTCCATTCACAAGCCCTGCATTTTTCACTCTGCTCTGAATCTGTAACTGTAGCTGTTGTTGCTGTTGCTGGTTCTCGGACCAGCCCTCCATTGTTCTAGCCCAAACCGGAAGAGAGGCTTGTCGTTTTAGCACTCGGTCCTCTCTTGCATGTCGAGGATGCTACGAAACAAAAACCAAGAACAAAGGGCATATCGGCATCAGTAAAGGGTCGAAAAACTCATTCTCTGCGTTAAAGCATAGATGACCAGAGTATAGTCACCATACCTGAGTTGGCTGAGTCAGAACGTGAGCGACTCGGTGGTGACTCGAGTGGAGCCCTGAGTTAGCGATTCTTCCGGAGCCGAGCCCTCTGTTTTGCTGGTGAGCGCCGTACTTCGCTTCCTGACATGACATGTTCAACCTCGCCACCTCCATAGCTGCAGCGTATACGAGATCCCAAGTCTCGCTCTCGGCCCCGAACGGCGTGGTTGGAGATGGAATCTGCGAGACGCTCTTCGGGCTTTCGTTCGCTGAGAACAGGCTGCGACTCGACCAGCTGCCGATTCCACTCAGTGTGGACTTGGGTGAACCGTTCATGGCCCATAATTTCTGAGTTATAAAAAAGAGGAAAAGAAAAAACCCATGTTACAGCTCAGTTTTCCTGTAAAGTCAAAAAGGAAAAGCAAACCAGAACAGGATGAACCCATCCTTTAGACAATTTCAATGCATTTATTGTAGATTATGCTTTCAAAAATCTCCTCAAAAGCAGTGAGCGACGAAACAGAGCACTCCCATCCTTGTCTCTTTCCTCTTTTTTACTTTCGTTCGTTTTTTTCTCACCTCGGGCTTGTGGTGAGCGAAGCCGGGAAGGGGCAGCTTCTGAGCGGGGGGCTCGTAAAAGGGGGACTGGGACAGCGCTCGAGCCAGCCCGGCCCAAGGGTCCTCCTCGTCGCTGCTCTCCGTCTCGGTCGAGCTCAGGACGGACTCCACCGGCGAGTCGATCTCGTAGGGGAACTCGCTGGGGAAGTTGCTCAGGCTCCGGGCGAGCTCGCCGTCGAGCCCGCCGGCCTCGAAGCCGCGCCGGTTAACGGCGAGGACGCCGCTGGCGCCGAGCCCGAGCTTGTCTCTGCCCATGCAAGGGTCGCGGTGGGGGAGATGCTTCATGGGGACCCAGAAGTTGGCGTCGTCGAAGGACTGCGCCATGCAAAGCCCAGAGCGGGCGAGCTAGAGAGAGAGAGATAGAATGGAGGAGAGAGAGTGGAGTAGTGAGGGGATGGGAGGAGGAGATATTATAAGGAGAGTGTCTCTGCAGTGGGGGGGGTAGAACAGGGGAGATGATGAGGGACCCAACAAAAGAGAAGGAAAAGGATGAACGGGAGAGAGAGAGAGAGAGTGGGGGACCGGGGGGGGAGGGAGGGAGGGCGAGAGAAAGGTGGAGGAGGTAGCGAATGTGGAAGACAAGCTGCTCTTATTGAGGTTTCCCCGGTGTCCCTCTTTTAAGGTTATTTCAAAATTTGTGTTTTTTTTTTTTTTAATTTGAAGGAATCTTTTCTTTTTTTTTTTTTGGAAGGAAAATAGTGTGATAAATTTCGTTCCGAATTTCCTTTTTTCTCTGAGCGTTGATGATTATAGATTAAAATAACCATCCTTAGCAATTTTCAATAATCTTAAACGTGAGTAATTTACGGGGCAAAAGCCACCAAAAAAAAAAAAAACTCCAAATTATGCCCATGATGATATATGTATCATAAAAAATTAGTAAAAAATCGCAAAAAAAAGCCCAAACTTTGATCACTGTAATAAATTTACACCAAATTTTTTTCCATAACATTAAAAACCTATGACACAAAAAAATCCCAAATTTGCGACAGTCATCAAATAAATCTTGATAAATAATAAATCTCACATAAGTACAAGTTTAGAAGTTTTATATCATAAGAAAAAATTCATGATAGATTTGTCACAATGAGTATAGTTTAAGATTTTGTATGCAAAAAATATCAAAATAAATGTGTCGCGGTATGCATAATATATAATAACGTTTTTCCCTAATTGTTAAAAGCAATTAACTCTCTGTGATGAACACAACGTAAGTTTTTTGTATAAATTGTGAAGAAATGAGGAAAAAGTGAAAGAAAAAACGGAGCTTGTCTCCCCATTATATGCAACTTCTTTCAATTGCAATTGGTTCCTTAAAAGGATCAAGCAAGGATTTAAAATATTTGAAGTCCAGTGTCAATTATACTCTAGAAAAATTAGAGAGAACGAAATAAAAAATAAGTGCACTGAAAATCCTAAAATTAGTTACGAAAATACAATCAAGTTTAAAAATTTACAAAAAGTGCAATCCCATAAAACTCATCAAATTGATGCAATCGGGTCAATTTATTAATTTTGTCTAACTTGGCTAACAAAATATGTCTACATGGTTCTTTTTTATTATTTTATCTCTCATGTGCGGTGATAACATGGCTAAAACATTTAGTATAAGGTCAAAACAACGTCATTTTGACCCAAATATAAATTTTTAATCTAAATTTTATATAAATTAAACTAAAAATTAGCCTAAAAAAAAGAGTTAAGGGCTTGTAGCCCCATCAGTTACCGGCCGGCCATCCCCACCATTGTTGGCCCTTCCTAGCAATGGTGGGGCGTCGGCAGCTACGTACCTAGCCTGACTTTTCCCATTTCTTTTCTTTGCATGTGTGTGTGTTTTTTTTAGTTAGCTTATTTTTAATATAATTTAAATTTTTCTATAAAAAAAAAAAGAAGACAAAAACATCGTCATTTTGGTCACATCATCGTCATGTGTGATTAAAAAATATTAAAAGAACTATGTCAGCATTTTTCAAGAGCCAAGATGAACAAAGCTAACGAAATGATTTAATTGTAATTTTTATAAATTTTATGGCTCAATCACACTTTGTGATATATTTTAAGATTTTCGATGCACTTATTCCAAGAAATAAAGATGCACACGTTATCATATTAAAGAGGAGGACGCCTTTGAATTGGGTGTCCAGTTCATTCATTTGATGAAATATGAGAGGATGAGACTGCTATTCTTTTCTGTTCCAATAATATAATGTAAGACAGCTAAAAAGAAGAGAAAGGGAGGTCAAAAATCTCATCTTTATCGCTAATATTGACCAATACGGTAGTTGCGCCCGCTTTCATAGGCGATAATCGTCGACCACGATTAATCGAAGGATGGATCGATGAATTGATGAATTGATGAAATGGCGATGCCCATTGGCTTTTTGACTTTCGTAACCATTATCCTGACGTATCCTATACACTAGCTCCATCCCTCCGATGCATGAACCATGGGTTGGCTCACAGGCAAAAGGGTGTATTCTAATGCAGCTGTGGAATGTATCTCTCGTCTTATATTCCCTTTCAGACTGCACGGTTTATATCTTCACAAACAATAGCAGGGATTCTGGTGCTATTCCAACACAATCAGCATTGCAATAGCCTATTTCGGATCTAAGATTCCAAGCAATCATTTCGATGCTCTGGCGACATGCATAATTTATAGCTGAATTTTGTAAAAATGAACCACGTATCCTACGACTCGAGCTTTCAGTTATACGACGGCCTAGAAACATGTTTCACTAAAAATTCCAAATTTTGTCACTGTAATACATTTATTCCAAACTTTTTTTGTAACACTAAAAACCCTAAACTTGTACTCATGTAGCGTATTTACTATAAATTTGTTTTTTTTGTAACATCCAAAACCCCAAACTCTTTTTAATGACACTAAAAAAACCCAAAATTTGTATATATGTAAGATATTTATCCTAAAAATTTGATGTCATGAAATAAAATTTGGGGGTTTTGGTATTACAAAGAAAAATAGTTTAGAGTAAATGTGTTACACAGATAAAAGTTTTGAGTTTTTAGTGTCATAAAAAAAGTCCGAAGTGAATGCATCATTGTGAACAAAGTTTAAGATTTTTTGTGTCACAAAAATAAGTTTAGAATAAATGTGTCACTCCAAGCAAAATTTTGGTTTTTTGTGGTTTTTTCTCCCTTTTTTTTTTCAATTATTTAAACGGCCAACATAATGATGTATTCTAAACTTCAAAATTATATTTCGACGTTATGGCAATATAAGAATATGCATTTTTGACTATCCAAATGAGCAGCATAATAATGTACTTTCAAATCTATGATTCTAAGTGGGTTTTGTAACATCCTAACATGCTTTTCTAGCTGAAATTTGATGCAAGGGTGTTGGGAACTTACTCCATAAAGTGAGAAGCCTGTAATTTCTCCGTCTAATATCCAATTCACGTGGTCCTTGCAGCGTTGAAAAGCTCAGTTCGAGAGCTTCCCAACAAGCTCAATATTTTCAAGTGAAATTACGCAGACAAGGACCCGAGCTTTTGACCATACTGAGGCGTGAGGCCTAGATAGACGAATTGGATATATTTTCAAGAGTATGATATTTCCAAAAATTGTCATAAACTATAACTCAGAGGTATGAAAAGTTTCGTTCAATTTTGAGACCTCTAAGGATGAATCTAAAATTCTAAAGACCTATTTGGTTACGTGTCAAATAGTGCATGATTTTATTTTTTTCCCCATAACAAAAATAAATAAATAAATAAAAATCCATTTGATAACTTTTTTCATTTTCAGTAATAAATTTGAAATAGAAAAGGACCAAATAGTGGTTGTCGGTTAAACAAGGACTAGCAACCTCACCGGCTAGAGGAAGAAGAAGATGAGGAAAAAGAAAAAAGAAAAAAAATGATTCAAAAATTAAAAGAAATTACGAGTTACAAAAAAATTTGGGAGCCGTACCAAACACATTTTTATTTACATAATATAAATTTTAGACAAATTACCAAATGTTTTTAAATACTTAAAAATTCGTCCAAAAATATAATTTTAAAAATATTATTTCTCAATATAAATTGTTTTTCGGAACATAATAATTATCAAACACACTCTAATTTTTTTTTTCTTTTTGGGAATCCAAAAGTTTGACCGAAATTTGATTTGTCATTACTTCTTCATCCAATCAGCTTGGCTCTTATTGTACAGAGATGCCCGTCGTCTCTGGTTTCATGACATGGTATTGAAATCTAGAAATTGCGAACTTCCCGACACCATGAAAAACGGGCAACGGATCCCGAAGGATCAATAATTTACTGTCAAATTCGAATGGTGGTGTCAAAAGATTGTCTTGACGAACAGAAATCGGTTTCGAGGCACAAAATGCGTTTCACGCTTGCATCTCATCGGTCAAGCTCTGGTCAGTCCACCTTTCCTTCGAAATCGGCCAAAATTTGAGACGTGGAGAGGCACATGTGCATGACTAATCTCTTTTTGTCAATTGGTCAATATTGAAAAATATAAACTGTGTTTCTAGAAATGCCTTTTCTCTTGCCAAAAGTTAAGTATCATTGCAAATTCAGCTCTAGCTTTGGTTAGTCGCCAAATGGTCCCGACTCAAAACGTGGCTTCGCACGAATTTTTATTTCTTTTTCTTAATCGCGTCATTATATAGTTTTTGAATGATTTCTCTGTCATGAGTTGTTAAATCTGGGAAAGAAAACAGCGTGAGGATGTTTGATCATTAAGGTAGGGCCTTTTTGGATAATCAACTCTCGACTTCTTTTTGTAGTTTCCGTTAAAACTAGTCGCCCTAGAGGTTCAACCTAATTTTTCACGCTAAATTAGTTGGCTCCCTATAGTGATATATGATTTTAAAAAATACCCATTATATTTTATTTTTGGCTGAATAAGGCTACGTATGACAACACTTACGTTAGGAAGAGTTTTTTAGAAATAGTTCTTTTCTATTTTTGCTCCAGGAGAACAATTTCGAGTAAAGAACCCTGTTTGATAACGACACAAAATTTCTACTCTTGGAATAAAAAAGAATAGAAATGCGTTTGGTAACGTAACAATTTCTTTTTGTATTTATTCATTTTTTATTTTTGCCGACGGATCGCCCGATCGGCGGCGGCGACCGCGGCGGCGGCGGTGGCGGCGGCAGCGACGGTGGCAGTGGGCGGTGGCTCCAGGCGGTTGACGGTGGTCACAGCAAGAAAATAAAATTAAAAAAACAAAATCAGCTTATTTCTATAAATTGTTTAGGAACAAGAAGAAACTTTTTTGCTTCTCAAAATTGTTCAGGAACAAAACGGGAACAAAAAATTGAGAAATTGTTTCGGGAATAAATGTTTTACCAAACAGGTTTTTGTTCTTTTTTTGTTCCGAGGAACAAAAGAACAGAAATTGAGAGAAACAGGAGCGTTACCATGCGCTACCTAAATAAATTCCATGACTGAATGCTGGTGGAAAAAGCCGACCCATGTGCACCTCACGTGTATGTTGGACTAGTCATACTCTTTTGTCCAAGGAAAAATAGAAGGCAAATAATAGAAAAGAAAATTGGAGAGAAAGATGCAATTCACAACCGCTAGGGCTATGACCCCTGCAATGTGCAGGGTGGCCGGGGTCATGACCCTCAATGCTGTCCCTTGCCAAGCAGCACATGCACACGGATAAGGGAGCTTGGTGATCGTAGGTAGTGGCTCGACACGCGATGACAAATAACGGAAGCGACCTGCGATGGAAAGAGATGGCAGCGAGCGACGATCGGTTAACGTGGACAAGTAGTGAGGGGATAAGAGACAGAGGAAGGGCTTGTTGGGCTCGAGGATTGTTTGTGCCATTGGAGGGACTTTATTAGGTGATTGAAATCATGCATTCTCAATGCCAATGATCGATGACCGAGCATCTTCTAAATAGCAACAACTATTGACCTTTTGTCCGGATGAGATGATGATATAAATGATCTTTGAACTGTGATTTAACATACATTATGGTTCATTGACTTTTAATATGTTTTAATGTGGTCCTTGAACTTTAATCTAATGTGCAACGTGATCTTTGAAGTTTTTAATTTAATTAATGTAATCATTGGACTTTTGGTACGTGTTTAATTTAATCATTTAATTATATAAAAATGTCAATGTTATCATTCTATTAATTGAACATATACCGAAAAATTAAGAATCACATTAAACAAATCAAAAGTTTAGAGATCACGTTACGCATTGGTTTACACTTCAAAATCATATTGAGCAAATTAAAAGTTTAGGGACCGCGTCGTACATTGGTTCACAATTCAGAACCACGCCAAGCAAATTAAAAGTTTATAGATCATATTGCATATTGAGCCCAAAGTTTATATATCATTTTTCCTTGTTTGGCATGCAACAAGTTAACTCTAATTCAAAAGAGAGAAAATTAGGGCAAGAACATTTGTAGGCACGGAGATCACATTGAGCTTTTGAAGTCTCCCCCACATTAAGCAAAGAGAAAAATAAGAATTTCTCTCCAAAACAACTCGTTTTAGGAGAGATCGAACCCGCATACATTAAAAAAAAAAAAGAGAGAAAGAAAGAAAACCCTGCACATAGCTTCACTCATTATTCTAGAACCATAGGTTGGTTAAATAAATCGAGAATTTCCAAATGAACATTCGCATTAATGATTCGTACTCAAATACCCAATAAAATTATTAGCAGATTTCTATAAGAAAAACTCAAATCGATCCTCTGGAATTCCTTCATATCAAACGCTAGCGCATCCATCGTCCTGATTGATTACTGCTTTAGTCATCGCGCTTTATGTCATTAATTAAAGCTAGGAGACATAATCATTGGGACATCTTTGACCATGACATCTCATTATCCATTGTGGACCTGCTTACATGGTCCCATTAAACGTCCGAAATTTCCCCCTCCCTCCTTTTTTCCTGTTATATATAGTTCATAAAAGCTAATAATGATTGAGATAATTTTAAGTTAAGATTTCCCATTACTTGAATGTCCGGACATGAGATGACCCAGTAAAAATATAATTCGGAAATTATCATACTGCGATTTCACGCCAGCCACCAACCTAACTTTACATGATTGCATCTTTGACTTTAAAATTATTTTATTAGACTATTCGATTCCAATGATACCATGCTATAGACATTTTTTTTTTAATAAAATTACTTCCCTAGACTAATAATTTCAGTAATCCTCTGTCCAGCGATCAGAGGATTACTAGCTTTTTTTTTTTCTTTTTGTTTGATCGTGGTAAACTTTTACGCTTCTAAAATTACTTGGCTCGTCCGCGCAGTTTAATTAAGAAACTACGACGGCCCCTAACAAAGTTGGCGTTTCTCATTCTAGTCATTAAAGTGGTTCGATCTCTTTTTTTCTTTTTTTTAGCACTTTGAGCTTATCTTTTTTCTTTGGCATATAAGCATATATTTTTAGTCGGTCTAAAACTTGCCAAAACATCATTATATATTTAACAAGCACATTCCAATAAAAAAGAAACCCCATGCATTGGATGCGTCGGGCATATCTATGAGCAAATCGGAGAAATCTAACAGAAGGACGAATGGTATGGACAATCAATAAGATCGACTCTTTTTCTTTTTTTGGCTTTTCCAGCCATGATGGATAAGGTCAAGTCGAACACACAACTTTTGGATGTGGAAGGAACTATAGAACAAATAAGAGGAGATCGCATTTCAATGGTAATTTTAAAACTGTTGAGATAAAATTAAAAAATTAATTATGAAGTTACCCGCATCATTATTTTTAATATAATTATTATTCCTAACTTTTTTTTAATGATTGTTACATTTATTTTGATATTTCTGTAATTATTATGCGAGTTGTAGTTTGTTTTGGACTATTCCAGGTGAAAGAGCGATTTAACGAAAAAGAAAAAGCAAATCAAGTAGAGTTTCAATTTTGCCCTTGAAAAATCACATATTAGGCAAGTGTAAAAGGAAGAATAGACAAAAGGTCGACAGCTGTCACAAAATGAAAGTTCATAAGGGTTTTGTGTAAAATTTGAAAGTTCAAGGACAAACGTGGACCCTCCTGAAAGTTTAAAGGATTTTTCTGTAATTTTTGTAATTTTTCCTAACTTTTAAAGTCATCTTATAATTTTTTCATAACATAAAATTCAAATAGCTTTATCAAACAATCAACCATACATTTTCTTTTTCCGAGTAATCTTCTACATTATTTTGACACCGCAAATCCTTAAACTTCAAGTAGGATGATTCAAGATTAATATTCAAGTAAATCGGTATGATCACGAGTGAACACTACATGGTTTCTTTGTAAATGCTCTAAACTATCGATTGAATCCCGACTGTAATGGACATCTTATTTAAGAAAAATATAGAAAACGCAGCCAAGGAGATTCGATCATGGGTGGACCACGGAGCTTTTTATTGCTTTTTAGCATTGGTTGTTTGCAACGGCTACATATCTTTTTTCCCAAGATATCACGAATCCATTTGCAAATTACAATAACTTTGCCTTTTATGAACATAGTCTATAGCAAAGAACTCCTAGTACAAGTGAAATCATTATCTCAACAGTTCGATCGGTACATACTGCTTTGGAATCATTCAATCCAATATAAAAGTTTACAAGGCACGACGATTAGTGGCAAGCAAAGTGAAATAAATCGTCATGGTAGTGCTTTATTCTTATATCGAGCTCGAGCTACTTTTAAGTATTTCAACTTGATTTCGTTTCTAACTGCACCAAATAAAAATGAATAGGCGAATCGTATATAAATTTTTTAAGTGAAAAATTGGAGATGTTTGATATGAATTTGAACGTGAATTTTCCATTTATTTTGGAAATTGAAAAGAAAAGGTTGGATACTTGTACTCCCAAAAAATTATCTGCACTAGAGCCTTTAAAATAAAATAAATTTGGACAAGGACCGGTAGGCGAAATAGGAAAATAAAGGAGGAGCATCTAAAGAATGGTAAAAGCCACAAAAAAAATCCAAATTATTTGTCAACTGTAACACATTTTTATTTCGATTTTTTTTATAACATTAAAAGCCTCAAATTTATATGGTGTGACACTTGTACGGTGCTGCAGAAAAAGATTTCGGATAAATGTGTGAGAGTCGGCAAATTTTAGATTTTTTGTGACTTTTTCTCTCTTAAGAAATAGGAGCTCGAAGAGAGAAATTATCCAGTCCGTGGGGTATCATCAAAACCCCGTGAACCCAGGCAGCGATCGAATCACCGCCGTCCGTGCGCGCGTGCAAGCCTCCTCATCCGGGCCCGCGGGGAGGATCCGTGAACCTCCGATGACGTGGCGGCCGCACTCCCCGCCACGTCCGAAATCCTAACGGCCGTCGCCCGCGCCGTCAAGGGGCAAAAGAGCCAGTACCGGGCCGGGGCCGTCAACTCTCGCGGATCGGGACTGGCCAATCGGGGGCGCCGGACCCGAGGCCCTGCAATTAACCGGATTTGATAGGGGAATTCCCGCCAAAAAGAGGGGGGCGGGGATTGAATGGGGATGGTGGGAAAAGGGGGTGAGCGGGTGGGGCCCGCCGGAGGAAGGAGGCATGACCTGCGGAAAAGGACAGTACCGTTAGTCAAAAGGGCGGGAAGTTTCTTCGTCTTTAGCTTTTTCGAATTTTCCGCTGCTGTTGTTGTCTTTTGGGGAGATTAATGTTTCGATTTGATGGGTACCGTGGTTGGGGTCCCTCTCTTTTGATGAAACGAAGGGTGTAGCCCTCCCCAGTCCCCCTCCCCCAACCCTCTTGGGCAAGCTAGTTTATTTGTCATTTACTTACTAATCCTCTTTCTCTTCCCTTTCTCATTTTACGGCGCGTGCCACTGGTAATGATATCCTCGCGTTCCGTCGCTCCGCATATTAATTGAGATTGGATATGATCGGGTCGGATGAAAAACGACACGAATTGTTTTTTAACTTACTTAATATGTGATATTGTTCTTAAACTTATAATTTGCTTGATATGATTTCCGAACTTTAGCATATTATGCGGTGTCGTCCCCGGACATTTTATTTGTTTGATAGATCTCTAGATTTTTAGTATATGATCAATTTTATTCCTATATTATAGAAAATGTTTAATTTTGTCATTCCATTAATTGGAGTTATTGGAATTTATCGATTTTGCTTCCAATCCGGTAAATTTGAATGGTGGGACAAAAATAACGTTACGCGTAGATTATCCACATAAGAGATCCAACTTAAATTCAAATATAATGATTAATTTAATTTAGCTTATGAACTAAATTGAATATTTACCAAAAGTTCACATATCGCATTAAACAATTTGAAAGTTTGGGGATGACGTTGCAGATTGGGTCAAAATTTAATGTATATTTATGTCATGTCCCCTAAATTTTTTGAATTTGAAGTTATCCCATCATTCTTTTGATAAGATATTGGGATTACTAAATTTAATTCTATAAAGTGGTTGATAAATCGCAATGATTTCCCCGTGGCAACTACAACATTGTTGTGGTGGTCACCTTTGTTGTAGTGGTCAATGGTTCGCCCTCGACAAAAATCCTCTTAGTGCGGGGGCAAGGATTGTTGAGGGAAATTCCCCCATCGACCCTGCCAAGGCAATGTGACCATAGCTCAATAGTCATCGGTTTAGGTGGTTGGAAATTGAGACCACATCGGAGAGAGAGAGTGTATGTATCTCCGTTGAACCACTGCTCAGCAACTATGAGCAACGTTGTTGGCAAAGTTGCTTAAGCACGGAGAACTTTATTTGTCCCTAGAACAACGAAGAAATTTTTTTCTTTTCTTATATATTTGTTTTTTATATCAATATTTTTGTCATCTTGGTTGGTATTATTCGAGGCTTTATTCAACCTAATTCAAATATCTTGTCCAAGGCAGTCATTAACCTAAGATGGGATAATTAATATCTTATATGAGCTACCAAACACCACCCCTATCTCTTTAGTTGCTTCGTAATCCTTATTAGGTATAACTCCAATTTAGATGTCAACTTATTCAATCGAGATAGATTATTTCTGAGACCCAAAAGAAAACTCACGACAGAAATTACGAACTATTATAGTCAAATAAAAGGACAAACTAATACGAAACACATAACCTAATTCGACCATACTTGTAATAAAATATGCAAAGCAACCCTTAACAAAGGAAAACAATAGCATAATCCATGGATGGTGGATATTCTAATGGCACGCTAGATCATAACCAAGATAGAAAAAACATTATATTTGCTGTCACGGACCGAACGAGGCTTTGAATTTTCCCGCCGAAAGCAAAAGCGAAGGGATTCCAAAAACTCGACAGTCGCTTTCAAAACATCCCGAGACAGATGCGTTCGTTGCCGCATCTTGCTTTGTCTTGTCGTGGCGGTGGGTGGTGACGGTGGTGGGGACTTTCCTATCGTCTGCCCTCGTCCCCGAACTGTTCCAAGTCATTCGAAAAAATTCAAAACCCAGAAACGGTCGGGGCTTCTTGTTTCGGTATGCGATCGCAAGACGACGAGGCGCACGAAGATCTCTCCTCCCCCGAATGGTCCATGCGACGACCCATCGATCCCTCGTCGTGATGCTGTGCGCGTCGCCGTGTTCACATCTGATCCTGGAAAGGGTGGTGGGGGCCCCTTTTGCTTGGCTAAGGTCGTTCTTTACTATTTCTTCCCTGCAAGATTTTCTCGAAGTGATGAGCAAAAGCGGGTTGCTCTCGTCCGGAGAAATCTGACCCCTGCCAGCAGCTGGCAGGGTCTTTCTTTAAGCTTTGTGAGGTACCTGAGAATCCAAAGAGAGAGCTGAATTAGACAGGCTTCTGTTGCTCTGAGGGCAATGGCGCACCCATCACCGTGGTCACGGTCGCGTGTGGAGAAGGGTAACTAGGTCAAATAAGTAGGCACATGAGATTTCGCAAGATTATTACTCGCCGTTAAAGAAGCGAAAATTTATTAGATAAATGTGCGATTTGATATTTAGGTATTCTAATAGAGTAAACCTAATTGAATAATTAAGATTAGAACTCAATGTTTAGGTTCATTTATTATTTAAAAAGTACTAAATTTTCTTCGTGAAATGGTCGGATGTTGGTGGGCTCACCCACTAAATGCTATGAGCAAGGAGGGCTTTGACAGAGCGCAAGGAGTAGCTAGATCCACGATCAAGTCTAGCTGCAAATGTGTGACTATTATTTGCCCTTATCCTCACATGGATTAATTGATTACTTTAGAGAGAGGAAGAGAGTCCCAACAAAAGTGGACTTAAGAGGGGTCAATTTGATGGGAAAATGACGCTGATTGCGTGAAATTTGAATCCAATTGACAAAAATAAATTTCAATGAAGATATAGGACAAAGTTTAAAAAAAGAAAACCTAGCGGAATCAGTAGCTCATCAATTTTTACTCATTGAATCTAAGTAAATAATTGCAAGTCATTGTGATGTGAAAGAGTTCCTAACCATCCTTTCCTTGATCCCTCAAAAGGAAATGTTTCTTAATCTTAATGCGCCTGATGATGACACATTTTTAGCTGGTTGCTTCATATACAAGGTGTCGAAAACATTGCGACATTTGAAATGTCTTTGGCAGATAAAAGAGATATATTTTTCTTTGTTATTAATTAATTATTAACTCGTTGAGGAACGGTCTTTTGAGGATGTTGGAACCACCCGTCGCTATGGGACAAGAATTGTAGGATCCACCTAATCTAAGGATACATGTGAAGTGGTATGGCATAAATTGAAGATATAGTCCATAGGATCTAGATGCTAATATCTTCTTTTCCGCAAGAAGACAGCTTCATTTCTTCAAGAACAATAGATATACACATACTCCATTATTCCAAGGTCGGGGAGGTGTTTACTGTTTGGTTCGGCAAAGCTGCAATCTAAAACCTCTTTAGGCTTTTTTTATTTTTGTATTTAATCAAAGTTAACCCTATGGCTTTTTGTAAAATATGAAAAATATTTAGACGATGCACATACTACAAGCTTGAATTGCAAGGAAAAAAGTTAATCATTTAGTTTTCATTATTATTAAAAGATCCAATCTAAAAACTTAAATCATTAGCTAGATGTAGATAATGTGCATATATATAAAAATATTACCACAACATATTATAGTTAACACTCCATGGTGTGTAACTCGATCCCTTATGCATGTATGACCAGGCTTAGGTTTTTTGTAAAATGGGCACGATTCATATCTTGTGTGAGTCGACTGTTGCAAATTCAAAAGACGAGCATCGAGTTAAGAATGAAATATAAGATTCAAGCTATTGACACATGCTTTGATACAAGATTAGAATATCCAATCTAAAATCTAAACATCTTGTTGTAAATTCCATCCATCCAAACACATCTCTCTATTTTCTTCTTAGCCACAATGATTTACCATGAAATTACTTTCGGAACTGAAACACCCACGTCGATAAAACACACAACATTCCCATCAAATTATAAAACCGAATATTATAATCGCGACCGGCATGGTCTTGGGAAAAATACACGACTCGACACCTGTCGAAGACCAAAAGAGCATCGGATACCTATGAGCTACTGCTGCACTTGCATGGTTCAAATTCAAAAGGCTACACAAAAGAGACGAAAAAAGAAATTATTTCTTCCGCTTTGGCAACGCACGGCCCCCTTCACATGCACAGCCGCCAGCGCAGCCAATCAGAAGAAAGGTGATGGCGCGGTCAACCGGTCAACGGTCAAACGGTCGGGCTACTTTCGAGGAGGTGCTACCACTCCAAGGCAAGCAAGCATCCTCAAAATCTCGGTTTATCCGTCACTACAAGGGACCAAAAACAGGAGGAGACAATTTTCTATGAAATATATTGATTGTACTTTTTCAAAATAAAAGAAAAAAGAAAAAAGGGTTTAAGACCATACATTAATTGAAATACCCGACATATTGAATAATGATGCTTATTGAGGCAAATGTTAGTTTTGCCTGTATGAGTCATGGGATCACGTATAAATAAATGGTTTTTATTTTTTATTTTTTTTATTCATTCCTTTTCTTGTCTCTAGATATATAGCAAATGGTGGCAATTCCTGTGGTGGCAGAAGCGGATGTCGCATGTCTCTGCGGAAGATGTTCATTGTTTACTGGCAAAAGATTATGCCACTACTCTTTGCAGCCAGGAGTCCGTCTTAAAAATATATATATATATATATTTTAAAAATGATTGCTTAAATTATTTAGACAATAAAAAATGTTTTTATTATTGATAGTAATTTATGTCTAAATATTTTGGTGAACAATAAAAATATTTTTCGTTCGTTCATTTTTATAAGTAAATGAAGGGTTGCATTGAAGTGGAACTAAGAGCAAAAAGGGAAAAAAGAATTAGAGGAAAAAGGGAAAAGAATCAGAAAAAATTATATGCCAACTGAGTCATCAGATTTCCTTATTGATGTTGTGTCTAAATCTTGAGAGAACGACTTTACCTAACTATAGAAAAGTGAATCTAGAGGATCCTGATCCACTTCGTGAATTTGATGCATCGGCCTCCATAGAACACACAGGAAATAAAGATTAAGATGAGGATCACTGTAAAATACTATCATTTATGTGTCATGGTTACAAGATTTCCACAATCAAGGGACCGTTGATGATCGAGGAAGACATGACCCAAGATTCCTACAAGAGCTTTCAAAATGTTCCCTGGGATGGGCGAGACAATAATTGTGTGGAGAATTTAGAAATCTTTCAACATAAATGTCATTAGGTTATAGGTTAAAAAATACAATCTCGTTCATCGGATCGAAGGACAATTAATGACTGTCATCTGATGGCCATTAGCATAAGAAGCGGTGCCCTCTCCTCATTATATTCATCTAAATATTTCATAATCAAAGTTTCATTTTCTCGTCCAGAGCTTCTCTCTTTAGAAACTTTCTCTTTGAGATTCAGTGAGCAATTGATACTTGAAATCACCGCACGATCTTGATTCCAAACAATTGCCTTGTGACACATGCCTACTCTTCCCTTGGCTAGACCACATTTTGAACCATTGGACCAGCTTCTGTATTTAGCAGGTTCGCTAGATCAACATAACGTGCACTGGTCGGAAAGGTAAAAAGTAATTCAAAGTTTTCTTTACTCAATTTTGTCCATTACAAGTACACAGGATCACCGAATAAAGGTGAAGAAGTTGATATAAACAACGATGTACAAGCAGCAATTGAATACACATATACAAAAGAATGCGTGTAATATACACGTGAACTCCAGAGTTATTGCTGTACATGTAATTCCACTGTAATACTCATTATCAACAGTCGGGTTTAGCATAGCGGGTGCACCTGATCACACCCCTCATACTCCAGCTACAAGGACTGCCAGAATGAAGTTTTCCAGGAGAGCTATTGCACTTCTTGCTCTATTCCAAGGATATCTGCATGTAAAATCTAAATTAAGGGGCCATTCTGTTGGTTAAACATTTCTGTTGCTTCAACCATTCTGTTGGTTCAGGCAATACATGAAGCCATAAAAAATACTTTTGGAATTGGACAAAAAGGTGTGATACCCAGCAAAAAATGTTTTAAGCAATCTAATGTAGGAGTTATTATTAAAAATGACTGAAGATCCAGAAGTGCTCCCTAGAAGCAAGAAGAAAATTATCTGGGACAATGGTTTGACAGTTTGTAATTTAATGCAGCCATTAGCCAAAAGCTCATGGCACGCAACTCAATTGCCAAAATGTTTCATTGAATATATGTGGAAAGATCACAATACAAAGTGAAAGTCAAACCAGTTTTCAACAGTTTCTATGGACCACATGCCAGACACAAATCATTAGCACTTCAGTGCCGAGTATCGTGGGAGGAACTGCTCTCAACACCAGACAAAGGAGAAAGTAAAAGCGAAGAGGTAGTAGAAAGGACATTCCATTCTGGTCCAATCAAGACATTAGCACTCCCTCAGCTTGTTGGGAATTTGCATATGAATATTCTTTTTTTTTTTTGGCTTAAGAAGTACAAAGTTCTCTGACATAATAATTTTAAGACATTGCTGAATAAATCATTTAATTTGTAGTACTAGCCAAAGTCTGGAAGAAACTCCAAGTACGTTTAGAGCATTCAAAAATGTTGAATTATATTTAAGAAAGACGTGTTAGTTTAAGTATTTAACCTGACTAGGTCTGTGATCAAATTACCCTTCCTGAATCATCATGGAATTCAGTCACCTATGATAACAGCCTACTGCAAAATATCCATAGCCTAGACTGCCAAAAGTCATTTCCTTTCACTTTCCAATTTCCACTGCTCGTTCATTGTTCCAATGCTTTTGTAAATCATAATAGAAATGCTATCTTTTTTGTGTCCAGCCAATTGTACAGTCACCACAAGTATTAGACAACTTAACTCGAGGATAGTGACCGGGCATAGCTGGTGACGTTGCCAGAATGCAAGCCAAGTTCCTAAAATAAATTTTCTATAACTATGAATAATTAACAACTAAGAGCACAGCCATTAATCATGAACAACGTATGAACAATGTACTGAGAAGTTAAATCTCCAAGCTCGATCGATAATCTACTTCATAGCCAACATACTGAAAATGTAAAATCCGCAGCAAAAATGATTGATTACCAAAAGAATATCCTCATCTGTGCCAAATGATTTGCGGGCTTCACCTAAGCATCTTGATGTAACTTTATCTTGCTTCCTGCACAATTAACTGAATTTATTCTCCCTTTAAGGAAAGAAAACAAAAGTTTATTCTCCCAATGTACACTAGACACCGTGTAACAACCAATTCCAAAGTGTTTAAGAAAGAAGATCTTGAAAAATCTCAATAAAGATATCTCAAGATCAATCCATGCAAATAGTACAGGCGGACATGCTAAACTGTTATCTTCTGAGGCAAAGAATCCCATCAACAAGGTTACTATAGATTTCAGCCTTTTTTTACTAACAGGAGCAGCCTTTAAGTCGTGCACAACAAAGATGGACTTTTAAGTGAAATAATCAACAAAGTCATTTACACAAGAAAGCAAAAGATTGCAATGGTAATGGATCAAAGCATATTTCACAGGTATATGCATGCACAGATACACACAAGACGCATCAGAGCATATGTCACAGGCACATGAGTTTGTAGACGCACACAAGATACATCAATGCATTTGTCACAGGCACATGTCTGCACAGATGTGCTCAAGGATTTCATAGATGCTCCTAGCAAATAATTATTTCTGTTAGGAGATTATATGTGACCTTCTGTTGACATTTGTTACCATATAATAACCACCTAGCGTGCCGTAGAAGTTAATCTAGATTTTATATGCTACAATTTTTTTTCCCCAAGAGATTGCTTATTCGTGGCTGATGCTGGAGGCTAAACTAATGAATTATCACTGATTTCAACGATATGCTTTCCGATCACTCAATGAAATAATCACATAGAAGAAGAAAAATAGTAACTAATCTCCAAGATATTGTGTGATTCTTTTTCCATCAGGAAGAAACTGGAGAGCTGAAGAATTAAGAGAGATACCTAGAACTGGCAGGATCTCTTATCTCGAACTCATCTTCGTCTGCATCATAGCCGCATATCACAATGTAGTGACCTAAAGTGAGACATGAGATCCATGAATTGACACGCGCCATATTTGGAATTCATAATTGGTTCGTCATGAGAAACATGTTTAAGTGAGGAGGGAACTGATCAATTAAAGATAGAAATAAGATTATGGAAGTGAAAAGTTTTTCCGCCTTGACAGCTACTCCTGCAATGGCTTCTTTTATGTGAAATCAACATTACAAATTCTAAAAGCAGCTCAACAATTGACTTCAACAGTTTCTTTTTCCCATTACTAAATTCAAACTGACATATGATGTCTCTGATCTAGTCAAAACATAGAAATGCACGAACTGACTGACCCAAAACAAGAACTCCATTCTTTCAGCAAGTGACTCTCATCTATCCTCTCGAACAAGGAAATACACAAATCTAATCAGCAACAAGGCTGTCGCATAGAAGTACTTGACAATCTTAAAGGTACAAATAATCTCAAATTGAACAAAGTGCTCCTAACAACGGTCATCTTTTGCAGAAATTCTGTAATACTAAAATATAACTCTAAGTATCACACCTGCGCAAGAAAAGTGATAAAGTTACCTGTATAGCTAGGCCCACTATCCCCCAAGCCAGAAGCACAAACATCCTCTACCCATGATCTACTGCAGTAAATAATTCGGAACAAGCACATTAATCTCCAGATCTCAGAGAAAAAGTTGGTCTGTAGGAATAAGGTATTGAGGAGACAAATAAGCATAAGTGGAAAGTGTGCTAGTTACTAGGCAAGAAGCACAAATTTAAAAAATAATGACAGATTTTGAATGAGCTGTTCATGATGAGAAGACAGTTAGAAGGAAAGCTAGCAAATGGCGATAAATTCAAAAGGAATAAATTTTACATTGATTTACCTTAATTTATGTTGATCAACCAATGCAATTGCAACATATTTTCCAGACAAAATTAACAAAGAAATTTGTTCTTCATTGATTGATCTGCACTGTAAAAAGAGAGGGTTCATCAACTCATCTCAAGAATGGTAAGATTTTCGAGCAAGTTAATAAAAATGATACAAACATAAAATGTTGCAATAAGTTGGCAATCAATCTTGCAATAACTGAGTTTACCCGTATAGAAATTCCTGCTTCTATAGCCTCATGAAAGAGTTTATTCACTCGAACTACATCTGTGGGCAATTGGTCCTGTAAATAAATAGAATAAAAAGTAAAGCAGTTAAAAACTTCCATTGGGAAATCATAGCTAGACGATCATGTTGATAAGACAGATAACTAAAGAACCTGTATTGATACCATACGAGGAAGGATCCTCAAGAGCAGATAATTCCTCTTTAAACGTAGCTTTTGGCTTAATATTTCTCAGAACATAGTACGATACTCAAGACGTAATTTAATATTAAGGAGGATATAGCACAGGACAGAACACAATGGCGCAAAAGCACGCATGTGGTCAAACCAATCCTGTGACAAAAAGGCTTCATTTTTGTTGTTGTACAATTGACAGTGAAACATGCTTAATAGAAATATATCAACAGTACAAAATTTACAAAGTACAATATCTGACGAAAAGCAAAAACATCACTTGCACAACTCACAAGTTATACTAACGTGTGGAAATGTTAATATTCAAAAAAATGATTACCTTGTAAAATGTTTCATCTGAGTAACTTGGATTTGCACCTAATGTCACTGTGTAGTAGGAAAACTTAACAGAGAACTTTTGCAATAGGTATGCCAGATCAACTGTCCATATGCTGTAAAAATGAGATCAATCCAATTTATTATAAATATATCATAACACATACGGAATAATGTGAAAATTGGAGCAATAGGGGATACCTGTTTGTACAGCACAGGTCAGCCAATGCGTCAACACTGCAAGTTTCAATGCCAATAGTTCTCAAAACCATTGATATACAAGCAAGCCCGCAATCCCATGAAAAAAGCTGATTTACATGTGGCACCTGTAATATGTTTTACTATGAAGGAATAAATTTATGGATCTGGCTTCAGAAAATCAAACAGTACGTATCGTTTATCAGAACCAGACACTAACTTCAATAAATTGTGCTCGAGGCAATGCTTCCTTATGGCATTTCCCATCCTCCACCAAACTCGGGTATCCCTCACCCGATCTTTGAACTTCTACACTATCATCGTCTTCTTCTGGCTTGAGAATCTTGTTTAGTAGCAGATATAAAGGCCACATAAGTGACCAGATTGGATTACGGAATTCACTGAAAGCACTAAAACTCATCCATGAGTGGAACCGGAGAAATGATGTACTGACTTAGCCTTGTGAAAGCAACAGCTGTCTCCAACTAATGGCTGTCATGATGCCTTCATGGCTCATGCACACCAAAACTTCTGTCACAAGTAGGAAGAAGAAATCAAATTAAAAGAAAAAAGAAGAAGAAGTTCCAATGCGGTCTAGAGATAAAAATGACTTCCAAAGTAGCTCACTGAGCATATTCCTGGCATTTCGGCATACATAGGCACAAAGTGTTGGCAAGTTGCGACGGTAAAAAAAGTGCGTGGTCATGAGACGAGGTGATTAACCAAGGACGCACAGCTCCTACTGTCATGGTATCAATGCAATTACATCATTTGGTTCGCGGCATACAATCCCCGTACTCCCATACTTTAGCAACTAGCATAGAATGAAACTAAGGATCCCCTCTTATTAGCCAGGCGCTGTTATCTTCTCAAAGTACCGCCCCCCAACCCCAAAGAAAAAAAAGAGGAACCTTTCCAACATACATGCACGCCTACATACATTAAGTCAACTAAAATCTGCATTCACATCAAATCCCAACCCAAGACCGGCGGCGTTTACAGGGGAGGATCAATCGGCGAGCAGAATCATCGAATTACAAAACGCAGGGACGCGGGCACAACACAGACGGATTTCTGCGCGTGATTCGGGAGAATCGGGAAACTCCCCCGCAACGAACAGCACGCGCGTCGCAGTCAACGGATTCTCCACCATGCGCGCACGCACGCACCAGACAACCGACAGAAGACACGCTACGACCGCAACGGCAAATTGCAGACGAACGAGAGAGAAAGCGAAGACGATACCGGCGGATAATCGCTGGAAATCGCGCTGCGCGGGGGTCCGTATCGGGGAGCGGCGAGATCGTTTCCGCGTCCGCCCGGTTCGATCTCGGCAGCGGTTCGCCGGTCGCGGCGGGAACGGAACGGCGATTGATCAACCGGCGGCGGAGGGAGGAGGAGGAGAGGCCAGTCGTCTTCTTCTTCTTCTTCTTCTTCTTCTTTCTGTCGTTATTGCTGTTGTTGTTATTGGGAGATATCCAGCCAGGCCGGGCCCGCTAGTGCATACTGGAATCGGTGACGCGGCGTCGTTTTGCGGGACTCGAGTCAGAGAGTCAACGCGGCCGCCCGACCGGGAATGCAGCAGCTTCTTGCGCTGTGTAATGTAATAAAACTGGATAACATGTTGGACGGTTTCAAATCACGATTGAAATATCTACCAAGGGAGGTGCACGGCACCGAAATTCCTGGAATATCCTTTAAAATTTGAATGAGCCGGGACACCATAATCACCGGTTTCATGGTCGATTGCGACTCACTGACTTTAGTATTTCACATGAATTATGAAATGCATAATCTATTACATATGATGTTTTATTTATTGTTAATACGACGAAAACCATTAAAACTGGTATATTTATGATAAATTTTCCCTTCGTTAGTTTTCGATAAATTTATCATCAAATTGCTAAGTTTGATGATACATGACAATTGATGGGTGCATTGATTTAGAGTTTTACTTTTCATTTATCACAGATGTACTAGCTTATAGTTTTTCGTGATATCAATCAAATTTAGCAAAAACTAACGAAGGGTAAAATTGTTACAAATATATCAGTTTGAGGTAATTTTATCATAAATATTCCAGTTTGGAGTTTTTGGTAATAAAAAAAAAATTAACTTAGGTAAATTTGTATGATAAGTTCCTCACAAAAAAAAAAAAAATAGTTAATGATACATTCATCCAATGAATTATGACTTAATTATTCCATCACTAAGATTCATCCAGACGAAGTAACTAACAACTCCGAATTCAAGTAATGGAATAATATTATTGAATCATCCGAACTACTTTTATATCTCTTTTTAGTTCCTATCGACGGGATTTTTGTGAATCCATACGACTTTTGTTCTTCCATTTCTTTGTTCCGAACCATTAGTTGAATTCTTCATTCTTTTTCTTTATTTCATCTTTTTATTCATTCAATTCACAGTCACGGACGAAAGAAAGGGAAAGACTTCTATTGGAATCCCTATCTAAATTCATAATTCATAGTAGTATAGAGCAGATTAGATCAGATCTATTTTTAGATCATATATAAGTAGCAATATCTAATATCACATATACATGGGTTTCTTCCATAATGTAAACCAATTATTCGTATCTTAGATTAAATCGATTCTAGAATTCTTTTTTCTTTTTGAAACTGAAACATCCAATAGTTGGATTCTAGCCATTACATTACGTATACCCAATTTGTACACACCCATATTAACCAATTCATTTTTATGAATCGCGTCAATTCTACTCTTCCTTTTATTTATCATTATTCTGCATGTATACAACCTACATGGACGAATTCGTTAGGTCGAATAATTGAATAGCATAGGTAGAAATATCAGTATTTCATTGATTTAAAAGGAAAAGTTCATACCATTTTTTATTTATATATATTTTTAGAATTATTATTTTTTCTATATATAATATAATTTCTATATATTTCTTTTTATTATTTAATTATTTTTTTATTAAATAAAATAGTAATAGAAAATGTAGGTATTATATAAATTAAATGGGCCAAGCAGGAATTTTAGGAAAAAGATCTTTTAGATCTCTTTCCTTTTTTTTTTTACAATTCCCTAAAATCGAAATATCATAATCTTTTTTCCTATTCCTGTAGATCGTATATACCTTATTTGTCTATTTTTATCTTGCCTAAGTAGATTATCTTGAATTACACATACATTACCTTGGGCTAAACTAAAAAACGACTATTTTGAAAACGAGTCAATGATGACCCTCCATGGATTCACCTATATAAGCCGCGGCTAAAGTTGCAAAAATAAGAGCTTGAATACCACTTGTAAATAATCCAAGGAACATGACAGGTATAGGAACCACTAAAGGTACTAAAGAAACAAGAACAACAACTACTAATTCATCGGCTAATATATTTCCGAAAAGTCGAAAACTAAGTGATAAAGGTTTTGTGAAATCTTCTAACGTCAGTTTATCGATTTAAAGTTTTTTGAGGTATTGGCCCATTTATTTATGGTTATAATTACAAACTAAGTACACGATGTTTGACTACATAAAAGTAAATCTTTTAGTATCATGATTCTCATTTTGATTTGTCAATCATGCGTGTAATATCTCATATATACAACCAATCTTTTTGGAAAGAAAAATTCCTTATAGGTTTACCCCAAATAATAGGTGACCAAGTTAGGGATAAAATTAGAGAAGGATACAGTGGCCAAATACCTTATGATCTTCTTTTTTATGGAGAAATAGTCTCCTACGTTTACAGACAAGGAACACAAATGTGTAATACAATCAAATTGCAAAGAACTCAAGGAAGAACAATCCCTCACTAATAGAAGTCTAGGAGATTTCTGTGTCAAATACAATCCCTCTTATAATGAAAAAACAAAACCAAAGTGTAAAGGAACTTGCCCTTCTGAAAAAACTCAAGACTAAGATTTTTTGGGAATTCAAAAGCCTTAAAAATGGGTTTTTTGAGGGTATCAACTTGTGATATGATGAATTGAGTAGGATTTTGGATGGTGGATTCTATCTTATTTAGCTGTTTTCCTATGGTCACCAAATGTTGGTTTGTATAATTATTTTGTTCAATGACTTTGTGAGTGTAAAGAGAGTCTCTTTTGTCTGGAACCCTAAAAGGAGTAGCTGTTACCTCACTTTCTCCGTGTTGTATTCTTATTCTCCTAAGAGGTGGATGATTGGATTTTATGGTTTCATCATTATCAAGTTTCCACTTATAATGATGATCTAAAACAACTATATTTTTTGGTTCAAGGAATTATTCTTCTAACCAATCAAAGAAAAATATGTGGACTTCATATTCATATATGTAGTCGTAATATTTTTGCTTGATATCTTTTGCTTTATCAACAAAGGTTTTGAAGAACCATTTTTTGATTTGTTTGTTGTCTTCAAAATTAAATTCTTTGTTAAGGAATACTTTGTTTGGTTCAAATTGTTTTTCTGTTCATTAGTCAAACAGTTATCCCACCAACCTTTTAGTTATCCAGTGAATCCGGCTACTAAACCTTTAGCAACAGTATGATCAGAAACATCTTGCTGTGTTTTGTAGGCATTGGCAAGCATTACCATGTTATATATATATATGAGATATTACAATTTTATGTATAAATTTTTGCCTATAGTTTAACAAGTAATTTATGATTATGATTCAATTTTAATCATAGAGTATGTTACCATGTACGAATAAATATTATTTATTAGATTTTTAATATTATGTTTTAAACAACAATTAAACCATAAATTTTTGCATTAATCAATATAATAAGAAATTAAGAAGATAGCTATATTATGAATAATTTAATATCAATTCATGAAAATTTAGATAACCGCACTAAATAGGGAGCAACTAATATGATAATTATATTAGGGATAATATTAACATAATAGGTAGCTATGTCTCATCAAGATAACATAATTATTATTATTTCAATTGTTGATCTATTATTTAATATTTCGTCTAGTAATGATATCATATGCATTTAAAGTCAAAGTAAATTAAATTAATGTTATAATTAAATGATTAATTTAAATAAATTTAGTCATAATTGACATGCATTTTGAGTAAATAAATAATCTAACATTGGCAGAGTGAGTGAAAGAAAAAAGATAGAGAAGGTTATTTTGGAATTATCCATTACAACCTGTTTGTAATGGCTATTATACAGAGGGGAATTCATTTGATAACTACTGCAGCTTTGGCTGCCATAGGAATTTAGCTGTAATAGTTAGTAATGCAAGCAAACACCGTAATAGATAGTCAATGCAGTTAACCTGTAATGTAATAACCGTTAATCAAATGTAATGTTAATTTTGCTGTTTTAACCTAATTTCGTACTACCTAGAATTAATAATGTTTATGGAGTGATGATCCAACATTTTTCTCTTCCTTTGACATTATACACCTATAGTCTTTATACTTGTGTGTATCCCAAATTTGCATTGACTTTAGATTGGAAAGTTTTTATGAAATGGTAAAGTATAATTAAAAAGTGCATTGGGAACGACTTTAATATAAATGCTCTTTGGAAAGAATTATATTTGTAAATGAATTTAATTATATTTTTTTTGAATAATAAAAAGAAGAAAACTGAATCTTGATAACCGGGAATGATTAATGGATGTCAATTGGATTAGCGACACAACTAAAGTGATAGGCCATCACAACTTGGATAAGCTTAGATTTGATTGTCAGCAAGCTAGATTTAATGCTAGTGAACTAGATCTGGCACTAGCGACCCTCGTTTGAGATCACCTTGAGATTGTATGACCCCAAGTGAGGATCATTGGTGCTAGATCTAGCTCTTTGGCGATTAGATCTGACTTCACTGGTGACGTTGCACATTGCCAATTTTGGTGAGGGTGAAACTCTAATTTCAAAATCTTTGTAAGAGCAAAATTAGAAAAAAAATCATTAGCATTAAAATAAATGCTCAAACCCAAAGCTAGTGGGATTTGTATTGGGTTAAGAGGCTTTTGACTCAAAAACATTTGATTTTTTTTTCTTGCCAAACATCTCAACTTTGACACAAAGGCCTTCAAAAGTCCAAAACTCATCCCTAAAATTGTGACTGTTTAGGACACATTTGACAGCCCGGATAGGATAATTCTATCCAGTGTTTGATGAAGTTATATCACAAACCACAAAAATCACTCATGATGTTACTTCATTGCTTAATTTGTAAACGTTATAATGCTACAGAGCCCCGTACTTTAGCTGCTAGCATGCCATAAGACGAAGAACTCTGTATTATTTAGCTACCCGCCGAAATGTTTATATATAACAGAGCACAATGCCTCCACACAGACACATAAGATTCAACTAAAACCTGCGTTCCCATCGGACCTGATTACATGACCATTGTATCTCGTCACGAAGGATCGATTGGCAAGCACGATCGACAGATGGAAATGCAGGACGAGGATACGATGTAAACGGAGATTCATGCCCATCCATGAGTAGGAAACTCCACGACGAACAACAGACGTCGCAGACAGCCAATGAAAGATGCGTGTACGACCATGACAACAATTGCAGATCGAAGAGAGAGGCAGAGAGACGATACCGGCGGGTGTCGCCCGGTTCGCTTTAAGCGGTTCTTGCTGGGGCGGCCAGATGGTGCTCTTCTTCGCCTTCTCGGGGATTAGATTGTTCCTCTTCTGCACGGGAATGGAATGGCAGATCATCAACGGGAGGTGGAGAACGCGCCCTTTTGTCCGTCCAGCCAGTACAGCAGATACCCTGCTGGAATCGGATATTTCATTGGTGTCCTTCATCTGCAGGCTGCATCGTTTTGCTTCGCATGATTGATTGAGATCAGAGAGTTGCCGGCCCCCGATCCTGTCTCTTTTCGGGTATTGTTGGGCTCTCTATCAGGCCCAATTCTCCCTCCCTTGTCTCTCCATTCTTAGGCCCATAAGCTGCATCGTCTCTCTCCATTCGGGCTCGGGTAGAAACCCGTGCATGATTCTTAATTTATGTTTCTAATTTTTGAGTTATAATTTTGCAAATTCAAATATGCAGTTTTTACCTATGTGCTTTGTAGTTCTTTTTTACCCATTTTCGGTAATTTATGTAGCAAACAAGGAGTTAAAAAGGAAAGAAGTTCGCATTTGCACATTTTAATTCTACTGTCTTAGCAAGAGAAAATGTACTTATTCTTAATTTAGATGTATTTTAAAAAATAATTGTCCTACTATGAAATTATGTGTAGCCACAGAAGCGTGTACAAGTTATGCTACATGTGGAAGGTTAACTATATGAATTATGCATATCAAGAGGTTGCATAACGTGCATATGTAGAAGTTAGACATTTTGCATATCTATATCTTAAGTTGTAAGTAGTATATAGATTTGTTTGTTGGAAATTGCACAAATATTGTTGACTATTTCAACTCTTCAAATTTTGATTTCGATTTTAGATGATGTTGAGTGATGTCAAATCCATTTTGATTTTAATATTAAGAGATGCCTTCACAAGTTTTCATTATTGCATTTGTAAGGGGGAAATTATCAAAAAAGTCATAAATCTATTGTAATTGTGTTAATCTAGTCCTAAACCTTTTGCATTTGTGCCAGTTCAGTCCATCCGGTCAATTTTGGCCCCCCGGTGTTGATGTGGCTTTTTAAATAGTTATTTTAATATTTTTTGATTTTTTTTGTATTATTTTCTTCATTTTTTTCCCTTCCCCTAACCTTTGCAATAGAGAGGGTCGGCTTTAAAAATGTCGCATCAGTGCCGGCTGGCCAAAATTAATTAGATGGATTGAATTGGCACAAATGCAAAATGTTTAGAACTATATTGGCAAAAAAAAAAAAAAACACAATTACAATAGGTTTGAAATTTTTGATAATTCTCCCCATTTGTAAGCGTCTAAATCAGATAATCGATGTAATGATTATTCTGAGATTATTTTGCATATCAAGAGTAGTAGATATCATAAGTTGCTTTGCCAAGACACAAACTCGAAATTTTTTAGGTGGGTTCATAACTCTAAATAAATTCATTTTACTTTTCATGCATCATCAATTATAATTCAGGACTCTACCGCTAAGAATTTAAGTGCATGAACCGAGAGATACATGGATTTGAAGACTTGGCGGATGAAGAAAAAAATGTGCGAAGTAACTTTTCTCTCCCCCATATTGCTAGGAAGACATCATATTCATCATGGAATTTAGTTTTTTTTTTTTTTAAATCATCTAAAAATTCCTAGACCAATTACATTTTACCAATTCAATTTATACTTTTTAATTATGGTAATTGAGTCATAAACTATTTTACGTTTTGCTAATTGAGTCAATCTAGTTAATTTTGGTTGGAAATTGCTGACTTGAATGCCAACCAACTTACATAACACAGTTGTTGTTGGCGTAGACAATTTTTAATAACACTTTATTTTTTTTCCCTCCCTTCTTCGTTCTCTAGCTGGTTGTTAGGCCTTGATGACTGACTAGATCCAAGGGTTGCTTGGCGAGTTCGAGCCTCACCTAGCTATGGCGAGGTCGACCTCACCCAGCAACAGTGAGGTTCGCCCTCGCTAGTGGCCGGCGTTGGTGAGCTTTGCCAGTGACCAGCGAGGTCAAACTCACCTCTAGCCGGTCATTCGTGGGGGCTCGGAGACCTGAACAATTAACATTCACTCTGGCAGGAGTGGAGAGGAAGAGGAGATGGAGGACGGCAGGGAGACTGAGGTGGAATTTGCTGGCAGCAAGAGCCATTACATCAGGAGATTGTTAGCAGCAAGAGCCATCACGTCCACATTCAATCCACTTTAATGATTGGTATTTATTAAACTTCTATATATGTGCATCTATAAAATATTAGAAATCACATCGTTATCTAATCCGGCCTCATCTTATCCAATAACAAATAGCATTACTCCTTTGATCCTACTAACTAATTGCGCAAGCTCCATCGGTAATTATAGACGAAGGATATTATTTTTCGAGAATGACTACCGTTAGAAATTGAGGAATCAAGATTACCTAAAGTGCAAGTATTGTCCTCTAGGGTAATTTTCACCTTTCAATAAGTGCAGAAGGTAAGATTGCAGCTGTCCTCAAGGAATCAACAAATTTTCTAATTAGTGTTTGCCGTGATTTGGATAGAAAAGGAACAATGGATAATGCCAAACAAGCAAAGATTAGCACAGCAGAAGAGAGATTTTCAAATATTGTTTTGGTTTATCAAACAAGGAAGGAATGACAATATATGCAAAAGGACGACGACGAGGATGAGGTAAGCCCCTGACGAATATGTTGACAAAATCAAAAAGAAACTCCCAGACAGATATTTAGGCTTATCCGAATAAAACCACGAGGCAAAAAATAATAAGTTGGTCAAAAGAATCTGTCAATAAGAAAAGGGAGCATACGGCATATGTGTATTTGGAAATTTGACAATTTTTCCAGCTATGACACGAATTTGAGTCTCGAGATAGAAAGATTAAATTCAAGAGGTTTCGAACAATGTGTGAAAGTATCTTAATCCATTCGAATTTGAGTCTCAAGATATGAGGAGTAAATTCAAGAGGACTCAAATAATGTGTGGAAGTATCTTAACCCGGCTTGCCTAATTGGTCCTAGACGAAGCTTAGCTTCCTAAGGGTGAAAAGGTACCTCACACACTCAAGAAACATTCCTAGCATTTGCAACTATTCCATCCTTATCCAAAACGAACCTACATAAAGCTGATATGAAGGTTGATTCCCCCCATTGCTGAGCTTGTACAGTATACTATGTTTCATACTAAAGCAGTCGTCGTCGTTATTATCATTTTATTATTGTTAATACAGTATAAACAATTGAAAATGATGGGAAGTATAGATAAATCTAGAGAAGAAAATGAGTTAAGTCAAATCTACGCTACCAAAAATAAAGTAAACCAAGTAGGTTTTTACCCTCAAACTTCAACGAAGATTATTTCATGAGACTTCGTAAACTCCCCAAGCCTTGTCATAAACATTCGACGCTCTCTCTTCTTTATTAAGATCACATGTTCAAGATTACTCCATAGTGGATAAAATCGCTATTTTAATAATAATCTAGATAAATACCAATAAATCCAGAATGAAATTAATAGATGTGATGTATATAGGGAAAATTCACTTTGAAGCGACTATTTCCTAGATACATGAGTCGTGATACTTTATTTTAACCACTAATCGTGGGAGTGAGTGAATCCGAGGGTGAGTTTCTTGCAAATCATCTAATTAATCATATTTGTGTTCATTTATATGGTATTCGGCTTTAAAAAGATTAAAGTAAAAGGTGAGTGCCATAACATTATTCTAATGAAAGAACTTTTCATTCTAGGGTTAATACATTGAAAAACCCCAAACTGGTAAACTTGTGACAAATTTACCCCGACTGACTATAAAAAACCCTAAACTTGTACATTTATGATAAATTTACCCAAAACTAATTTATTCGACTGCAAAAAACTCTAAACTGGTAAATTTGTGACAAATATACCATATGCTAATTTGGATTAATATCACAAAAAAATCATAAAAATTGTAAATTTGTGACAAACGGAACATAAAATCCTAAATTAGTATCTTGGTTAACTGTCACGTGTCATTTAACTTAATAATTTGAGAATAAAATTTAACGAAAACTAACATAGGGTAAATTTGTCAAAAGTGTACCAATTTGGGATAAATTTGTCAAAAGTATACTAGTTTGGGGTTTTTAGTGGTAAAAAAAATAGTTTGGGGTAAATTTGTCACAAGTATACCAATTTGGGGTTTTTTAGGGTATTATCCCTTCATTTCTAAGATTGTTTGGCTCCTTTTGGGTTATAGGCTTGACCATGGGGCTTGCCTAGCATGAGTTTCTCTTATCACTCTATTAGACGAGGAGAGGCTATCTTGTTTGGGCCAAGTTGGGAAGAATTTGTCATTGTTGGTGATTTAGGGTGCGTTTGGGACTTGCTTTGTGAAAAAGTTTTGGATATCCAAAAGCCCATTTGGCTAACTATTGTTAGGTTAAATTTTTGAAACTCACATTGGGGAAATGTTTGCCTTTGAAAGGCGGAAAGCTTAAGGCAGGGTCCTAGGTTGCCTCGGGTTTTCAGCATTTTTGGAAGGCTTCTTAGGGTGAAGTATAAAAATTTTGTTCCAAAACTATCCCCACTCAATTTTTACTTTTCCATTTTTGCCCTCATGATTCACTATTCATCTTCTTCTCCGTTGAGTTGTGCAGTGCGGTTTGGTTGTGATGGGTTGGTGAGGTTGTGGCCACCCTGACAACTGTCACCAGGCAATCGCACAACCTTGGCGAGTAGCGACGACCTAGATTTGGGCTATTGGAGGTTGCGCGACCTGGATCTAGGTCGTCGGAGGTTGCATGACCTCCTGCGACCATCAAGACCTAGATCTGGGTCTCGGCGAGGTCGCGCGACCTCTCGGGGGTGCGTTTGTTTTTGTTTTTGTTCAAAAATTGTTAGGGGGAACAAAAATAGAAAAAAACTATTTACATTCGGGAACAATTTTTAACCAGAAAGATGTGTTTGGTAAACTTGTTATGAGAATAAAAAATGAATAGAAACACGTTTGGTAAATTTATGTTCTTTTTTGTTTCTTTTAATTTTTTAATATTTTTATTTTATTTTTCCTTCTTTGTGGTTGGGCGAGGCTGGCCTCGCCGAATTTGGGCGAGCCTGAGCTCGCCCAGCCAAGGTGAGGTTGAGCATCGCCGGTGCGGGCGAGGCTTGGCCTCGCCGGGCCACCGCCAGGCGACGCCGACCTGGCGGTGGTTCGACGACGCCGAGCCTCGCCAATGGCTGGGTGAGCTCGGCCTCGCTGGATCTGGGTGAGCTTGAGCTCGCCTAGCCAAGGCGAGGTCGAGCCTCGCTGGGGGCCGACGACGCTCGGCCTCGCCGGGGGTCGGCGACGCTCCGGCAGGGTCGCCGGCCCTTGACGACTGGTTGTTGGCCATGGCCGAGGCTAGCGACCGGCCAAAGAAAAAAGAAGAAGAAAAAAAAAAAGAGAAGAAAAGAGAGGAGAGAGAAAATTTGTTCTTCAAAAGTGTTTCTAGAACAGAAAAAAAACTTTTTTTTTGTTCCAATTTTGTTTCGGGAGCAAAAAAACAACTTTTTATTTATTTCAATTTTGTTTCGGGAGCAAAAAAACAGATTTTGAGCAAAAACGCAAACAAACGCGTTTCTGTTCTTTTTTTGTTCCAGAGAATAAAAAAATAGAATTTTTGTTCATAAACAGAAAAAAAGAACACAACCATGCATGCCCTCGGTGACCCAAATCTGGGTCACCACGACCTTTGTGAAAGCCGCTTGAGGTCACATAATAAGAAGGCCCTTGCCGAAGGTTGCACGACCCAAGACGGTCCTTGCCTCTTCAAGGGCTACCTGAGGTCTTGCAATCTTAGATGTTGGCCACTGGCGACATATTTCGATTGCTAGAGGCCGCCGGCCCTCGTTAGCCAACTTTTTTATTTTCCTTTTGATGATTTTTGTTTTATCACAAAAGTTCTTTGTAAATATAATCTCTCAAAATATTATTTTGCTCAAAGATATATCACAATGGACTTTTAGATTACAATTTAACAAATACAATTTGCATTTTGAAAAATCCTCTTTAACTTAAAATTCTTTACATTTTCTCAAAAACTTTCCCTAAAAGTCTAATCAAACACACCCTTAGACTCACTTACTTTTTGAGCAATAATGTCTGAGTTTATATATTCGGAGAATAGGAACAAGAGGAATGGAATCACAAACTCGCACATTTTTCGACATTTAGAGTAAAATCGAAATCTATCATTCTAATGCTCATATGAAATTGATCAAATCTTCAAATACTATATTCTATTCCTCATTTAAAGTGTCCAATTCCTCATTTAATGAAATTCGATACGAACTTTCCCATATACTTTGACATATACTGGCATCGTAGCACATGCAATTTGCATCCGAATAAAGAGAAAGAAGGATACCAACCCAAAAAAAAAAAGAGAAAGAAGGATATGAATCTACTATTGTTTTAGCAGATCTTTATGATCTTTCAATTAAAGTAACGATAAACGATAAAGATGACATTTCTTTTTCGCAACGTTTTCCACTGCGTCGACCTTAAAGTGCCACGAAAATCCCTCGCTCGACAAGCTTCGCCGATTTTATGCACTCGCCATAGTCGGACAAAACGGAAGGGGATGAGGCACGCACGAACGCACGCTGACATTCCCTCCCGCCGTCTCTTTCGAAGCCCTCGATGTATATATTCCGTCTTCGATTTTTCGAGATATGATGGGGACGAAGAAGAGGATAGCGACGACGCTCTGGTCAATCCTGGGTATCTTTTTCTTGATCTTTCTTGATCTTGTTGGCGATTTAGATCAAGAATGTGAGCCGCGATCCGCGGGGGAAGTCAAAAAGGATATCGCATCACAGACCAAGATTTTGCGATCTCTAGATTTTGGCGTACAGATTCAAATTTACTTCCTCGAGATCACGCTGTATCTGAGGCTGCTAATCGATATCCTGCCCTTATTCCTCCGTCCCGCTTATCCGTATCTTTCGGTGCACTTTGGATTAATCTAATAATAAAAAAAACGTTTCTTAATTGAAAATGAGTGTAAACACGGAGTGGTTCGTGTCAGTTTCGAGTTGATTGTTGTCCTGTGTTTGAGTCATGCCTGCAAATTAAACGCCGTAAGCTGCCATGGTAAAATGGTTTTAACCCTCGATTTTCTCTAGGCCGTGATCTTGAAAAGAATCCCTTTTTTAAGCATCTAGGTATCAAGTTGTTTCGTCCTACATAGCCTTACATTATCTATCTTCCCTCCAAACCCTAAAAAGTCTATAAAGCTTTTCCCAATATTCGTTCAAACAGCAGATTGGACTGACGTTCGATGAATGCACGTGGGGATCATTATCGCATCAAAGTGCGAATTTTCAATACAAGAAGTGTGTCTTGTGGAACTACGACTTGATTCAGCCGACCTACATCACAAGTAGTTTAATTCTTCTTTCTTTCGGGAAGAAAACTTTCCGTGAAAGCAATCGAGCCGTCGCGCATAATCTAGAAACAAAATCATCCAACCTTTTTACACGGGGAGGCTTGTTAGTGATGGGTATCCCGAGAGATTCGCCGAAAACATACTTACAACCAATGTTTCAACGCATCGATCACATATTATAAAACAAAACAAGACATCCGTTAACAGCGGAGCCCCCGGTCCACGGAATTCTCCCATCATTTTTAGTCAAAAAGCTTTAGGAACACGGCACTGAATGCTCCCATAACTAAAAAGCTAGGTGAGAAACCTGCACAGAGAGGACCTCTTGTTCATGCTCCTGAGCACACAATTTATTAAGGGCCACGCATATGACTCCAACAGGACAAATTTGACCAAAGTGCCGTATGGGACATTTATATCTCGCCATCACATCACTTTCCAATGACATTCATTTCCCCCATGTCCTTGTCTGTATCAAGTGCATAACGCATTCCAAATTCCGGAACAAATTATTGAAATGCATTGAAGCTTTCCTTGGCGAAAGAATCTGTATATAAACACAATTTCCTAGACCACATTAAATTTTCCTTTTCCTCCCACTGCTTTTATACCTAAGGTATGATAGATGATCCGTGTGCTTCTTGCGTTTACATTAATCTTTTATGGGGAAGACAATGCTTTCGGGCGAGGATCTCTCGGTTTTACTGTTGATCACCACTAGATCGAAACGACTTGTTTTGAGATCATTGTGCTAACATTTTAATATTAAGATACGAATCTTTTTTTGACAAGTGCTTCTTTCAACTTAAGTGGGTTGTTATTGAAATTTTTATTTGATCTCACAAATGACATTAAAGGACTTTAATTCTTTGATCTATGATGAGGGTTAGAGAATCCGCCGCGTAGCTATCTTATTTGACAAGTATTGATAAACGAGTGTTGTGAATCTTTTTTAAAGATGACCATCTTGATGTAAATGGTCATCTTGGAAAATGATTCCAAACCCTCTTTTTCTTTGATTCAAAATATGCCACGAGCAACAACATGCGATATAGGTCAAACACAGTGACGAATCACGCTTAGGCAAATCAGTGGTCGGGAACCCAACATGTCCACTTGGAGGAAGGCAATGCGCACACGTGGAGATAATATGATGCCGATGTCTATGCACCGGATTCATGCAAGCCCGTTTCATTTGAACCACTATGCCATGCCGATCTCACATGAAGTCCCGCACTGTTCGATGATTGAGACGGGTTGGGTTTGCATGTTTTGGATGCATGCATTGATTTTCGGAAACGAGAATCGAATTGAATGAGAGCACATGGGAACGTCACCCTCGTCCCCATTTCAACCGCCCAATCTATATAAGTAGCTCCGAACGTAGACCGTTTTCATCACCAATCTCTCTCTCTCTCTCCCCTACTCCTCGCCCTGCAATCTTCACGTGCCGTCTCTGAGCAGTTGCTAGTTATCCGTTTGTTTCTCTCCTGCAAATCTTATCCGCTGCCCCCTCCTTTTCTGGATCTTCGAGTCTGTCTCTCTGCGTGTGTTTTTCTGTCACGGCCTTGTGTCTACCCAACACAAACCCAAATCTAATCTTAAAATTCTCGTTTTTTTGAACCCAAGGAGTAGTAGTTTTGTTCGTTGTGTCGAGTGTTTAGAGGGGTCGTTTTTTTGTTTTTCTGACTGAGCTCTGTTGAGTCAAGTCGAGAGAATAATGGACAAGAGCAGGAGGCAAGTGGGCAACTCTTCTTCTTCCTCACCTAACAACACCAACGCTAGCAACAGTTTGGATCATCTCTTTGGTCCCAAAGACTCATTTTCTCCTTCTTCCGGGAGCTTCGGCTCTATTTTCCCTCCACCGTCCACGGTAACTCTCTCTCTCTTTCTCTCTCTAGAAGGGTTTTAGCGATGAGCCATAGAATTGAGTGCTTCTCTCTCTCTCTCTCTCTCTCTCTCTCTCTAAGAGTTTTAAGGAGGAGCCATAAAAACTAGAGTGCTTTAATGTGGCGGCCATGATGCTCTAGATTCACATGAACTCGGAGTTTGATAAGGATGGTCGTGGCAGAGTCGCGCCGCTATCTATTAAAAATATGCGTCGTTCATAAGAATTTTTACTTTCGAACCTTTTCCTTGGTATGCAAAGCTAAAGTGATCCAATCTTCCAACATGTTCCCTAGGAATCAACCTTAGACTAAGCTTGGATGCGAGTGATCTGAGTTGCAGGGCTGATCTTTCCAATGGAGTCTTTGACCGAGCTGTCCTTTATTACGTTTGATGCATGATTAGGATCTTTATATATACTTTATTCTAGTCTAATGATGTCTGTATTTAGTTCTAGAGCTAATATGTTCATGGAATAAATGCTGATTACTTGGTTCTCCTTATGTTTCCTCCTAAATTATCAGGTCCTAGGGAGGACTAACAACCATTCTCGTTCCGAGACATTTATGGGCTCCCCCAGAAACCCAGATTCGGGAAATCAAGCCAGCGGTTGCAAATATGAAAATCCAGGTCTGTCAAACACAGCACAGCTACCAAAATAACAAAGTTTTTGGAGTCTTCAATTGTCATTCTACTTCTTTTAATCATGTAAGAAATTGTGCGCATGGTTTGAATTAGCCCAATTAATTCGCATCGGTGGGATTGCATGTACTAAAATATTCGTAAGACGGTTTTATCGTGTGAATATCAAGACAAGTCGCTATGCTTGTGCACGAATCATTTGTTCTGCCGTGATATCAGGCATGGTATCGTTATTGACTCGATGGTAAACATCGGCTTTCTTCTTTGTTTGACCTTTCTCATTTGTTCTCATGTTTTTTATATTCCTCATCCATTTGGCCAACTTAGGAGCGAGTACAGGTCAAAGCTTTAAGGGTGATGGGAATAATGCAACTAGCAAGGCCAAGAGTGTCATATACCAGAGTGAAGCAGCTGAGCCATGCTACCTGAGCTCATCCATCTACTATGGTGGACAAGAGAATTATTCCCCAAGAACCACCGCTAGGACCGCCGAATCTCACTCCACGGTAAGAAACTAATTCCTCCTTTTGCTTTTCATCCGATACATAGCATCGATGCCTGCTGGATATGAAACTTATTCTTGGCATGCTTTTCTCAATTTTTGTTTTTGATCTTTCAGTTCAAGAAAGATGGTGTCGAGGATGAATCGAACGAAAGCAACTTGGACAGTGCTTCAAGAGGAAATTGGTGGCAGGGTCTGTAAATGTTCATCATCTCCTTAACCAGGATTTTTTTATAAAAAAATTCTGAACAGTTTATAGCTTTCTGGTTTGATTTAGAAAGAAAACCTAATTTCTCTGTGAAATTTGGCAATTTCAGGGTCACTCTACTACTGAGGCGTGCCTCTTTCACCATATATAACCCGTATGCTGACTGCCCTAAGCCGGTAAGCCTTTTCTTTTAATACATCCATGCACCTGTTTTTTAGTTAATTAATTTGGGTTTTGTTTCTTTTCTGAAAAATGCTATTTTTTCGCGTCAATAAATTTCTTCAATTAGCTTCTAGACTCAGTCAAGCACATATATTACTGTGAGCCCTGTACTCCAATGCTCAGTTGGAGAAAGGAGTTTTTGATCATGACTTATTCTGCCTTGTGTGTTAGAACATACATTTTTATATCAATTACTGTGAGCCCTGTACTCCAATGCTCAGTTGGAGAAAGGAGTTTTTGATCATGACTTATTCTGCCTTGTGTGTTAGAACATACATTTTTATATCAAATCTGAGCACAAGGGAAAAAGCTATCGACTACATGCTAGAGAACATTTATATGATCGGCGAAACGACACAGTTGGTACTCCTAATACAGTGATGACGGATTTGACATTGCCTCTTTCCTTTTTAGTTTTTAAGACAGCGAGTTAGATAGACTGACTCATGCAGTCGTAGCTAACACTTAACAGCGCAAATATGTCCCAGGCACGACACTCTACGTTTATATTTATGTGGGTGGTCAACACAGAATGAGAATTAATCTGAAAGTTTTGTTGCAGGAACAACAGACTCTAATCAGAATATGAAGCCGTAGAGTAATGAAGTAGAGGAGTAAAGTATGATTGCCAAACGGGACTAGTGGCTTGATGCGATCTTTTTTGTCTCAGCAAGTGAAGTTTCCGATGTCTATCTGATATGATGACAATCAATAAATCTTATGCAAGTTTCGCTGTACTGTGCTATTAAAGGAGAGACCTGTTAACTTCTCCCGTCGATCTAACCATGTAACCGGGAAACTCTCACTTTGCTTTTCAATGAATTGTTGGATTGTCCAAAGTCGAAAAGTGCAGCAAGGTGCTACTGCATTACGAGCGCATTCTGGGTGCGATATTCTCCGGCATACGAACATTATTAGCATCAGGAGCTGCTCCACAAAGTTATATACTTGCACAAAAACTTACAAAGCCTCTCTAATGGATGATTTTTCATAAGCAGTTGGACAGCTTCTAATGGTTCTAAATTCTAATCTGTGAAGTGAATCCTCTCGACGTAGGAGGTAATGTGAAACATTGAGATCATTGACACATTAATAACGCCAAATCAAAATTTAATGGAGCTCAATTAGTCAACAAGTTGCGTATGCCGATAGGTGACATGTCGAGCTTTAATCGCTCGTCACTACCTTATGTCCTAATGTCATAAATTGCCTGGTAAAAGTTAAATCTATGGCGAAGTGTGGTGGCAATGGCGGGCGACGGCTCAAGCAGGAAGAAGATAGAGAGTCGTGCGCTTGTTGCTGTGTTGCTTTGGAAGGAAGAAGGAAAGTAAACTGGGAAATAAAGCGGGACCGCCTAATTGAAAAAGCGGTGAGGTGCCAACCTCTTTAGAGAATGACATTAATTAGACGCTATCTGCGCAAGCCAATCTAACGTACTTGTAAAAAATTGTAAGGGAAAAAGCAAAATAATCTTGAGTATTTTTCTCTTATACTAATATTGATTTCACTAATTAAAATGGTCATGCTGCAAAAGTGAAGCTCGTTGAAAGAAATTATTCTCCCTAAATTAAGCAGAAATAAAGGGATTTGATGCACATGAAAATTTCACCATATGTTTTTTACCAAAAAAAAATTTCACCATATGTTACTAGCAGGAGAATTACCAAAAAAGTCTAAAACTTATTGCAATTGTGCTAATTCGATTCAAAACTTTTTTTTCGGCCAATTTAGTCATAGATATTTTACAATTGTGTCAATTAATTTCATCTAGTCAATTTTGGTTAACAAGGGCTAAGTGGACGTTGGTCTTCATGTTGATGCTGATGTGGATAAATTTTAATAAAATTTTATTTTATTTTTTGAATTTTTTGAATTAATTTTTTATTTTCTTTTCTCTCTTCTTTTTTTCTTTTTCCTAGAGTTCAAATTGGCCAAACAAACTGAATTGACACATTTATAAAATGTTTAGGACTGAAATTGCAAAAGAATATGTTTAGGACTGAATTGACATTATTGTAATTGATTTAGGACTTTCTTTGATAATTTTTTCATTCCTAGCTATAATGTGGTGTGATCAAACAATCACGATATCCAAGTTATGAATGTGAAAGAATATGAAAATTTGTTTTATAATTTATGTTTGCCAAATGGAGATGTAAAAGTAGCCATCCTTTTCATAGAAGTCATGCGACAATCATGTAAGAATATCGGGTTAAGATAACGTCAGCCTAATCAATCAATCTGCATAAGTGAAACTAATGGATGATCCTGCAGCAAATATATTATCATGTGAAACAAAAATCTATCTCGATATGCTTAATTCACCCGTGAAATGCATCGTTATGGGCAATCTGAATAGTGCTCCCATCGCCACGGAAAATGACAGCAGCCGCTCCCATGCCTCGAAGTAACCAACGAAGCTGCAGAAGCTCAGATTCGGGGTCAGCAAGAGCATGGCGATTGGCCTCGGCACTAGGCCGGAAACCATTGTCTGCGTCTTGCACCCTAGGAGAAGCGGGGATTTAACCAGGAAGAATTTAGTACCTTGTGGTGGAGCGTAGGCCTGTGAAATCACTAGCCCAATCATCTACGCAAACGCTCGAATTTGTTCGTGTATGATCACACCCCAGCATAGCTTAACTCATTAATTATGGGCTTCAGCTTTAAGCCCGTTTTGGTACCCAATAATAGAAAAAGCTATACCACCACAGATGAGGCACTCATCCAGCAGCCGATTGGCTTCTTTTGCCGACGACTTTGTAGCAATAATCGGGGTACCACTCAAGGTTCGAAAACACTGAGTCGCCGACCTTATAATATATGGTATGGAATGCCATTAAAGAACAGGAAGGCAGGAATCGACCAACCACGTCGGAGGCTTTACCGTGAGAATACAAAGGTGAACACGACAACCTACCTAACTAGCAATTCTTGCAATGAGATTTAAGATATCTTTTGGGAACGAAGGGATTTATAATAAAGCAGAAGTTGTGAAGGCACAGATAAAAGCTCTAGCGCCCTGCTCTGCGCGTTACATACAGATTAGCATTCATAAACTGAAGCACGGTTCAATGAACAAAAAAAATAAAAAATACAGTTCTTACTAATACATCTTGCAGTACAAATTTACAAACTGTGAAATGTTACAACAAAATGAGATTAAGCACGTTGAGTGAAATACAAGCTAATAAAAGAATGCCAAGAAGCACCGATTGCAAAAAGAAAAGGCGTTTAGAGGAATCAAGAAGGCTTATTCGACAGGTGGAGCAAAGCTCCCCTCAAATCAGTATTCGTGTTACGGCATACTTACTCCATGGAAAAATAAAGCAACGAGATCGGTTGCCTCTGTGAATATGTGCAACTCTTCATTTCGTTGCGCTGCACTGTTTCCACTTTAGTTCGCACTTCCTCATCCACCATAGAAACTTTAAACAGCATCAAGCAAGCTCTGGATTGAGCGCTATAGCCTCCTGATATATCATGTCCTTCATCTGCTCTTCTCCCAAGGGCTGTTGCTCAAACTCAAAAGAAAATGGTTGTCGGCACACAGGTTCATCAGCTATGTCGTGTAATCTCGTAAGATAAGGATGGGCGAGTGCTCCTTCAACTGCCAAAAGATGAGTTGAACCATAAGCGCATAATTTAACAGAAGAAGTATTGAAGGTAGATCTGCTGTAAAAAAGTTCTTTGATTGAAATCTTGCCTCCATAAAATCATATAATAGATCATGACAGAGCTTAAACAGGCAAAAACCCTACGAATGCTAAGTTTTTGTCCTTGAAACACAGAATCGAAATATTGCATAAAATAAGTAAAGCAAACTTAGGAATGAACTTAAACATACTCGTGCTTCCCTATCTGTTTGAACAAACCAAATGGATGGATGGACCATTCAACAGCACTTTATATGAATGTAAAATTCTGTCACTGTTGACCAGGATCACTTTGTTTGATATGGCTGTCACTCACTCCAGACACGAACCATTATTAACATAATCCAATTTCCCTTAACTAGGCCAAGCTTCGATAATCTGGTTGAGTTATGGGATGGACATCGCACTATCTAAGGTGAATGTTCAAGTTCCTTGCATATCAGAATTGGCAGAGGCTGAGAATAGAGGTGAGAAACACGAACATTACCTGTGATTCTCTTTGTTGGGTCAAATGTCAACATCTTCTCAACCAGATCGATGGCCAAAGGGTGAACATGAGCAAAAACACTAGCCAATGGTTGACGGGGATGCTGAGGAAGCTGTCTTATGTATCGGCGTGCATCCTCATTTCGCACAAACCCAAGATCGGCATCAGCTGGTGTGCCAAGAAGCTGAAAAATCCAAAAGCAAAACAATCGTTCAGTCATTTGAATAAGACACCACAGAATTATGATTGCTACATTTGCGTTATTTTACATGAAAGAATGCTGAAAAGAAAGGAGAGAAAGTAGCTCCTTGCTGTTAAAAAACATATAATTTTCCAACTTCCTTTTTTATTCAAATCAGCGGAGTAGCTAAAAAGCAAATTGTGATAGTTCTGGGAATTGATCCTGAAAGACATTGCATCTTGAAGGAAGGCACTCCCAACCATTATATAACGCTGTTTGACATTTTCTAGCGTCTACATTCTCCATTTAGTGGGATAAGGCTTAGTTGTTGTGGTCGTGGTTGTTGCACATGCATTTGAAGATGCACCAATGTTGTGTATTTTTACTTTCATGGTGTTATTCAGCCATAGTGAACCTAAACATGAAAGTACTCCAAATTGTATTAGTGAATATGAATGTTTTTTTACCTCTACAAGCAAACGCATCTGATGCACATGATCCCTCCCAGGAAACAAAGGCTTTCTGTTCATAAGCTCCATAAATATGCAACCAACAGACCACACATCTATAGCAGCAGTATAATCTGAAGAGTTCAACAGCAATTCTGGTGCCCTGTACCATCTGGTGACCACATATTCAGTCATAAATTCATTCTCTGCAGTTGGCCGTGCCAGGCCAAAGTCAATGATCTTCAGGTCACAATTGGCATTCAGCAAAAGATTGCTGGGTTTCAAGTCTCTATGAATAACATTCGCAGAGTGGATATACTTCAGTCCACGTAGAATCTGATACAAGAAGTACTGCAACAAAAAGGAACACATAGTTTTAAGACTTTCAACCTTTCAAAATCTAATTAAGAAACTTGGTCAACGCCCAGAACATAGGCAGGGGCTACTAGCATGTCGTGAAGACTAATACCTGACAGTGCTCTTCCGACAAGCCTTGGTTTGAACGAATAATTTGGTGCAGATCAGTGTCCATGAGTTCCATAGCAATGTAGACATCAGTAAATTCTCGCCGTAGGGGAGGAGGAATCACATCTCTAATGCCAATAACCTGTTTTCATGCATAAAAATCCATCGTTTAACCACTGTTGCCACCGCAAAGAACAAATTTGTAATTTTAATATCTCAATTGAAGACTACATGTGATTGGCTCAGTCATCCAATACAGTTCCAATCAATGCGTTGACCCACTCCATAATTGAGACCCCACAACGTATTATCCCGCCCACAGGATGCCGCAAGACTAACGATAATAACTCATCACCAAACTACTATTCTTGAGCACATTTCAATTATGGAATCTGGATAATAGCCCAAAGGGCCAGCCCTCGCAAACCCAAAATTGTTAAACAGTATCATCTCGATTAGCTGTACATGAAATAATTAAGTTACAATAGTTTAATTCGGATTTTTAATCCTAAACCGACAATTATGATACTATTTAAAACCATAGTTGTCCTGTTATTGCAGATAAGCATGGGCTCGAATTATTACTGTAAGGGAGCTTGATTAAGTTACTGTACGGAAACATCCGCTCCATTGCAATCAGCTGATCATCAGTGAGCGAACCGCTCGCTTCGATACGAGAAGCAATCGAAATTTCAGAGTTCTTCAAGAAAAACAAAAAAATCAGCGCCAATCGGTCTCAACGAGAGAGAGACAAACTCACGTTCTCGTGGTCCAGATGGCGGAGCAGCTTGATCTCGCGGAGCGTCCGCTTGGCGTCCATGTGGTTGTCGAACGCGTTCGCTATCTTCTTGATCGCCACCATCTCGTTCGTCTCCGAGTTCAGAACAGAGCTGGACCACATCCAAAACAGCGGGAGAAATCCGTTAAAAAAAAAAAAAAAAAAAAAAACCGAAACCGAAACCGAACCGAAAGATACAGGCGGAGTCCACCGACGGCGATGACGTACCAGACGATGCCGTACGCGCCGCGGCCGATCGGCATGATCGGCGGCCGGTACTTGGCCGTGATCTCGAAGTGGTTGCCGAAGATGTTGTACTGGATGAACTGGCCGCCGTGGGTCGGGACCGCCGGGAAGTCGCTGAACTGGCCGTTCTGAGCTGCGGCGTCAGCCATGACCTCTAACCTCCTCAGCGCTCTCTCTCTCTCTCTCTCTCTCTCTTCTCTTCTATCCTCTCTCTTCACTTTCTCTCTCTAGAAACGTAATGGCGATGGAGATCGTTGTGGAGCGGGTGGAGGGAGAGTTTAAGTAGTGGAGGAGACCATCTGGTTCGGAGAGGTGCGGACGAAGGAAGGAGGGGCGAAAACGCGCGAGGACGCGTCCCGGGTGGGGGAGGGGAATCGATCGGAGGGCCGACGTTCCAGCCGCCTGGGATCGACGGCCCACATTCGATTCGATCCTTTCCGGCGGGCCCCACGCACACTCTTCCTTCTTCTTTTTTTGAATAAATTAAACGAGCTTGAGGCAGCAATTTGATATTATTATAATAATGATAATCAGGGGCCGAATGTACTGTGGGGTGGAGGCAGATGGAACGCGAGCTTTGACCTCGGCTTCCATTATTTTAATTTCGTAAATTTGTGATCCATATATATAGATATATGTATATGTATAATTTTATATGGTTTTGTATATAATAAATTATATGATTTGATCCTTTCGTTGGTGTTTGGCGAGTCATCGTCTCAAAAACGTATCTCAAATCCAGATTTCTTTTCTTGTCGTTTCTTTTTTTATTTTATTTTATATAAATATCTTGCTTGAGAATATCTAATCGCTGTTGTAGCATCATGTCGTCCGAAATCAGTCTCTTTCATTCTGTTAAAATATTCAAATTCGTCTTTGCAGGTTTTCACTTATGAATCTTCTTATGGGTCTTACACCTTATTTTTTATTTGATGAAAAATGCCTAGAATCTTTCAAGATATACAGACCATCGTATGTCATAATTTATAACTTAGCTTCCGTTTTCAAATTTTTGGAAGGAAAGTAAAAGATTGGTAATCATTATGCACCATATGTAAAGTATACACTAAACTCTAATATAAAAAGGGTCATGTAAGGACCAGTTCGGTTCATTTTATCGGTTGATACTTTGGTTGCTATAATGAACTCTCCAAAGTAGGATTGGACCGGTTGGTATATATGCTCACAAGAGAGAAATGACTAGCAACTCATGACCTCGCCCTTAGGACTTAAAAAGTATCTCTAAGCAAAAATCAAGTCCCAAATCATGTCAAAACCTTGAGAACAATCAATTTAATACCGAAACTTTACTTAAAACCTTCCACTTTTGATTTTTTTTTCCCTATTAAGATCGTCCATTCAAGTGAATCTAACTAATTTCTTAGTATTTCTAAAGTAACACCAAGTTAGAGTTCTTGGCACCCAAGTCACATTACCGGCTATATGTTAAAGGCCATGGAACTCGAATATCCGTCCATCCAAAAAATTTTAGTACTAAAATGTATGAAGCCTCAGTGGCTTTGACATTGAAATGATCATTTTGCCTTAGATCTAGCCCCGGCTATCTCATTAACCTTTCTTAAACCTTGGCTTCTCAATTCATTTCATTCGCCAAACGAGAATCTATTTCATCATTTTGCAAAACTAGCGTGGGAGGATCCTACTTACTAGCACGTGGAAAGGGAAGCCGGCGAAGATGCTCCCTCGGGGGCGGTCAGCGGTCAACGGTCAACGGGCTCTGGCGAGACTGGTGGATGGGCTGGCTGGCTAGAGTCCGGAGGGAAGTGGATTACAGGAAAGTGGTACAGATAGTGTTCCATACGTCACGTTTCGGCACTAGTTAGAATGCCTTTTTGCGGGGCCGACACTTCTGACCGGGTAAGAGGTTTAAAACATGCTTTGGGAAAGGGAAATGCCGAAATTAGAGGGGGGAGGAGAGCGTGAAGCTTCCGGATTTAATACCGTCTCTTCGCGACCCAAAATTGACAAAAGCCTCGCTCGCTTCTCCTTTGACTTTCCTAGGTTCAGCACTTGGGCATGCATCGTGTTGATTTCAGTCGGCAGAGTTATTGAAGGGGCGACCTAGCTTTTGACTGCTTCCGTGTGCTCTGTCACGGCATGTCTGTTCGTCTATCTTGTTTTGTAATTGGGATTCCACCGGCGGCGAAGAGCATGATGAAACCCGGGTGTTTGTAGGAGAGACGATTGAGAGAGAGAGGAAGTAAAAGATTTGACTTTTGACTTTTGTAAGAGTCGATCAAATCCCGGCTTCCGGAGATGTATATTGGGCTTTTGCTCTACTTTTTATTAATGCAAGACGGTCCTTTTGAAATAGTAAAGTTCTTAAATTATTATAGATGAATGCACAATTTAATATTTAAATTCTAATAATTTTTCTCTTGAGGAGAATGATTTAAAGAGATTTGAAATCAATAGTCTTATGCTTTAGTACCTAAAGAAATATGTGTGAAGTTATTATCCACGTTTTAAATGTTTAAGTTATAGATGAGAGTGGTTTCCATGTCATGATTCTCACGTCACATCTCCTAGAAAGGACCAAGAAGTAGACCGAGTGCCAAGAGAGACCACGCCACCCTTGGAATTGTCAAAGGCAGCAGCGAAAATCTTCTCAAGCGCTATCTGGTCAAGTCAAGGTTCGTGAGCCACATCAATTTGGCAACGCAATGGCTGCACCTTTCGGTGCAATTCATAATTGCGTTGATTGAAATTTGATGTCCTTTGGTCACGCTAGGGATTGACATGGTGCATCATCCCTGCACTACCACGTACGTCAGTAATTCCGATCATTCCATTTGATGAGACTTTGTCAAAATCCAATCAATTTCAGGACAAGCCGATGATGCACTAGATGCGTGGCCATTTTTAGGACGTCATGCGATTGCTCCGTAGGTGTAATATAAACTTTTTGTGATTTGGTCATATTCTGTTACGAAGATGTAATTTCAAGAGCAAAAGCTAAACGTTGAATGCATTCCTTTATAAGACATCGAGATATCGAAATGCACGATCAATTGCCCATAGAACTTTCTTGCCCTATTTACACGAATATATAGTAGATGAATAATCAGTTGAAAGTTTCACTTTCTATTGGAATAAGCATAGAGATCCAATCCCTAGATCATGAACTGATAAAATAAAGAATGGGTATAGAAAAAAAAAGGATTTCTTTAGTTTTGTTAGGACCAAGAGTATTACTTCACCATGACTTTATATAAACACACGATGTAAATCAATATTCAGTCATGTTTGAAATATCACTAAGATTAAGTACCACCATGTTCAAAACCTCTTTATGTACATCAGATGAGGTTTTACCTAAGTTGGCAATCGTGCCTCCCAATTAACATTAATGGTTAATACATTGAAAAACTTCAAACTAGTACATTTGTAACAAATTTATCCCAAACTAATTTTTTAATCATGAAAATCCCAAAGTGCCCAAAGTGGTACACTCATGATAAATTTATCTCGACTAATAATAAAAAATCATAAACTGATATATTTGTGATAAATTTACCAAAAACTAATTTATTCGATTGCCAAAAACTCTAAACTAGTACATTTGTAATAAATATATCATCCGTTAAATTAGATTAATACCACAAAAAAATACAATTATAACAAACGAAGAATAAAATCATAAATTTATACATCAATCAACTATCACGTATCATTCAACTTAATAATTTGACAATAAAATATAATGAAAACTAATAGAAGGTAGATTTAATCACCAATATACCAGTTTTTTTATAAATTTGTCAAAGGTATATAAGTTTGAGGTTTTTGGTAATTAAAAAATTAATTTGGGGCAAATTTGTTATAGGTATACCGATTTTGGATTTTTTAGAGCAAATCTTCGATAGTTCAATCACACAAGAAAAGTATCTAATTCATCAAGTAAAAACCAAACCGCGCATTTATGCATTGATATTTAGAAATAAATCCTATGGAGCAATGGTAGACTTATTAAGATCGGTTTATCGATAAGTAACCCTTTAAATAAGTGGGTCATGTGCAAGAAATAATCATCGTTCGACGCATCACTTAGTTTTCTTTTTCTTTCTCTTTTTTTTTTTTTTTTTTTTGGTGGAGCGTCACTTAGTTTTTAAATGGTTCATACATATCCAAAGAAGAGCGTGTCGGTCGGGGGAAGGGCCGTTGACGCTGAAAATAAGAGCAGATTGACCTGACTACATGTCGGAGGACCGAGTCAAATTTGGAGGTTTTTTTTTTTTTTTTTAATAATATTGTAAAAAATTTGGAGTTTTTTTTTTTTTTTGGTCAGTCCTATACTATTCCTACTCTACACTCACTCGCAGACTTGTGCCCTACCTCTTACAGGGCGTGGGAGTTGCAACCCACTCTTGAAACTTACGCGTCCCTACCCCACCCCCTGATAAGGTGGGGATTTGAACCCCTCACCTCCCCCTTCCATGTTGAAAGAGTGGTCACTGTGGCGAACGCCCAGTGGTTAAAAAAAAAATTTGGAGTTGGGTCGCTGCTCTTTGTGTAATTATATATTGCAATAACGTGATAAAATAAAATAGAGAAGTCTTGTAACCCAACTACGAAAGAATAGTTTCGACATATCATTTTTAATAACTGAACCCGCTTTCAAAAGGAAAAGACAAAATGAGGGGAATAAGAAGGATGAGTTGGACAAATTATTTCTAGGACCGATCTATAATCAACCATGTTAATTGTAATCATTGATTATGAAGATCTTGCTAAAATCTAACAGTGATGGTTGCACTTACTTTGGACTTGGACTCCGATGAAGAATTTTCTCGAGTAAATTAAATCGCAAGTCGTACGAATCTTGGTTGTTGAAACACAATATTGTATCATGTTTGATCATACTGAAGCTGAGACCCTATCGACTAAGGTAGCCTTGATGAGCACTTTCTGGAATTAATTTGCTCCGCAAATTTTCTTCACCGGGTAGTTTAATTAGGGCAAGCAAATGTTGTTATGGCTTAACCAAAAATTACCCAAAAAAGAAAAGGAAAATCTAAACATAGATTAATCAGTTTTTGTTATTAATTAATTTTTTAGCTTGATAATATGTTTTGATGTTGACAGGATCATGCAGTGATTATGACATGTTGATAACAACTGTTTGCTCTAGATTTAAATGGTAAAACTAGTCGAATGGTAAATATGAGTTGTGGTGGGCCCGTACTCTAGTACATCTTTAAAACATCGTTGTCACTAGAGGCGTGTATTTGGTCGATGATAGATTCCGAAATTGAATTGGACCGACCTTATCTACTTGATTCTGCTTCAATTCAAAGATTTAAACTAGAATTGGTCTTGATAGGTAGACCCGTTAAACGGGTGGATTGGGTAGGATCATAGATGGTTTAACTAAAATTTATTCATTTAACTTGTTTATGACCCAAATATCGTAATGTAAAATTTTTGACCCATACACAACCCAACTCATATTTAATCTATATCCAACCCATTTAACTAAATTTAAGAAAAATATTTTTTATGATTTTTTTAAAAATGATATTGCTAAAATACTTTTATGCAATATAAATTTAATGGGCAATTTATATATATATATATATATATTTTATATATATTTTAAATTTGTTTTTTAAATTGAATTTTTAATTATTTTTAATTTTTTAAAAAATCGAATTTTATTATTTTTCATCTTTTTTAAGAGTATAATTTTTAATTTTTAATTTTTTTTTCTTCTTCTACGGTTAACCACTGGCCTCGATGATGGCTGGCGACTGGCCATAGGCGAGACTTGAGCTCATCGGGCTCGCCTGACGTCGGTAAGCTTGAGGCTTGCTAGACATTAGTGAGGCCTCCGCCTCGCCAAATGTTGATGAGGCGGTTGGATCTGGGGAGCCTTGTGCCTTGCCTGACGTCGACAAGGCCTTCGCCTCGCTAGATCTGGTGAGCTCAAGGCTCGAGCCTCACTTGGCCGATCGTCGGCTAGCTCGAGCCTCACCTGGCCAGTCGTCGGCTAGCTCGTGACTCACTTGGCCGGTCGCTGGTTGTTGCCATGCTAGCCACAAGCTAATGAAGGAGGAAGAAGAAAGAAAAAAAAAAAAAGAGGAAAGAAAAAAAGAAAAAAAAAGAAAAGAAAATTGAAATATAAAAAATAATTATAATTTCAATTTTTAGTAAAAAAATATTTTTGTAAAGTTAAAGAGGGAAGATAAAGATTGTGAGGTTTTGGTTGAAAATAGGTTCTAAATCCAACCCGCTTAAGATCTAATTAAAATCAATTTATCTTAAGTCTTCAATTTTTAAACTCATTTAACTGGTTTTTTCAAAAATAAGGGCGTGCATGTTTTTATTTCTCCAATCTGTTTAAGAACAGATTTTGTTTTTGTTAGGGACAAAAAAAGAATAAACGTGTTTTTCTTTGCGTTTTATTCTTTTTTTTTTTTTTTGTTCGAACAAAATTGAAACAAAAAAAAGAAACAAAAAAACCTACTTCTCGAATCTAGAAACACTTCTCCATAAACACTTTTTCTTCCCTCTCCTCTTTTCTTCTTATTTTCTTCTTTGGCCGGTCGCCGACCTCGGCCATGGTTGGGCTCGCCCAGGGCGAGGCCGGGCTCGCCTAGCCACCGGTGAGGCTTGGCCTCGCCCAGCCAAAGTGAGGCCGAGCCTTGCCCAACCACGGCGAGCCTCGCCGTGTCTGGGCGAGGCTGTCGGCCCTCGTCGGCTGGTCGCCGGAGGCCGGCGACCGGCCAAAAGAAGAAAAAAAGAAAAAGAAAAAAAGAAAGGAAAAAATGAAAAATAAAATAAAAATATTAAAAAATTAAAAGAAACAAAAAAAGAATATAAAATCTACCAAACGCGTTTCTATTCATTTTTTATTTAGGAACAAGTTTACTAATGGTCAAAAATTGTTCATCGGAACAGAAACACTATTTTTTATTTCTGTTCCCTGGAACAATTTTTGAACAGAAACGTTACCAAACGCGCCCTAAGTGACCCAATCATAAATGGGTCATATATGAGTCTAAGACTCATTTTACCACCTCTATCGATAGGGTAGGTTTTAAGTTTTGAACTTACTCACTCCGAAACAATTCACTCCTACATGATATAAGCCGGTCTTGACAAGGTAAGTTCTATCTTTTAGTAACCTCTAATCTATCTTTAACTTGGTGAATGCTGGCACATTGAACAAGCTTTTAGGATATACATTATTTGATATCCACCTCCTTCAAAGATATCAATTCTTTTAACCTATTGATGGTTTACACACCACAATAATGCAGCTCAGGATACCATAGTTTTTTAATCATTTATGGATTTCTACTGGCGTATGTTAACTTCCATTTTGCTTGATTAGTGAGTTGGGCACTTTCTTATTACTTCATATTTTTGTTTGTTTTCCACCCTACTTCTCGCCATTTTGTCGCTTTTTTTTTTTTGTTATAACTGCTATTTGTCTCTGTTGTAAATTAGGGTTGTTTTGCTAAAGTTTGTTTTGTCAATAAATAAAAATATGAAACGAGAAAAATTGATTGATTGGTTCATAGATAAACCTTGAAATCAGACCGGATCGGCTTCATTTCAAGGTCTATAAGGTAGATTTTAAGTTTCAAAAATGTCTTTTTAGGATCTTTAAAGTTGGTTTCTAGTTCTAAAAATCAAGAGTCAGTCCCAACACGATAGGTTTTAAATTGTGAGACTGAATTTGCTCACTTTAAAACAGCTCACCCCTCGCTACCACCGGTTAATCACATTTCTCTCCCCCTTAATAGATATGATAAATCAAATTGTTAGACCATCATTCTAATACATACTAGCTCATTATCTTATGCCTAATCTTTTCAACCAGGCATGAGAGAACCTGTAGATAATCCAAGGTTTATCTTCTGTTTCGTTTTGGAGAAGAGCAGAGAAACCTTCTGGGTTGGACCTCATCGTGAGGGTTTTTTGGGCAAAACATTGTTCACCATAAGAACCCTAAATTGCTTGAACAGCACTTACTCATTTTTTCCCTCACGCTCGCTTAAGGATAAGAAAGTTTCCTCAACATAAGAGAAAGGACTACAAGATACGATTGGAGTCCTGAATAAGTAGCACAGGGAAAGTATTCTGGTAAACTGAGGGGACTGTCGGTTCAGAAAAATTCGTTGATGAAACGCCTAAACTTTCCCCCAAGGACAGCCGGGTTCATAACACGAATGATCATAAAACCTGCTTGACCGTACGGCTTAGACAAGGGTTCACTTACTGAGGATTGGAATTTTGTGTCATCATGGCATGCACCCATACATATGGTAGACACAGTTGTCGGTTGCATGTCCCAGACCGTCTGGCTTAGACTAGGGTTCACTTACTAAGGATTAGAATTTTGTGTAATCATAGCATGCACCCATATATATGGGAGACAGCTGTCGGTTGCATGTCCCAAATGTACAAAGTAACGATGCTAATGCAGCTTCGTGCATGTATTAAATCTTGAAAAACACATCCACATCATTAATATTTACTACTACATCGATTGCTCCAAATGTGATCATAGGCAGATGGTTGACAAATCAAGGAAAAGAAAAGGAGCATAAGGTATGCGGAATGTGATTTTATTTATCTTAAGGATAACCTTCACAGAATTCAGTCCCCAAATTTCCAAATTTTAATATATTCAACAAAACGAACAGAAAGCATCCGATTTCCCGAACTAACGACCAACTAGAACATTCCATTCCAAAACCAAAAAGCATGTGACATTAGATTGTGGCATCACCCACAACCTTTTAACTTCAACTTTCTTAGGCATCAGCAAACCTGCGAAAGAAGTCAAGAGTTCAATGACAATATTGGCCAAAGAAATCGACTAAAGTATACAGTAAGTGTAGAATGACCATCAAAATTTAAAGAGTACCCTAGCTCAGAGAGCTTCAGATGGGCTTCAGCATAGTCTTCAAAGAAGGCATCTTCATCCTAAATCAAAAGGAAAGTTCAATGAGCTCCAGCATACAACAGCACAGCAATTCTCGACAAGAGAAAAACACACACCGCAGCATATTTCTCAACAAGAGGGCGGAAAACAGGGTCAGCAAGAAGAGCCTTATCACTTGGCAGCTGAAGAAGTTCTTTCTTCTCTCCACTCAACAATTCCCTGGTCGAAGATTCAAACAGTCACCGCATGAGCATGAAGTCGGCAATTACTTTATCCGACAATAGATTAAAAACGGGAAGATTAGAAGCCTCACTTGAAGTACGAGTTGTCGAATATGAGGGGATTTGCGGTCCAGGGTCCCTCAAATCCAGACCTCTCCTTGTGGCACCTTCCCTGTTATTGAGTGCCACCAAAAGAGCAAAGGAATGAACTCAATGCAATAATTGAATAATTACATCAGAACTTACAGAGCATATCACCACGAAGGAGAATAAAACCAATATAATTTGTAGGCAAATAGGATGACATATAACTGCAACTTGCTACAAATAGCATCCTACTTAGCAAAATCAGAATTCAAGAGAGGATCTAAGGTTTGAGCACAAACCAGGGTATGGCCACCAGAGAGGGCCACAATATCCTTGTCAGAAAGGCCCATCTGAACACCAAACACTTGTCTCAAGTGGTCACAGCCTGCAAGAAATGTTGAAGACACGACGATAGATTAACATTCAATCAAGAATCTACAAGCATGAAGACAAAATACTGGAAATGCTAGACATAAAACTAACCCTTGGTAGCATCAGGAAGACGGCCCTCGGGAGGTGGTTGTGGTTTGTCCTGGATTTGGTGGAAAAATGTGAAAACATGCCAGATAAATAACAAAGTAGCAAGCATCACAATTAAAGCTAACAGACATTATGGCAAATTGTGAAGAAAGTATAAAAAAAGATGTGAACCGAGAGAAAGCAAAAGCTTCTAGGCCATTGACAGAGCACAAATCACAGTACAGCATCTGATCAGAAATCCATAAGGAGAGCCTCACGTGGCTTACATTATCTCAAAGCATATCAGTAGATCTTTTGGAAATTTTCAGAAATCATTACAGCACTTATATGCTATGATGAAGAGGGAGCACAAGTGCCCAGGCTTGCACTACCAAGTTCAGCTAACCAAAACACACAACAGTGTAGCTTTAAAGTGAGCTGAAGAATACATACATACATACATACATACATACATATATATATATATATAGTGAAGTTTCCTGAAAGAAAGAACCTAAAAACAAGTGAATGGTTTTACTTCACCATCAGAACGTCAATATATCACCCACAATTCCATGAAAGAAACATAAGATCCAAGTGATCAGGTTAAAGGGGCAAAAGAACAACAGTTGGAAATAATTTTAACATGCCTAATAAGAGAAGGCATCAAACTAGATACCATGTAACGACCAAACGTGTTTTGGTTAATAAAATAACTATTTTCTGCTTGATATATAGTAGAATTGCACTGATCTTCACCAACCCTCTTCTGCTTCTAAACACATCGACATTGCAACTCTTGGAAACATAAATCACATCACATCTGTGTGTATATAGATCATATAGGAAAACATAGATCCTGCTAGGATAAAAAAGAAAGCAAACAAGATCACCGACCTCTCTTCCGGGGTGAAAAGCAACTTCAGGTCCACCAGTAACTTCCACAGCAACGACGCCAGCCAGCTGTATCACATTGGACAACATCATCAAGTCAAGGTCATAAATGCATATTATTCGGCTCAAAATGGGCGTCGACGCTGCCTATGAACGCTTTAAAGCCATCAAAACAACCCGATCGCAAGGCTCGCTCTTCCCTATGTCCGCATAGTTAAAAACAGAACAAAGAAACAGACCTGGTAGAAATCAGCATAAGTGATGATGGGGAACTGATCCTTGATCGGTTGCAAGAGCCTGACGGCAACGTCGAGCCCGTTGTTGGCCCCGTGGCTGAGCTCAGCGGCGTGCTTCATGGTCCCGAACGGGCCTCCGGTCTTCGTCTTCACATCGAAGGTACCGGCGGAGTGCCACCTGCACGACGCACGCACACACACCCACATAAACACCCAACGTCACACAAATCCTCGCACCATGAGATCGCCAGTCAAAGAGAGAACGAGAGAGAGAGAGATCGTACGCGATACGGAGCATGAGCGGAGCGCAGCTCTTCTCAGCGATGAGGCCCCTCAGCTTCTTCTTGCATTTCTCGACGGCCTTCTTGTACTCCTCGCTCACGGTCGGGTAGGACTTCCCCATGATTCTTCCCCTATAGCAAGCAATCCAAACCCCGCACAGTCTCAGATCGACGACACTCAAACGCGACGATACGCACGAATCCGGCCACAGACGAACGCTAACTCCACCGATCGGCGAGCGAGGACCGCGATCGAGAAACAGATCGAAACGCGAAATGCTAAAAAATCGACAGCGGAATCGGACGTACCTTGAATCGAGAAATGGATCGCCGCAAAACCCTATCCGAATCCCGGCCCAGGAGTATGGCAGTACCAGAGGGAGCACACGCAGGTCGAAGTCAAACGAGTGGGGAGGGGAAAGAGGTTGTTAAATATAGGGAGGCGGGGCCCTCGGGACGGGAGAAAAGTCTTGAGCCGTTGGATGGCGGCCTGCATCCTGCGGTTGCAATAGGGTGAGAGAATGGACGGCCGAGGGCAATTCTATAGGGACAAGCGCGGGCGGTCCTGATTGGCCCCCCTCCCACGGAAGCGACGTGTGACATGGCAGACCGGTAAAGAAGGAAAAACCAGGGGCTCCGAATCGTGTGGCCCCCACGCGGACGCTGCCATCTAAAACGGGTCGAACCGGATGGAGCATGGAATCCGGGACGAGGACAAGAATTTTGGGAAATGGAATTAAGAAAGGGGACGGCCAGAAATGGAAAAATGACTGGGTTGCCCTGGTTGGCTCGGATTAATTACCAAAGTGGGTTGCGAGGGTTGTTGGGATAATTACAAAAGTGGACATAGAAGGGAACTCCCCAAAAGGCCATTTCCAGTGATTGATATGACTTTCCCTTTGAAGATGTCTTTCTCACTATGAATGGCCCAAATCCTTATCCGAGACTCCCTTCGTTTTTCAAAAACCAAATGATTTTGAAAATATGTTTCTCAATATGATAGTGTACATCGCATTAAAAAATAAATGAATAAGAATTATTTTCATCGCTCACGGAATATTTATACAAAATTGTTATCGATAATGAAAAATATCTTTCATTAGTTAATTATTTTACATGTACAAGTGATCATTTATGGGAAGGTAAATTTTCAAATCATCTATTTTTCGCGAAACAAATTAAGACCTTTTAATAATTGGGACATCTAGCTTTTTTTTAGGTGTAAGGTAGCGCATGGTAACGCTCCTGTTTCTTCAAATTTCTATTCTTTTGTTAGGAATAAAAAAAAGAGTAAAGCTTGTTTAGTAAAACATTTGTTCTTGGGAACAATTTCTCTAATTTTTTGTTCCGGGAACAGTTTTGAGAAGAAAAAAGTTGCTTCTTGTTTGTTTAACAATTTAGAAATAAGTTTGATTTTCTTTTTTAATTTTCTTTTATTTCCTTTTTTCTTGCCGCGACCACCGTCAACCGCCCGGAGCCATTGCCCACTACTGCTGCCGCTGGTCGTTGTTGGTTGCCGGCCGCCGCTGGTCGTCGTTGGTCGCCGGTCGCCGCCGCCGGCCGGCCATTGTTGCCCGCCGCCACTTGTCGGCCGCCGCCGCCGTCGCCGCCGCCGCCGCCGGTCGCCGCCGCCGCCCGCCACCGCCATCGCCGCACGACCGCCGCCCGCCGACCGTCACCGCCGGAAGCCCATCGATCGCCCCCTCCGGCGGCCGGCGGTCGTGCGGCGGCGGCGGTTGGCGGGCCGGCAGCGGCGGGTGGCGGTGGCGGCGGCAATTCGTCGGCAAGAATAAAAAATGAATAAAATAAATTGTTGCGTTACCAAACGCATTTCTATTTTTTTTCTATTCCAAGAGTAGAAATTTTGTATCGTTATCAAACGGGTTCTTTTACTCAGAAATTGTTCCCTATAGTAGAAATAGAAAATAACCATTTTAAAAAAAAAACTCTTTCCGGGAACAGAAGCGTTGTCATGCGTAGCCTTAGCTTGTCTAGCATGTATAGTTGGTTGCGTTGAATGTTGATTTCCTATGAAATTAATTTATTAAATGTTTGCGAATTAAGTTTGCTTTTGCTTGAGACAGATTCGAATTTTGTTGCTTTTAACATTTGCTCTTTTTTTTTTTTTTAAGCAAGAGTTCGATCAAATCAACATCTATGTTGATCCATACAAGCAGATTTGAAAGAAATTTTAACTTCGAACTTTTACCATCTTTAATATAGGTCTACCAAAAAGTATATGTGTGAATGTTACGTTTTTAAATTAAATTCCTTTTTCTCGATTGTTATTTGTTAAAACTTGTTTTCATATTCAGACTTATATGAGCTTCCAATCCATAGTCTATATTGTTTGTGGGTAATAACCTCATACGTCACTTAATATGTCGTACCACATATAACAAAACTCAAATGCTTTCTCATCTAACTTGCAAGGGACATGTTTTCTACACATTGCCTAGAAATGAAAATACGTGTCAAACTTGTAACTTGAAGTAACGTAGTGAATCAAATTTTAAAAATCACTTATGCCTTGGCAACTTTACTCTTCCAACTCTTATATTTGAAGACTTCGAAGAGCTTTTTAATTGCTTTCATTAATGCAAAAAAAAGTTACTGAATGAAAATTCATTATTTCCTCCCAAATAAAGTCGGATTTGCTCCTTAGTCATATAACGCGCCTTTAATATCCGTTATGGCAATACGGTAAAAATAGCGGCAAAGCCGGGGTCAATTTGTCTCCCATCGCATGTCGCATCGTGTCTCCCGGACACTTTCCCTAAGCAAGTGTGAACGCGTTGAGATTTTGGAAGATTCTCTCGCGAGCAACGACCGCGACGTGTCTCGTTCGGGACCCCAAAGCGAACCACTCTTTCCATTTATTGGTCGCAGGTTAATAAAAGTGACGCGCACTATGCGCCGAGCCAAAATAGTATTTTATCATACACGTCATACGCAAGCACACGAGAAAGATTGCCGCCCGTAATGGTCCCACTCGCGAAGAATAATGACCCTCCCTTGTCACTTTCTGGCCGGTGGATCTCTCGTCACCACCCCGGACCGTCGGCTTCAACGCAGGCTCCCGCGAGGCACCGCTCTATCTTTCAGCTCTGCACCGGCTGCCTCGTCCGCAGGATCGGCATGCTTGCTGCTTCAATCACTCCGTGATGCGCTTGGCGACCCGAGGCTTGTCTTCTCTGGCGTCCGTATTGCCTTCGACGTGGTGAAGTTGAGCGAGGACTAGGGCCTAGAGCTGGAGATGTTGGTGGATTTGATGAAGCTGGCTGTGAATGAAACGAATCGGAGGGACGTTTGTGAGGAGATCAAGGGGGGAGATCTCGAGATCCCCGGAAGACTTGTGCTTGTCAAGTGGGATTTAAAAAAAAAAAATTCAAATATTTTTAATCATATTTTGGATTGCATTGAACATATGGGATTTTCTTTGATTTGGAAAGGAAAAGTACCAAAAAAAGGTTAGAAGCATATTGCATTGGTATCAATTTAATTTTTAACCTTTCATTTGAGCTACTTTAGTTCTAAATTTTTTTATGTTAGTACTAATTTGATTCGTTTGGTCAATTCAAGTAGGAAATCTTTGGCGTGACACTGGCTATCCTTCTTGGCATAGCCGACGCTTGGATATTTTTTATAATATTTTTTCCTTTTATTCCCTTTTCTTTTAGTCGGCAACCATGGGCAAAAAAGAAAAGGGAAAGAAAAAATAAAGGAAAAAAAGAAAAAAAGAAAAATTATAAAATATTATTATGAACCATAAAAAAGAATCCACGTCGGTGCCAATCGTATTAGGGGTGTCAATGGGTCGGGTGGGGTTTTGATGTTACATGACCCGACCCGAAACATAAGGGTCACATACTATGACCCGACCTGAAACACATAGAGCCCCATTGAAAATTTAGGTTGGGTTGGGTCGAGTTTTTGGGTTTTTTTTTTTTTTTTTCACCTCCCTTTTATGAGGGGTTAGTTAAACCCAGCTTCTGCTTTCGCGCTCTCTGCTGCTTTGCGTGCGTGCATTTGGTTAGCTAAGGTGTAGCTCTCTTTAGGCAGGAGGTAAATGTTAAAACCATGTCCCCTGCAATATATTGAAAGAGAAAGCAATTTCTAAATTCTCTCCTCTGTCCTCTCCCTCTGGTTTGCATTGAAATGGGTTGGCTCCACCAGAGTAAAATTAGGTTCTCCTCAGGCCAGTCCGGAGCAAGCACAAATCAAAGCCTAGGAAAAACTCTAAGACAGCATTGTGGTCCTAATTAGCTACTGGGACGAGATAAGCCCCACTAATTACCTTTATTGAGAGGAGAAGAAAGATTGCACCGGCGACAAGAAAGGGACCACCAAAAAAAGTGAAATCATAACACCCAGAAGATGTCGCCAATTTTTGCAATTTATCCCGGCAAGTGAAACAAGAACCTTTTGGCAGCTAGGATAGAACTTTTCAAGATTAGATGAAAAATACCAACTTTTTAGATGGGTTAAGAAATCCAAATCACTGGAAGGAAAAAGGAAAATTAAAGTTGAATTACCTAGGTCACGACTGAACCAGCAAAACTAGCAAATCCGTTAATATGAACATGAGAATCCAAGATCACGATAGAGAAAGGATTACACAGCAAGTTCCCTCAACACTACCAAATAAAAATGAACTAAGAAATTAGTCTGAAATGAATGCAAACAAGGTGACTTTATTCATGAAATGATTTTCAAGCTGCGTTCTGCTAATAGTTCAGTAGGAGACAAAATGGGTACTTGTGGATTGAAGTAAGATTTGATTCAATAATATTGTAATGTGACAGCAAAATCTACCAAAGCAGAAAACCCCAATCTCACATTTTATTTACTCTAATCCAGATTGGAGATGCACTCTGTTAAGCTTCCAACATCCTAGAGACATCCTTGCCAGAATCATAAGCCCTTATGAAATGGTCTTCAATGTCCTTCAATGCTTCCAAAAGCTCTCTACCCTTCTCAGGCATGTCAATCACAGTTAAGACCTTGTGCTCGCCCTGGCCCAAACAGCCGCCACCGCCTACCGCCTTCACCATTTCAACCGAACCACCATCTTCCTTAGCCTCCCCTCCACTCACAACATTCTCTTCAACAACCACCACCTTTTTCTCTTCTTCAACCCCATTCTCTTCAGCTTCTTCTTCTTCTTCCAGCTCTGGTATTCCTTCCTGTTCCCTCACAACCCTCAGATCATCCTCAGAGGTCTGCCTGTACGGTACCCACTCATGAGTCATGACGTCCGGCCTCATGCCATAGAAGGGGTTGAAGAAGTCCCACCCAAAATCCCTCTGAGGAGATGGCATGGGTGGTGGCATTTGCATATAAGAGTACCCGCAGGCTGGCTCTTGTTCTTCTGCGTTCACTCTCTACTCAAATTACTCTTTCCGCGATACAGAGCTAATCAGTGCTTGGAACGACGAACAACGCAGAGAATCCGCCGGTTCGCCGGCATTACTTGAGGACTAACCTGCTCCCGCGAAGCGGACAAATCCGAACCCGCACCGTTCTAGAACCAGCTTGAGCACCAGCCACATTCGGAGCATTCGGAGGAAACACATTCGGAACGATAGACCTTCCTCGTTCGACAGCGAGATCAGATCGAGAGGAACCGGGGGTTGAAACTCCCCACGCGATTCTGGCGGCTGCGGAAGAGAGAAGAGCGCTTGACCTGCCCCAGCTTTGGTCCTTCACCAACGAGATCAGATCGAGGGGAACCCTAGAATGTGAGGAGCAAAGAAGAGGGCGGTGGCGGAATCAACAAGACAGCGTACTCGTCGACAGCGACGATGGCAGCGGCAGCGGCAGAGTTGACGAGCGGAGAAGTGAAGAGTCTTGTTTCGTGTTTGGGTTTGGGTGAAGACTGAAAATGAAGCGTGTTTGGGTTTGGGACTTTGGGTGAACAATAATGAATAATGTGTTCGGGCTAAACAATATTTCGATTATAACCTGACCTAAAACATGTTTGTTTTCTTGTTTCATAATAATTACCCGAACAATTTTAAAACCCGAAACATGTACTCAACTTGTTTCGTGTTTGGGTCATGTTCGGGTCGGGTTGGATCGGGTTTTTGGACACCCCTAAATTATATAATGTAGGATGGTCAGGGTTTACTTTAGCAATTACTAGACTAACTGATATAAATACAATAAGTTTATAACTTTTCTCGTTACTTTTCTCGATCTGAAGGATATTTGAAAAATTTCCAATCTTGCTTTACCTTATTGAATTTCAATCCGAATCCAAATGGTTAAATGGTCGGTATCCATGACGTAGCAAATTAGATTGAACGAGATGCTCAGTATGTTAAAGATTTTTCTTTTTCTTTATTTCGTTTCGCTTCTTATTTAATTGGAATTGAACCTACCAGCGTCCATCAAACTAGGGCCTTTCACATCAAGAAGCGACAAGAGGCCATGGTGGTGCTGAAGAGAAAACAATCACGAACATCCCCCGCTTGGGAGGAAACTTTCATGGCCTGTAGAACTCCCAAAATCCCCGGAAATGATTTCGACCAGAAAAAATCTCAGATCCACTTCAAGCAGAAAACACCGTCGATGCATTATTGTCGTTATGTTATCAGCCATCCATCTTAATCTCAAGATAAAAAACCCATTCGTCCCTTACCAAACACATTTGTTACAAGATTTCACGGCAGAATCATCCAATCATATAATCAATGTAGTTTCATTTGTTGCTTTCGAGATCTACTTAAGTTTCATTTGTTGTTATGCAATATCCTTAAATTCAAAATCAAAGTCAAACTAAGAAACACCGGCATTATGTAGGTATCCTCTACTATTGCTGAAACGCGAAGCAAATTATCCTGTCTTAGACCATCTTGACATTGGCATGAAAGAAAGGAGATTGCGGATTGAAGAATCGCATCATCGACTCATTTGTTATTGGGAAAATAACGTGGCCAAGACTCATCACAAAGGATGCTACGCGTAAAAGTAGGAAAATTACCCAAATAAAAAGTTATAAATTTATCATACGAATGCCAATTCAGTTATAGATCTTTCACTTTGACTAACTTAGTTCGCAACATTTTAGCAATTTGTCAGTGTAGTTATTTTCGACCAATTTTGGATGTCGATTGTCTTTCGTAATATGGTTGACGCTTTAAAAAAATTAAATTTTGTTTTATTTTTCTATTGTGCTTGACGAGGGATGTGGCTCTTTGCCTCGGAATAGGCCATGAGGGTGAGCCCTCGTTTGATCTAGCGAGGGGTTGGGCAAGGGCTTGCCTAATGGCTAGCTAAATGAAAAAAGAAACAAAAATTTTTTCTCAAAAATTGTAAAAATTGTCCACATTAGTTTCGACTGTACTATATAAGATGGTCATCGTTAGCAATTTTAAAATAAAATTGACTGAAAGGACTACATTGAAAAATTATCAAAAGTTCAAGACTAAATTGACATATGTACAGTAAGCTTAGGATTTTTTTTTTTTTTTAAAAGTAATTTCTCCTTTAGAAATGTATGGACGATATGTGCTATCGGCTTATTCAAAACATACTTCTACGATTTTCTTGAAATATGGTTTTAGGATCCTAAGATGTCAGTTATCCGTTAAACGCGCGCTATGTTGCGCTATGTTGTTAATGGCCTCTTATGAAGCAGCTTGCCATGGCAATGGAGGGACTAGTGTTTTAGGTTCACTGTTGCAGTGAATATCGCAAGGAAGTGGCAGTGTGAGGTTCGTGAAAGCGCCCATTTACTTGAAATTTTCATGATATGTAGTTTTGTCTTGTTTTTTCCTCTTTTTTTTTTATAAACTTTTTCCAATTAATATGCCTCCATTTCCATGACCGTGTTTCAAAAATGCTACATTGGACAACATAATTGGTGACGTGGAGTCTCGTTATTGAAGATCCTATGTGGCATGTTGATGTAGACAATTTTACTCAAAATGTGTCTTGTGTAATATAATTATGAACTAATGTTTTTGATTATATTAACAAAATCGATAAGTTTAAGATTGAATTTATGATGATCTAGGAAATTGATAATTATCCCCACAGTTTTTCTTTTTCTTTTCTTTTTTTTCAGCCGTGCATCAGACATTTCTCTTTCTAGGCTGCGTTGGTTAAGATTAGAAATCCTTCTGATCATGAAAAGTGTCGTCACATATTAGGCGCGCTTGGCATGGAGTTGAAATTCCATGCACCAAACCGTCGCGAAGTCTAACAAATTGACCAAAACCCCGACTCCCAAAATCTTCCGGAAGGCCTCCACTTTGTTCTTACCCTCGCGATCCGTGCCGTGACTGCCTCGCATCCTCCTCCAATCCAACCCTCTCGTCCTTCAGGATTTTTTTTTTTTCTTTTTTTGGGTCTGAAATATAGGGATTTCATTCAAGTAGAAAAGGTCTAAAAAAGATTGAGGAGGTGAAACAATCCAATTCATAGGAAAAGAATTGCGTCCATAGGCGTTGGCGGCTCAGTCCGCGATAAAGAGAGGCCCCGAAGGGGGGTTTTCGAAGCATCTTTGATGAACCTGGTAGGCGAGCGGAGGCTCTTGATGATGTTGTCCATTAGGACGAAGATGGTGTTGCGATGATTGGCACTGATGATAGAGGCGGTAGGATTTGGCAATGAGGAGGTTGTGGAGGATGGCGGCAAGCGACTAAATGGCGGAACTGGGGGTGGAGGTGAACTGGATGCGGTGCGGTGTCGGAGGTGGTCATGCAACATGCAATATCTAGACAAATCCGGATTATATCTCACCCGAAGGTGGGAATTATTTTTTAATCTGGATTATATATGTACGTATCCAGATTTCGAGTTGTCCCGGATAATATGTTATCATATCCAATGTTATATATGTCCATCATATAGAGCCAATGGAGAAAAGGTACCAAAAAAGGTCATAAATCTATAGCATTGGTATCAATTCATTTCTAAACTTTTTCATTGAATCGATTTAATCCTAAACATTTTCACATTAATACCAATTTAGTTTATCCAACCACATTTGGTTGGCTGGCGTTGACACGGAAGCCGGCTAGTCGAGGAATGCTAACGTGACAATTTCAATTTTTTTGTTAATTTTTTTTTTTTTTTTTCTTTTTTTTTAATAATATTTTTCATTTTTCTTTTTCCTCTTCCTCTTGGCCTTCTTCTTCGACAGTGGCTAGTAAGCCTCCGGTGGCTTGCTGTCCACTGGGCAAGGGCCATGAAGCCTTGCCAAAGAGGCTCTTCGGCTGCTATAAAGAATTCAAGGAGGAAGAAGAGAAAAAGAAAACGAAAAAGAAAAAAATAAATAAAAATTATCACGTCGGCATTCTTTGGTTGGCTGGCGTCCATGTCAGCGTCGGCCGGTCAAATTTGGCCGGATGGATTAAATTGATACCAAAGTGAAAAGATTTTGATTAAATTAGTTCGATTGAAATATTTATAACTAAATTTGTACCAATGCTATAGATTTATAATTTTTTTGATACTTTTCTTGAGCCAATGGTATTGCAAATTACTCCCGATGGTCACAGATTATTTCCCATGCAACGACAAGTGAAGGTCTTTTTATTTTTTTTTTTTAATATCTCTAATCTTTCGATATGAAGAAAGAACGACCTTCTTTTTATAGTCTGACCGTGTGAATTTACACGATGAAAGATCCTCTTAGAACAAAGTAGCCATGAACGATCCTAATATAGAATAAGCCAATTTCAGATAAAATTTCTCATTTATGTATAAATCCATCCATTTGTTGCATAGTATAATTTCCTACTATGAAAACGGAGACAAAATAGAACTCTTTAAAACAACAATCTCAGGTAATATCTCTTATTTTTAAGCCGTGATTAAGGTAAATAGAAGATTAATTTGATATTAAACTAAACTATAGACCGAACGAAACTATCAGCGTAGAAAAAGTTGCACTGGAATCCACTGAACAGTGAAAAGGAGATAAAAACATAAAGAAAATATTGAAAAATAAAGTTATGTTCAAATTTGATAACTAGAGTAGAAAATGTTAAGTTTAGTTACAAGATAGATTAAGGCCCTATTTGGTTCAGTTTTGGGAATGGGCTTTGGGATTCTAAAGTCCATTGGCCAAATGCAAACGGGTTTGGTTCGATTTTTTTGGGTGACTTTGGCAAAATGCAATTGCATCTCCAAAGGACCTTCAAGGTCCTTAGTCCAAAGTAGGTCTGGAGGTTCTTTGGTCAGTATTCACTTCGAGGTTACTGTTCATTTATGAGGAAAACCACTGCATGGAGGCTGATGACCGCCGGCCAACAGGTCATGCGCACCAGCGACGCGTCGGCGACCGTCGCCGAATCTCAGGTGACGCTTAGGTCGCGCGACTTAGGCAATTGATGGCCTGAATCATGTGACCCAGGCAGCCGCTTGACCCCGGCGACCATCGCCTGGGGTCGCCCGACCTCTGGTGGCTGTCCGAGGGCCAGATTTGGCCATTCGGCCGCCAGATTCGGTGGTCCAGTGGCTGGACTTAAAAAAAAAAATACAATTTTTTTTAATTTAATAAAAGTCATTTACAAATGCAAATTTTACCAAACGGTATTTTGGTCAAAGTTGTATCTCAATACAAATTTTACCAAATGATATTTACATTTTGAAAAACCCCATTTACCTAGAGGTATTTGTATTCTTGCAAATGCATTCCCCAAAAGCCGAATCAAACGGGTCCTAAGTCTTTGTCCACGTGGAATTGCTGCAATGATTGCGAGCCTTTTACATCGGAGAGGGACCAAACTGAGAGAAAGCCCCATGAGAAGGGCCACTCGAGCAATTAATTAGCAGTCCCACTCCCCTCTTGCCAAAAGGTCCACGAGAAGGGCCACTTACGTAAATGGTAGGTTTCCGGTATCCTTCTATTTTCATTTATGCATGAAGGATGCAAGATTGCAGAAAAGGACAGTGCATGGCCTAGTACTGCTAGCGAAGTCCCGGGTTCGGTTCTTCAAATCGTCACTTTCTTCATTGTGCTTAGTTTTACGGGGTGGGCAACGTAATGATGATAACGAGCCGGAGTTTAGACGTATCTTGGACCATCCCAAGGGAATTACCGTGCCATTTTTTTCGTGCATTCAGATGATTGGCTACGGTAGTTTAAATGAGATAATCTAACCGGAGCATCCGATATCTTGTCAGACCATTTCACCAAGATAGGCAACCTTCTTAGTTTGGATGAGAACTGATTGGCTCTTCATATTGTCACTTTCTTTGTTTTGCTTAGTTTTATGGCTCGGGCAACATAATAATGATAACGAGATAGAGTTTAGATCATAGATCACAGTCAATTGTTTTACACTTTTCCTTACACTCCATCTGATCTTTTTACCTAATATTAAGTGTGAAAATTTAACTGCGGAGGTAAATGAGATATCAAAAGATTTGAATTATTATGTGAGGTTTAGTAAGACAACAGTGAACTGTTTTAAAAGTTTGAATTGCTAGATAAATACATGATTTATTGTTCTATCGTAGACATATCTCGACCCGTCCAAGGGGCTTACTGTGCCATTTGTGCTTTCGGATGATTGGTCATGGTATGTTAAATGAGATGACCTAACCGGAGTATCCGGAATCTTGTAAGGCTATTTTTTTTTTGTCTCAAACGAGACAGGTAAGCCTTCCTGGTTGGATGAGAGCTGATTGGTGGGGTGTCAAACTTGTCCTTTGGTAATAATAGATTTTCTAACTTCGTGAGCTGTCCTTTTGGCAACAATAAAGGGCTGTCGAAACCAGTGCGGGCATCCCCGCTATGAGGAAGCACAGAGGCTCTCTGGGATAACCCGACAAGTTCAGTCAAAGAGTTGAAGATGGAAAGCTCGGGCTCAGGCCAAGCCAAATGCATCGCCGGCAGCAGCAGAGAGGCCGAACTAAAACCCTGCAATGCCGAGAGTAAACGAGCTGGTTGGGCTACATTCCCGTTCATCACAGGTCTCTCTCTCTCTCTCTCTCCCCCTGAGTAAAACTAGTTTGATTCGGGCGAACGTCTGAACTGTGTCGGCTGCCATGGTGGACCAGGAGCGGCGGCCTTGTTGAGCGTGGGCGCAACCGGATGGATGACGAACTTCATTGTGTACTTGATCAAAGAGTTCGATGTGAACCAGATCGATGCAGCGCAGGTTTTCAACGTGATCAATGGCTGCTTCTGTCTCCTCCCGATTCTTGGCGCGGTCATAGCCGACTCCGTCCTGGGATGCTTCTTGGTCGCCTCCATTTCTTCCTTCGTAGCCTCGATGGTATGATGGCATCTCAACCTCGCGATCTTGCTGTTCACAGCTTCTCTTTCAACTGCTAAAATAGACGGTGTTTGATGATACTGAGCTAATAGCAAGTAATATAATACTAGAGTGCGTTTGTTTTAGAGGAAATTGTGATAAGAGAAAATGACTTTCCAAGGAGAACGTTCTTCTTTTTCAGATAAGGAAATTCTTTTTTTTTTTTTTAAAAACTCTAAGTATGTTTTTTTTTTTTTTGAACATAAATGATTTTTCTCATTTTCAGCAAATCAAACACATCAAAGTTCGAAATATTCTTTTACTCAAACAAACCCACACCATACCATCACATGGTTTTCGTAGAGGCGCGTTTGTTTATGTTTTGTTCAAAAATTGTTAATAGAAATAGAAAAAAAACTATTTCTATTCCGGGAACAATTTTGACCAGAAAGACACACTTGGTAAACTTGTTCATTAGGGAATAAAAAATGAATAAAACATGTTTGGTAAATTTATATTCTTTTTTTTTTTATATCTTTTAATTTTTTAATATTTTTATTTTATTTTTCTTTATTTTTTTATTTTTTTCTTCTTTTGGCCGGTCTTTGGCCTCGGCCATGGCTAGCGACCGGTCAAAGAAAAAAAAGAAAAAAAGAAAAAAAAAGAGAAGAAAAGAGACGAGAGAGAAATGTTCTTCAAAAGTGTTTAAGGAACAAAAAAAAATAACTTTTTTTTTTTCTTATTTTTGTTCTAATTTTGTTCCCGGAACAAAAATAGGTTTTGAACAAAAACGCAAACAAACGCTTTTTTTTTTTTGTAAGGAACAAAAAAGCAGAAAATCTGTTCATGAACAAAAAAAAATAAACACAAACTTGCAGGCCCATAGTGAACTAATCAAGAACATTAAATAAGAAACGAAATAATAATAAAAATCTCAGTAACAAACTGTCACTCCAGCAATCTTTATTGTTTTCCAACGTTGAAAACATTGAGATTGCTGAAGGGCACACATCTCCAGGGCTCCCTAGCAAGTAGCAAATAAAGTCTTCTGGAGAATCTTGTCTCTGATGAATTTTTAAAGTGGGTTTGCTCACCACCGATCAGTAGCATTATTTTTGGACAACTTGCCGCTTGCAGGGTATAGTTCTTTTATCCTTAACGGCGACGCTTAATTCATTGCGGCCCGAGCCGTGTGGAAACGGATCAAGCTCGTGCAAAGCCCCATCTAACCTTCAACTCGGCGTGCTCTACACAGGGATAGTCCTAGCGACACTCGGGGCGTCCGGAGTGAGGTTCACCATGGCAACACTAGGGGCGAACCAGTTCGAAAGCCAAAAGGATCAATCGACTTTCTTCAATTGGTTCTTCTTTGCACAATACGCCGGTTACGTCCTAAGCAGCACGCTGATCATTTATGTCGAGGACAGCGTGAGTTGGACCTTTGGGTTTTGGCTATGTGTTGCTGCAAACTTCATTGGGCTCGCGGTTCTTGTTGCCGGAAATCGGTATTATCGCCATGAGACACCTCAAGGGAGTCCATTACTAAGCTTAGCTCGTGTCCTTGTTTCTAGTTTACGGAAACGGAAGCTTCAGCTCACACCGAATAGCAATGAGTTCTATTACGGCCGAGATGCACAGAATAAGGAGGTGGACGTACCTCCTAAAATGAACTTCAGGTACCTACAAGCGAGAGTGCGGAGTTTAATACTGTTTCTACATTGTGCTAAGACTTCTTCCTTTAGATGACGCGACAGTATACGTGCCATCGATCGATGAATGCTTTATCTTCCCAAATAGATAGGACCGACGATCGCGATGCCTAGCCGTAATCTCACTGGGTTGATTTAGTGGTTAAGGAGCAGAGATGTGTGTGTAACTTAGGCATATAACACCAGTTTGATTCCTCATCTTTCAAGTGCAAACAGTCTGAAATATGAACCGCCCGCCTAGGCTTGGACTCGAGCCAGCTAATGAAACTTGGACTTCACGTAAAAAACGGGAAGAGAGTTGGATGTATACGAATAGCCCAATAAACGTGTGCACGTCCTTTTGTATGAGAACATCAAGTTACACTCATGTGCATGCTTTACTATCGCTCGTTCGTATTCGGATGCGAATGAATATCGATTGGTGAAATCAAGCTATCAGGAAATATGATGTTACAGGTAATTCACAACTACAAGTGACGGCAGTCGACTCCTTTTCCGTTTCGCAGGTTCTTGAATCGTGCTGCTGTGAAAACTGATGGGGACACCAAGTCCGACAACTCCATCGCCAAGCCTTGGAGGCTGTGCACGGTGCAGCAAGTGGAGGACCTAAAATCCGTGATCAAAGTGTTACCACTGTGGTCAAGCACCATCTTCTTGAGCATCCCGATCGCTGTCCAAAACAGCATGACAGTCCTCCAAGCCTTAACCATGGACCGCCACCTAGGACCCCATTTCACGATCCCGGCCGGTTCAATCATCGTCATGGTCATGATCTCCACCGTGGTCTCTCTCGCTTTGATTGATCGCTTTCGATCCTCATTCCCGCTGTGGAAAAAGCTGACCGGTTCACCTCCAACAGTATTCCACAGGATCGGTACGGGTCATCTCCTGAATGTGCTTGGCATGATTGTATCGGCACTAATAGAGTCACGCAGGCTCAGGACATCCCATCTCCACCATCTTCAGAACGTTTACAATCATACAGTCCCGATGTCTGTGCTGTGGCTATTTCCTCAACTGATTCTGGTAGGGATTGGAGAAGCATTCCATTTTCCGGGACAAGTGTTGCTGTACTTCCGAGAATTCCCAGCGAACTTAAGCAACAGCGCGACCGCAATGGTGTCGGCGGTGATTGGGATATCTTTTTATTTGAGCACCGTGTTGGTCGATCTGGTTCGAAGGAGCACGGGGTGGTTGCCGGAAAACTTGAACGACGGGAGGTTGGATTGTGTGTATTGGTTGCTTGCTGGGGTTGGGATGGCAAATTTCGGGTATTATCTCGTATGCGCAAAGTTGTACAAGGGAAAAGATGGGAGTTCTAGTTCGAATCTTCCATTGAGGGATGATGCTGGCGAAAAAGAATGAGGTCCTAAATACGTTTGTCCATGCATGCTGGCGCTGGGATTAGTCTATGTACATTTATTGTCTAGTTAGACAAAAATGCTGTTAATTTGAATGCCCGCTTCTTCGTGGAAGACTTTCTCAATAAAAATATATGTTTGTGCACTGGGAGAGCCCTGTGGAAAATACCCTTTTCACCCGAAGGGGATTCCATTGAAAACGGGAAGTAGTTTAAGGTCATATGCTCAGGACCTAATTGTGCATATCTATTATATCTAAGTTAAAAGCAAGAGCTGCGAGAGAAAGTTCGCTCCTTTGCTTGCCTTTTGGCATTAAACTTTGTTTCTGTAATTGCTACATGGCAAGATACTTAGTATTATTTTGCCATGTGGCCTATGTTCGACTAATAAGCATCGGCTTATTTATTTATTTATCATGTTAAAATTTTTCTCTCTTAATGAGTTTAATCAAACTATGAAATTTTCAAATTTATTCGTAAGGTTATGGTCTGTTTGCTATTTCCAAATCTCTATATATTATTAGTTTAAATGTAAAAAAGTACATAAAGAGAAGTATTGTATCGCTCAATTATAGAAAAACTCTTCTAATAATAAAAATCATTTAATTTAAAACTTAGAAATATGCAATGAACGATATATTTTATTACTTGGCAAATTATTGCGAATTTTAAGTATAATGTAGTTGATTTAAGGCTTAAGCAGCGCAAATTGGTGAATGGATGTCCTGCTTTCGATTGTAAGAAAATTAAACAGAATATATGATCCTGTTACCTTAACGTTACCATTGAACTTTTAAACTTGCAATGAGATTACAAAATATAAAATTAAACTTCATCTAAACATAACACGTTTGCATTTGTTAAGAGTTTGAAGCAATCATTGAAATGATTTTTCACGAAATTTTCAAATGTAAATCACTCAAATGAAAACTAATGAACTACGAAGCCAAAGACTTAACATGACTCCCAAATCCTACCGATCGCAACTTAGTATCAATTTAACAAGGAATTATTTTTCCTTTTGTTAGGGTCGATTAGACACCCAAGCAAAGTATGGGAGAACACTTCATTTATGTAAACTAGAAATTCAATAGATTCGAAAACTTAATTATGCCAAATTAATTTATTACCATTTAAACTCACCTGCATTTCTTCCGTTTTTGGAGATGGAAGAACCCAAATACTTAACATATGATCTAATTACGGGAAAACCAAGAATGGATAGACGAACAATATTCTCTATCCATGCTATGCCAAAAATAAGTATTGGTTATTGATCGAATGAGTACTTAAGATTTTAGAAATTTTCCAATTGAGTCTCTAGCTTGCAATTGTTGGAATTCAAGTGTCGGAAATCCGACGAGGCTCCGATGTGTAACATTTGGCCATCCACCACGTGTTGTTTTTGACACTTAAATTCCACTACGGCAAGTTCAAGACTGTTACATTTTTAAAATCTAAAATCTTCAATAAAGGGCCATGCATTCTTTAAAGGGATAAGGGTACCATTGGTCCTTGAACTTTGCAAAATGTTTAAGGCTAATACCATAAAAAATTTCAAATTGGTACATATGAGTTACATTTACCTTAAACTAATTCTTATGTTACAAAAAATCTCAAACTAGTACAATTATATCACATTTACATAAATTAATTTTCAGGTCACAAAGAAATCACCAAAGTCAAAATCTCTAATTTTGCCCTAAGTGTCACACCCCAACTCTACAAGAACATTGGCAACTTGCTATCGAAATATATACATCCATATATTTGATAAAAGAGTCATCTAGTTTCAAGATTAGAGTTATAATCTTGCAAAAGGATATGTACATCTTTATTTAACAACCAAACTCATAAGTTCATCTTAGACATAAGCAACTCATACCCAAAATTTCACTATCAAAGTGTCCTATTGGTAATGTAAAATGCTCTTGACCTATTTGTGGCTAACTAAAAAACCTAAAAATTAAGTAAGATAAATAGAATAAGCAACTAAAGTCTAGTGAGTAGTCCATCTTTTCAAAGCAGATCGAAATTCACTATACATCTTTATAAAAAGATATTATACTCATCAATTCTAAATCTAGTATACGATATATGTAAAATATCAAAAGCAATTATATCTTTTCAACAAAGCTTTTCACATATCAAATCAATCAATAATAACAAATCAATGATCAATAATTTATTCCATTGATCAATCTATTAAATCAAATCAAAGTTCCATTCCATCAACCAATTTAATGCTCAATACCCCCCTTGGTCACACTTGACCGAGTTTCCCCTTTGATTAGGTCTCCACCTCTATCAAGTAATGGTTTGGTTCAGAAAAACATTCTGATAATAATATGCATACTTACATCTTAATGGGTTCTAATCATAACAATATGAGCGTAATCCACTAACACCATTTTCTAATAACCCATAAATCAAATCTAAATTTCATCTAAAAAAATGAGGTTTACTGACCAAAACATATAACTTTTTATGATTCAATTTATAATAGACTACCTGTTATAATCTATATTCATAAATCAGAAACTTTTCATAATTCTTTCGTAAAAGGTTTTACAAATTAATTGTAGGCAATCGGCTCAACCTATAATCAAAGGATTTTTTGCCAATTCAAATGGATAAAATGGTAATGAATGCTCCATCTAATTTTATGCATTTAATAAGGCCCAAGCACCATTGTTTCTTTTTAAAGGAATATCAAACCATGTGATAGACATGATTTTTACAAAACTAAAGAAAAGATATTTATGAATTACTTGGGAAAGCTAAAACTAACCCACGAAGGCTACTCGTCAAACTCGTATTCCTATCAATTAATTGAAAAAAAATATCAAAATCAAGTAACAAACTACCATAACTACTACTTGATTAAACTTAGCTTATTTGCCCATGGTATGACTTCTACGCTCTAATGAAGAAACTCTTTTATAGTGAATATTTACCTTTGTTTGTTAACGCCTAATTTTAAAAATCATTTTTGATCAAAACATAATTCAAATTTGATTTTTGTCAAATCCCAAAAGCTTCACAACTCCCTAAATGATCATTTTCACAAAACCGATAACTTAACAACTCATCAATCAAATTTCATAGTTCAAAACTCTCATTACTTCAAATTTATAACTTTACTTCAAAAATTACTTCAATTAGACGAATAATGAGTTTGATTATTTACCGAGCGGTGCAAAATGGAACTAATTCAATTTTGATGCAGCCTGTATTCAATACCAACCCGTTTAACCAAGAAGATTTGCGAGCATTTAAGATTGGCAACAGTCTCATCAAAAGGCCCCCATCAATAAGGCTTCATCTTTGACTTTTTCATAAAGACTTATCTTTTCCATGTATCAAAGCTTACATCAAGACTTTTTCGGGAGAACTACAAGCACTGGAAATGTTCTACATTCAATAGCTTCTAGTTTCTATGTAACTTATAGTTTATAGGTTTGACTTTAGTCTTTTGCTCTTCTTTTGTATTTCTATAAAAGGTTGTCGAACTTTTGTAAATTGCAGATCAAATTTGATTAATGAAAACTTACTTAATGCAATTATCTTCAACTTTGAAGAGTCCAAACCCTTTGAAAAACCTAGAAGAGTTTTCACTCTATCCTTGAAGAATCGAGACTTTTAAAGCTTGCATTCTTGAAAAGTTGTACACATTCGATCTTAAAGAATCGATGCCATTTCAACTTCCTTGGAGGCCTAACAACCCTTGAAGTTTCCATCATTTTCTTCATTTTGTCCAATCCCAAAATTGTCTATAGTGCTTATTTGAGAAAACTCAAAACATGAAAGTTGTAGATCTTTGAGTGTCCGTTCTTTTGGCTTTAAAATCAGGTCATTTTGATCTAAATCGACAAAATTATACCCATTTTATTGAGCTTGCGTAGAACAAAAATTCCTACTCCACTTTGATGACTAAGGACGTGTTTGGTAACTATTATGTTCTCAGAAATAATTTCTGATAAGAAATGATTCTTTTTTATTTTGCTTTCGGAAACAATTTCTAAGCATTTTAAGGTTTTTGTAACTATCCAAAATTCTATTTTTGGAATAGAATTGTGTTTGGCACCGTTCTCAAAATTTCTATTCCAAACCATTTTCTTTTAATTTTTTAATAACTTTATAATTTTTTCCGTTTTTTCTTTTCTTCATTTTTTCCCCTTCTTCTTCTTCAACCTTTGGTTGGTCGCTGGCCTCATCAGAGCGTTGCTAGCCCTTGACGAGGTAGTGCCTCACTAGCCCATCGCAAGGTCAGTGTCGCCTTGGTAGTGAGGCCGATCTCATGGTGGCTTGGCGAGGTCGAGCCCCACCAATAGCTAGGCGAGCTCGGCCTCACTAGATTTGGTTGAGGTTGAGCCTTGCTTAGCCATGGCTCGGCCAAGCCTTGCCCGGCGAGGTGAGGCTCGCCGGACCTTGCCTTGGCTTGGCGAGCCTCCGGCAAGGTCGCCAAACCTCATTCGACTGGTCGGCGACGGTTGGCAGCAATGGACAGCAATGGCAGCAGCGGCGACATCAGTGGAAGAAGAAGAGAGAAGGAAGAATAACAAGAAGAAAAGAAAAGAGAAAACATGAGTTGGCTTGATTTTGGAATTGTTTTTAAGAATAAAGAAATAACTTTTTTTTACTTCTCAATCTTATTCCAAATCTATTCTTGGGAACAAAAAATTTAACAAATGAATTTCTATTCAAATCTACTCTCGAGAGCGAAAAAAATAGAAATTTTCACTGTTTGGTAAGTTGCCCAACACACCCTAAGTTTTTGCGCATGTAAGTCATTCTCCCGATCCATCATCTAAGTAGTGGACATTGGGCTACATTAGGTTTGATGAGGTCCCTGTAACGTGTGTGTGCAAGCGTTCTATCTCCTCTCTTTTCCCTTCCTCGGTTTCATCACTGCTAAATTTTCTTTCTTTTTTCCCCCTATTATGCTCATCTACATCATTGTTAAAAGAGAATGAGAGTGTGTTGGGGCTTGGGCTTTAGAAAACATGGGCTCGGTTTTTGTTGGGCCCATCTATAACACTAAAAGCTCCATTGAATTTCAAAAATCTGCTCATATCCCTAATATTTATGGTATGAAAATTAGTTTGGGGTACATCTAGTATCTAGTGCAAATGTGTCGATTTAAAATTCTTGGCGATTTAACCCACATGTTATTTTTTCCCAATTGAGTCCTTGAATTTTATGGTTTCTTTTTTGCTTACATTGGTCCTTCGGCTAAATATGCAAACAAAATTGATGACATGGACTGCCATTCCCGCGGTGATTGCATTAATTAATGGTATTATGGCTTTTTTTTCCTCCATTACAAAGCCTGACACTATTGGGGTAATTGCAGATAATATGATAATCAGAATTTGTAAGTCCTTTTTCATGAAGATTTTGTAAATAATTACATATTTTTCACAGCGAACTGATCAAGAACATCAACCAAAAAGAACATTCAGGATCAAACTAAAAACACCCGCTTTCCAAGGAATCTTTATCCTTTTTCAGTGTTAAGGGTCCTCGGGCCCTTGCAAATAAGTCTTACTGAGTATCTTGTTCTCATTGAATTATTGAACTGCGTCCAGAAGAGCTGATTGATCAGTGGTTTATCATTTTTGCTTCGGCCAACTTGCCACCTGCAGGTGTTATTCTTTCATCCTTAACAGCAACGCTTAATTCGTTGAGACCCGAGCCGAGCGAAAGCAACTCGAGCTCGTGCAAAGCCTCATCAAACTTTCAGTTCAGCGTGCCTCGCACAGCAATTGTTCTAGCTACCCTTGGACCGTCCGGAGCAAAGTTCACCACCGCAACATGATTCTTTTTCTTTTCCCGGATTGAGAGCCAAAAGGATCAATCCACTTTTCTTCAACTAGTTCTTCGCGCGATTCGCTGGTCTGAACCTTCCACGTGGGAAACTGGTATTGTCGCCACTGAACTTAGGTCGTGTTCTCGTCGCTCGTCTTCGAAAATGGAAGCTCCCGCTCCCCCTGTGTAGTGATGAGTGCTATTACAGCCGACATGGACGGGCACTAGTACAGCCAACTTGGACAGAACAGGGAGGTGGACGTACCAAAAAAGAACTTCTGGTACGTACAAGCTAGAGGTGGAAAACTATTTCTACATAAAATGAAATGTTGATAAGACATCTCCACTACATGATGCAACAATATACATGGCATTGACTGATGAATGTTATGTCTTCCCTGATAGATAAAATTGAACCGACAATCACGGTAGCTAGACATGATCTAATTAGGTTTGTTTGGAGGTTTAAAGAACAGAGATACGTGTGTAGAATAGGTAAGCGACACTAATATTAACTCCTCATCCATCAAGAGCAAACAATCCGATATTTGAGCAACTCACCTTGACTTAGACTCGAATTTTACATAGCTCGTGAGGCGTTCTGATATTTACCTAGCTAAGTACAAACTTTGGACTTCTTCCTTAAAAAACAAAGAAAGCTGGTTGCATGCAAAATATCAATAAATGTGCGCAAGTCATTTCACATGAGAGCATCTCGTGGATACGATAGGATACTGATCGGGGAAATGCCGCCATCATGGCATAAGATGTCAAAGGAAATGCACTATTTAAACCGTGATGCGAGCCCATTCTATCCCTTTCACAGATTCTTCAACCACGCTGCTGGGGAAACAGTTGGCAACGCCAAGTTCAACGAGATGTTGATCCGAAACCTTGGAGGCTATGCGCGGTGCAACAAGTGGAGGACCTAAACACAGTGATCAACATTTTACAACTGTAGTCCAGTGTCATATTCCTCAGCACCCCAATCGCTGTCCAAAACAGCATGACAGCCATCAAGGCCCTCCAAGGACTGCCGCTTAGGACCCCATTTCACGATCCCTGCCGGTTCAGTCCTCGACGTGATCATGATCTCTGCCTTGGCCTCTCTCGCTTTGATCAATCGCTTTCGCTTCCCATTTCCGCTGTGGCAAAAGCTGACCAGTTACATCGTTTCCCAGAATTGGTGAAGGTCATCATCTTAGCGAGCCTGGGATGACTGTATCAGCAATAGTTGCATCACTTAGGCTAAAAAATGTCAACAGCTCCACAGGTGAAATGTCTACGCTGTGGCTATTTCCTCATCTGATTCTGGTACGTATGGATGAAGCGTTTCATCTTCCGCGACAAGTTTCTTTGTACTTCTGCTCCAGCGAACTTAGGAAGAGCGCAACTGCGATGGTCAAGGCGATCATTGGGGATTTTGTATTATTTGAGTACCGTGTTCGTTGATCTGGTCTGGAGCACCGGATGGTTGCCGAAGAATTTGAAACAATGGGAAGTCAGATTGCATGTATTGGTTGTGTGCTGGGGTAGGGATGGCTATTTGGATTTCGAATCTGGAATGACTGAAGTTGATGGTGAACAAAAATGATGTTCGAATGCGTTAGTCTGAGGATTAGTCTATGTATATTTCACGTCTAACTCAGAGAAATAGTGTCGTTTAGTTGTATTTTTCCTGCCTCTCACATTAGTATTTATCTTAAACAAATTCAAGACTAATAGAGGGAAAAAAAAAACCACATTTTCATTTCGCAGAAAGTTAATAATTTAAAAGAGATTTCTCTAACTTTGATCTTTTATTCTCTTAAGAAATGAGTTAATACAAAATGTTTCATCGTCAATAAAAAGTGTCAAAGCATAGATTCTTGTTAATAATGAACAGATTTTTCATATATTTTTCCAAACAGTGAAAATGATCAAAATGACAAAAAATATTCTGTAAATTAATAATTGTCCTGGAAAACAAATGGATAAACTACGATTCGTACACTGTGTGGACTAAAACATCTTGACATTAATCATGGGGATCAATTTGTGGGCTCATATTACTAATGATCAAAATGGGTTTGGTCCATATGATATGCAGATCATGCTATATTTCCTTGTATCTTTAAAAAGATTAGTGCAGTTTGTTGCTACCGCTAGTTTGGGGGCTTTGAAAGTAAATAAATTTGTCATATCAAAACCAAAGAACCCTAATCACGCCCAATTTTTTTCCTCAATGGTTTTGTTTATGAATGCTCTTAGAGAATTTATCGAGTTACAAGAAAAGTTTCTAATAAACAAGGCAGTTTCATTTTTTTTTTTTTATATATGTATTTGTTAGCCCATAAGAGTTTGAAAGTCTAGTCAAGAATGCATTTAAGATTCTTATTAACGCACAACAAAACATTTTGTAATTCACGCTAATAACCGGATATATTGTACAGTCGTCATGGGGTTTCCTCCAAAAGGAAAAAAAAATTGTCAATTGTATCAAAAGCCATATGTATATATACATATCGATCCATCTCTACCTCATGTTGTAGACTTCTGAGCTCTGGTTACAACCTAAATATCTTCCAGACTATCAAGTTATCAAACCATGATAGAAACGTAAGATCGATATCCTGTAGTGCCGATCCCTTCACATCTAACCAAAGTGTTTGCTTAATTACATGGTTATGGCGTGCCTTATAGGTTTGTAATCTCCATCCATCATATGGTTTAAGCTTCCAAAATGTTGATGAAATGACAAACAAATTTTTTGGCTGTAGTGCACCCTGATGTCATATTATGTTGTATTGTTCTACCTATTGCCTTTCTCCGTGTGAAAATACTACAGAAAATTCATGGAGGCGGGTCGACGCCCCTTTAGCCTGTTATTTTTAAATGAGTTCCATGTTGTGTCCCTCCTCTGGAGTGGGCGCCAAAGTCAAAGTCCAAATCATGATGTTGATTTGAAAGATGGACATTACAAAAACAGAAGGAAAATGCTGCACGACCTACTCTCTGCTCCACGGTGTGGTTTCTGCCTACGGACATCATCATTGGCGATGAGAAACATGATAACGCGCACTCCCATTCGGTTCATCCACGTGAACACATGACATATGTCTTTTCTCATGCACGCATAAGATGTCCTTAGTTAAACATGAATCACCTAGGCGAGGATTCGATTGACACAAGGATCGATATAAGTAAAAGAGCACTCAGTCGGAGCGATCGATTGAAATCAAGCTCAACTTCTTTTCTTAGTCAATAATTGAAGTAATAGAATAAGTCAGATCGATGCGCGTTGGTGAAGAGCATCAAACCATGTGAGATGCGACCAACATTACTTCAAGCTCCGAGCTTCAAACATTTTTCACCTTTGAGTGAAAATTTCCGCTTGAGAGGATAGAAGTGTAACGGCCACTATTCAAAAGGGACGATGTTCTATTTTGCATACTCACTAAGTTAAGAACACTCTTTTTTCAGGATGTAAATTAACATTGGAATAGATTTTTGATGGTTTTATATGAGATGGGCTTAAGGCCCGTCCGCCCAAGTTGGGCCCAAAAAGCCCGGTCCACGGGAATAGGGCCTGTGGATGGGGGAAGGTATAAAAGGGAGGAGAGAGAGAAAGATGACACCTCTTGGACAGAACAACGTACGTACGTTCCTTTTCCCGCGCTCTCTTTCTCTCAAAACGCTTAAGGTGACGCTCTACTCCCTTCAAGGCAAATTGACATCATCGGATCAGAATTTCTTCCTCGATCTTCGGCATTGGTGTTTAATCGTGGCTAACAAGGTACGCTCGAATCCGTGGTGTGCTTTAGGATCGGTGATACGTGATTTTCCCGGGCTTCGCTTCCGCATTCGATTTAGGGGTTCGATTTAGTGTCGAATCCGGTTTTCGGGGATCCGTTATTCCCAACATTGGTATCAGAGCCCTAGTTCACGTTTTCCTGACCTGTTTTTGATGTTTTTGATTGATTTTTCGCGAAAGAACTTCGGCCGTACCGATCGGGGCAAAAATCCCGACACCCGAGCGTTGTTCGGCCATTTTTCTGTGTTTTCGTAAGTCGAAATGGAATTTTGAAGGCAATGGGTGAAAGAGGACGTCGAGGCGAGTTCGGCGACATGTCGCGCGCCGCCGGGAGACACCGCATGCGCCCACACGCGTGGCCAGAAGGTGCTGCACGTGGGCGCGACGCGCCTGGAAGGGCAAAACCGGCGCGTGCTACCGTCACGGTAACCGCCGGGATGACGTCATCGGTGACGTCATCGCGGAGGACCGTTGGCCGGCCGGCGACCCGACCCGACCCGCGCGGAAGCCTGGCACGCACGCGGCACGTGCCGGATGACGTCTACGTGACGTCATCCCGCACGCACGGCACGTGCATTCGGTCAACTGCGAACCGGCGCGCGACCGGCGCGACCGGGTTCGACCATCCCGACCGGTCCAACCGGTCCGACCCGCGCGCCCGTTGACCCGACCCGTTGACCGACCGTTGACCGTTGACCCGAAAAAAAAATAAAAAAAATAAAAGGAATTTGTTTCTTTTTCATGTATGCCTATGTGGTTTATATGTAATCCATTATTTATTTTGCATTTGTTGCATGAATTTTGGAAAATTATGTATTTTCCCTTATATAAATTATGGATTATGGGTAATCTATTTTTAGTGCTGCATTTGTTGCAGGAACTATGATGCGTTATGCACGGATACCTGCAATCCCGAGAACGGACGAGGGAAATGCAAGAATTAAAAGGCTGATGTCAGATTTAGCTAATTATCGGTGGCATGACGGTGATTTAGTATCACATGTGGTCAAGGTCAATCGGATGATACAAGAAATCATATGGAATGGTTATCTAATACCGGATTTTGAGAAGGTACCGGCTTTGATGAACACTCTTCCACCTGAAAGTGTTAGGTCGGCTATGGGAGGTCAACGTGGTTCCGGATTATAGGAGGCTAATGGAAGCTTTTGTAAGAGAACACTATTAGATGGAGTTGGCCAAAACTTCAACCCTTAGAATGAGCGCCACATGGCGTAGAGTAAATGCGCCTTGGTGGCGACATGAAAGCTCTCCAAAAGTTTTTCCATGGTTGGCAAATGTGCCTTCAGTTTTCTCAGATGTTTTGACTGATAGATTAGAAGGGACATTCCCTAATTATTTCTTAGATTAATTATGAGATGTTTTATGGGTGTAAATATCTCTTTCCATGTTGATATTTCTTTGTATATATTGCTTAGTGTAATGTATAATTGTATTATGTGAAAGCATTGTTATTCTATTGGATGTTAGATATTGTTGCTTTCTGTTATTGCTGGTTGCTGTGGGTAATTAGCTATGGGTAGTTTTAGAAGTTTTTGTAGCTTCATAGAATTGATTTTGCATATGACAATCATATTAATGATAGTTTTAAGTTAGGATTTTTGGAGGATGATTGGAAACATAGTGACCTTTTGATTCTGAAGCCTTACTTGAAATTATTCATTAATATGATGGGTCTATGTAAAAGTGGATGCATAAATGATAGGCATTAATTGTTCGTGCATATATGTCTGATGTGTTCAGATCAATGCTTTCAGCAACTAAGAACGTAATTGCTGATATGAACGGCAACAATTGTGAAATATTGAATATGAAGATTCAATATGTCTGGAAAAGCAAGAAGCACTAGAAGCTCTTGACCATATTATGGAAGATCTTGAGGATGCCGTGCGCCACCTTGAGCTAGTAGAGGACTGCCTATCGGCATTTGAGTCGATAATAGATATTTGCAATGCCGGTTCTAGCTCAGAAAGGGCTTTGTGCTCTAAGCGCAAGCGTATTGATTCGTTCAATATGTGATAATGCAAATGATTAAGTCCTTGTTGCAAGAAATCAAGAGTTAATCAACACAAGAGAGGAAAACGTCCTCAAGTGAAGAAAATGTCAAGGGTGAGGTGTTACAATTGTGATAAGAGAGGTCACTATGCTCGCGACTGTCGTGAGCCAAAGAAGATAAACACCTCTTGCACATTTGAGAACTTTGCTTATGTGTCGAGTTCTGCATTATTGGCTGAATCCAATCCTTTGTGGATTGTAGATTCAGGAACGACAGACCATGTAAGGAAGGATAGAGGATCCTTCGTGAAATTCCGACGATACCAACTGGAACTATGTGGATTTATGTGGGAAATAGTTTCAGAGTTGAAGTTAAAGGGATTGGCACCTGCCAATTGAATATGCGTGGTGGACGCACCTTGTTCCAACATGATGTTCCATATGCTCCAGAGATTCGTCGAAATTTAATGTCTGTTTTGGTGTTGGTTAAGCTTGATTTTAGTGTGAACTTCCGTAATAGAGATGTAGATTTGTATTTGGATACAAATTACTATGGTTGTGGTCACTTTCTGGATGGTTTTATTGTACTATATGTTAACTGTAGTGATGTCAATATTTATTATTCCCTTGTTTCACGTCTTCTATTTCATATGATAGTGATGTGATTATGTGGCATGCTGGACTTGGTCATATAGGCCAACAACATATGAAAAGACTAGCCAAAGAGGGCTTGATGGGCAACATTGAAAAAGTCGATTTGTCCAGATGTGAGCATTGCCTAGTAGGGAAAACGACAAGGAAACCATTTGGAAAAGGTAAAAGAGCTGAATTTCCTCTGTATTTAATCCATTCTGACGTTTGTGGTTCAATGAATGTGAGAGGAAGGTATGGGGCTGTTTATTTCATCACTTTTATAGATAATTATACTCGATTTGGATATGTCTATTTGATTTCTCGTAAATCTGAAGCAATAAGTTGTTTCAAAAGGTTTATGACCTTGGTAGAAAATCAATTAGACAAGAAAATAAAAGTATTAAGATCCGATCGAGGTTGAGAATATTTATCTGATGAGTTCAGAAAATTATGTGATGAAAAAGGAATAGAAAAACAGTTGTCTATTCTATATACTCATCAACAATATGGTGTTGCGGAGAGAAGAAACAGAACCCTATTGGAAATGGTTAGGTCAATGATGGCGCATGCTAACTTACCTATTACTTTTTGGAGTGATGCGTTATTAACTGCTACCTATGTACTTAACTGGGTGCCTTCCAAATCAGTTACTTCCACTCCATATGAGTTATGGACAGGTAGAACACCGGACTTAAGTTTTCTTAGGCAATGGGGTTATGCTGCCTATACACATGAATCCTCTCACAAGTTTGGGAAATTAGGCCCCAAAGGAAATAAGAGTATTTTCATAAGATACTCCGAACACTCGAAAGGGTATGTGTTCATAGGTGAGCAGGAAAGTGGGAGTATAACTGATTTTGAATAACGGGATGTCACATTCTTAGTGGATGAATTTCCTAAGAAGGGCAAAATAGGGGAAGATTACTCCATATTTGAAACCTTAGATCAAGATAATGATATTAGTGGAATTCGTCCAAGTGGGAGTAATATGAGAAGTGATGAATTAAATTCAACTCATTCTCAATTACAACCACATGATGAGACAACATCATCATTATCTAATCCAAGTGGGAGCATAATGGGTAATGATGTGCTAAGTGTACAATCTCCCATACGGCGAACAAGTTGCCAAAGTATTCCCCGTCGACGTTTTGACATTGAAGGGGAAAACTTTTATGATTGCTCCACAAGATGAGGATGAGCCAAGAAATATTAATGAGGCTCTAAATTGCCCTAGTAAGGAAAAATAGATTAATGCAATGGAAGAGGAAATGGAGTCAATGAAATCAAACCAAGTCTGGAAACTGGTTGATCTTCCAAAAGGACGCAGAGCTATTGTGAACAAATGGGTTTTCAAAATAAAGCGAAAGGCTGATGGCTCGATAGAAAGGCATAAGGCTCGCCTTGTTGCGAAATGGTATAATCAACAGGAAGGAATTGATTATGAAGAAATATTTTCTCCTGTAGTGAGATTTACCTTAATTCGCATTAATTCTGGCAATAGTGGTTAATATGGATTTTGAGTTACATCAGATGGAAGTAAAGACTGCTTCCCTCAATAGAGAATTAGAGGAAAAAATATATGTGGAACAACCTGCTGGTTTCATAGTGAAAGGCCAAGAAGAAAATGTATGTCGACTTTGGGGGTCGATATATGGCCTTAAGCAGTCATTGAGACAATGGTGTATACGTTTTTCATAATGCCATAATGGCATATGACTTTACAATGATTGACGAGGATCATTGTGTATATATCAAAAGATCCAATGATCAATTTGTGATCATATCATTATATGTTGATGATATACTAATTGTCGGAAGTAATATGGAGTTATGTTAATGCTGTGAAGAATTGGTTATCTTCCAACTTTGAGATGAAAGACATTGGTGATGTTATATACATTCTTGGAGTTAAGATTTCAAGATTGTAAACCCATAGATACTCCTATTGCAAAAGGTGAAGGATTGAGCCATAGACTGTGTCCAAGGACTCCACAAGAGAAGGAACAAATGAAACATGTTCCTTATACTATTGCTGTTGGAAGCTTAATGTATACTATGATGTGTACAAGACATGACATATGTTTTTGCAATTGGAATGGTGAGTAGTTACCAATTCAATTCAGGTCAAGCACGTTGGAAAGCCGTTAAGAGAATACTGAGATATCTAAAGGGAATTGCTGATTAGATGCTCAGTTATTAAGGAAAGGATCTGCAACTCTAAGGCTATTCAGATGTTGATTGGGGAGGAGATTTAAATGAAAGGAAATCTACCTCTGGGTTTGTTTTCTTACCGAATAATGGCACCATATGTTGGAGCAGTAAGAAACAAAAGTGTATAGCCTTGTCCACGATGTAAGTTGAGTTCGTGACATTATCAGCAGCAGTATAAGAAGGTGTTTGGCTTAAGAGACTATTGGATCATTTAGATGTTATTGGAAGTGCTGCAGATTTGTTATTGGTTAACTGTGATAGCCAAGCAGTAAAAGCGTACGCCAAAGATCCAAAATATCATGGCAAAACCAAACACATAGATACCAAGTATAATTTTGTCAAGGATATGATTGCACGAAAAGATGTGAACATAGAGTACATACTACGCATAGAATGGTAGCAGATCTTATGACAAAACCGATACCTAGAGATATGTTTTGTGGCCATATGAAATCTCTAAGATTGCGTAGAGGCTGATGTACTGAATATTGTTATTTCCCTAAGTGTTCACATTTGATGAATTTATGTTTTCATCATTAATGCCTATGAATCTTTGTTTGATCTTTATGCATCTTAATGCTTAGTGCATTACTTTAAGTTGAGAAGTGTGTCGGACAGATATAAGATTAGCCCACTCACACGGGTAATCGCCTCTGTTTACTGTGTGATAAATAGATATGAGACTATTTTTAAGCTTATTATCTAGGTGATAATCGAGAGTTCAAGCTTAAAACACGTATGTCGCCTTAACTGGGTGTTAAGATGAGGACATAATTCTTACGATGTCCGAAAGTAAAATACCCCACATATTTTACTTTATCTGTCTAAAATACCAGATGTGAGTTCTGATGAATTTTGTGAATGAGTATATATGTGAACTCAAGTTAGACATTGGGTATGTCTGAACTATCATCTATACGGTATTGAAAGTGTAGACATACGCTCCATGGGAAAGGAGTTAAGACCGTAATACGTATTTCATGCTACGTATGCATGAGACGACCAATAAGAGTGGCAAAAAGTTTGATCTCAACTTTTATGACGTGTGAGACTCTTGAGGAAAAGTTCCTCAATATTTAGTCCCCTCATGACTCTTACTTATTCTCAAGATTTCTATTTAGTGTTTGCTATTTTAGGATGTTGCCAATGGTCATGAGTTTGATTCGATCTAATGGGACATTTCTAGAAAAGCAAGCTAAACTGAAATTGAGAGTTTGAAGGGAAGAGGAAGATCGATTTTGGAGAATCACATTGTAGTTTTGTCTTCACCGGTTAACCAATTATGACTGTCTTTGGGATAATCATAATTGTGAATACAATATATATATCATGTTTAAAAGAGATCAAAAGAGATATAAATGTGATCGATCGATCTAAGGTACTGCATACTAAATCTACTCAGGATGTGATGCCCATTATGAGTTGCTATATATTCCTAACAGATGTATAGCAACGAGCTCTCAAAGTATGCTGGTCGCACGGATTATTCACCGGTATGAATGTTGAAGAGAGGAAAAGAGGATTATGTTCGGCCCATCATGTTAAGTGAGAGTCTATGATGGATTTTTCTCTGATGGGGCTGAGTAGGGCCTGTCCGCCCATGTTGGTTTTGGACCACCACGTGCGAGTGGGAGATGATGGTTTTATATGAGATTGGCTTAAGGCCCGTACGCCCAAGTTGGGCCCAAAAAGCCCGGCCCACGGGGATAGGGCCCGTGGATGGGGGAAGGTATAAAAGGGAGGAGAGAGAGAGAGAGAGATGACACCTCTTGGACAGAATAACGTACGTACGTTCCTTTTCCCGCGCTCTCTTTCTCTCAAAACGCTTAAGACGACGCTTTACTCCCTTCAAGGCAAATTGACATCATCAGATCAGAATTTCTTCCTCGATCTTCGGCATTGGTGTTTAATTTGTGGCTAACAAGGTACCCTCGAATCCGTGGTGTGCTTTAGGATCGGTGATACGTGATTTTCCCGGGCTTTGCTTCCGCATTCGATTTAGGGGTTCGATTCAGTGTCGAATCCGGTTTTCGGGGATCCGTTATTCCCAACAATTTTATTCCATATTTCTTTTGGGGATTTCTTCACATAAACCCATTATTTTGGTAGTGCTCGAAGAACTGCTTGCATGTTCTTCATTTGTGTAGATCTTGCCATGTTCAGCAAGTCCATACACGATGTCGTTGTAATGCATAGACATCTCTTTGATCTCTTCATTTGGCTCCATTTTGAATGTCTCAAAATCACCAAGCAAGATGTTCAACTTCATTTCCCTTACTTCATTGATTCCTTCAAATGTAGCTTTGAAGCTGATTCCAATTTTCTTTAACTGTCATACAAAAGAAATATTCTTAAATTTCAAATAAAGACAATGCATAATATAATAAATACTCGGCATTAGTTTTTATTGCAAGTCTTCTCTAGATATAGTCCCTTGTAAGAGCAAGTGGAGCTGGTGGTTGTTCTTCTTTAACTGCTTGAACAAGAGATCTTGTTGATGTTGAAATTGTTGGTCCATGTTCGATCACTTAAACTATTTGCTTATTCATCACTATCATTACTTTGCCCACTTGCACTGCAAAGAACGAAGCACTCTCTCTCTCTCTCTTCTTTCCTATGCAATATTTTTTTCAAGGGACGAGAGAGCGATAGAGAGCGAGAGCGATAGCTTGGTCATGGTGGAAACCATGGAAGCCCCCTAAGGCAAAACCCTAAAGCGCGTTGATAACTGTGGACAGAGCAAAACTACGAATCTAACTTGAGTAGTGGGAATAGGATATTTAGACCTCGAGCATATGCAAGGATTGGAGGAAAATGAAAACCTAACTAGACGGAGATGATAGCTAGAGACAAACAGGTGGTCGGACACTGGAGATAACGGAGGACGAAATTACAAGAAAACCATCGCGAGGGAGTTTTTCTCGGTGGTTTTAGGATTGAAGTCACAGCAGAATGAGCCAGACAGAAAAATGAGGGTATAGGAAAGAAGAGTGCCACTTTTTTGCGGTGCAGGTGGGACCTTCTCCTGGCACATTGAATGAAAGGAGGTAGACATGCTAAGGTCAAATCTTTAACAGGTGGAGCTAAATATGACACTTATCGCTTATTGAGTGGACTAGTGTGCAAATGATGCGTCACTATTCTTGTACGCACTATTCTCTCGGGCATAAACTCATAGCAAACGCACAGTGTCTGGATGGGCTTTTGAGGTCACGTGGTTCGAATGTGGGATGTAGATTTTCCCATGGTGTGAACTATCCTCTCAGCAATAATACCTTTGCTCATGGTGGGAATAGCTGTTGACACCAATATGGGCACGCCATCTCCACTATAAGTAAACACAGAGCCCCTCCCATTACCAAACAAGTTCACTCAAGAGCTAAGGATGGAAAGGTCAGGCTCAAGCAAAGCCAAATGCGTCACAGACAACAACGGAGAGGCCGAACTAAAACTCTGCAACGCTGAGAGTAGACGACCCGGTTGGATTTCATTCCCATTCATCATAGGTCTCTCTCTCTCTCTCTTGACTAAAACTAGCTTTATTCGTATGAACGTCTGAAACGTGTCTGCCATGATGAACTAGGCTCGGCGGCCTTGTGGAGCATGGGTGGAACTGGATGGATGACGAACTTCATTGTGTACTTAATCAATGAGTTCAATGTGAACCAAATTGATGCAGCGCAGATTTACAACGTGATCAATGGCTGTGTCTCCCTCCTCCCGATCCTTGGCGCAGTCATAGCCGACTCCGTCATAGGATGCTTCTTGGTCGCCTCCATTTCTTCCTTCGTAGCCTCAATGGTATGATAGCATCCCAACCTCACAAGCTTGCTGTTGACGGCTTCTCTTTTAATTGCTAAATTAGACGGTGTTTGATAATAGTGGGCTAATTGCAAGTAATATAATACTTAAGAGTTTGTAGATTATCACATGGTTTTGATAGTGAACTGATCAAGAGCACTAAAAACGAAATGGATAAGAAAGGAATTCTCAGTAACTGTAACAACCAGCCTCCTAAGCAATCTTTGCTCATTTTCAACGTCGGAGACATTGATATAAGTGAAGAGCACATACCTCTAGGGATCTCTTGTAGAAAAGTCCTCCTAAAAATCTCGTCTCAGTGAATTATCAAAGTGGGTTTGCTCATTACTGATCAATAGCATTTTCTTTTGGCCAACTTGCCACTTGCAGGGTATAGTTCTTTTATCCTTAACAGCGACGCTTAATTCGTTGAGACCCGAGCCGTGTGGAAACAAATCAAGCTCATGCAAAGCCCCATCGTACCTCCAATTCTTTGTGCTCTACACAGGAGTAGTTCTAGCAACACTTGGAGCATCCGGAGTCAGGTTCACCATGGCAACATTTGGTGCGAACCAGTTTAAAAGCCACAAGGATCAATCGACTTTCTTCAACTGGTTCTTCTTTGCAGCATACGCCACTTACGCCCTAAGCAGCACGCTGATAGTGTATATTGAGGACAATGTGAGCTGGGCCTTGGGATTTTGGTTATCTGTTGCTGCGAACCTGATTGGGCTCGCTGTTTTCGTTGCGGGAAATCGGTATTATTGCCATGAGACCCCTCAGGGGAGTCCATTACTGAGCTTGGCTCGTGTTGTCGTTGCTAGCTTTAGGAAACGAAAGCTTCAGCTCCCTCTGAATACTGATGAGTTCTATTACGGCCAACATGAACGGAATAAGGAGGTGGACATACCGCCTAAAAAGAACTTCAGGTACCTACAAACAACAATGCGTAATTAATACTGTTCATACATAAATTGTTCACTGGCTTTTCGCCTAAACGACACAAGAATATACATGGCATTCATTGATGAATGTTTTATCTTTCCTAATAAATAGGACCAACAATCAAGATGCCTAGGCATAATTCATTTAGTTATTTTAGTGGTTAAGGAAAAAAGATGGGTGGGTAAATTTGGCACACGGCACCAGCTTGATTCTCCATCTATCAAGTGCCAACAATCTGAGATCTGAACCAGCCACCTAGGCTTCGACTCGAGCCAGCTAAGGTCGAACTTGGACTTCTTGGTCATTATATAAAAAACAAGAAGAAAGCTGGATATATAGAAATAGCCCAATAAACATGCACGTCCTTTTGTATAAGAACATCAAGCGATGCTCGTATGCTCGTTTTACTATCCTCATTCATTTGCGGATGCGAATGAATATTGATCAGTGAAACCAGGCTTTACAAGTAATTCAAATTAAAAGTGATGGGAGTCGATTCCTTTTCTCTTTCTCAGGTTCTTGAATCGTGCCGCTGTGAAAATTGATGGAGACACCAAGTCCGACAACTCAATTGCCGAACCTTGGAGGCTATGCTCAGTGCAACAAGTGGAGGACCTAAAATGTGTGACCAAAATGTTACCACTGTGGTCATCCGCCATCTTCTTGAGCACCCCAATCGCTATCCAAACCAGCATGACAGTCCTCCAAGCCCTAACCATGGATCGCCACTTAGGACCCCATTTTATGATCCCAGCCAGTTCATTACTTGTCATGATCATGATCTCCGCCTCGGTCTCTATTGCTTTGATTGATCGCTTTCGATCCACATTCCCTCTGTGGAAAAAGATTACTGGTTTGCCTCCAACGGTGTTTCTCAGGATTGGTGTAGGACATCTCCTGAGTGTGCTCAGCTTGATTGTAGCGGCACTAATCGAGTCATTCAGGCTAAGGAAAGCCCATCTCCAAAATGTCGACACTCCCACAGTCCCAATGTCTGCACTGTGGCTATCCCCTCAGTTGATTCTAGTCGGAATTGGAGAAGCATTCCATTTTCCAGGGCAAGTGTCGTTGTACTTCCGAGAATTCCCAGTGAACTTAAGCAACAGTGCCACTGCGATGGTCTCAGCGATCATTGGGATTTCGTTTTATTTGAGCACCGTGTTGGTCGATCTGGTTCGGAGGAGCACCGGGTGGTTGCCGGAGAACTTGAACAATGGGAGGTTGGATCGTATGTATTGGTTGCTTGCTGGAGCTGGGATGGTGAATTTTGGGTATTATCTCGTATGCGCAACGTTGTACAAGGGAAAAGACGAGAGTTCTAGTTCGAGTCTTCCGATGACTGATGATGCTGGTGAAAAATAATTGAGGTCCCGAATGCGTTTGTCCATGCATGCTTGGATTAGTCTACGCGTACTTCACGTGTACTTTGACAGAAAAGTGTTGTTAATTTGAATGCCCGCTTCTTAATTGAAGAACTTTTCAATAAAAGTACGTGTTCGTTCTATCTGATATATAAAATTAAAGCTGAAGCTGTGAGAGGATGTTCGCTTATTTGCCCATCACGTGACACTTGATTTTGTTTATGCGATTGTCATGTGACAAGACACTTAGATTAACTTTATAACGACACCCGCGTTGGCTTATCGATTTCTAATCTCCAAATTTTTTTGTCTCTTATTGATTTTAAATTTCAAAACATGAAAAAAGAAAGAAAATGTTTCAAATTTATTCTCCATATATAACATATTTGCCATTCGCAAACTTCTAATTTTATTGGTTAAAATGTAAAAAAAAAAAATACATAAAGAGAGAATTAACTGAGATTTAGCATAATTGAAAAGTTTAACACTGAATTAACTATCATATAATAAGTTTAGGACTCTCTAGATAATTTTTCCTATAGGAAAAGGATGGTGTGAAAGAGCTAATTGAGATTGATCTAAAGACACGACTTAATGAATACTTTTTGGGAATTAACAACAATGTCTCCCAGTTCTTCCTGAATGACTCTAAGCATTGAAAAACTTATTCTAAATAATCAAGCTAATAATCAAAGGCTAATTCATGCATGAATTTCGTGACAAATTTCTTATTGAAAAGGTGAATGGGATCTTCATGTGTCCCAATTCATTCACAGTATACTATATTATTCTAGTCACCAAATTAGTTGATATATGCACGAAATGAGCCATGGAATATCATATCAAGTCCCTCCCCGCCCCCCTCCCTCTTTCTTTGGTCATCATTTAATTTGAATACCAAAGTGTAATCGAATCCAATTTAGATGCCATTGTCTTATCTTCACGATAATGGTTCTAATCCATGTTCCTTGCGCATGCCTTTTGCTTGTACGGTATGTGAAAGTCGAGCATTTTGATGGGAGCATCGCAACTTCTGGCCAGCAGTGCAACGCCTCGAATAATATCTTTCACGAATCCTTAATTTCTTATCCATTCATTGCGAATTGAATCATCGAACAGTCGTCGTGAAGTGATATCTCTCCGCAGTACAACGTGTAAATGTTCAGCATGTTGATGTGGGAGCATCTCAACCAATAGATGAGCAACGCAATGCCTCTCTCTCGGAAATAATTGATTTCTCAACCGTTCATTATAAAGTAATGTCGCTCCGCGGTACACTTTGTAAAAGTTGAGCGTTTTGATGTGAGAGCGTATTAACCATTAGAACGGCAACGCATGTCTCGAATAATATCCCTCAGGAGTTATTTATTTATCGACCACTCATTGCACATGAAGTCCGACATTAATCATAAAATGTTTAAGCCGGTAAAAAATGATGATGTTGTATGTGTAATATCCAAGAGAGGACATGTCAGTGATTTAGTTAAAAGAAGAAAAACTGAGAAAATGGTGAAGTGGTTTTAATAACAAGCGAGAAAATTTCAACATCTGCACAAGTTGAGAATATGTCTCGAATTTGAATTTGTGAAGAAAGTCAAACTAAAGTAAGTTTTTGAGTTTGACTGGCTGATTAGAGTAGGTTTCCTAGAAGGGTTTCCTATTTTTGATCCAAATATTATAGTCATAAGAAGCAGGTCTTTTTCATGAATGTCATCCAAGAAATGGATCTTCAAACCAATAAATCCTATGATAAGATTTGTAGATTCATTTGTGAGAATGAAACCTTGTATCTATTTGGAATAATTCGATATTAGGGAATACTAAGGGTGTTTCAATGATTCAAGATATGATTATAATCTTTGTTACGTTGCTTGATTTGTAATGAAATCTGTGTTGCTTTACTTGTGAAGTAGGTTCCATCAACCGAACCACGTAAGGCCGGTATCTAATTTATTTCCTTATTCTATTCATTGAGTGTTGAGCATTTGTCTTTCGCTAGACTAGATATGAGAGTCAGGCTTGGTTGAGTTGAACAAAATAAAAGGCAACGGAAAAGGGAAAAGTGAAAATCAATGAATTTGTTGGGAAGGTTTTGGTTTTTTGGAAAACGTAGATTGAGCATTATCTGTATCAAAAGAATATGCACTTACCTCTATCTAGAGAGAAGGAGAGTCAATGAAGCAAGTTGATTAGGATTGGTTGGACAAACAAGCTTTGGCTGTTTTCTGACTAAAACTGGCTCAAAATGTCATGTTAAATATTATGAAAGAAATGACCACTGTGGGATTGATAAAAACATTGTCAAACATGTAAAAGAAGCCCTTTGCAATCAATAAGGTAAACTTAATATGAAATGTTGCACAAATGTAGGGAAAATTGTCCAAAAAGTCTTAAACCTATTACACTTTTGCCAATTCAATTATAAACCTTTTTAATTTTGCCAATTTAGTCTTAAACCTTTTTCACTCCTTGTTGATTCAGTCCATCCGGCCAATTTTGATCGAAAAATGCTGACATGGACATCGGTGGTGCCACGTAAGACTGCCGGTGCGACGTGAACAATTTTTAATAATATTTTAATATTTTTTGAATATTTTTTTTCTGTTTTTTTCTTTTCTTTTTGGCTTTTTTTTGTCTTTTCCGGTGGTCGGCCACCGGCCACAACCAGCCGGTAAGCCTCACCCGCCACAAGCGAGGCCCGGTCGGGCGAGGAGGAGCTCCGGCGAGGGGAGCCCTCGCCCAATCGCGACCCAGCAAGGGTTGCTTGGGCAAGGCCGACCCTCGCCCAGGCCAAGGCGAGGGCCGGCTTTGCCAGATCTAGCGAGGGGAGCCCTCGCCCAGCGAGCGTCGGCCTCGCCCAAACCAGATCTGGCGAGGTCGGCCCTCGTCCTTGGCCGAGCTCGGGCAAACTTGGAGTTGTTGGCCGAAGATGCAAGCCAGGTAAGACGAGAGGCGCGTCTTCCTCAGTGGAGAAGACGAAGACGATGGCGATGGCGGCGGCGGCGCTGATGCTGGAGGAGAGAGAGGTGATTTCATCAAGTTGGGTGGCGTTTGCCGACCAGGGGCGAGGGTGAGCCCCAGCAAGGGCTTCCCTCGCTTGGTGTTGCCGTCGCCCGGCCGACGCTCGACGAGGCTGCCCTGGCCTTGGTGAGGGTTCCCCTCGCCGGAGCTCCTCCTCGCCCGGCCAGGCCTCGCCTATGGCGGGCGAGGCTAGCTGGCTGGCTGTGGCCGGTGGCCGGCCGTCGCCTGTGGCCGATGGCCGACCACCGAAAAAAAAAAAAAAAGCCAAAAAGAAAAGAAAGAAAAGAAAAGAAAAGAAAGGGAAAAATAGAAAAAATAATAATAATAACAAAAATTCAAAAAAATTCAAAAAAATATTAAAATATTATTAAAAATTGTCCACGTCGGCAAGACCGGGCAGATTATGTGGCATCGCCGGTGTTCATATCAGCATTTTCTGGCCAAAATTGGCTGGATGGATTGAATTGGCAAGAAGTAAAAATGTTTAGGATTAAATTGGCAAAGTTAAAAGGTTTAGGACTAAATTGCCAAATGTGCATTAGGTTTAGGACTTTTTAGACAATTTTCCCCACAAATGTAAGTTAGATGTTGAGTATATTAATGAATTCAAAGGTATGTGCTTTGATTTTATTATCATCATTACCTAATAGTTGGAGCCCTAGTCTTATTGCTTTAAATAATACATATGAATCAAGAAGCTTAACATTTTATGAAGTTCAAAATTTGATTATGAGTGAAAAACATCCGCAGGATAGAACCGGGAGAATATGTGCCTATTGTTTTAGTGGCGAAGGTAGATGAGAAACTAGTATTTGTGTTAGCAAAAGTAGGGTAAACAAAGTAGTCGTAGTTAGTCTAGGGTATGTAGTGTTGTTAGTTAAAATTGTGGCAAGATGGACATCTCTGAAGGATTGTCTTAAGTTAAAGAATAATAAGGAAAAGAGAATTAGAGTTGAGTCACCAATGACATAGCTACAATAATTAATAGTGTGTCGAATGGTGATGGTCATTTTTCGTTTATGATTGAGAAGTCATCGTTTCACTGATAGGTTATGGATTTTAGCTATTTTCATGCTATACTAAATAGGTGCTAATTTACTATTTATCGATACCCAAAGAGTGGTAGAGTGTAGTTGGCCAACAATGCTAAGTATTAATGTTGTGGACATTGATGAAAATAGAATTAGAATGCATGATCGAAGACATTGATTAAGGTGGGATATCTTCGAGAATTGAAAAAGAATATGATTGCATAGACTATTTTGGATTTAGTTGATTGTTGGGATGCTTCAAAAAGGTGGAGTAAAAAAGGCTATTCAAGATGCTCGGTGTCAAGTAGTTTGCATTAGTTTCCATTAGAGAAGGTGAGATTCATGTACCTTTAAGCACAATCAATATAATATTCAGATTGCCCAAAAGCTATGATCGGTATTTGCAATGCACGCCCTCTGCCAAGAAATTACCACATATTCAAAAGCACTTTAGAGACCATGTTGTCAATAATGGTCTAGCGAACGAAATGAACGGCTATCTCATTGCTACTGCTTTGTAAAACTGCAATAGGTTTAGTCCCTATTCTCTAGAGATAGAAGGTACTTGTGCACTAAAAAAATTAATCCAATTCAAGCATTTACGACTTCAATTTCATTCAAACTTCATCACTTGAGATTTATTTGCGGGCACAAGTGCAAAAAAGTTGTAAAGACATTGGTGCGTCGGATAAAGGTTGAAGAAAATCAAATGACACAAAACAAAGAGCTCTGAAAATCAAGTCGTTATTCATAGCACTACAACCTGTAAAACTCTAATCCTAATAAATAGAAAAATTCTAATAAATAAGAAATTAAAAAAAAAAAACCAGCTCCCTAACAATGTGGGAGATAAGATATGGGGAGAAAACTACTAAAACAACTCAAATTTAAAAGGGCAATCAACCATTCTCTTCCGCATCAGAATTTCTATTATGTGCAGACTGTCAATAGTTCTCACAAGTCAATAGTTCTCACAAGCATCCTGCTGATAATTACTAGTATTGCAATTAATTGAAATAAAATTGCTTATTTTTCTCAAACTCCAAGCTAGCTTCAGAGTAAAAGTTACAATTCTGAAGTCGAGGGGATTCAAACACCAAAATTGGTATGGTACAATAACTCCATGGTTTCCTCTTTACAAGTGAGTCAAAGAAAAATTGTAGCAAAAGATAAATGAAATAGACTTCCTCCAAGTGACCCTTACATATACTGACAGATTGAAAAAAACTGAGATTGTCTTCCCCAAATGTATAACGTATTATGCACTATGTTATAAAACCCAAAGGAAAGTGCATTAGAAGTCCTAAAACTTATCATGAAAATGTAATTTAGTCCTAAAACTTTTAAAAAGTGCAATTAAGTTCTAAAACCTATCATGAAAGTTCAATCAAGTCCTAAAACTTTCAAAATGTGCAATAAAATTCTAAAACTTGTCTCGAAAATGCAACCGAATCCTAAAATTTTCAAAAAGTGCAATCAATGGAATGACTTATATTGAACCACTTTGACAAGTTTTAGGACTTAATTGCAATTTTTTGAAAGTTTTAGAACTAATTGTACTTTGTGACAAGTTTTAGGACTTAATTACAATTTTTGAAAGTTTTAGGACTTAATTGCATTTTCATGACAAATTTTAGAACTTCCAATGCACTTATCCTAAACCCAAAAAGCACCTCGGGGATATCGTTATTTTTCAGTGCATTCTCCGCTTCTCATTTTATTAATTAATATCCTTCCTCTTTACATATCCTAAGTCTCAAAATTGGGATAATAGGTTTATGATTACTCGTCATCATCGATTAACAATGCAAAGGAGAAAAGTTTGAAATTGTAACCATCACCATGGTAGAACTTATTTTGGGAATTCTACCTAATGAAGATGTAGGGCATGAAGGAAGGCGCTCGGGGTCTCCATCATTAGAAGAATGAAGGCAATTGCAAAAACAAAAACGATGAGACCCACCAAACGAATGATCCCATTATCATACCTGCAATAACCAAAACCATAATTACTTCATCGCTCATCATCATATAAGTGGTAGTCCGCTACCAAAAAGATGAAAAAGAAGAGAAAGAAATGGGTAACCTACTTCATTGTATGACCCTTTATGAACCTATATGCATTCAAACACGATGACCAGGTTTATGGACATACAAGTAGATGTGCATGTGATAAACTAACAATGAGACCATGGAGGGTTAGAAAATCTTGGACCGTGCCCAGCCTTTAACAGCCTTTTTACTTTAATGGGTCGGGCCAACCTAAGCACAATTGATGTCGGTCCTATTTTTCTGAACTATTTGGTCATTTGATTCGTTTTCATCATTTAGTTTTGGGACCAAAGGGCTTTCTAGGACTGATGGCCAATATAAAAAAGATTGATGCCCAGAGAGATCGTTGGATATGAAAAGAAGTAATTATTTACACGAAAAAAAGTACTAGTTGATCATAAAAAGTTATGATAGTTATGATAAAAGGCTTATTTCCTAATAAATGTGTTGTTCAATTGTATGTAAATAAGATTAAATCACCCATTATTCTTAACTTCTTTTTTTCTTCATAACTCTCTTCTTTACAATATTCTATCTTCTTTTATTTTCTCACACAAATTTGACAATACATTTAAAGTGAAATTCCAATAGAAAAATTAAGTAATTGTAAAACTCAATTTTCTGTGGTTTTGGTATATTTCTCGAAAGTATATTTGTTTTGAACCCGGCAGTAACAATACTTGGAGCAAATAATACCTTAAGAATAACGATTGTCATCACACATTAAATGATCAAAAAACTATAAACTATTGCTCATATCTTCATCAATAGTCAAATATTCTCAAACCCACAACCACGGAAACTCAAGAATGAGGAGGGACCATTGTTATCTCTAACAAGTTCGCCAGCAACACCCTTCCAAGATTACCCATAACAATTCCTATTCAATTAGAGATTACCAGGAGGAGGAGGGATTCATTTGGAGCCATTTATTCACTTGCTCTTTATTTGACCCAATTTTGAGTTGTTTACCCAAAATTCTCTTAAGGATAACACCTCCTAGCAACATTGCTGGTATTCATCTTAGGAAAGAAGTTTCAAAACTTCGCTCCTTGAAAATATGCCAAAGGAAAGACGGCTCTTACTATTGGATTCGTGAGACAAAGTGATGTCCTTTTCTTGTAGATTGGTATGGTTCTAGACTTTGAGGGGCTAGGATAAAGACCACAAAAAAAGACAAGCTTTCAATTCGGCTTGGCAAAACAGCGATATTTCGCTCCTTCATTCTTCTTGGGTTGACCCGCCTCCTAGTAATGCCATGGTTGATCTCTCATTTTTGTTTAGCGTAGCCCCATAGCAAGCCCTTACTGATTTATCAAGGCAACTGAAGACTTTGGAGGGAAGTTGAGTGCATTTCATACAGTAATTAGAAACAAACTCCGTGACTGAAGAAACCAATGTAGAACGCGCAACATTTCTTGCTTTTTGAGAGATGGAAAAATCAAAATACTTGCCAACTAACCTAGTCACACGAAAACCAGTAATGGATGCCATAAACAAATAGTATTCTTTATCTAAATTATGCAAAAATTATGTATCGATTGTTCATAAAATGAACTTAGACTATGTTTGGTAGCAAGGATAAAAGTCAGGATAGAATAAATTTTATCGTCTTTCATGTCTCATTGTTGTCCAAGATAGAATAAATCCAAACATAAGAGACTTATTACCAAGATAAAATAATCTCATGTGAAGGTGCAATAAAGGTGGATATAATATGTCTACACTCGTCATTCTTCTCTGCCCCCTATTCTGGCTGCCTGCACCACTGCCTATAACCTCCAACCAAGCTTCCTTTCATTGCCACCAACGAAGCTCACGAGCTCGACTCTTTCTCGACAACGAAGGAGTTCCATGACCCAATTTAGAGCTCTAGTAGTCGTCCCCCTTTGTCATCATCCCTCTCCATGGAAAGATCTAGAACAATGGTTGTCATCTCCCTTTGTCTCATGCGCCTTCATAGCATGAGTAGCCGTATCATCATCTGTCGCACATTCATCCGTAAGCCTCAACAATAGGGGGTAACCGGGCTAGTGGTTGTTGAAGATTGCATGCCAACGATGAGATAGAGGAGGGTTCGATGGTTGTTGAACATTTTAAATGATGGTGATACTCGAGTAGCTTGGATGTTCACGAAGGTTCAAAGATATGAGTAGTCGACACTCGACCTATCATGGACAGAGAGGAGAAGGAGGTGAAGGGCGGAGAGAAGAGTGAGGTGGGATTACTGGGGGCTAAAATCATTGTGCCAGTAGGTTGCCGGCAGCGAGAGACATTATGCCAACTTTAAATCCATCTAAAAGGTCGGATTGTATTCACTAAATATCACCTAAGATCTTAAAAATCCCATTTTATACCATTCAATTTATAGCCTATTCAACTTTGGTCTCGTTTGGTTTAGCATTTGGCAGCATTTGGGAAAAGCCTTTAGCCAAATGCAAGGGCTTTTAGCCCGAAAATGCAAGACTGTTTGATAAACTATAACTGAAAAGTGCTTTAGGGAAATGTAAGACTCTTTAGTAAACATATATTTGAAAAGCCATTTGGTGTAATCAAATTAAGTTTTTTAGTTTTGGTATTTTTAAAATTGCAAAAAAGAAATAATGACTATAACATTTTACATTTTCACGTTGAGAGCAATGTAAAAGATACATATTAGTAAATTTATTTAAAATTATATTAAAAGAATTTGATTATAGATTAGATGCAAAACTCAACTTTTGGCCTAAAGCTCTTTTAGGTTTATTTTCAACTTTGAATTTTTTTTAATTATTGTAATATTAATCATCTTTGTTAATTAATTATCATTTTAGTGTATTTATAAAAAGTTGGGTTATTGATTGTCAGAAGAAAAAAATGATACGGAAAAAAAAGGTGAACTTATTCAATGGATGGTGAAGCAACCAATTGTGGATTCTAATTTTTTTGAGTAAGCACTGCTTATAAAAAGAGAGGTTCTCATTAAGAAAAATAAAAACCAAGTTCCTCATACAAATTTGACTAGAAAGAGAGTCATTTCATGATAGTAAATATGGTCATATATGTCCCGAAAAAAGAAATACATTATACTTAGTATTACAAACCTCTACGGCTTTGTAAACTCATGGCTATTTCATCACGTGCCATGTCTGGAGATGCATACAAATTTGAAGCATTCACCCTCTCATTTGCATCATTATGGTCAACTGAATATCTGTAATTTGGATCAAATTCTGCTTGTTCAAAATCCGTATCAGTCACATTATTTTTTCGTATATAATTGTGCAAAGTCGTTGCCCCTACTACAATCTACATTGGCTTTTCATATGGATAACTTGACATATGAGTTAAAATCCCTCACTTCTATTTTAGCACACCAAAGGCTCGCTCAATTGTCGAGCATAGCAAGGAATTGGCATGGTTGAACACTTCTCGATATCACGTAGGTGAAGGACATTCTCAAAACTCTGGCAAATTATATCTAACTTCTTTATATGGCCCCAAATAACTAATCGGATTTGGATATCCAGCATCTACTGAGTAATATTTACCTATATAAATATATTGTAAATTTAATTAACATATGCCAATTAGATATATGGATGTATCTAAACCATTAAATAACATACTTGGAGGAGGATGGACATACGTAGGTACAATCGCTGAGTTTGTCACATCTTCCTATAGTTTCATAAAAGATATGGATATCATGAGTTTGTTCCTCCCAACTGGCCCAAACATAGACAAATTCCATATTAAAATTACATATGACTAACACGTTTTGAGTTGTTGTTCCTTTTTGACCAATAAAACGAATTTGATCATACGTAGGTACAATCGCTGGAAAATGTGTACCGCAATAGCTCCAATGTAATCCTTAAAACATGGATAAAATCGTCGATCTTTTTTTATCTTCTTTGGAACTAATCTATATTGTCGATCAATTGGTTGGATTAAATCTTTTCTCATATCACATACTTTATCTAAAACTAAGCTAAAGTGTCTACTTATGGTTTCCCCGGAGCATTAAAAACGCTCTTGTGCTAACTTATTATCTATACCATGTCCTAGAATATGAAGAAACATACCAACCATTTCTCTAACATCAGTATTCCTAGATTTTCGAAGGCCATAACGTGTTATTAAATTATGCGTTAAATTGTTAAATACAAGAAAAAAAATTGTTAAATACAATCTTATGCATTCTAAACATATTGTAGCACCTTATCAGATTAGCATCTTCACCAATCAACTCTTTTAACCATACATAACCTGTATATGTTGAGGTCATGATTAATCGCTTGATAAAGAATTGCAGCTTGAGCAACTAAGACAAGATGTCATAATTCATTTTCCTCTTACTCATGATTTTCCCTTGTATGTGAATCATCTATAACTGCTTCAAGTAACAAAAATATAAAGAGAAACAATGTATTAACCATCGCATACATGCAAACTATCACATTAAGAGAACACAAAATGAAAACAATTCTAACATCAAACATTAATTGAGATTAGGTTTACAAGGACTGCAAATAAAAATCCATAGATAAAAACAAAGTATTTTGACTAAGCTTCAAACATGAAGACAATAAGATGTTAACATCCGATCTATGAAGACTTGATTCTCTTCTCAACTCATATTTGTGATACTTTACTTTCTTTGCATCATCCTTTAAGCTCATGAAAACTTGCCTATTATCTATCTTTTCCTTTAAATGAGAAATTGCAAAAAAGTACAAGTTTTCGTTTTTCACAATCTTAGGTATGGAATCTAATATCTCTATGAGGTCCTCATAAGGATCGACTAAATTGGTTGCTTTAGATGCAGCACTGATAGTGCTCCTACTCTCAACAACTATAAGCAGTCTATTAATTTGTGTTCCGAGCTCCTCTCTAGTGCTCAATTTATTATCTTTCTTTGCTTGAGCTTGCATCTTTGAAGTCTACGCGGCTCTTTTACGAATTTGAGTTCTAGTTGGTTCAACAACGATTTCATCCACATGATTCTCCAAGTTTTCATCAGTAGACCCTACACGATCATCGATACCAGGTTGTGTGACCTCTGCATCATTATCAATACATAAACATTGTGCAGGATTCCATGCGATTCCTCCAATAGCAATTGTATCTCTAAACATCATATCTAACTTTACTTCACAATCAGAATGCATGTCTTTCATCCTAAAAGCCTTAAACTTTGGATTAGCTTGTTATAATGAAGCATTTGCATAAGTTGTATCATTAAATGTTAGCTTAACACGAAAGTAAAAAAAGAAGTAAAGAAAACATGAATTTTACTCTCCCACCATTCGTCACTCGCATCGATGGTTTTCTTCTTTGAATCCCATCTTAATCCAGTTGCATTGTAAAGTAATAATTTCCATCTTTTCCATTCTTCCTTAAGGTTATCTCACTTACTCTTCATTTGTTCGATGCACAATTTACAAAAGGTTTTTACATTTTCCAAGCTCCAAAATGCATTTTTCTTTAATGAACTCATCTACTAGTAAAGTGACATGAACAAATTTAAAAGACACAAACAAACAAAATCAACCATGAATCAATCCGAATGAAGAATATAAACAAACAAGTGTACTCCGTCAATTCACATTTGACAATTTGAGAATAGCACACAAAAATAGGAAGACGAACCCTAACCTATTCACAATAATTACTAAACGTTTGATCTCTATTGTAGCTTCTTAATAGAACTATCTCATCTCAAAAGGGTCATAAACATACATGAAACCTGACCTATTTATAATAATTCAACGAAAACCCCTTCAAAGATTAACGAGTTTCTGCACAACTACTTCACTATCGGCCAGAGATAGAGAGAAATTCATCAACAGGCAATGACTTATTCAAAGCCCCACAAAAGAAAAATGACTAAACCGAACCTCATCCATTGCAATTACTTAACTCCCACAACACAAACCATCACACCCACCATGGCATTTCGACAAAGTTCATTCTTTACACTTTCTGACCTTAAAAATCAATCATCAGGAATAAAAAATTCAACATCCCCAAGGCAAAATCACAACCTTAATGCGTACAAGAGAGAAAGCATTCACGGATACAAATGCAATCCAAAAATAGAGAAACCCAAGAAAAGATACCTTGAAGAACCATGCAGAGAATGGATCTGATGAGGGGCGAGAAAGGGTCAAGAGGGTAGAAGATCCAGAACTTGAATTCACTTGCTTGTCGTAGGTCCAAAAGGTAGAAGATCCAAAACTCGGATTCGCTCGCTCGTTGCGACAAACTTCGACCTTTATCAGGTCTTCATCAAACGAAATTCTTCCCTCCCAAGAGTTGCAGGGATGTTCTACCTACGCAAGAGCGAAAGGGAAGGATTTGAGAAAAGTAGCACATTAATTGTTGCTACATACTTTTTGCCTGATTGAGTTGAGAGCATAAAGTACCACTAAAGACGAACCCTTCTCACCCAAGACTAAAGTTGTCGAGCGAATTGCAAGAGAGAGAAAGAGAGACGAAGAAGAGAGATTGGCCGTCGCATGATGGAGTTGAGAGCAAAACAAAGGAAAGCGTTCCAAAGAGAGAGAGAGTTAGGGTTTTATTTTGTAAATGGGTAAAATTGGACTTTTCATAATATTTTGAGGGTAAAATAGGCAACTAGCCAAAATTCATTAATTGAGAGGAGTAGCATCCCGGAATTACTAAATGCTCAAAGCAGGTCTCCACCTACTTTGGGTTTTCAGCATTTCAAAGGCAAATATTTGGCCAATGAGGCCTCAGAATGCTGAACCAAACACCTATTATTTTTCCCAAGAGGCTTTGGGGGACTCAAACCCCTTGTGAATACTGAACCAAACAAGGCTTTTATCCTATATGATAAAAAAGTCTAGACGACCAAACACAATTTTAGGTTTTATTTATGTTCGAATTGATGTCAAGCTTGCCATTGGTGGAATTCAAATATTGAAAATTTGACGTGACTTCCACGTGGAATATTGAGTTATCTACCAAGTGTCACTTCCTATGCTTAAATTCCAAGTACGACAAGCTCAAGGCCTAATTGTAGCTTTTTTAAAACTCGAAATCCTTAGTTGAGCAAAATAACATCTTAAGTTCTCAATTGACCAAAGGCCAAAACCTGTAAGTCATGTTTATGTACTTACTCCGAGAGATGGGCAATACTTATTCTCCAATAAGAGTGGTTGTGACAATGTTTACATGGATCTGGATGATGTGTAGCTCAAAATAAAATTGCAAATAGAAACTCCTTGGATGGTGAGTACTAGTGTGATAATTGACACAATTGTGATGCTTGTAGCCAAGTGGAGCCTGTAAAGCCATTGGTTGTTGTAGCTATTGAGTTTGATAAAGTTGGTGTTCGATTTCCTAATAGTTATGTAGGCAACATTGGTTTTGCTTTATCTAAGATAAAGGAGATTGTGTCTAAGATGTGAAGCAGCTTAAGATGCAGGTTGAGTTGGTGTCCTAATAAAATCCATGGTCACGGTGAAAATCAAAAGTGGCTTGGATTTGGATTTGTGGCAATTGAGGAGCCCTTGAAGAGATATGAGAGAGTAGTAGCCGAGTTTAATTCCAATATGGTAATAGTGTTGGCTAATAAATAGAGCCAAGGTGAAGATTTAATAGAACATATTTTGAGTTTAAGCCTGTTTAGTCCGGACCCAAATCAAGCGTGCATAAGCTCGGCCACATGAATGTGCAAAGCCCTTCTTTTATTTGGTCGGAGAAGATGCAAACCCCATGATGTGTGGCAAAGTATGGGACTTGACTGGAAAGAGACTGAAAATGGAAGTCCAGGCCTAACTGGGACTCTGTAACAGGTGCAAGTAGGTGGGAAGACAAGAAAAATGATCATTTTTATATTAAAGTTGGCCCGATTGATCAGAGGTTTTTTGCATGGGTTTATATAATTATGCTTTCTTCTTTTGTCTCGCATTGTTTTTCTATTGGAGTGGGACTTTTACTTGTGATATCTTGCGAGCAGAAGTTGTTGGTGCCGCATCCATGGTGCGACTATCTTGTGGGTTACATTGTGAATAATTAGTGTTTGAAATCAAGTAATCTTGTGATAAGATTAGTGAATATCTTCTTGGTAGTAATAATTTTGCTTGAAATTGCGTGAGACTAAAAATTGTGAAACTCTTGGGTGTAAATTCTGACAAACTAAAGCACCATGGAGGCTAAAAAATACATATAGTATTTGAGTAACTCGTATATGGTTGTACTTTCTAGTAAACCATTTTTATAGTGAAATTTCATGCTATTCTCCCGAGTTAGTTATACTGATCGAACCACGTAAATTTATTGTTCAATTCTTTCATTCTTCTATTCATTTATTGTGGTTGACCGCTTGTTCCGTTTGATTCACCAAAATTTGTTGTTGACCCAAATAGTAAAAAATCCTTCACCAAAACATTGACTTTTGGTTTTCTTGAAATGGGTTCAATGGTGGCTTTGGATAGAGAAAATGAGAGAGAATGACACTAAAAATACCAAAAGTTGTGTATTGTGATCACTTTCATGTCACAATTTTTTTTTTGAGATTACTAAAGTAGCTTTTTTTTTTAAAAGAAAAAAAATGATCACTTAAGTGTCAATTCCAATCTAAGTCGTCAAAAATCCAATGTAACCATATTTTATTAATTTTTTAGTCTACATAGCTCATCGACGTGCGTAATCAACATATAACCCTCAAGTGATATCGTGTTGATAAATTGACGAGTGATTATTTAAGTGTCAAAAATTGTAAATATGAATCATTTGAGTGTCAATTATTATTAAAAGTGATTACTTAAGTGACAATCGTTATTAAAAAATGATTACTTCAGTGCTAATTTGGACATCCACGTGGACTAGAATTTTTTTTTTTATATAATATGTTGTTATATTGAAATTTTAATGATAAATATCACGTAATCAATTTGACCGAAATTTCTTGCCAAAGGCACTTAAGTAATTATTTTTTCTTCAATTTGGCACTTAAGTAAGTCAACGAAAACTTTTAGCACTAAAGTAAGTATATAGTCATTCCAATTAATTTTCACCAAAAATCATTGATGTTGTGAACAAATCATCGCTAGCCATCCTACGTAGTGTATCATCATGTCAGCAATTTTAAGTAAAAATTGATTAAAAGGATTATAATAGAATTTCTCACAAATGTTTATAACTAAATTGTGAAAAATTGAAAAATTTAAGTATGAATTGGAATTTTGACATTAAGTTTGGAATTGATTGGACAAGTTGCCCTCCTTAATGATGATTAGCCCCTTGAAATAATCCTCAGTGGAATATCATTAAACCACGACTCTGCATCTCAGTGGAATATAATTCAACCACGACACTACACCAACAATAACATTGTACAATCACTATTAAAAAAGACGGGATATATCAGCCACAATCACAATTGCTACCATCTAGACTGCACCAAAAGCTGAACAAGTCATTAACCAGGGAAATCATATTAAGGGTATTTTGAGATTTCAACTTCACTTCGTATTTTCACTCCATTGCATCGTTCATTTGTTAAAAGGAAATCATCACCACAATAGCGATTATAATATTGGTAAATCATGACGCATACTTTTTTGCCCATAAGCCTATTGTCTTAAAGATATATGCTTAATAACGATTACCCGGTGAGCCCCTTGGCATGGTCGTTGGGGCGCACTCTCCAATGCTCAAGTCCAGCATTTGGTTAATAATAATGACCGCATGGTAATTGTGCGTTTAGTACGACTTTGCCAGAGTTTCCACGACTCTGAAATGGGGTGCTTTGACCATTTGAGGCGTTTCAGTCAAAATCTTACGGCAATAGCATCCTTGAAGCCGAAGTACTTTCAAAGCACATTGCAGATAAGCTGCCTCTAGTAGCTTTTACATGCTGTAGTTTTTGAAATTTTTATAGATTTTTTTATGAGGACAGTAACACCCAAAAAAAAAATGTTTATTTACAAAAGTAAAGAATAAATAATTAACGATAATAGTGATACTGATGATAATCATAGTTTTATTATTATTGTTAGTCATTTGAAGTTTTCATTAATATTTTTCCCTAGAAGGAAAGTAATAGCAACTTTTCTAGAAATTTGAATTAATAATAATTAATAACATTACTTTGTTATCTTTGCAATAGCAGTAATAACAATAATAACATAATTAAAATGGTAATGGTAAAAGAGATAAGTGTACTGAAACCCTAAAATTTATTTCGAAAATGCAATTATATGCTAAAATTTTCAATTGTGTAATTAGGTACCGAAACTTGTCCTATTTGTGCAATTAAGTGTTTTCATTAGTTTGTCTAGTTCAAGTGACAGAAAGTGCTCATCTTTACTACGTGGCCATGATGGTAATGAAGAGTGCAACAATGGCAAAGAAAATGCTATTTTGCTTCTAACTTTAATAAAATTAGATTAAAAAGTTCAAGGATAAGGCTGAAAAGCAACCGAAAAAAAAAGCTTGAGGGGACTTAAGGGTTAAGCAGGTAGTAGCGTGCTTTGCCGACGGGGTCATCGGTGTCGATGAATTTAGATGAAGCTAATGGCAAAAGTTGATTGCACCATTTTGATAATTTTTAAAAATTTTGATTGAACAAATTTAAAATTTGATCCCATTTTCTGAACAAGTTTTAGGATTTCAATTTACACGTGCCCCTGATAATAGCCCCACAACAATCCCAGAAACGTAATGTCCTTCGATACAAAATGGCATAACCATAACACAGTTATAGTTGTACCAAAAAGATTCTGAAAGTTGCTTAGTGAGATAAGCACGTATACAATAATGAGAGTTCACACCTATCTTGGACCATCCCAAGAGGCTCAGTGTGTCCTTTTCCCATACTTCTAGATGTTGCTTACGGCGGCTCCAGTCATCGGCTCGGATCTTTCGGTATCTAGTGAGGCCACTTGTTGTTTTGACAGGGATTCATAGAGTCATGCCTTCTTAGTCGGATAAAAAATGATTAATTGATTGATTGGTTGTCGCTGTCGTTATTGGTGTAATAGTATATAGCAGTTGCAGTGATGTAGTAATGCCTTTCATTTTCAGGACTTTCTCCAGTTGAAGTAAAGAGAAGGGATCTTCACGTGTAAGATGATAAAAACAGCTGTTGACACCAATATGGGCATCTCCACTATAAGTAAATACACGGGCTCTTCAATTACCCAACAAGTAGACTCAAAGAGTTAGAGATGGAAAGCTCAGCCTCCAGCAAAGCAAAATGCATCACAGGCAACATCGGAGAGGCCGAGCTAAAACTCTGCGATACTGAGAGTAAACGAGCTGGTTGGAATACATTCCCATTCATCATAGGTCTCTCTCTCTCTCTCTCTCTCTCTCTCTCTCTCTCTCTCTCTCTCTGAGTAAAACGAGTTTCATACGGGTGAACGTCCTAATCGTGTTTGCCGTGATGAACAGGCGCGATGGCCTTGTTGATGTTGGCGGGAACTGGATGGATGGCAAACTTGATTGTGTATTTGATCCAAGAGTTCCACATGAACCGAATCGATGCGGCACAGACCTACAACGTGGTCAACGGCTGCTTCTGTCTCCTCCCGATCCTCGGTGCTATCATAGCTGACTCCTTCCTCGGATGCTACTTAGTCGCTTCCATTTCTTCCTTCATAGCCTCAATGGTTTGATAACATCTCAACCTCACAATCTTGCTGTTCACAGCCTCTTTTGATTGCCGAATTATACTGTCTTTGATAATAATCAGCTAATTGCAAGTAATATAATGCTCAAGAATTCTCACGTTATTGCATCATTTTCATGATGAACTACCTAGAACGTTAAAACAGAAAAGAATATAAAGAAATTCTCAGTAACATTATATGACAACCTCTTTTGCAAAGGAATCTTTATTCTTTTTAATGTTGGAAACATTGAGATTAGTGAAGAGCACACATCTCTTGGCCTCTCTTGCAGATATGTCTTACTGAGAATCTTGTCTCTAATGAGTTTCTTAAAATGGGTTTTCTCACAACCGACTGATCGATAGCATTTCTTTTTTGACCAACTGGCCGCTTGCAGGGTATAGCTCTTGTATCCTTAACGGCAACGCTTAATTCGTTGAGACCTAAGCTGTGCGAAAACAACAAATCAAGCTCATGCAAAGCCCCATCGAACCTTCAATTCGCTGTGCTTTACGCAGGGATAGCTCTAGCAACACTCGGAGTGTCCGGAGTGAGGTTCACCATAGCAACATTCGGGGCGAACCAGTTCGACAGCCAAAAGGATCAATCAACTTTCTTCAACTGGTTCTTCTTTGCACAATATGCCGGTTCTGTCCTAAGCGGTACGCTGATCGTGTACATCGAGGACAGTGTGAGTTGGTCCCTGGGATTTTGGTTATGTTTTGCTGGGAACCTCATTGGGCTCGTGCTGTTCATCGCGGGAAATCGATATTATCGCCACGAGACGCCTCAGGGGAGTCCATTACTGAGCTTAGCTCGTGTCCTCGTTGCTAGTATTCGTAAACGGAAGCTTCAGCTCCCACTGACGAGTGACGAGTTCTATTACGGCCCACATGGACAGGATAAGGAGGTGGACGTATCAGCTGGAAAGAATTTCAGGTATCTACAACAATATACATGGCAATGATTGATGAATATTTTATCTTCCCACATAGATAGGACCAATAATCACGATGTCTAGAGATAATTTCTTTGGGTTTATTTAGGCTCTATTTGGTAATTGGCCAAACAGTATCTGATTTGATTTTTTTGTTCTCTAAAACAACAAAAGACAGAAATCAGTTAAGTAATTTTTTTTGTTATCAGAAATAGATTTTGAATAGAATTAAGGAATAAAAAAAGAAAGTTATTTCTTTGTTTTCAAGAATAACTCTAGAATCAAGCTCATTTTTTTTTTCTCTTTTCTTTTCTTCTTTTCCTTATGTTCTTCTTCTTCCTTTAGCTAGATGTTGGCCTCAGAGATGGCCAGCGATCGGCTATAAAAGAGCTAGCGGCCTCGCCGGCCCCTGGCGAGGCTTGACCTCACCGACGGTTGGGCGAACTTGACTTCGCCCAACCACTGTGAGAGACTTGGCATCGTTGAGGGCTGGCAGCGCTCCGACAAGGTTGTTGGCCTAGCTGAGACTAACGATTGGGTAAATGATGAAGGAGAAGAAGAAAAGGAAAAAAGAGAAGAAAGAGAAAAAAGTAATAGAATTATTAAAAATTAAAAGAAAGTCTAAATCACAAAAGAATTTAAGATCTTATCAACACATTTTTATTTTGAGAATAGAAATTTTGGATAATTATTAAACATTTTGAAATGTTTAGAAACTTGTTCGGAGAACAGAATAAAAAAAAAAAAACCAATTCTAAGTAAAAATCATTTTCGAAAATAAAATAATTACCAAATGCCCCTTTTAATGGTTAAGGAACAAGAATGTGTGTTCAAATAGGCACCTAGCGGTTTGGCTCATCGTCTGTGCAAACAGTCTGAAATCAGAACTACCCACCAAGACTTGGACTCGAGCCAGCGAAGGTAGAACTTGGACTTCTTGGTCATTAAATAAAGGCCAACAAGAAAGGTGAATGTATACGATTAGCCCAATAAACGTGCACGTGTCCTTTCGAATGAGGGCGTCCAGCTAGGCAGCTACGATACAAACATATAGGCGAAATCAAAAGTGTCAAGAGACATGATGTTACAGATAATTCACAATAAGAGTGACCTGGAATCGATTCCTTTTCCCTTTCGCAGGTTCTTGAATCGTGCGGCTGTGAAAATTGATGGAGACACCGAGTCCGACAACTCCATCGCTAAACCTTGGAGGCTATGCACAGTGCAACAAGTGGAGGACCTGAAATGTGTGGTCAAAATGTTACCACTGTGGTCAAGCTCCATCTTCTTGAGCACCCCAATCGCTGTCCAGAACAGTATGACAGTCCTCCAAGCCCTAACCATGGACCGCCACTTAGGACCCCATTTCATGATTCCCGCCGGTTCGGTCCTCGTCACAGTCATGATCTCCGCCTTGGTCTCCCTCGCTTTGATAGATCGCCTGCGCTCCCGACTCCCACCGTGGAAAAAACTGACCGGTTCGCCCCCAACAGTATTCCACAGGATTGGCGTGGGTCATATCCTGAATGTGCTCGGCTTGATTGTATCGGCACTAATCGAGTCACGCAGGCTCAGGACAGCCCATCTCCACCATCTCCAAAATGTCAACAATCCCACTGTCCCAATGTCTGCACTGTGGCTATTCCCTCAGCTGATTCTGGTCGGAATCGGCGAAGCATTCCATTTTCCGGGACAAGTGTCGTTGTACTTCCAAGAATTCCCGGCGAACTTGAGCAACAGCGCGACGGCGATGGTTGCAGCGACCATCGGGACGGCATATTATCTGAGCACAGTTGTGGTTGATCTGGTTCGGAGGAGCACTGGGTGGTTGCCGGAGAATTTGAACGACGGGAGGTTGGATTGTATGTATTGGTTGCTTGCCGGGCTTGGGATGGCGAATTTCGGGTATTATCTCGTATGCGCAAAGTTGTACAAGGGAAAAGATGGAAGTTCTAGTTCGAGCCTTCCGATGACTGATGATGTTGGCGAAAACAAAATGAGGCCTTGAATGCGTTGTCCATGCATGCTTGGATTAGCCCTGTATATTTCATGTCTACGTCGACAGAAAAATGATGTTGATGTGAATGCCACTCCCTAAATTGAGGATTTCTTCCATAAAAATATTTATAGTTAAAGCCGGAGCCGTGAGAGAATGATATCACATTCACTCGCCACGTGCACTTGGTTTTGCTTATGGCGAGACGCTCAATATGAATTTGTCACGTGATCCACATCGGACTAACAAGAATTCGCCCGTTGATGTATTATCTCTAATATGTGTGTGTGTGTGTGTGTGTGTGTGTGTGTGTGTATTTATAATTGGATTAAATTTCGAGATATGAATAAAGAGGATAATTTTTTAAATTTATTCTCAAAGATATAATTTACATGTGTTTCCCAAATTTCCATATTTTATTAGATTAAATGTCAAAAAAGAGAGAGTAAAGAATAGTACTGCGTCCCCTCAAATATTGAAAACCTCTTACTTAATTTAAAACTTAGTAAAATGCAAGAAACTAAGGATATATTTTATTTGTCAAAAGATTATTGTAATTTTTTTTTTTGGTCGGTAACAGATTATTGTAATCAAAAGTATAATTTAGGTTATTTAAGCAATGCAATCTGGTAAATCAGTTTCTTGCTTTCAATTATTAGAATATTAAAAATAATATATAATCCTATTTCTTCAACATAACCAAAAAACTTTTAAACTCATTACAAAATATAAAATCACAACTCCAATTAAAACAAATCACACTTACATTTTTATCTGTCAATTCCAAACGTAGATTTCTTGGCGAGTTTGATTCGAACCACTTGGGTACCACTCTTTCAAGATATGAATTTCTAACATGTTTCTCCATTCGACATGAGCTCCCCAAATTTTGAGATAAGTAATATACTTTAATAGGTCATATAGAACTAATTTCTTTACCATATTTTTGTGAGTGTCAATAATGAGAGAACTTACTCGTCGCGTAAATGATTGTATTTTCATTTATTTGAATAAAGATTAAATTTCACTATTGAATTATTCTGTGGCTGGTCATCTTTAATGTAATTAAACAGGCTACATTGGCTTGATCTATTTGCCAGTGCTCCAAGTGATAAAATTTATATACTCTTTAAGTCGTAGAAAGAGGAAGATGGTATAAGAAGGGTGCATTTGGAGAGGCTTTAAGGGAAAGTTTTTGGAGAAATGCAAAGGCATTTGAGTTAAATGAGTTTTTCAAAATGCAAATTGTATTTGGTAAATTATATTTGTAAAAGTTCGCAAAATAGTGTTTGGAGAAATTTTATTTGTAAAAAACTTTTGTTATTTAAAAAAAAAAAGGAGACCTAGCCAACGAAGAGCAAACAGTCTCTGGTGAAGGGCAGGTGGTTCAGCGAAGGGCAAGTACTTTGACGATGTCGCACGACCATCTGGCGAGTGTCGTGCTACCTGCCACGCCGCAACCTCCGTGGAGGTCGCATCGCGAGATCCTAGTCATGATGACCCCGATCGCAAGATTTGGGTCGTGGCGACCCTCACCAAACGGTCGCCTGACATATCGTTCCGTGACCTCCGTGAGGACCCTCGTTGTGCTGTGACCTCCGCACCGCAACCCTCGCCAAAGGGTCGTGCAACCCTAGCAAGATCGCTTGCCCTTTGCCCTTCGCCGCACCATGTATCCTTCGCCGATGATCACATGCAGATGGTGGTCCTGTTCAATAGAGAGTAGGGAAGAAGATGAAGATGAACAATTATCGGGGGCAAAACCGGAAAAATAAAATATTAGCGAGGATAATTTTGGGAGAATTTTTCCACTAGCCCCTAAGGCCAGCATGTTGAGAAAGCCCAATGTAGCTCCTAAGCTGTCTTAGGCTTTTAGCCTTTTGAAGGCTTGCATTTGGCAAAGGTGGCTCAAAATTTCCAAACACCAAGTATTTGGCCCAAGAGCTTTGAACCCCCAAGGGGCTTTGGGAAGGCAGTTCTCAAATGCATTTGAAAAGGGACAATTGTCAAAAAAGTTCTAAATTTATCATTTGATTATCAATTTATTTCCAAACATTTTAATTGTGTCAATTTTGTCCTAAACATTTCAATTATATTAGTTTAATCTTAAACCTTTTAAATACTTGCCAACTATCTAAATAGTAAGTTTATGATTAACTTGACAAGCCTTTAAAATATTTAGGATTGAATTGACTCAATTGAAAGGTTTACAATTGAATTGGCTGCCATATAGGTTTGAGACTTTTTCGACAATTTTCCCCATAGGGAAAAGGATGGTGTGAAAGAACTAATTGAGATTGGTCCAAAGACACAACTTAGTGAATACTTTCTAGGAAATAACAACAATCTCCCAATTCTTCTTGAATTACTTTAAGCATTGAAAAGCTTATTCTAAACAATCAAGTAGAGGTTAGAATGGTTTGGTTCCATTTGGATTTTCAAGAAACTCGAACCACCTAAACCTAACCAAACCGTTTGGATGTGCATTAGCTTTAAACCAAACTGCGCTCCGAATCAATTGTAATCCAAACTAAAAACTTGATTCTAATTAGTTCTTTTTTTTTTCTTTTTTGAAATATGGAAAGGAGATTTGGTGGGAAAGGAGAAAGATTGTGTAAATGGCAATATTAGAAGAAGGACGATTTTTAGTTTAGTTCAGTTCAGTTAAACCGAACTAGAATGAAAAAACAACCGTTTTGCATTATCTGAACCAAAACCCAAATTAAACCAAAAATGCATGAAAATTGGGTTCAGTTTTCTGGTTTGATTCTGATACCCCTATGATCGAGCTAATTGTCAAAGGCTAATTCATGTACAAATTTCGGTTTCGGAAATAACACGTGACATATTTCTTATTGAATAGGTAAATGGGAACTTCATGTGTCCCAATTCATACACAGTATACCATATCATTATAGTCATTACATCAGTCGATATATGCACAAGACGAGTCATAAAACACTACAATAAGCCTCTCCCCCCGCCCCCGGCTTTTTTGGTCATCATTTTAATTTGAAGACCAAAGTCTAATCAAATCCAATTCAAATGGCATCATGTTGTCATCACAACAATGGTTCTAATCCATATTCCTTGTTCATAACTTTTGCTTGTACATTAAGAGTGCATTTGGTAACATTTTTTGTTTGTGAAAACAAATTTTATTCAAAATTAGTTTTTTCCAATTTTATTCTTTAAACGAGTCTCTAAGCAGAAAAACGTGTTTGGTAACTATATAAAATTTATTTATTTGGAATTAAAAAAAGAACGGGACTATGTTTGATACAAGCTTTAAATTTTTTGTGATGTAAATTTTTTTTATTTTTTTAATAATTTGCTGAGATTTTTTCTTTTTTATTTTCCTTTTCTTTTTCCCCTCCCTTATTCTTCCTTCTTTAGCTAGTGACCTCACTAGCCTTGGGGGAGTTAGGGCTCGACCTCGCCGTGGTTGGGCAACTTTAGTTCTAAACCTTTTGATCCCGTGCTAATTTAATCTTTCCAATTAATTCTGGTTGAATTTTACTAATGTGGATACCAACTGACTTACATGACATGGCCAGTACTAACGTTGACAACTTTTAATAATATTTTTATTTTTTTTCAAATTTTTTTCTTCTTTTTCTCTCTTTTTCTCTCTCTTTTTTCCCCCTTTCCTTTCTTCTTCCTCCAACTGGATCTCGGCAATTAGCTAAAGGCAAGGGACAGCAAGGGATCTTGCTAGGGGCCACAAGGGCGGCCTCTTGCCGACCTCTAATAATCCTCACAAGCCATTGGCGAGGCTCATTGTGGGTCGCAAAGGCAGCCTCAGGCTAGGCTAGCAAGAGTCAAGCTTTGCCCAACCATGCCGAGACTTGAGCCCTTGCCAACGACCGAAATGTCGCAACCTTCAACCTAGGAGCCTCTAGCTAGGGCTCGAGCCTTGCCAATGGCTAGGCAAGGCTCGACCCTCGCCAGCCCAACGCGAGGCTACCCTTGAGGAAGAAGAAGGGGTAGGAGAAAAAAAAAAGATAGATAAATAAATATAAATAAAAATAATGAAATATTATTAAAAATCAATTATTAAGCCAAAAGTCCACATCGGCAAAATCTGACCAAAATTTTCTTGAGGGACTGATTTGGTACCAATTCAAAAGATTGAGGACTAAATTGACACCATTAAAAGGTTTATTTAGAAATTTTCTAACAATTTTCTTGGAAATACTGAGAGTGTTTGAATGACTCTAAATATGATTATATTTACTATTGTATTGCTTAATTTGTAATGAAATTTGTGTTGTTTTTCACAACAAGTTCCATCAACTAAATCACATAATATCTAGTCTAGCAAAAGACAATTGCTCAAACACAATAACAAATAGAATAAGGAAATTAATCAATTGAATGATGTAAAATTGATGTCCGATTTATTTACTTATTCTATTTGTTATTTTGTTTGAGCATTTGTCTTTCGCTAGACTAGATATCAAAGTCAGGTTTGGCTAAGTAGAGCAAAATAGAAGGCGACAAAAGAGGGAAAGGTGAAAATCGATGAGTTTGATGGGAAGGTTTTGTTTTTTTGGAAGATTCAATTAAGCATTATATGTACCAAAACAATATGCATTTACCTCCATTTAGGAGAAACAAGAATCAATGAAGCAAGTTGATAGGGATTTGCTAGACATATAAGCATTGAGTGTTATCTAGCTAGGCTCGTAATGCTGTGTTAAACATTATGAAAGAAAAGACCATCGTGGAAATAATGAATACATTGTCAAACATGTACAAGAAGTCCTCTATAATCGATAAGTTCTATTTAATGCAATGCCTGTTTTATTTAAAGTTGCACCAATGTAAATCAAATGTTAAGAATATCAATGAATTCAATGTAATCGTTAGACAATTAAATTTGGTTGAGATTACTTTCGATGAAGAGGTACATGCTTTGATTTTATTACCATTATTACTTAATAGTCGAAACACTACTCTTACTACCTAATATTTGATGGGGTTCAAAATTTGATTTTGAGTGAAAAACATGTGTAGACAGAATCGGGTGAATATGTGCCTATTGTTTTAGTGGCAAAGGTAGAAAAACTAGTACTCTTGTTAGCAAAAGTTAGGGTGAATGTGAGTACTCGTAGTTAGTCTAGGGTTGTTAGTACTGTTAATTAAAATTATGGCAAGATGGACATTTCAGAAAGACTGTCTTAAGTTAAAGAATGAGAAGGGTGAGAAAATTAGAGTTGAGTCTCACGACAACATTACTACAACAATTGATAGTGTCTCAATGGTGATGGTCATGTTTTATTTATCAAGGAGTCAAACTGGCGGGTTATGAATTCTAGCTCTTATTTGCACACTACACTAAACAAGAGCTAATTTATTGCTTATCGATGCACAAATAGTGGTAAGGTGCAGTTGGCCAACAATGCTAAGTACGACTCTGTGGATATTGATGAAAATACAATCAAAATGCATCATTTAAGACATTGATTAGAGTTGGGCATGTTATAGAATTGAAAAAGAACCCAATTGCATGGACTCTTTTGGATTCAGTTGATTTTTAGTATGTTTTAACAAGGTGAAGTAACTTGCTCAAAAAAAAAAAAAAAAAAACAAGGTGAAGTAAAAAAGATTGTTCAAAATGCCCCGGTGACAATGAAAGAATCGAACGGTCAATAGTCTCTATGGGTTTCCATTAGAGATGGTGAGATTTATGTACCTAGTGCAATCAATCTGATATTCAGATTGCCTGAAAGCTTTGGTTGGTACCCACAATTCACGCTCTCTACCAAGAAATTAACACTGATTCAAAAGCACTTCAGAGACCATGTTGTCACTAATGGTCCAGCAAACGGAATGGACGGCCATCTCACTGCTGCTGCTTTGTAAAAATGCAATAGGTTCAGTCCCTATTCTCCAATGATAGAAGGTAACCATGCACTGCTAAATTTAATTCAATTCAAGCATTTACGAATGCGATTTCATCCAAACTTCATCACTTGAGTTTTGTTTGCACGAACAAGTGCAAAAATGTTGCAGATACATCGAAATGTCAGACAAAGGTTAAAGAAAATCAAATGACACAAAATGAAGAGCTCAGAAGATAGAAAGAGACAATTCCTGCAACAAAACTTGCAAAGTCGTTATAGATGGCGCTAAAGCCTGTAAAACTCTAATCCTAGTAAATAGAAAATTTCTAATAAATAAGAAATATAAACCAGCTCCCTAACAACGTAGGAGATAGAATATGGAGAAAAAACTAGTAAAGCAACTAGAAATTAAAAGGGCAATCCTCCATTCTCTTCCGCATCAAAATTTCTACTCAGTGTAGACTGTCAACAGTTCTCAGAAAGATAGACACACCCCATCGTGCTGGAAATTACTAGTGTTGCAGACAATTGAAATAAAAATTGCTCATTTTCTCAAACACCAAACTAGCTTCCAAGTAAAATTTACAAATCTGACTTCGAGGGGACTCAACACCAAAAATAGTATGGTACAATAGTTCCATGGTTCCCTCTTTACAAGTGATGATCCTAATCAAAGAAAAATTTATAAAAAAGATGAATGAAATAGACTTCCTCCAGGTGACCCTTGTATATACGGACAGGTTGAAAGAAACTGAGACTATCTTCCCCAAATGTACTACGTATCAAGCATTGTGTTATAAAACCCAAAAAGCATCTCAGAAATACCATTATTTTTCTGTGCATTCTCTGCTTCTTGTTTTGTTAGTTGTATCCTTCCTGTCTACATATCCTACGTCTCAAAATTGGGATAACAGGTTTGTGATTACTCATCATCATCGTTTAACAATGCAAAGGAGAAAGGTTTGAATTTGTAACCATCACCATGGTAGAACTTATTTTGGAATTCTACCCAGTGAAGACGCAGGGCATGAAGGAAGGCGCTCAGGGTCTCCATCATTAGAAGAATGAAGGCAGTTGCAAAAGCAAAGATGGCAAGACCCACCAACCGAATGATCACATTATCATACCTGCAATAACCAAAATCATAATTACTTCATCACGCATCATCATACATGTGGTAGCCCACTACCCAAAAGGTGTTTGAAAAAGAAAAAAAAAGAAAAAGGTAGCCTACTTCATTGTTATGACCTTTTCTAAACCAATATGCATTAAGACGCGATGACCAGGTTCATGGACAAACAAGTAAGTGTGCGCGTGATAAACCAACATTGATACCAGAGAAGGCTAGAAAATGGTGGACCATGTCCAGCCTGGACGACCTTTTTACTTTAACAGGCTGTGGGCCGGGCTGAGCACAGTTATAGAACTAGCGGCACTAACAAAAAGAATTAAATGGCCATGCCTGCCGCCCAGCCCTATTTGCCACCACTAAGACCAGATATAATTAGAGCGAACATGACTAATCAGTAGTTAGCTCCTCAATTTTAATTCTTTGCAATCCTTCAAAAGATGCACTAAGAGAGTATTTGATAACCATATTAAGTGCCGAAAATAATAAACATTATTAAGTGTATTTCACCGAAAAAAATACTTAATGAAAGTTAAGATATTACCAATTATGTTGCCAAAAATTACCAATAATATACACAACTCCATCTTTAGAATAAAATTAATTATATTTGTTACTCAACATTCATTGACGGGTGCACCCACCAAGCTAAGCTTCTCAATCAAACAATATGGACAGGTGCATCTCCTGATGACTTGATGTAAACATGAGTATCTCATTCTAGTTCATAAAATAAAAGGATCACGACTATAAGTTAATCTAAAGCAATCAAATTGCCCTTGCTTTATTGAAATGTTACTCTAGATTTACATAAGTTAACAGTGGAAACGAAAGAACCAAATTACTAGCTTTTCTTAAAATATAAGATCATAACCCACTTTACAACTTATAATATTGCCAAGTGCCCCCGTATGTTATGTAACGAACCAAACTATTCTAATTCTGGAGCACTAAAAAGGTTGGCTAACTGAGCCACATGACAACAAGAATCAGGCAGCATGCATTCCTTTGACATGAATGTTCAAAAATCTAAATCATCATGAACAAACTCATACACTAAACAACAAAATAAGTAAACTCATTCTTTTCTCAACATCACTGCAGTAATGCGAAGGCCTGAAATTAAACTCAACTTACCCCCAGGCAAGTAGGAGCACTTTCTCATAGAAGACCGTTGACAATTCCGAGTGGGCCAAGCTATAAAAGCAGCCAGCCACAGTCATCATTTTAGGACCATGATATCAATGGAGGGATCAAAATAAAGTTAAAGGCAAATGGGCGTACCTCAAAGCCCAAAGACGGAGATAAGAAGCTGTATTGGAAACAGCACCTAAAACAAATTCTATAGAGTGTATCATTTGATGCACAAAAACCTCGCTGAAATTAAAATCCTCATGATGTTGCGGGGCCCGGGCAGAATCAGGCTCTGCTTCGACATCCATCTCAGAAATACCAAGCACCCCATAAGTACGACCTTGGAACCGCTGAAGGCATGACAAGAAAAAAAAAAATCCATTAAATAAAGAAATATCTAATTTATTAGTGACTCTTCTTCAAACTGTTTCAGAGGAGAGACGCTATCACTCTTTCATAAAAAAAAAAAGATGCATCTCCTTTCCTGCAATCAATGTATTGCTTAGAAATCAACATTTGTTAGGCTTTGAAGGGATAAGATGGGATTGGGAGTACAAGGAAAATCCACCGGAACTGTTTTTTGTGCTGTACATGCAAGTGAAATTAAAAAAAAAAAAAAAAATCATTAGACTGAATATGTTTTCCCTCTTCACCCACAGTGTGATATGGTCAAACATATTATTAGTTGATTATTAAAGTGGCTAAATAAAGACATACACTTCACTCACAAAACTCGAGTTCTTCAGAGAAAAGCTTATAGATGGACAAAAGAATATAATAATTTGATTAATCCATGAACCAACTAGTCCTTTCTATCAAATTAACTGAAAGGAAGTTGTCTCTAACTTAAGGAAGCTGAAATGAGACAGAAACAGAAATAATTGACTAAAAAAGGGAAAAAGGAGACAGTAATGTACCTCAATGTGAAGCCTTTTCAATATAAAAGGTTTAGGAAAGAGCATCCATGGGACAGCAACAAGAGCCAAAAGCAATAGAAGGATCTGCAAAGTTTCAGATAATTGATGAAAATAAGGAAGACAAGAAGAAATGATATGCATCGATATAGTACAAAGCAAGTAAACTATACCTGAAGTGGCCGCTGGCCCCAAAACAGTTGGTTCTCTCCAAGATTGTCAGTAGGACTCAGAAACATGTAAATCATAACGTGGTAGAGATCGGCTTGAGAACCAGTGCACCACTTGATAATAATAAGAAGTGATAGATATCCAAAAAGGCTGTTGAGAAAGATAATCTGTGGCACAAACTGATACCTAAAATAAAAATAAAAGTTAGTTCAATACTCTCATGCTTGATATCTAGATAAGCTAAGCTAAGCTAAGTGATGCACCCATAGCATACTCTCACATGAAAGTGCGATATCAGCATAAACTCTGGAGAAAAGGAGACGAATTTTTTGAGGAGGGAACGCACACCTGATATCCAGAGAACTTTCAAAATATCTTGCATTGAAATAACTCAAGATGATCCCTAAATTCATTTGCGCCACACCCAACAGAATGGACATCTTCATCTTGAGTGAGTTCAAGAAAGGAAGTTCAGAACGACTTCCACGCCAACTGGGATCTACACCGAATGGATAAGGATCTCGGTATTTAATTAAACCAACTGAATATGCATCACTGGTCAAAGCAAGTAGAATGAGTAAGTTACGAGAATACATGTAAGACAGAACCAAAGATATCATGTTAGTCTGGTCATACACAAATGCAACAAAAAAAGCGAGAACCCCCAAATATTTGAAATGGTCCTAAGTAAAAAAATTTATGATGAAATCAAGAGCGGGCTGACTCATAAATGACAGCTAACATGTAAATTTGGTCTGCCCAATACCCAATGTTACGTTTAGAGCACATGAGTTTGTTGGTCTCTTTTAACAATAGAGAGACACCTGCAATACACGTACAATTTCAGGCACCCTTTTTTCATCAAAACAAAGTGCTAATATAAAGAAATATATACCTCTAAAATCTATATCGAAATTATTCTACATTGACAAGAAGAAAATCAATCGTTATAACATAAGTTTCTGAGGGGTCGCCTAGACTTGAAAAAATGCTGTATCTTTTCATTATTTTTTAACTAGCACTTGCAAATTTTGACACCCCCACCATTAATTTGCATCAGTGTAATATGAGCTGAAGGTCACATCCCATCACCAGCTTGAAGATAGTACTCTGTAAAACAATTTGAAGCAACTCACAACCACGTCTCTGGCATCCAAGACTAGAACACAGCAAGCAGACTACAACTAAGTTCAATAACTTCAACAACATTTTTCAGAAAAAACACAAACAGTTCAACTGGAGTCCATTCATCAAGAAACTAACATGCTAACATGCCAGGTTTGAATTTCGTGCCAAAACAGAAATAACATTTCAAATCATGAAAAATTCAAAAGAATCTGGGCCAACTTGAGGTGCTAACATTAATGCTTCGTATATATTTTAAGGGATCAATAGGAAAAACATAAAAGAAGTTACACATCTAATGTTACAAATAAATCCAAAAGCAAAGAGCCAAACCAATTAACAGCTAAATCGATATGTTAATAACTAGGACTACTATGACTATCCCAACACACATTATGATTCTTGACTGATAGTTGGTTTGGTCAAAAGTTAAGTGCTAACAAAGGCAAAAAAAAAGAAAAAATCTATAAAATTGAAATTGTGGAAAAACTGAGGGAAAAAACTTCTTCAATCTGCTTCTTCTGATGTAAGCATGTGAATGCTAGCGATGGAGCTATACTATAAATGAGAACCAGTGAGTAAAATTTTTAAAAGGTACACCTTGGACCAAACAATTGAGCTGCCCAAGTCCTCAGAAAAGTAAAAACAGTTCATCATAGATAGAGAACTATTAAATAGATAAAGCCAAACCTGCAAGTTGTATCCCGACATTTGTAAGCAGACCGACCGAATATGTGAAATGGTACAGAGAAGAATTCATTGTAAATCAACCCACAGTAAATTGAAAATAGGGACATCAAAAGGAGAACATAGCGTCCACCAAATAACATCTCCATAAAGCTGCCCAGTTTCTGTCAGAAAAGCAATCCACATTGAGAAATTCATCGAATCAGCATAGAACCAAGCATGTACACTAATTAAGCAGCTCCTCTCTGTGTGTCTACGCACATGCGCGTGTGCATATGTTGTACGTATGTACATGTGAGTACACGTGTTTGTGTATTTGTGTGTGTGAGAGAGGGAAGGAGAGGGAGAGATTCCACAAATTCAATCACTTTAAAAAAGCTAGAGATACAAACATCTGTAAGTGAAATAATCAATCATTCCTCTTATAGACGTAACATACCTTATTACCGAGCTTACTTTCCCGAGCAATGAGGACTAAAGCTCCCAACAACAAGCATATCCCGTGACCCCAATCTCCAAACATCACTGCAAAAAGAAACGGAAATGTAACGACGGTGTAAACTGCAGGATTTGCTTCTTGATACCTCCCAACTCTGCAAAAGAAAAGAAACTGACATCAGTGAAATAAAACAGTTTGTCCTTTCAAAAGTCGAAAAATTATATAAGCTGAATGGGACATATAACCAAATCATTCAAATTTTCTGACAAAGATTTAATAGTTCAAAGCAGTTTAAAGCAGAAGAGGACAAGAAATAACCCATTCAGCAATTCAAAATGCAGACACTTAAAATTTGCACTGCGAGTTAATCTACTTACCTAACTTAGGAAAAAATTAAACGATAATGAACCTCTCAAATGTATGTATCTACATGTTTAAATTCACACACAAAAAATGTTGTGTTATAATTTATAACGGTCACAGATCTATACAAAATCATGAGGTGCCTAAATGCCCCTATATGCTTAAAGATGTAAGCAGGATTCGGCTCACCCATATGCATCAACAATTTCCTGATACGCATTTGTAAATTTATTGGTTCTGAAAAAGGTTGGTGGAGGGTCTACTGCATCCATTGTATGAAATATGATGCCCACTTGTGAATTACTATCATAAGTTGCACGCTGCAGAACCTCCTGGATCTGCAAGGATAGATAACATCTTTATAATTCTCAATCCCCGAAGTTTCCAATCAAAATTAGAATTGAGCCTAAGAAAACTAGATAAGATGAGGATAGAAGGAAACATAAATCATGTTAATCACCTTAGCTTTGGCAAAGATTGGGCACCATCCCTCTCCAACAAGACACTTTTTCGTAACATCAAAATTTAGCATATTCAATGTATCATATACTGCTTTCTCCCTTCTTACCTGAGAAAGAACACAAAATAATGTCATTGACTACTAGAAAGGGAAAAAGGAAAACAAAACGTCAGCTAATGAACCTTTTGATGGTTTGAATAAGGGGGGAAGAAACATATCTCACCAAATCTGTCCATTTTGGCAAATGGAGGCTTATGGAACTAAGGGCTGAATTTCGATGACGTATCCCCACATCCAGGGTTGCCTCCAGTTCAGAAAGACGTGACACAACCTAAAACAGAAACCTCAAGTTTCAGGCAAAATAGAAAGGGCTTTGTTAGTGCGAGACAGAGCATATGTTATTACGCAGCCACGAGGCTATGGATATCTAGTTAATTACATTCCCGATGAATGACATCCATATGTTGTTTTTCAGAATATAGTTGGCTAAAAGTCGATTTATCAGCATATCATGCATCAATGGAGAAAACTTCGAAAGGATGATCATACTAGTAGTTCAAAATTCTAGTAAACCAATATTTACTTTAATTCAAGATATCTGCATCATGCAAGAGAAAAATATATTCTTGACATCATTAGTGCACTCACTTCTCTAGTCATTTGCCTTTGTTTGGTAATATCATCTGGAACAGGATAACAGTTCACACCAAATGCTTCGCAAATTTTTTTAATCTTCTTCCTTGCTTGCTCTCCAGAGAAATAAACCATAAAAACTACGTTCTCAACCTGCAAAATTGAAGTCAGAGAGATATCAGCTTTCTCCTACTAGAACAGAAAAGTTTTCTGAAGAAACAGCTCTACTGAACAGCTTAAGTTTTCGTCTCTATTTTTAAGCATGAACACCACCAAGCAGCTTGAAAGGTATAGATATTTTAAGTGTGACTGGAAAAAAAATGGTAACTCCAAGATACTAAAACAATAGGGAAGAAAAAAAAAAAATCACCAATCTCAAGAGGAGTTGGAAAGAAAAGAACCATTTCAGATGTTACAGGGTCCATGATGCCTTCATTAGCTGGTGCCTGGTTGAAAAGCATATTGCCCCTTGTTGCACGAAAAAGCATCCTCTCAAATATAAGTACTTTGGTCTGGCAAATAATCCCGGTGATATAGTTCAAACCAGATTGTTCGGATGTTCCTGGTCTCATCTCCTAGGGAAAAGAAAAATGTAATCCAAGGTGAATCATCCAGCAGGAAATTTTTTTGCAAGAAGCCACTTGCACAAAGTACCTTTTCAAGTAAGGAAGCAGTCTCAACATAGTCATTTGAGTATGCAGTTTCATCCAATTCTCTCTCTTCTGCGACAGGATGGTTCTTTCCTGAAAAAAGAAAGCTGCCTGCCTGGCAGCATCGCCCAAGAAATATATATATTAATGCAAAGGAAGAAGTCTCAAAGTTGGAATCTGCAAACGAAATTTTGAGTCTTGACAGCCGTTTTGTTATGGTGTATATACTTCACAATTAGACAAACCATGCAAAGCAACTAAAATCCCACGACTCTCCATTTATAAATCAGTTATCTAATACACGCTATGTCTACTTCATCAAGAGGTCTTACAAATAAAAACCTGGAAATTAGAGGGCTAAAGGTGTCCTATGCCAAAGCTTGGATTGATTGACCACAATGGTAAGTAAGTTTGCTTTCCCACAGAAAAGACCATCATTTCCTCTACAAACAATGTTTTAAATTATATCTGCATATAATATTGACAATAAAGAAACCATCCACCCACACACACATACGCAGATTCATATGATCATCATGACTACTCTGATATGAGCAGTATTTCCATCTTGGATCATTTTTATGAACACAGCAGGGAAGCAAGATAAGCTAGTACTGCTAGGATTTGCACCATAATACTGAGTAATCATTCTTTGACAAAGCAGTGATGGCACATGCCCATTGAAATGTAAAAGGAGAATAATGGGTGGAAACTGGAAACAGAAGTGAAGGAGGATGTGACAAATCAAATTCTCCAATATCTAGGTACATCAATAAGGGAGAAAAGCCACTCAGGAAAGGAAATGAAATATCTCCACTATATTATAAGACTGTAAAAATGAGACTAACCTCTTGCAATACCATCTTAAATTCCAGGAGCTCATTGTAAGATTGTCTGAGACGCTCACTGTTAGAGTTCATTTCGATTAGCTCATGTTCATGCTCCGCAAGCCGAATCTGGCAACAAAGGAATATAAAAATTAGACAGGACAGATCTGGCACAATAGATGTCGCTTGAGAAATTGGAATCAAGTAAGATGGAAATAACAGATGGACAGTTGTTGAAGAGGGGTGGAAAGCAGTAAGCCAAGAAGGACCTCAAGTTCCTCCAACAGAACATCTGGTTGCACAACGGGATTCTCAGGAGACTTTACACCAGCTTTACCAACTTGATCTCTAAAATACCGCAATTTCCTCAACATCTCCCCACAACGTTTCACCTAATTAGAAAAATCACATGATATGAATCTGCGGATATGATTTCTGACATTTCCAAAACCATTCAAAAGACAAAACTACAAAGATGTCAATAAGAACAAGCCAAAACCAAATTTAGAAAATGCATGTTTTTTGGGAACACAGCTTGCCCTATCAAATGCACGAAGTAGAGACTATTTTTTTTGGGGCCAAACACTGAGGAGAGCCTGGATATTCATAAATGTATGTTATGAAATCATAATTGTTATCTTAATATTTTAGGTCCTTATGCATATGAATGCGATTAAATATGATTGTAAACAGGCCGAATCCTAGAAAGAATCACTGCCTATGTTGTTCACTATGACAAGCCCGAACCTATTACATGTTCCATTTTTCAAAAAAAGGAATGACCAATGAGAGATTTCTTCCGTCTAAAATAAGGTGCAAACTACAATTTGTCTTATCTGAGTTTCCATGAACTTGTAATACCACCCGCATTGCGAAATTACATTACCAAAATGAGCAATGATAGGCAAGATGATGCCTCAATGTAAGCATCACTTGTGCAAAATAAACTTCGTCTATTGCTGCAAAGATACCTGACTAACAAATGTTCTCTGGAAAGGGCTTTTCTCAGCATTTAACTGCAAAGGACAAAAGAGTGTTAACAGTTATCCAAAGACCTAGTGATCATGAACAATCCATAAGGTCAAAAAAGTGAGAAAGTAAACACATTCATAAATCCCTGGACAAAAATACAGAGAGGATAACCACATATAATTACCATTAAAGACCTTGCCTCAAGAGTCAAACGATATCTAAATTCCACATCAATTATGAAACCCAGAAGTTCCCTGTTCACGATGGTAATAAACTGAACTAGACATAAAATAAATAAAAAAAAGAAAAAAAAAGAGTACAAACATATCCGATTCCTTGTGGCTCACAAACTTTGGACTTATGCAAGCAGCAAAAAGCATCGACTCAGCTGTCTTCCCTTACATTGGACAACAGAACAAAACCACTCGTTGACATCCAACACAGCTTTCAGCTGACCATTTCACAAGTAGCATGCGAACCACAGGACAGGACCATCGAGCCTAACCCAATCCTCCCATCAGCAAACTCCACGGTAACGACAGAAACTTACTTAAAAAATTCGCGAGGTTCGGCATTCTCTTCCACTCGATGTAAATATCTCCACAGCCAAAAAAAAAGGAAAGGAAAAAAACTTCTACCAATGCTAATTCCGATATAAATCGGACGAGTCAAAGTGCGGATCGGAGGGGAGCACACTCACGTCGCGGAACTGGACGAGGCCGAGCTCGCCGAGATAGGAGACGGCGCGGTGGGCGGACTCGACGGGGATGATGAATTGGACGAAGCTCATCCGCTCCGAGCGCATCAGATCCATGGCCGGCAGTTTCTCCATGAACTCCTCCATTTCCGAAGACACCAAACACTCGACACACTCCGGCAGACACAGAGAGAGAGAGAGAGAGAGAGAGAGATCGCAGAGTATGCGCGTAGATTGATTGCGCCGCGGATCCACGGAATCGCGGCAGATCCGAGACGGGACGGGACGGCTCGGTCGGTCGGGCGGCGGCGATCAGCGGCGCCGTCGTGCTTCGGGCTGCGGCAGGCGAGGGGAAGGGAGGAACCGCCGCGCGGATTCGGGGCGACGAAGAATCCGCGATCGTCGCGTGGGCATCGTCTCGAGCGGAGCGGGAGGAAGAGGAAGCCACGTGAGCGACCGACTGAGTGACGCACTGTAAATGCCGCAACTGCAATTTTGGGGGGGTGGGTGGGGCCCTTTTTTTCTTCCCGCTGCGGTACGGAAGAACGAACTAAAGATAGTTTCCTCGCTTCGGAGGCACGACGGCGGTGGTGAATGGTGATTGGCCAATCATCCGAGATCGGGCGTCAACGGTTAGGCGTTGGTCAACGCTGGAGTGGGCCAAGCCGAACCAGTTCGGTTACATGGCCCAACACAAAAATAAATCATGGGTTAATATCAGGAATTTAATGCACATGATAAATTTACTTAAAATTAATTATTTATTATGAAAAATTTATAATTGATACACCTAAACTAATTTTCTAACTATTAAAAACCACAAAATCAATAAACATGGGACTAAATCCTAAATTTATAGTAATTTAATAAAAATTAACGAATGATAAATTTATTATAAATACACCAATTTAAAATTTCAACTAATTTGAGTAAAATTTATTATATTATTATTTTGAATTTTTTTATGATAAAAAATTAATTTTTGATAATTTTCTTGAAAATATATTATTTTGAATTTTTCGTGGTATTAACTTTAAAATAAATAATGTAAAACCTGAAAAATTACAATCGAGACCTGGAAAATTCCCATATTCTGCTTTTTGGCCCTTAAAGTCCCGACTTCATCTTCCCTGCGGAACCGCTTCTCCGCTTGACGAACGAACCAGAACCTGAACGGAGAAGTTGGATTCTTGCGAGCGTCTGGCACTTTCCGGTAACGCCCGCCGTCCCGGTAAGTCTCTATCCCGATTCGCCGCCTTCGTATTCGGAGGGTCGTTTGCCGGTTCTCGCCATGTAAAGATTGAGCATCGTTTGTTGTTTGCTGCTGTTTACTACCTAATTGCTTGCTTCACGGAAGAAATCTCTAGTTGGGGGGTTTTGGAGAACGAGTTCGATGAGCGGGGCGAGTTTGTTGGCTCTTGATAGGTTTATCACCTGCGAAGAGCATACCGGTTCTTGATGCTATCCACACCTGCGTCTGTGGTTTTGTGACCCGGATTCATCTGCGTTCTTTGGAAGGCATCAAGAGTTAGGCTAGTAATCGTAAGTGTGAACTTAGGTTAGATGTCCATTGGGAAATTGGGTAAGAAGATTTCTTCATTCTTTGACGTGGGAAAATCTTGACCGACTCCCCCATGGTAAAATTCGGGCGAAAGTTGTTCTTTGTCAAGAGTTTAAAGAAAGGGCATGTGGGTGTTTTTGGTTAGCAAATCGATAGGTGAGTGAAGAAACCATGCAAAAGTGGCTGAAGTATTTAGCTTTTCGGTACCCCGAATTATATTTGGTAATTGGGTCCTAATTGATAGTATCAAAAGGAGCGTTGAGTTAGAGACAGTTGCATCGTTTGAACTAGAAGAAGCCACTGAAGTCAGATGACAGAGTTTTTCAGGATTGGAACTAAGACTACTAAGGTTGTCATGGGTCACTCTAGGAAATTAGTTTATACTTCAACTGGAAAAGGTGTGACTTTTAGGTCTCTTCTTTTGCTGTGATTGGGAATACGATTGCTATAAAAGGACTGCAGCTCCGAGAATGATTTGAAACTTCCTGTACTGGGTGCATTTTTACTGAGGTGTTCCTTAGAATCGTGTTTCATTGTTGGAGTAGCCATGGCAAAATGAAGGACTAAATCACCCAAATTAAAATTCGAAAAGGAAATCCCTTTATGTTCTGATAATCAGGCATTACTGCAGAGCTTGAGTAACTTCAATATTAGTTAACACTGCGAAGCTAAAAATTACAATCGTCTGTTCGCCAGTTTAGGCCTTTCAGTCATTGGTAGAAATTCTTTCTATACTTGTTTGGCACTTTTGCGACTATAGTTTTAGTTCACTAGCTGCCTAAAATTGTCTTTTCGAACGAAGTGGCAGGTCTACATTCGTTCATTTTTGCTTCTGTGTGCCTGATAAATCTACATTCATCGACAGCAGCCTAACTGCCTTCGTAGCATATTGATTTCAAAGTCTCAGTCAAGATCCAGACATGGGAAGATCCTCAGGTGATGAAAAGATTCTCAGCTACAAAGACGTTGTGCTCAGACGGTCAGATCTGGACATACTTAGTGGTCCATGTTTTCTCAATGACCGTATCATTGAGTTCTATTTCAGCTATCTTTCTTCATGCTATCCTTCTCCGGATATTTTACTGGTTCCACCTTCAATTGCTTTTTGGATAGCAAACTGCCCTGATGTTGAGGGACTTAAAGATTTCGTAGAGCCTCTAGATTTGCCTGGTAAGAAACTTGTAATTTTCCCAGTGAACGACAATGAAAATGTGGGCCTAGCAGATGGTGGTTCTCATTGGAGCTTGCTGGTGTTTGAGAGAGATGCCAGTGTATTTGTGCATCACGACAGCTCAGGAGGGATGAATGGTCGATACGCCAGGCAACTCTATGAAGTCTTAGTTGGATTTATAAATGGCCCAAATTCAGCGTCCGATGCCAAATTCATTCAATGTAGTAGCTCACCACAGCAGCTAAATGGCTATGATTGTGGGTTGTATGTTATAGCTACTGCAAGAGCTTTATGTTGCTGGTATGAAACTGCTAAATTGAGCAATGAGAAGGATCTTTGGTTTTCTTCTGTTGAGGAGCAAGTTACTCCACCTTCTGTTACTGAATTAAGAAAAGAGATTCTTCAGCTGATCAAAGATCTGATGACCGCTGATGCTAAGTGTTGATGCATACTGGGGGAAAAAAAGAGAGGCTGCAGAAAGAACGGAATACCAGAGTGACAAGGCTTACCTGCAAAGACATCTGGGTGTCTCATCAGCTCAGGAAAAATGGAGAAAATTTCTCCAAAGGTGGGTTCTTGCAAAGAATCTGAGAGATGTTGTTTGTGTTTTTGAAATCCGAAGGATGTTCAGATCGACTTGGGCATTCATATGACATTCTAGCTCTATCCCTAACACTCTTCTCAATGACCAGCAAATGAGTTTTTTCTTCTTTTTTTTGGGCCTGGAGTGTGTGTAGCATTGAGGGGTGTTATGTCAGTAGCATTCAGGGGTTTCTAGTGTTACTTAAATGGGTACCAGACCTCAACTCTTCATATATGTACCTACTTGCGCCTCTCTAAAACGGTGGTTTTTACTTCTTACCGTTGCTCCTTGGGTGAAAGGGTCATGCTTCCGGTTGGGGACAATGTGTAACTTTGTTACATCGTCTTTCGCGAGTCAAAATTGTTGCTGTAATCGTTATGTTCATGATGTGTTGATTCAGAGAAAGTTTGATATGACGTTTATTACTTGGCAATGAAGATGGTCTACAAAAGCTATAAACCTATAGACGGACTCACACTAGTCCCAGTACAATGGCTACAGCTTCAGAAGGCAAATGAGGTTATACTTGAACATCTTATTAGAAAGCCATCCGGATTTTTGCTCCAAAACCTCTCTGAGCCTCAAGTCACCCGCTGTGGATTTGGGGCGGCGCAAACAGTTCTTAAATGGGAGCTCTCCATCACAGGGAAAAAAGGACGTACATTCAGCTTTACATCCTAGTTCACTGAATCCGATTTCTCTCTGTTTTCTCAGTATGAATCCAATTTCTAGTTGTAGCATTAGTATGGTCTCATTTGCGCTGACTTAGAGAGAGAGGGTAGGGGTGTCATTTTCTTCTTGGCTAAGCACATATTAGTTGGTGGAATCCACCCTCAGCATTGGAATCTTTCCTGTCAACTTTCCAGCTAGAAATTTTCTTGAAAATGCAGTTGGGATGGGAGCCAGCAATTGCAAAGAATAAATAATCTTTATTCTTATTGACGTTTCGAAGTCACACAATGACAAAAGACCTATTAACATTTTCTTGCTCAATTTAATAACCTGCTAGAATGTGGACAAACTTAAAACAAAAACAATAAACAATAAACGCAGCCTTTGTCCTAACAACTTCATAGAAGGAATGAGATTCCTCCGGATCAAACTAAGGCTTAACCACTTCTCGCGTCTCACAAGAGCCTCCAACAGCCTGCAAAAGAGGGAATGTATTTTACCATCTAAATATTGGTAGAGGGTAAAAGTATTGAGGTGCTGTGCACACATAGAAAGAAGCAGTTTTGCACAGAAAAATACAGCCGAATCCCAAAAGAAGGCAACCGAAACGTCAACCTTTTAGTGCTATTGCACGGTATGATCACTAAAATGACAGAGGGCCCCCCTACCTAGTTACATAACTAATTGCCACACCTTTGCCACATCTAAAATTGACTCCCACACACACTCAACTTGGTGGAGTAGAATTCATATAGATCTTCAAATCGTGTCTAACCAAAGAGTTCATGGGACAGGTGAACTAGCAAGTAGAGAGAAGTCGAACCAAACACGTCAATCATTTGACACCAAAAATCAAGGGAAAAGGAAATCATTAGAGTTCAATTGTTAAATCTTACACATATCAGGGTAGTGGCCCTCTCAAATCATGCTAGTATCGACTGGATAACTTCCCAGAACTCTCAGTGATGTAGCAAACTCCTGCCAAGGAAGGAATCGTATTAAAGCATAAAAAGATGAGAGAAAAAATGTATTAGACTTGGGAAGGAAAAGAATTAGGCATACATTAAGGTGGCTCAAGGCATTCTGTGCATTTACATCAGCCATGGATGCTTCAAAATCAACATAGAAGTGGTAGTCGAAGTATCTGCTGTGGTCACAGTACCACAACGACGAGAAGAGAGTTAAACAGCCATGAATTTACAAGGTCTGTCTTTTCAATAGTAAATGCAGCTTAAGACCCTAAGAAACTTACTTTGGAGCGCCATTGCTGCTATCATCAGGTGTTCGCACAGTTTGCTTCCTCAAGGGACGACTTTCGATCTGTCCAAGCCAAATCACAGGTTAATCCCAATAAGTAGATGGTACTTCTGGAAAGGAAAATGAAGACTACCTTTGTAAGGTTGACTTGCCGTAGTGCAAAAACAGCAAGGGCCTTAAAAAGGACTCCTGGACCCTCCTCCAGTGAGAAAACTATACTTGTCTGAGAGGCCATCAGACCATCAGGGATATCATTAGTACTTAGTAGAAGTTGGGGTGGCAAAGTGAACATTGAAAAATGTATAGTCCATACTGCTCATAGGAAAAAAAGAGTACGTAAATATAGTTTCTGGTGACTGACCTTGAAGGGCCTATCGGTGCCAGGAATAATGGGTTCCCTTGCCAGCATAAGGAATCGAGTAACATTATCAGAATCATCCTATTGATTAAGGCGAAACATTACAGAATGTACTTGAGATATT